>PUFA01000104.1:4602500-5802500 GCA_003508835.1 Eonycteris spelaea
TTGATAAGAAAGAAAACAATCACAGATAAGTGATATAAATGCCATCTTCTCATTTTGTAAAATTTTCTTTAAATTAGAATAGGAAGAAAATCTAAGTTACATCCTCACTAATGAGAAAATGATATAGTGTTAGTATTAATAAAAAAATAAAGTATTGCAGAAAAAAATATAGCTTAAAGAGAAAAATATGGGTGGTTATATGTCTGGAAATTTGAAACATATGCTAACAGTATTAAGTATAGAATATAAGGATTAGCTACGTGAAATATATAAATTTCTTATACATTTACTTATATGTTTTAAATTTACTTTACTTAGGTTTCTTTTTATATGTCATTAGGAGTCTGGAATTTTATGCCCTAAAATATGCTCTAAAATAGTCATATATTGAGCTGTCTGTATAAAATGGTTTTAAATTTTCTACAGAAATATGAATAAAGGGGAATTTTAGAATTATATTTTTTGAGATCTAATAAATACAATAGACTTGTATAATAAGATAATTAATAAACACTGGTCAATGCATAGAGTAAAAATTGAATAAATAAATTTGTACCTTAAATTAAATTTTACATAAAATTTTAAATGTTGAGTGTATGTGTATGATCCACTTAAAACAAATTGCATGTAACAGCATCTTCTCTCTTTTAATTGTTTTATGTGTTTAAATGTTTATAGACAGCATGCCCATCTTTACAAAACCTAAAATTGTGATTCATAATAATTTCTTTAAGAAACAATTAATAAATTAAGTAAAGTGATCACATAGTATCTTTCAATGTAAAAGGATTGAAGGAGGCCTTATATTTAAGATACAGAACAAATTGTAAATGATTACATTTACTTAAATATTTTGAGAATCTATAATTTACCTGTTGAATAGATAACATATATTGCTGTTGTCTCCAGGCTAGAGTGGCCAAAAATAAATCTTGTTCAATATATTTTTTCATGTTTGCTACAACCAGCACTATATGTTAAAGGTGAATAAAATTAATCATTTATAATAGTAAAGGCAATAAGAATATTTTTTTGAAAAGTCCCACTTTGGTCATTTGAAAACAAAAGGTCTGTATTATGAGATTCATATTTAAACTAAATCAAAATAGTTAGCACAATAAAGAATATTAGTTTTAATCTACTGATTTGCTTTTATGTTAGTATCTATATGGGTTACAAAGTAAATTATAAAAGAAAAATAGGGTGATAAAATTCTACTAATCATAAGGAAAAAAAGTGCATATCTACTTCAAAATACACAGCAATGGAATAATGGCTATTACATGGAAGAAATAATAATTTAATAGTGAGTTTATAAAAATTAATGAGGTGTAATTATTCAACTTACAATTTTGGTATATATATAATCAAAACATTTTGAAAATGAAGAACTTGGGCAAAAAGATATTGTAAATATTAGAAGATTTAAAGACAGAGGTTGTGTTTTTTATTCTTATTTTATTGAAATTTGAGATTTTGGAAAAAATGCCAATGTGCAAAAGAACAGTTAGTTAATTAGATGGTGAGGATGAAAAGGATTTTGTGTTCTGTGCTTTGGCTTGAGATGTAAAAATGATAAAATCCTAAGGTTCTGGAAAACATGGTGGAGTGAGAGACATTCGTAGATCTCTTCCCTTGAAACAACAATAAGCTGAACATATAAAACTCAACTAAAAATACCCAAACTGCACACCAGCATGTCTTAGCATGGGATCTAAGCATAAGAGCTACCACAGGTCAGAAACCCCGGGTTTCGGATGGTGGACTGGGAGAAACAAAGAAGCTGCCTGGATGGCTATAAGAAGATCTCATATTTCAAGAATCACCCCAAATGTAAATGGGCTGAATTAACCAATAAAAACACACAGAGTTGCAGAATGGATCAAAAAACAAAACTTAACCATATGCTGCCTCCAGGAGACACATTTCAGCTCCAAAGACAAATAGAGACTCAAAGTGGAAGTGTGGAAAATGACATTTCAAGCAAATGGCATTCAGAGAAAAGTGGGAGTAGCAGTACTAATATCAGATGAAATAGATGTCAAAATAAAAAGGTAAAGAAAGAAAGATACTGAGGGACACTTCATAATGAGAAAGGGAATTATGCACCAAAAAGACAGAGCACTTAATAATATCTAAGCTCCCAATCAGAGAGCCCAAAAATATGTAAAGCAATTACTAAAAGAACTAAAGGAAGAAATAGACCAAAACATTATTGTAGTAGGGGACCTAAATACTCCGCTGTCAGATATGGACTGATTATCCAAACAGAAATTCAACAAGGAAATAACATCCCTAAATGACACATTACACCAACTGGACATAATTGACATATACAGAGCCTTCAATCTCAAAACAGCTGCTTATGCATTCTTCTTTAGTGCACATGGAACAACTTTAAGGATTAAATATATACTGGGACTCAGAGATAGCCTCAACAAAGATAAAAGCATTGAAATCATACCAACCACATTCTTTGATCATAATGCTTTGAAACTAGAGATTAACTGCAAAGAGAAATCAGGAGAACCACAAATACATGAATATTAAACACCATTCTACTAAAGAATAACTGAGAGAAGAAATAAAAAGAGAGATCAAGAGATACATAGAAACTAATGATAATGATAGTACAACAAATCAAAACTTTTGGGACACGGCAAAAGTGGTCATAAGAGGAAAGTTCATATCATTACGGGCCTACCTCCAAAAACAAGAATGAGCCCAAATAAACAGCCTAACACTTCATCTTAAAAAACTAAAAAAGGAGGAACAGAGGAAGTCCTAAAGTCATCAGAAGGAAAGATATAATCATAATCAAGAACAGAAATAAATAAAATTATAATTAAAAAAATAGAAAAAATAAATGCAACAAAGAGCTGGTTCTTTGAGGTTAATGAAATTGACAAAGCCCTGGCTAGACTCACTAAAGAAAAAAATAGAAAGGACACAAATTAACAAAATCAGGGTTGAAAGAGAGCAAATTATGACTGACATCACAGAAATAAAAAGGATCATGCAAGAATACTATGAAAAAGTATATAACACCAAATTTAATAACATCAAATTGAATAACTCCAAATTTAATGGACCAGTACTTAGAAAAATACAACCTTCCTAGACTAATCAAGAACTGGAAAATCTAAATAGACTGATCAGCAGTATGGAAATTGAAACAATCATCAAAAACATGCCAAGAATTAAAAAGTCCAGGACCAGATGGCTTCACCAGTGAATTATACCAAACATTCATAGAAGTTTTAATAACTATTCTCCTCAAACTCTTCCAAAAATACGAAAAGGAAGCAATACTTCCCAACTCATTTTATAAGGCCAATATTACCCTGATGCCAAAACCTGGTAAAAATAACACAATAAAAAAACAAAAAAAAAAAACAAACAAACAAACAAAAAACTACAGACCAATATATCTCATGGACACAGATGCAAAAATCCTAAATAAGATACTAGGGAACAAAATACAGAAACATATTTAAAGATTATACACCATGGCCAAGTGGGCTTCATCCAAGGGGCACAGGGATGGTTCAACATATGCAAATCAATTAATGTGATGCACCACAGAAACAATTAAAAAAATAAGAATCATATGTTCATATCAATAGATGCAGAAAATGCTTTTGACAAGATACAGCATCCATTTATGATCAAAACACTTAACAAAATCGGTATAGAATGAAAGTATCTTAACATAATAAAGGCCATATATGACAAGTCCTTAGCCAACATTATACTTAATGGTGAAAACTAAAAAACCTTCCCTCTAAGGTTATGAGCAAGACAAGGCTGTCCACTATTGCCACTGTTATTTAATATAACATCAGAGGTCCTAGCAAGTGCACTTAGGCAAGAGAAAGATATAAAAGGTGTCCAAATGGCAAATGAAGTCAAACTGTCACTATTTTGGGGGGACATGATTCTCTATAATGAAAACCCTAAAAATTCCACAAAAATATTACTAGAAACAATAAGCAAATATAATAAAGTTTATTCATAAAAAAATCAACATTCAAAAATCCATAGAGTTCCTACACTTTAATAATGAAGTGTCAAAAAAAAGAAGTGGAAAAAATAAATTTTTTTGCAATTGCAACAAAAATAATAAAATAACTAGGAATAAATCTAATGAAATATATGAAAACCTATATAATGAAAACTACAAAGACTCTATTAAAAGAAATCGAAAGAAATCGAAAGATAGTCCATGTTCTTGGATTGGAAGAATCAACATAGTTAAAATCACTATATTACCTGAAGTATTATATAGATTTAATGCAATCCATCGAAATCTCATCAGCATTTTTTAAAGAAATGGAACAAAGAACATCAGATTTGTATGGAAGCTTAGAAGACCCCAATTGCCTAACCCATGCTTAGAAGACAAAATGAGGCTGGAGGCATCACTCTGCTTGACTTCAAATTATACTGCAAAGCAACAATAATTAAAACTGCACAGTATGGGTGGAAAAACAGACACACAAACAGTGGAACAGAATCGGGAGTCCAGAAGTAAACCCATATTTATATGGACAAATAATGTTTGACAAAAAAAAAGCCAAAAACATTTAGTGGAGAAAGGAAAGTTCTTCAATAAATGATGCTGGGAAAACTGGAAAGCCACCTGCAAAAAAATGAAACTAGACTGTTGTCTATCACCACACATCAAAATTAACTCAAAATGGATTAAGGACCTAAATATTAGACCTGAACACAATAAAATACTTAGAAGATAACATAAAAACTAATCTCAAGGAACTTGGACTAAAAGAAAACGTTATGCATTTGACCTCAAATGCAAGGGAAATAAAAGCTAAAATAAATGAATGGAACTACATCAAACTAAAAAGTTTCTACTCAGCAGAAGAAATTGTCAACAAGGTAAAGAGATAACCATCCAATGAGAAAATATATTTACAAGCAATGCCTCCAATAAGGGACTAATATCCAAAATATACAAAGAACTCATATGACTCAATAACAGCAAAAAAGCAAATGACCCAATCAAAAACTGGCCAGAGGACCTGAACAGACACTTCTCCCTAGAGGACATACAATGGCCAACAAATATTTGAAAAGATGCTCAACATCGCTAGCTATTAGGGAAATGCAAATCAAAACCACAATGAGATACCATCTCACACCTGTTAGAATAGCTATCATCAACAGGACAAGTAGTAACAAATGTTGGAGAGGATGCAGAGAAAAAGGAACCCTAATACACTGCTGGTGGGACTGCAAATTAGTACAGCCACTACGGAAAACAGTATGACGCTTCCTCAAAAAACTAAGAATTGATCTACCATATGATACAGCAAATCCTCTACTGTGTATTTACCCCAAAGACTTGAAAACCTATATCTGAAAAGATATTTGCACACTGATGTTCATAGAGCATTATTCACAGTGGCCAGGACATGGAAGCAATCGAAGTGTCCTATGATAGACGATTGGCTAAAGAAGCTGTAGTACATATATACAATGAGATATTACCCAGCCATAAGAAGATATGAAATACTGCCACTTGCGACAATGTGGATGGACCTTGAAATAATCATACTAAGTGAAATAAGCCAGATTGAAAAGTTCAAATTCACTTGATATCACTTATATGTGGGATTTAAACCTAAAAGCAAACAAATGAACAGGACAAACAAGCAAAGACTTGTGGACATGGACTATAGACTAGTGGTTACCATAGGGTAAGGGACCAGGGAGGAGGGAGGAGGTAGACGTGGTAAAGGGGTCAAATATAGGAGGATAAGGGGAGAGTAAAGTGGGTAAAGGGGATCAAATATATGGTAGCTGAAGGAAACTGGACTTTGGGTGGTAAACACACAATAGAATCTACAGATGTCACATAATAATGTACACCTGAAAACCATATAATTGTATTAATCAATGTTACCCCAATAAACTTAATTAAAAAATAACATCCTGGTAAGGAATAAAAATCATCTCACAAAGACTTAGATGATATATTTGGCAAATATATTTAACCTAATAAATTAGTTCAAATATGTTTTAATTATGAGAAAAAAATCTCAAAATATACCACGTTTAATGGTAGAACAAACATATGACATAAATAGATTATAAAATTGAGTTTTCCTATGATTTCTTGGGAGAGCAGATAGAAACAAAGATGTTCTTCAAAGCTGTCAAGACCATAGAAAACAAAAGACGACTGAGACATTGACACAGATTGCAGGATATTAAGGAGATGAAAACTAAATGCAGTGGAGTCTCTTGGTTTGCATCCTGGAACAGAAAAAAAAAAAAGGAGCAAACCTTGTGAAATCCAACTAAAGTCAATAATTTAGTTAATAGTACTTTACCAATATTAATTTCTTGGTTTTGACAAATTTGCCATGATTATGTAAGATGTTAATATTATATAAAGCTTGTGAAGAGTATTTGAAAAAATGTCAGTACTTTTTCATCTCTTCCTTAAGTAAAAATAATCTCAATGTGAAAAGTTAAATCTACACACTTGATTGTTCGTGTGTAGGTGTATCTGGACTCTGTATTCTGTTCCATTAATATAAATGCCGATTCTTTCTAAAATGCCAATTCTTGAATACTTTGGCTAAATCAGGTATAAATGTTCAACTTCATTCATCCATTTGAAATCACTTTGGCTGTTTTATGGTCTTTGTGTTTCCATAGACTTTAGAATTTACTTGTCAATGTTTACAAAAACAATGAATAAACAAACTAGGATTTTAACTAGGATTTTGAGATTAATCTAAATTTATTATCTGGGAGAATTGATATCTTCAGAATGTTGATTCTTCCAAGATCCTTCCAATCCTTGAACAAAACATATCTCTTCTTTAATTTCTCTCAAAAATATTTGTAGTGCTCAGTGTGCAAATCTTAAATATATTGTCAGCTCAGCTAAGCTGTAGAGAGAGCAACAATAAATGCGAAAGTGGAAGTCAAGCCTTTAATCACTTACTGCCAGAGTAAAGCAAGAGTTTAAAAGCAGAGAAGGTGCCAGCTACTTCCTGTTCCATTTTCCCTTGTGGAATATCATTCAGGTAGATCAGCACAGAAAAGATAGGGAGGTCACTACACTGTTAAGAGAGTCCTCCAAAAAAAAAAAAAGGGGGGACTTTTACAGTTTTATGGACCTGTGGACTGGGGGAAGGCAAGGAGAAAGAGTAGAAGGGAGAAAAGAGTGCAGAAAATGTCTTCCAGCTTCCCTCATAAAGTAAGGGAAATGAAGGCACCTGGACTAAGAACGCAGATTGCATGCGAACATGGCCAGCCAGCGGGGCATGAGGCCTTGACTATAACTCCGTTCAGAGACTACCATGCACTGACTGCGCACCAAGTCTGATGGGGGAAAAGCAGATCTTCCCCTTGAGTCCTACCAGGTAAACGGCTTGGGAATTACCTAAGGTTGGATCTGAAAAGTCACACATATTATTTCTGTCCAAGAGCCCGAATCTCACATATATTATCTCCAAGTATTTCACGTGCTTGGATGCAATTTTAAAGAGTAGGTTTACATATATTTTTTAATTGTTGATAAATAAAATACATTTTTTGTATGTTGTCTTTTTTGTATGCAGTTGACAAGAATGTGCATGTTTTAGTTGTTGTGTGTTGTTTGTTTTTAAATTTCACTGGTCTGTGTCTGGTCATGAAGTTTTTTTTTTAATATTGTGGTTTTTCACTATGTAAAGACAATAAATAGAAGGTTTTTCATCTTTCTTGAATATGAGGAAATACTTAATCATTATTTATTTAAATATTTATATTTCTTGTTGATTACTTTTATTTCTCTTTATTTTACATTATTACTAATATAGATATTAACATATCTTATATGGTCATATCTCTTTTCTTTATATTTTCTCTCTTTAATTTTTTCAAATATATTAATAGAACATTGAGACCAAAAATATTAAATAAGCATAAACATGTCCCCCTCAAAATATAAAAAGCTATTAGAAATATGAAACACTTGAAAATAGAATATAAAAATTAATATTGTTAATGTGAAAAAGGAGTCAATGAAGTAAATAGCAAAATAAATGCAAGGAAAAAACCTATATTGAGTTTTAAGCTACCTTAATAACCAAATACCCAATAATTATCAAATTAAAAAAAATGAAAAGGAGCATTTCTATCTTTATCTTGTTTGTTTTTTTTATTTTTTACAATAACTGACATTTTGACCACTTTGTTTTGCCTGAAATCTTATTTTGGCCTAACAACTTAAATTAAACATCATTAGTTTCCTACTACTTCTGGTCCAGCAATTTTATTCTCTTTTGAGACTTGTACTCTAGGCAAACCTTAAATATTGGTATCCCCTAGTTTTACATTCCATCTGTTTGCTCTTTTGCTTGAAAAAAACTTTTTTGGACAAATCTCTTTTATACACAGAGTCTTCTATTAGCATTTAGTTTGAGTTCAAATGACTAAAAAAATAACAAAACAAAAGGAGCCTTATTTAGACCAGAACAAAGCTAAATTGTAATAAATATTGGAGTTGACTAGGACTATAGGCTTCACTATCTAAAAAGATATAATTCAGGGCGTTATTGGAACGAGCTCCTTTTTGTGTTACTGCAACTTTTTCTAAAGCTAAAACATCCTGCCTACTTCAGAACCATTTATAGATTGTTCTCACTCTTGGCTAGTATTTCAGAAATTCTGGGTTGGTTGATCACATATTTTATCCTGAAGAAGTCAACAACCCCTACTTGCTTTAAACTTTTATAGACTATGATTGTTGCAATGCCTGTTTATTACTATTGCCAAGCATGGAAGAATTAAGTGACATCCTAGTGGGCCCCATGGATTCTATATCATATTTTCCTGCACCCACAGTGTAGCAGTGAACCCAGCTTCTTATGGTAATCAGAGCCAATGATCCCCTGCAAGTAAAGTAATTCTTTGTCTGTTGTTCCATAAATGGATCCCAAACTGATTAGAGGGTAATAATAGCTACAATATTTGCCCATACCTCTAGTGGAAGCATTTCCATTATTTCTTATTACTGCTACCAAGACCCAAAACTTCCAGCAAAGCCTAAGGATTCAAGAATTTGAAATACAAATTCTCCATGTGGTTCATTAGTAATGACTTTTACAGAGACATAATGTATGTCTATCTTTTGATTCCATGTATTTGAACATGACATACTAGGTGGCTATTGGCTCTGTGAAATTATTTTATCCTCAAGAATATTACCCAACCCTTCAGGAAGATTTCTCTAAACTGGTGTCTTAAGTTTAGTATTTACTAGTGCATTCCATAGATCTATTAGACCTGCTGCTTCCAGACGACTAGAGTAGGAAAACTTAATTCCATGATCATGAGTTCATTGTTATATCTCCTTTTGCAAAATAAGTCTTGTGGTTAGCAGCTATGTCTTTGTACCAGCAGTAAAGTAGTCAACAAGAAAAGACTGACTGACAGTTACAGGAAAAATTATCTTGTCTACAAGCATGAGAACATCTTTCGTGATGATGCACTCTACTGGACATAAATGTGAATAATGAAGATCTGCCATTTTATGTATAGAGACTTTTATTCAGAAGTCTTTTCTCAAAACTTTTTTCATCCAGTCTTCTAAATTTGCTACTTCCAGGCCCTTGACCAACCAGTGAAGCCATTTCTCACACCAATAGTCTGAATATTATCAATTTGAGCCATTTCAACCTCCATTAAAAAAAAAATGATACATGCAGTGTTCTACTCACATTTTTGCCACTGTATGCCTTACTTTCACCAATGTCCTTCTGAGACATACTTGAATTGAATCATGTTATAGCAGTTCATCGTCAATTTTCACTTAATTTATCGTATTGGATGAACTCATATCTTAATCAAACTGAGCTCTTTTTCCCCCTCTGGCAGTTGGCTCTAAGGAAGACAACATTTATCCAGTTTTAGGCCCTAATGCAATTTGATAAGGAGGCATTGGTGAACAGAGGTAATAGAAATAAAAAACAAAAATAAATTGTATGTGTTTGGGCCCCATCCCAAATGTACTATTTCTGGGGTATGAGAGATTATTGTTTCACTTATATGACTCTTTTACATGGTATCTTATTCTGTTCAGACTACTGTAAAAAAAGTACCTAGACTATATAGTTTATAAGAGCAGAAATTTATTTCTCACAGTTCCAGAGGCTGGGAAACCTAAAATCATGGTGCTGGCAGATTCAACAGCAGGTGAGGTCGTTTTCTGACTCATAAATGTCCATCTTCTTCCTGTGTCTTTACATGACAAATGGGAGGTGAGGAAGTTCTTTGGAATCTTTTTTATAAGGTCAATAGTCATATTCATGAAGCTTCACTGACCATGACCTAACCACCTTCCATAGGCCCTACTTCCTAATACCATATCATTGGGCATTAGAATCTCAACCTATGAATTTGGAAGGGGAACACAGGCATTCAGTCTATAATAGGAGTTACCTTTAATCTAAAGCCTAAATCCTGACAAGGCCAAGATCACTGGAGCCACAATAGTTATATTGATGTGTTAGATCTTTGCATCTACATGGATTTCATCACCAACACTTTTGTCTGTATATGTTTTTTAGGTTATGCAGAGAACTTACTACTTGCTGCTTATCAGATCCTGTGGACTAAATCACACAATGTCTTCAAATATAATAAACATGATGTTCTCAGGAATGTTCAAGACTATCAAATTCCCAAAGACTATATTTTTAGAGAAAAGAAATGTTAATATAATCTTGAATAAGTCAGTGAATAAATTCTCCTATCTGTCCCACAGGAAAAAAAATAGTAATAATTGGTTTTGATTTCTTTATTATGGGCATAGCAGAGAAAATATTTCCTGTTTATAATATGGCAGTAACATTTATCCAGCACAACAGTTGATTTTGAGTCTATCTTGTTTCTGGTAGTTTGATATTATTCTCCATGTTCCATCTAGTTTTCCAGGATCCAGACAAGTTGTCTAAATTATGAATACAATAGGAAACCCATATTAAAGTTTTCAATGGGTTACTGGTATGCATTTCCTGATGGAATTCAGCAGTGTGCCTAATGCACCATCTCAGCTGAGATAGAAAGGGCACATTCGGAGACTTCATTTTTGCCTTTCTACTATAATTTCTACTTTCATTTCACATATCAGAAAACCAGGGTTCTGCAAGATGCTCTATATGGTTATACTAGTGATATTAAATCTGTCTTGCTTCTGAAGATTAGATGCTACCATGTAACTTTTGCCTTTATTAAATTCTATTTATCATCATTTATATCAGTTTGCTCAGTCACAAAAAGCAACGCTTACTATTATCACTAGCCTAAAGCAGAAAGAAATAATCAACTTCTCAAAGATCTTTTGCATTGTCCCAGCCAGTACATTATTGCTTTGATAAAGACAATTGTCAAAAATAGTGAATTGTCAACCAACATCAAAATTACAACTAAACTACAGAACAACCATCACTGAGAATCGACTGACGTTTAGCTGAACAAGAGTCCTACAACTAAGGACATAGATAGGAAGCCACTTCAAGACTACTAGGAGAGGCAGAAGGCAGACACTCTGCTCTCACACCTGCATGTGGTGGTTAAAAAATTGGAAGTCAGCAGTGGAAGTTCCCCTGAGGGAGTCCTGGTCCAACACTGGACTACCCAGCCCAGGGTTCTAGATCCAGGAAGAGAAGTCCACATAACTTTTTGCTGTGAAAACCCATGGTGATTATGGCTGAGTGAGACAGAGGGCTGCTGGAGTCCCAGGCACTCCTCTTAAAGGGACCTGACACAAACTTACTCACTAAGGGACTCATTCACTCTGAGTTCCAGTGATGGGGCAGCAGCTTGAAAGTCACCATGGACATACAAAGAACTGAATTGTCTGGCTTCAGGGCAAGGCTAGAAGGGCAGCTTTCTCCTAGACAGAAGTGTTGGCAGAATCCATTGTCTCTTAATTAAGCCCTCCGCATCTCAGCATGCAGATTCAGGTAGTCAACATATCTGAGTCTCCATCTACCTGGCTAATACCGGTGATTTCCTGAGATCCCGTCTCCCCCCAATTGTGGGCCCACACAAGCCACTTCCAGTGGCTTTTCCATGCAAACGACCTGTCTTGGCTCATGTTGCAAACTTTCCTAAGATCTCTTAAAGGTTCACAAATCCCAAACAATACCTCTTCCATTGTAGTCATAGCCAGTCTTACAGCCAATCAGCTAGGAGGTCAGTCCTTCCTACTGACATGCATACAACAACCAAGGCTCAACTACAATACGAGGGCACCCTCAACTCATACAGGAGACACACCTGGACCACCCAGCTCAGTGACCAGGGAGACTGCACCACTGCACACACCAGGACAACTACTACATACAGTCACTCTACTAGGACTGGGAGACACAGCAGCCCTACTTAATACATAGAAACAAACACAGGGAGGCAGCCAAAATGGGGGGACAAGTAACATGTCCCAGATAAAATAACATAACAAAGCTGCAAAAAAGAAATAAATTAAATGGAAACAAACAATCTACCCAATCTACTAGATGCAGAGTTCAAAAACACTGGTTATAAGAATGTTCTATGAACTTTAAAGAAAGAGTAGATGAACTCAGCGAGAACCTGAAGAAGAACATAGAAAACATTTTTTTAAAAGTCAGAAAGAAGAAAACAATAACTGAAATGAAGAATACTTTAGAGAGAATCAAAATAATTAGATGAAGCAGAAGATCAAATCAGTAATTTAGAAGATAGGGTAGCAGAAAACACCCAATCAGAACAGCAACAAGAAAAAATCCAAAAAATGAAGATTGTTTAAGGGGCCTCTAAGACAACATCAAGTGTACCAACATTAGTATCATCTGTATACCAGAAAGTAAGATATTAAAAACCTATTTGACTTAATAATGATGGAAAACTTCCTTAACCTGGTGAAGGGAATAGACATACAAATCCAGGAAGTGCAGAGAGTCCCAGACAAGATAAACCCAAGGAGACCCACACAATGAAACATCTTAATTAAAATGCCAAAGGTTAAAAAACAAAGAGAACTTAAAAGCAGCAAGAGAAAAGGAGTTACCTATAAGACTGTTAGCTGATTTCTCAACAGGAACTTTATAGGCCAGAAGGGATTGGCACAAAATATTCAGAGTGATGAAAAGCAAGGACCTGCAATAAAAATTACTCTACACAGTAAAGCTATCATTAAGAGTCAAAGAACAGATAAAAAGCTCTCCAGATAAGAAAAAGCTAAAGGAATTTATCAACAGCAAACCAGTATTACCAAAAAAAAAAAAAAAAAAAAAAAAAAAAAAAAAAAAAAAAAAATTAGAGAGACTTCTTTAAGAAGGAGAAGGGAAAAAAATAAAAATATATATATGAATAATAAAATGGCAATAACTATATATTTATCAACAATTACTTTAAAAAGTAAATTAATTAAATGCTCTATTCAAAAGATAAGGTTGGCCGAATGGATAAGAAAACAAGATCTTTAACTATGGTGCTTACAAGAGATTCATTTTGGGTTGAAATAACACATAGACTGAAACTAAAGGGATGGATAAAGTTATTTCATGAAGATGGATATAAACAACAACAAAAAAGCTGAGGTAACAATACTCACACCAGACAAAATAGACTTTATAACAGAGGCTATAACAAGAGACAAAAATGGACCCAGTAATCCATCTTCTGGGCATTTATTTAAATAAACTCAAAACACTACTTTAAAAGGGACACTTGCATCCCTATGTTCATTGTTGCAATATTTTACAATAGCCAAGATATGGAGGCCACCTGGGTGTTCATCGATAGAAGAATGGATAAAGAAGTGGTACATATATACAATAGACTATTACTCAGCCATAAAAAAAATAAAATTTTGCCATCTGCAACAACATGGATGGACTATAAGGTATTGTACTGAGTGGAATAAGACAGAGAAAGACAAATGCCATGTGATTTGTGTACAAGTGGAATTTAAAGAACAAAATAAACAAAGCAGAAAAAAAGCTCGTAGATACAGAGAACATTTTGATTGGTTGCCAGATGAGGGTGGGGGAAAAGGGGAAGAAATTAAGAAGTATAAATTGGTAGTTACAAAATAATCATGAAGATGTAAAGTACAGCATAGGAAATATAGTTAATTATATTATAATAACTATATATGATTTCAGATAGTACTAGACTTATCAGGGTGATCGCTTTGTAAGTTATATAAATATCTATTCACTGTGTTGTACACCTAAAAATAATATGATATTGGGAACCAACTATAATTTAAAAATTAAAAAATATATTGAAAAAAAGAATAGTGAATTGTCTGTGCTATTGCCTTGCTTTTAAGCAAAGTTATACTAATATGGTTTCACAAATATTTACATGAGATACAAGATTTCTTTCTCAAAGGCAATGGACATTGTCACTCATTGCCTATCAAGCTACTTTATGTCCTGTCACATCTTCTTGCTTGTTATGTTAGGTATGATGACCTTGCTCATCTTTGTATAAACCCTTTCACTAAATGTTGGTAGGAACTGTGAATATTTTGAGATATGTTATATAGCAAAAAAGCGGTCTAGTTTGAGTGGGTTTCACATAATCAGATGAGTCCTATAAAAGTGAAATATTTTCTCTGCCTGGTTGCAGAGGAGGAAGTCAGAGAAACATGCTTAGACCAACCTGAAACAATGAAAACATTCATGTTGTGAATTTCATATAGGGCCCCATGACAAGGAACTCTGGGTGGTCTCTAGAAGCTGAAAGCAATTTCTGGCACACAGGTAGCAGCAAAACAGGGAACTATGTCCCTATAGTTGCAAGGAAAAGAATTCTATCAACAACCAATGAGGCTGAAAAAGGACACTGAGCCCCAGAAGAGAACCACGGCTCCACTCAGCAATTTGTTTTCAGCCCAGAAGCAGTCAGAACAGAAAACTGAACCACTATGTGCCCAAACTTCTGACCTATAGAGACTGTAGGACAATGTATTTGTATACTTTTAAGCCACTAAGTTTGTGATAATTCTTATGCAACAATAGGAGATTAATACACCTCCCCTACAACTACTCTAGTGGTGAAATAAGAGGCTATAGTGGTTGTTGCATACACAGTGAGATTTTGCCTCAAAGCTAAGGAACTCCAACTTTAGTAAACCCAAGCTTATAATGTAATACAAGCAAATAAATCTTCCCTTTACTCCAGAGGGACAAACTCTATATGTCAGGCAGTTTGAAATAAATACATATTTGGAAATGTTAATCTGGAACAAAAACAGCCAACACTACTGTAACCTGTGCAGAAACCTGAAACTTGTTTTCCAACAGAAGTGACCTCCATTCCCTCCCAGACAACATAGTAATAGGGTAGGTTCTCTGGTCTCACAGTATACTTAATTCTATTATATCTACTGTGTAATTGCAATCTGATTTTCTTCCAATTCTATGATTTTTGGTGTTCACATGGCACAAAGTTACCCCTTGGTGACTATTGGTTTAGTGTTATTATTAAGATAATGCTTATTGGTGAAGAATCCAAGAATATACAAAACATATTCATTTGTTTGTTTTTTGTTATTTGAAATCTGTCATTGATTTATCATATCTTTGTTTTCTCAGGTAACTTTTAATAATGTTTATCAAATAATATAACAAATACGTAGATATCATCTATATGCCAAAAGGTAATTTCAACATGATTTAATTTATAGAATTATGTAACATGTCTTATATAAATAATTTTCCTGAAAGTTATATTACCCAGTGACAGAAAATATGCATTATACAATTTATCAGTTAAACTTGTGTATGAAATTTTATTACATAAAACAGAATTTTAATTTGTATGTTTTATAGCTTGATTGTCTAGAAAATATTTAACCATAAATCATTTGTTCTATAGAGAATAGAAAAAATATTAATAAAAGTTTTAACTTTTATACTTTACATAATTCTATAGGTTTGATTTAATTTTAATCATAGGGGAACTCTAACTTTTTTTGCATAAAGTTTAATTATGTATTTTCTCAATTCTTCTATTTTTTAAAATACTTTTATTGAATATATATGTTGCTTTATGATGAAAATCAAAATGACACAAAAATAATGACATTTTAAGAACTGAACTGTAGTCATACTTACTGCAGTGAGATTTGTTCCGAAGTTCTTGAAAAAATTTGAGCAAATTTGTAAACATTAAAAGAGGAAAAACATGTGAAATCTGGACTATTAGAACCATTGTATTTTAAATGTTACAAACATATATATGTCATATGATTTGGACTCAAATTGTAAAAAAAATTTCAACACGTACATTTTAGTTTATATCTTTAGGATCAAAATAAACTTTAATATGGTATTAATTGTGAAAATATGTTACTTATTATGCTACATTTATAAACATATATGTGTGTTTATATACATATAATATAAATATAGGTTATGCATAATAAAATATTAAAATTTAATATGCAGCAAGCTGTCTGTGATAACCTCTGAGTGGCTGTAAGTGATTTTGTTACTTTAATTGAGATTTGTCTGTATATTTATAATTTTCTAATGGATAATTTTGATAATAGAAATGTACATGTTATTTTTGTCAGTCACTGGTTTCATCAGCTGAAAGTAAGCAGAAAAAGAAATGAAGGAAGCAAGGAAGAAAGGAAGGAAGGAAGGAAGGAAGGAAGGAAGGAAGGAAGGAAGGAAGGAAGGCAGGCAGGCAGGCAGGCAGGAAGGCAAGAAGGCAGGAAGGCAGGCAGGCCGGAAGGCAGGAAAGGAAGAGAGAAAGAGGAGAAACAAAGAGAAGATGAAGGAAAGAAAGGAGAGAGGGAAATAGGGAGGGAGGGAGGGAGAGAGTGTGGGGGGTGGGGAGGAGGGAGGAAGAAAGAAGGAGAAAGAAAATTTTTGATATGGGGTTTCTTTTGTTCTAAATTATTAAAAGATTTCATACCAGATACTCTAATAAATCAAAATATTTTAATTATCTAGAAATTAAAATAAATTAATGAGATTGTCACATAAAAATGAAGAATATAAAATATAGAAAATAAACTAGGAGGAAGTAATATAAACAAAAGATCGGTTATATTAGAAACATATGGGGAAATAAAATACAGAAATAAATCTCAAGGTTTTTTTGAAAGTAAATGAAAAATAGCCTCTTGAATATGATCAAAACATTTATTGTAGGGTTGTTTATTGTATAAAAAATAATGGAACCAGCCTAGGTGTCCAAAATGAAGGGGTGACAAGAAAGTATGGATGATTTTGATATCAATCTGCATTATAGATGTATTAATAACTATAAAAATACTTTTTTTATTGCTTTGTTGTCAGTTTTAGGTGGTAGCTATCCAATATCAAGTATAAATATAGTTAGAATAAATATTTATGTTGGTAGATACACAATATTGAACATATATATAGTTATCTAGAATTAATAATTTATGCAAAGAGAATTTCTAGAATGAGGCTCTACTAAGTCTATTTTGCTGCTTAATCAGTCACTTAAAATGGTTGTTGCAATATTGCATTTTTCATTATGCTAACCAAAAATATCTTATTTCAATCATATATCTAGCACTTCCATTTATATACTCAGAATTTTCCCCAAAATGGAATTTCTGCTTGTTTCTAGATATCAAATTGGCAAACATGTTTTTTGCTAATATACAATAGTCTGTCTCCTTGAATAGACAGTAATCATTATTTTAGAGATTTATGTCTTAGTAACATAAGAAGGGGAAAAGAGAAATTAATCTGCATTAACCTTTGCAACAGAAAACAGCTATCAGAAGATGTAAGAACTTATACAGACATCATTGCATTAGATTTAAGGCCTTAGCTGAAAAATCATTCTTACAGGTACAAATGTGTACAAAAATCACAAATACTACTCTATAAACTGGATTGCTTGTATATATTAACACTAAATCCTTGAATTCCTAAATCAAATACTTAATATTTTAAAAAACTTTAAAACAATAATCATTGCTCTGCTTTAGATTAATTTTCAATGATCAATCTTTCCATTGTTATTATAAACACATATTTTAATGTTCATACTTATTTTTTTTTTATTGAAGCAAGATTAATAAAATCAAAATAAATTTCAAGTGTATGATTCAAAAATATGTCATATACATATTGCAGTGTGTGTTTCACCACAGTTTAGATTTCCTTCCATTACCAGATATTTGACTTTTACCACTATCTTACCTCCCTCCTTTCCCTTCTACCACTAATCCACTGTCTTGTCCCATGAGTTCTGTTGTCATGTTTGTTGCTGTCAGTTTTTTTTATCCCACGTAATGAGTGAAATCATATGGTTTCAACACTTTTTCACTCAACCTTTAAGAAAAGATGAAACATATATTGCTTTTATGTTATATAATTCAAGTCTATCAACTTATTAATACAGCTGAATACAATAGAAAAATAAAATATGCTACATATATTATAAGGAGTTCTTTTTCAGGTTCAGTTCTGAAACTTGTACCAAACAAGGGCTGCATAAAAAATGTAAGAAGGAATGTTTAACAGTTTCTACTTTAGTTATTGCAGTTATTGCAGTTTATGTGGATAGTCAGGAAAAATTTCATGCCTTATTACCCCTGAAAAAACAATTAATATTTAGAAGTATTGTCACAATAATTATAAATTGTTACCTTTTTTGTTAAATAATGAATCTCATTCACTTAACAAATTTAAGCTGATTATAAGAAAAATAACAAATTATGATTAAAATTATATTTTGAGGAAGGTCTTTTAACAAATTTTATTTTTATAATTCTCAGACAATTAGCTGTGGTCATGCAAGTTTTAAGCCATCTCAGTAAGACACATTCAATACCAATTAACAAGAATTGTGTGTGCTTTCTTAGTAGTGGCTTCACTTCTAAGAACATTGTGAATTTTCTGTGCTTTTCTTATGGTTCATGTGAATATATATAAAGGGCCATTTTTTTTTTCCTGTGGTTGATAGCAGAGTTGAGTAATTTTAAAAACAGATATCTAAAAATATTTTAAATAAACATCAAATTAATCAGTTAATTTATTAGTTTTTTATTTATTTTAAGAAAAAAACACATCATTTAGAGTTTTCAGCTGAGATGCTTGCTTTCTAGGCTGTGGCACACCTGTAATTCTGGAACTTTATTCCATGATATTCCAGATAAATTTTGTATTATTTCCTCTTTATTTTTCTGAGTATGACTCTAGGATCCCAGGTTTTTCTATTTATTGCTCCACTGTCTTATTTTGGAGAGTAGTGTTATTGACCATGTACTTACTGTGTTCCAGGCAGTTTTCTAAGACTTTACATACACTAAATCATGTGTTCCTCAGTTACAACCTTATGAGGTAGGTAGGTTTAATTATTAACATGGAGAATCATTCTTATTTTACAGATAAGAAAAATGAGACTCATGTAGTTGAAATAACTTGTCCAGTGTTTCTTATAGTAAAAAAAGTAGCAGGGCCAGATTCTAACCCAGGCAGAGGAAGTCCTGAGTGTGGACTTTAAACCCATATGAAATTCTGCCCTTAATTTTGTTGGCTAGCTCTATTTCATGTACTAAAATGAGGACATGTCATTTCTGAACTCTCTATGTTATTATTCCTCAGGTTGGGTCTGTCTGTGGGAGAATGACTAGTGTTTTTGACATTTAGTTGTCTGTAATTCACATTTTGGTGTAGATTATGGTTTGTGGGTATCTCATAGTGGAATATGAAAAAGATATAGTAGAGATGTGATTTTGATCTATGATGGAAAAACATTCTTAAATAACTTTATTAACACTTATTTTTTATGTAGCTTTTGTAACTTTTTGTTGAGAAATTGTTTGAACATACGTGAAACTGAAGACAAAAGTGTAGTTAAATCACAGGTAAAGTAAAATTTTAGATATATCAATACGAGAGTTTCCCCCTCTTCCTGGCGCTTCCCGGACTGTATCTGTCCCCAAGCCGAGGCCCAGACCCCATGGCCCACGTCCATCGCTTTGTGCCGAAGCACCGCCAGCATGTCGGACAAACTGCCTACAAAGTCGCTGATATCAGTCTTGCTTCCTGGGGACACAAGGCCCTGAACATAGCCAAAGATGAGATTCCGGGCCTGATGCGCATGCGGGACCTGTACTCTGCCTCCAAGCCACTAAAGGGAGGCCCACATCACTGGCACAGGACTGTTGAGACAGCTGTCGTCATTGAGACCCTTCATCGCCCTGGGTTCTGAGGTGCAGTGGTCCAACTGCAACACCTCCTTCACCAAGAACGATGATGCAGCTGCCATTGCCAAGGCTAGCCAGCCTTTATTGTTTTCCCACAACTTGTGTTCCAGTCATTCAGCCCATGATGTTTAAGTATCACCTTTTTTTCATTTTTGTGAGATTCTTAGAATTGTGGCAAATGGCACCATTGGCATATTTTGTCTTTCCTCTGTCTATGTAAGTAGCAAACTGTGTTTTTTTGTATTGTTTTTGTTTTGTTTTTGTTTTGTTTTGTTTTGTTTTGTTTTGTTTTGTACGTCTGCTTCTTTATTCTAAAATTATATTTATCTTTATGGGTCATTTCAGTCAGGCCTTGTCATTGCCTTGTCTTCATTATATATCTTGCTTAACAGAGATGATGGATTAAAATTAATAATAGTTTAAGGTAAATAACAAATATATGTAACTATTTATAATACTTTATTCACCTTGTACATTTTTATATTGGATACCACTAATTTAATTAGTAATCCTCTAAATTTCAGAACACAGAAAATCCTGCTCAGTGGAAGCTTTAAGAACTTTTGTTGTTAAGGAGCTTCTTATTATTTAAATATGCAACCATACAAATTTAAAAAATTATAACTTATCTGTCATTGTGTAACTTTCTCACTCAGCATGATACTAACTAGATTCATATCCAGAAAATTCATGAGTCATTTATCCCATATGTGTTATTCAAATTAAGTAATTTATAGAAATGCAATCAGCAATTATTTGAGTAGATAAAAAACAAATTCTTTGAGTTCCACATAACTGACATGCATTTTTAAATCTTTAAAATATTTACCATATGGGAAAAGAGGAAGATGAAAAATCTCGTTGTCATGTATCTGAAGCAATTACTCAAATGACTCTATTTGTTACTGTATAACTTTCCGAAGCAACTTTATGCCATAACCATGCATAACTTGAATACTTTAGTATTTGAACTTTTGTCACTTATTACATTTCTCTTGTAGTTATCTTTTATAATATATACATACTTTGTGTTTCTTATAACTTAAGGGCAATGGTAATTTTTAATTTAGTTCATCTTAAAATTATGGAAAAACTTTTATTTTCCTCTGCTGGCACAAAAGAAAGCAGAATTGTTTCAGATGGGAAATAAATTAATGAATTTGCATAAATATAAAAGTATATACATTAAATCAATTAAGAATATACCAAAAAGAAATAGGAAACTATTTTAAAAATTATCTACCACGAAGTTGAAATTATTTTTACCAGCACCGAATTGGGCAGGTATATACACTTAAGAAATGTTAGAATTTGAAAATAATTATTAAAAATAACCAACATGTTTTGTTTCCACAAAGATAGAATGGGTGAGATACAAGATCTTAATTAGAAATGTTGTCTTCTAACATGAGAACTACAATTTCCCCTAAGCCTTGAACCAAGGAATTATGAATGGACTTAAATATAGACAACATCCTTTAGGGGAAAGAACTTAAGTGTTTATAGATAAATATGTGCATATGAATGAATATGTTAAACAGTTCTATCCTTAAGAAATATAATTATTTTGTATATATGTGTATACCTTTTATCAACCTAACTATTCTTTTGTGTACACAAAAAATCAGAAGGAGAACGTTCATATTTAGATTTCATCTGATGTCAGGGAGAAACAAACAAAACCTATTAACAAGAGGAATCATATGAAAAGAAATTAAATCAATAAAACCAAATCTAGTAGTAATTTAGAGAAAGTGATTTCCTCTCATTTCATGTAAACACAATAATTATACTTAATTATTTTCATTTAAGATAATTCTATGAAACCTAAAAGACTAATTTTCTTCCATTTAAAATTTGTAAAATATTAACTTTTTTTTCAGAAAAAATTTTCTTTTGGAGTAAGAAACTCATTCACTTAAAATATAAATATTATATGTTTACATGTGTTCACTTTTATCTGTATACAAATTGACATATGCAGTGATACAATTTAGCAACAATTATTTTATTATTATATAGCTTGTCATTTACATATTACTTTATATCACTTACCTGTAATAATCAAAGTTACTTTGTCCCTCTTAATTCGTACCACTTTCAACTTCTCAGCCTGGTAAAACTCATATTTTTGACAAAATATTTATTTATTTTTATCTCTTCACAGCTTTGCCCTAACTTAGTATAATAGCTAAAATAATGTTGCTAAAAATGTTCCTGTAATTTTTATTTCTATTGGGTTTATTTATGAAACTGTTTATTTATTATATTGACTAACAAAGCATCTGTTGTATTTAGAAACTTAAAGGCAAAATAAGATTTGTGTTGAATTACTTTCCCACTAGCTATTTTTAGTTATAAACTAACCATAATTTTTTTAGTAGCTGTCTTGTGTGTTGCAATGAAGAATAATACAGAGAATTCCTTTCAAAAAAGTAAAAAAATAGAAACAAAATATTTTAATTTTCTGGTACTTACTTATCACTTTTACACATAAAAAAATCTGACAGAAATCCTTTTAAATATATATCCTTTATTCTAAATCACATAATACAACTTTCTTGTAATTTATCGCGATGTAATTTTCACTTTTCAACTTCATGTATTTTAAGAAGAAAATGGA
This sequence comes from Eonycteris spelaea, assembly GCA_003508835.1. Taxonomy (NCBI): domain Eukaryota; kingdom Metazoa; phylum Chordata; class Mammalia; order Chiroptera; family Pteropodidae; genus Eonycteris; species Eonycteris spelaea. The sequence continues at coordinate 4,625,348 of PUFA01000104.1, forward strand.
TGATTTCATTGAAGAGACATAAAAATGTAGCTATCTTATATTTTGAAAATAAAATGAAGATCAACATTACATCTCTTTCCAGGAAGCTTCATAGCCCAGTTGTGGAAATAACAGGCAGTGTTTTGTTTTAATATTCTCTAAACAACATTAAATATAGGAATAATTTTTAAGATTAATGGCCAGTAATTAAGGGTACAAAATATTTGCTCTCCACCATCTGGTTCTTAGTACATATAGCTTTTGACTCAGGAACATTTAAAATTGAGATACTTAAGCTTATTACTACATTTTTTTTCAATCATTCTTTTAAAAAAAAGAAATAAACCTAGTCTGCCTTAAATGTGTGCAATTTTAAGTCTATTATTAGCTAGCCTCAGAAAAATGCCTGTACCCCAAATTCTTTTTGCAAGACATAAATCCTTTTGTTTAAAAGTTAAGGATAAAATGATTCAGATCATGTCTACTTGCTGCAACTTTCAGAATATTTTTCAGTCTGATAAAATGCAGTAGAAACAGAAGAATCAGAGGGCAGAGACATTAACTAGGTTAAGTTATAGTAGGAAAAAGGATAAAAGACCTGAGATTATATGTAAAATGAACAGACTTCAAGATTTTAACCTAAAGCGAATTCCATTTAAATTTTGCTCAAAAGGACAAATAAGTGTTTTTACTGTTCAAAAATATACTCAACTTGACAAAAAAAGTGTTTTTAATTTTTTTTATATTGTATATACACATCTAACATGGCTAACATTGCATATAATAACTTATTCCAGGAATTATTATCTTAATGCATTCTGTTTTTATAGTATACAATGAATAACTTCAAAAAATAAGTATGATTTTACATGGAAATTATTATATCATGTTTAACATCCCTGTATATACAAACACTATATTTTAAAGACTTTAAGAGATTCTATTAAGCATCTAAACATCGAATTCATGAACTTTATACAGGAGGTCACAATGAAGATAAATGTCTAGCAGACATTTCTAATTTAAACTAAGAGAAGTGTATGTCTGTATTGTCTAGAAATTAAAGAAATAAATGTCCAGTACATAGAAAGGTTAGGTTTTACAGAAGAGTTGTAGCTGTTCTGTGACATTTCTACTACAAGCAATAGTGATAGCAACATTCTTTTATTTTCATCTAGCTTACTTTTATATCCTCAGAGATCAATTTTTAAGATTTTTTTTAACCTAGAAATATATATGAAAGGTTTTTCTTGGACATCTAACTTGATATGTTGTTTGTAGACAAAAATATCTTCATGATAAAACTTTTGTCATATGATATTTTATGATTATAAAACCTGAGCTATGATTTTCCCAGTTCCCATTACTTTCTAATACTGTCTGGAGCTTTTTATTAACCCTTGTAGACCAATCAAATGCTAAATAGTTATTGATTTATACTAAAAGGAATATAAATCAATTAATCAGCCAATAATACTTATAATGAGTATGTTGGACACAATGCTACTCACTATAATGAATGGCATCCTCATGTCCTGATTTAGTTGAAATTTATTAGAAATTTCCAAACAAAAATCCTTATAGAATCTACCTTTAAGTAAAGACACACACATTTCAAGTAAATAAATAAACACTTAATTAACAATTACTTGGATAAATTACTATACAAAAGACAGTACAGGTTTAGAAAGTCATTTAGATAAAGTTCTCTATAATTTAGAATTAGTAATATGAGAAAACCAACATGTTCAAAGATTTATAAGTTGTTTAATGAACTGAATGAATAACCATAATAAAACAAGTCAGTAGCATTTCATGACAAACAAAATATACATTGTTGTTGCACCACAATCACATACAAAGGGTAACTGGAGAAAGATCCTTGTTAAGATCCTAAGTGTATGATCCTATGTTTTATTAATTTTCATGTTGATACAATTAATACAATTACAGATTGAACAGCATTTTTGATACTACGTCTAATTTAATCTTAACAACATCCTGGGGTGTAACTGAAGGAAGAGATAAATATTAACACATTATTAACAGTAAAACTGAAATACTAGGCATAATCTAGACTATGAATGAAGTCACATATTATCTTTATAGTTTTGAAAAGCTGTTGAATAATTTCAAGCATATTTTAAACAATTTTAGTTCAACAATAGTGATGGGAATGTGAAGAAATAAACTGATAGGGTAAAGAGTAAAGAATTAGTACATAAACAGAAAAGATGGAGAGGTAATGATCAATTGCAGAAAACGATAGAAATTTAATTCTTAGGATTTAGTAAAAAAAAAAAAAGTTTGCTGTGTTGAGAGAGATAGAGAACCAAGAATGAATCCCAAGTCATAATCATGGTGATAACATGAGACTCGCAAATTTCCATCCTTCCATAGATAGGCCAAACACACAAGCTACACAGGGATCAATTCCCTCTGAGAGAGATCTGCAAGTTAATTGAGTGATTCCTCCAAACTGGGTGACTGAGAAAATACCTACATTGAAATGGGCAGAAAAGGCTGAGACACACTCTCACCATAAACCCCAGTTCCAACACAGCACCTTATAGTCAAGAAGGAACTCCCAGTTCCCAGCTTCTTCCTGAAAAGTGAAGGCACAGACAACAGGAATTACTACAAAGGAAGTGGTAGGGCGGGGTGCAGGGTGAGGGGGTGGGGGTGGGGAGGGCGTGGGGAGGGAGAGATAGAAGAGGGTTAAAGGGATCAAATATATGGTGACAGGTGAAGACTTGACTTTGGGTAGTGAACACACAATGCAATATACAGATGATGTAATATAGAATTGTACATTGAAACTTGTATAATCTTATTAACCAAAGTCACCCTAATAAATTTAATAAAATTAGAAACAAGAGAAGGGTTTGGACCATAGATATAGTGCCCAAACTCCTTAAGGCTTCTACCTGAAGGACAAACCCACAAATCAGCTAGCCTTGAGAGCCAGTGAGGCTGGCATTCATGAATTCCACAAGACTATAACACTATAACAAAGAAAGAAACACCCCCCACAGGTATCCCATGTCCCTCTCTTGTCAATGCAGCGATTGTGGGCCAATACACCAATCTATAGTTTTTCCTGGAAAGAGTTTGATTGTATACTTTACCAGCTGCTGCCTGAGGTTCCAGCTTCTAATTAGTCTGTGCTAAGACAAAAGGGGTGAAAAAAAAAAAAAAAAAAAAAAAGGAAGACTCAAAAAAATAAATAAAAAATGAAACAAGACATTACAACTGATTAAACAGAAATATTTAGGATCATGAAAACTATGACCAATGATACATCAACAAATTAGAAAACCTAGAAGAAATGATAAAAACATGTAACTTATCAAGACTGAATGATGAAGAAATAAAAATTCAAACAGGCCTATTACTAGTAAGGAGATTGAACCAGTAATCAAAATCCACCCCAAAAAGAATAGCCTGGGCTGAGATGACTTCACTGGTGAACTCTACCAAATCTTTATAAAAGGATTACTACCAATCCTTCTCCAACTCTTCTAAAAAATTAAAGAAGAGGAAACACTTCCAAATTCATTTCATGAGGCCAGAATTACCCTGATACCAAAACCAGGCAAAGACATCACATGGAAAGAAAATTACAAGCCAATATTGCTGATGAACATAGATCTAAAAATTCCCAACAAAATATTAGTAAACCAAATTCAACAATATATTTAAGGATCATATGCCATAGTCTTGTGATGTAAGGATAGTTCAACATAAACAAATCAAAAATGTGATGCATCATATTAAAAGGATGAAACATGAAAATCATAGGATCCTCTCAATAGATGCAGAAGAGCAATTAACAAAATTAATATATTTTTTATAAAAACTCTCAAAAATTAAACATAGATGAAATGTACCACAGCATAATAAAGGCCATAAGACAAGGCCACCGCTAACATCAGACTAAATGGTGAAAAGCTAGAAGCTTTTCCTCAAGGATTGGGAAAAAGAGAAGATTCCCACTCTTGCCAGTTAGCCAGAGCAGTTAGGCAAGAAAGACAAATAAATAAACAAATCAGAAAGGAAGGAGTAAAATTGTCTCTATTTGTCAATAACACAATATTATATATAGAAAACCCTAAAAATTTCATCAAAAACTATCAGAACTAATAAACAATTAGTGAAGTTGCAGGATACAAACTCAATATACAAAAATCAGTTGCATTTCTATTCTAAAACAATGAATTATAGCAAACAGAAATTAAGTAAATGATCCCATTTAAAATAACATCAAAACAATAAAATATACCTAGTAAAAATTTTAACTACAGAGGCGAGGGATCTACACACTGAAAATTATAAAACATTAATTAAAGAAAGTGAAGAACACTGAGATAAGTGAAACAATATTTTACGCTCATGAATTAGAAGAACTAGTATTGTTAAAATGTTCATACAACCCAAAGCAATATACAGATTCAATGCAATCCTTGCCAAAAACTCCAATGGCATTTCTCACAGAAATAAGAAAAAACAGTCCTAAATATTATATGGAATGGCAAAAGATTCCAGATAGTCAAAGCAATCATGAAAACGAAGAACAAAGCAGGAGGCATTTTGCATCTTGGTTTCAAACATAAAAGCTATAGTAATCAAAGCAGTATGGTACTGGCATAAAAACAGACACATAGATCAATGGAACAAAATAGAGAGCCAAAAAAAAAAAAACAAAAAACCCCACATATATAAGCAATTACTTTTTGCCAAAGTTGTTGAGAATATACAAAAGAGAAAAGATAGTCTCTTCAAAAAGTGTGTAAAGATAATTGGATAGTCAAATGCAAAGGGCTGAAACTGGACCACTATCTTACACCATACCCAAAAGTCAACTAAAATGGAATAAAGACTTGAATGTAAGGCCTGAAACCATACAACTTGCAGAAGAAAACACAGTGTGTAAGCTATTTGACATCGGTCTTAGCAATCACTTTTTATATTTGACACCAAACGCAAAGGCAGCAAAAACAAGAATCAACAAGTGGGACTCATCAAGCTAAATGCTCCTGCATAGCAAAGGAAACTACCAACAAATTAAAAAATCAGCCTATGGAATGGGAGAAAATATTTTCAACCACATATCAAAAAGGGGTTAATATACAGAAAATAAAAGAAATTCTTAAAACAGCAACAAACAAACAAAAAATCTAATTAAAAAATGAGCAAAAGACAGGAAAGATAGATACTTTTTCAAAGAAGAAATTAATTTCTTGAGAAACTTTTATACTATTTTCCATAGTGGCTGCACCAATTTATATTCCCACCAACATTGCCCAAGTGATCCCATTTTTCCACATCCTGATCAACATCTATTATTTCTTCTCATTGATAATTGACATTGTAACAGGTGTGGGATGAAATCTCATTTTGGTTTTGATATGTGTTTAAACCATGATTAAAGATGTTGATCCCTTTTCTATTACCTACCGGCTACTTCTATGTCTTCTTTGAAAAATGCTTATTCAGGTCCTTTGCCCATTTTTATTTTTCATTTTTATGGTGTTGTTAATTCATTTTTAATTTCAAGGCTCACAAAGTTTTTTCTATAAAGTTCCAAACAGTAAATATGTTATACCATTTCTTTTGCATTTACTCAAATTGGCCTTGTAGTATGAAAGCAAGTCATAGTAATATGTAAAGAAATGTGTGGCTTTAGTCCAAAACAAATGTATTAACACTGAAATTTAAAGTTGTAAAATTTTTTACTGGTCACAAAATATTCTTCTTTTGATTGATTTCATTTTAATCATTAAAATAGTTACTTTTGAAGCAACATAGGCATTGAAAGTTCTCAAAACATTTGATAACTTTTTTTGTATTACAGATTGCATATTTTACAAAGCTTAGTGGAAGAAGTATGAAAAAATCTTCGTTGTGACAAATCTGAATTAATGCTTTTATTTCTTATTTATTTTAATCTTTCCATTTAAGTAAAAATTTCAATTCATTTTAATTATTTAATGCAATTATCAGGTGATCGATTATCAAGAATTACAAAAATCAAAAGCCAGATTTAGTTTGATATTACTGTGTCCTCATACATATCACTGAGTGTTATTTCTTTATTGAAAGCCATTCTGAAAAAATGTAGAATCCAAATATAGTTACATGACAAACATTAGGAGAAACACTGTTAAAAATGATAATTCTTGATTTTTCTTGGAAAAATAGAGTTAACATTAATCTAGTAATCAATAAATGTCTAAAAATCTGGGAGAAAAATCATAGTAAGTAAAAATATAAAATACAAATGAATTAGAAAAGCTAATATGGTAACATATCAAACAGCATTTGCAAAGTTACAACTACTGTGATAATACAGAATCTCATTGCATTTTAATACAGAATTTTATTATTATTATAAATATATTTACGATATAGAAACTATATTGAGTATATGTGAAATTATAAAAATAACAGATATTGTACTTTAACAAGGCATAATTCACAATTATTAAATGAACGAATAATAAAGTATGTTAGTGGAAATTAATACTTCATTTGCAAAAATACCACAATAATGCGAAGAGGTTAATTTTAGTAGGAAGCACAATCAATTGTTGAAAGTAGTAGCCAAATTTTTACTTTGCACTCTGACAATCTGCACAATTTATAAACTTCCAAATACTATAAAGATCTTTTTATAAATTTTATGAATAATATAAACTTAGAGTAAATATTTTCAAATTTCATATATATGTTTACAATTAATAAAACAAATAAATTGCAGATATTTAATAATCATAAGTATCAAAATTAAGGTTTCACATATATATGAGGATACTGTTTTCTCTACCGTAATGGAGACAGAGTATTAAGGATAGACATGTGAGTTATGTTCTGAAAAATCCGTTGAAATTAGCAAAATTATATTAGTATCCACTATTTTACTCACACAATGACCAAAAATGAATGAGTCTCAGCTTTTTAGGAAGAGTAAATAAATTTTAATAGGATTTGCCATAAGAGAAAGGGTAGAGTGACAGGAAAAGAGAAAGTAATAATAAGAGAAGAGGAAAGTCTCTTCCATCTAACTATAGTTATTTCTATAAATTTGTATATATAATAAAGTAGTTATAATTTAAAAACTGTACTTATTAGCAATAAGAAAATATTCAACAAATTAGATTTCTTTATATTTTATATTTTGATATAAGGTCTAAGTGTGTTTGTGTGTGTGTTTTAAACGTGTAACATCAATAGCCCCCGCCTATAATATTTACACAATTGTTATGACAACTGGAAATACCTCGATGCATTTTCAAAGTGCATTTTTGTGGGAAATTCTGTTCCCATTGAGAAACAAACTCCAGATTCTAAGTTTCACTGTGTTACCATTGGGGGCAAGTTGAACTTCAATGTAGCCTCAGTGGCATGAGGAGGAATAACCGCAGATTCATAATTACCATTTTTCCTGATTCTTCCTCAATGAATAATCACAGGTCAGTGAGATTTAGAAAAGATTTATTAAAAGTATATTTTAGAAAGACAAGGTATACTCCAAGGAGGAACATGGTTTTAGTGAGAGAACTATAACAACAACACAGAAGTGGGAATCTCTGAATTATATTTGGTCCATGATGAGTGTTTACAAAGGCATTCTTAGGTGATTGACAAATGAGGTCATTTTGATTGACGCTTGGCTGCTATATAACTCTTGGCCTAGTGTGCATGCCTTAGTCAGAATTTTAGTGCTATTGGGATATTCTTTAGGCGGTCTCTAGATTAGGCCTCTATTCCTTTGTTACTCTGTCCCTCATGTCTGACTAGCTACCTAACAATTGTCACTAAATATGAGTATTGGATTATTTCCTGTAAGAATTGCATCTGAACATTTTTCTATATAAGGCAGTGAAAAATCATATAACATGTATCTGCTTATAAAGAAAATAATACATATAATCAAATGTATTTACATTGACATATTTTTAATTTTGAAAACTCAAACATGTTACCATGCAGATTCATTATATTTCATATATGGTTGGCTTGAAACATGCCACCAAGTGTGTGGAACAAACAACAAATAGAGAATAAAAAAGAAATGAATAGTGTTGACCAATACTAAGTTTCCAACTTAAATCATAATTTTAAAAGTGTGTGACTTCATCTCCTTTTTGATACATGTTTTAGATTGTTGTAAAGCCTGTTAGAAATAGAACACCTTTTGGTAAAACAAAATGATTAATATTGCATTTCTATTTCATTATATGCTTCTATATAAACTAACACCGGAAACAGTATGTTTTCTTTAAGATTGATTAAATTAGAGGAGATGTAGACTGGTCTTTGCACACACTGGTATTAAAAAATGAAGTGAGTTACTTTATAAAGTATACAAATGATCCTCCGTTGCCTGAATCTGCCATTATGCCAAAAGCAAGACTGTTGCTGAGGAAAAAGAATTGGCATCTTCTACAAGTCTCCACTCAAAGGAAAACCTGGAATTGGAGCCTCTACTCTTTTGTCAATAAACTAAATGAACAGCAATTATTGCAGTTTCTTTGTGGCACAGGCCACAGCAAAGCAGAACAAAGACTCAGCACAATAATGGGATTCCGCTGTGTTTAGAAGACAGCGCCAAATCCTCTCAAACAGAGGAACTATTTTTTCTTCAATATACCATTAGGTTGTTGGCAGAGAGAGAAAATAATGTTTTGAAAAGAAGCCCTACCTTAATAGGCTACCTACCAAGGAAGGAAGCCCCCTGATGTGTGGCTCTCAAGTAGAAAGCTTTGGAAAATAATTTAATTCATCTTCATTGATTAGCATTTATAAGGCACCTTGAGCCTTAACATCTTTGCAAGTGGGAACACCCATATCCCCCTAACTAAGACATCTGTTACATGAGAATGAAAATTTTGGAAGGAATCACAGAGCAACACTTTATCCTGTGAATAGGGAGTGATTTTCCAAAGAGTAAGAGAGGGTGTATAATTTCAAATAAAATGGCTTCAAGACAAGGAGGGAGGGAGGGAGGGAGGGAGGGAGGGAGAGAGAGAGAGAGAGAGAGAGAGAGAGAGAGAGAGAGAGAGAGAGAGAGAGAGAGAGAGATGGAATATGTGAAAAAGAGAATGATGCAAGGAGTAGAAATATATTTATGATACACATATCTCTGGTGGTGTGTTAAGTTCTGAATTATCTGCCTTTATGTAGAAAAATAGAAGGTTTGATTTTGTAAGACCTTTAATTTTTTTTCTTCCTAACAGATTTTTCTTTAGGCATTGTTCTAGGACCTGCACTTTCAGTAAATATATATATATATATATATGCATATCAGCCCTCTGTATTTTTTATTTTTCAAAGGAAAATGGTAGCTGGAATATCTTATTGGTTTATTTGCTTTAGAGTTAGGGGGCATTATCCCCTTGAGTGGGCTATGATCTAGAATCTCTAATGTCTGAGTGGCAGCAGAAATCTCACCCATGACAACTACTAGAGGGAAATATACTTGAGAAGTAGAAAAATTAAAGCTTCTTCTTGAAAGGAACAAAGAGAAAAATAATGGACTCATCCACACTTGGGTTACAGAAAATAACATGCAAAATTATCCTCAAATTCTTTGGGCATGTGATATAAAAATTTATGTTTGAGGTAGTACTCATCTGCCATATCTAATTCTCTTTTTCTTTTTCTCACAATTCTGGGTATTTTATACTGCACTTATTTTGTCCCTAGAGAATATCCTCTGTTTCTTTTTCATCTTTTCTTTTATTTCACTAATAAATTGCTTATATTGATTGAATATTTACCATATTTCAGCCATTGTAATAAAAGCTTTATAAAGAGTATGTCCTTTAACTTCACACACACACATAAAAATAATGACCAGAGCCATAATCTCATTATATAAGTACTTTGGAAAATAATATTCATTTTTAAGTACCAAAATATGATGTATTAGATTTTCCAGTAGCATACAGCTTACTGGTTTATAACTAATTGTTTTTCACAGATGGCAAATTAGTGAGTGGAATCACCTTCCTGTTCCTTGACCATAATTCCAGGATGAGTTCTGTTTGGGAAGGAGTAAAGTACCTAGACCTAAACTTTAAATCTCCAGCCTTCCCAGTTCCTACATCACTTCAAGACTGAGTGGGTCTATCAGGGGAACCTTGCTACCCTTACTAAGAATTTACAAGAATGTTGAGGAGCATTTTTTTCATATAGCTAATATTCTCTTTTCAATTCACTTTAGCAAAAAGAAGTAAGGTCTTTGTAGGCATGCTGTTATTCTGGAAAATTTCACAGTCCACTGCACATATGCACATGCTACAACTGAGTCCTTTATTTTGGGGGGTGTACAGTAACACCTTTATATTCGCCAAAGTCTATGGTCACAATACACAATGCAGAATAGTCCCAGATACCTTTTATTTTACCAAATACTTATTTGAATAGTTTGTTGATGACTAAACCACAGGGAAAGATACATTAAGGTCTAAGGTTGTGGATGACTTCTGAACATGATGACTAGGAAAAGTATAATAACTTTTTTTTCTTCTACGTTAGGATTTATTATTTTTGGATATTTCCTTTATGATTAAATTATCAGCCTTCTTTTTAATTATTGCACTGTTCTAAGACCATATTCATAGTTTGGTAGCAAATGGTCTCTGTCAGATGCTTCAAACTTATTCACAGTATGAGGATAGGCCCTCGAATTTATATGCTTTGACAGCTGGAGGACCTATTCAGTATAGGCGTATGAATCACTGACCCCTTTTCTCTCCTTTGGAAAGACTCTAATTTCCTTTCCCAAAATTCTTTGTTTAAAATACTACCTTATTTTCTCCATGCTTCTACACACATTACATTGTGAGGAAATCACTTGCTCTTAATCACATGACGGTGATTACAAAGCACTTCATGTATATTTTATCTGAAACATTGAATTTATAATTGTGTATCCTGCATAGCATTTAATGTTGATTCCAAAATGCCTTTTTACAGTTTCATCAGACTGCAATTATATTTCATGAGGTATGACCACAGCCTGATCTGGGTTATTTAATATTCTCCATAACCAGTATCTAAAAGTTTGTCAGTCATAATACAAATGTTGTTCTGGGTCATTCTAGGGTAACGATTATGATAAAGGTGAAATTGTTTACAACACCAACTTCAAAGGATATCAGAAGCATAACATAGTTGTCAGCTCCAGTTACCTGTCCTTTGAGATCCAAATACAATTAGTACAAAATCCATCATATGTGCGGTGGGAAGTCCTGCCTTTTGATCTCTCTGATTTATTCTTTATTTCTTTATCTATCTATCTATCTATCTATCTATCTATCTATCTATCTATCTATCTATCTATCTATCTATTTATCTATCTATCTCTCTGTCTGTCTGTCTGTCTTATTTATTTTTTCATATATTTTCTGTGTCAAATCAATCACCTCTTTTTCATTCTTTTAAGTTCTTTATCTCCCAACATATCCTGGTTTTAATGGTCAATAGATCTGTTTCTGCTCTTTATTTCTCTATATAATTCTGTAAACAATGAAGTTAAATATTTTGCTTTTCTTGCCATTTTTATCTGGCACATCTTTCTGTAACTGGCTGCATATTCCCCTACAAGTTATATTATCTTTAATCATAGTGAAGATTTCAAATATTCTTACAAATCATCTTTAAAATTCTTCTCTTCCTCTAAATTTTCAGTATGATATTTGTTTGCTAAGTTTTTGCTCATTTTGTATATTTTTATTAAACTTCTGTCAAACCTGTTAAGTTCAACTCTTTGCAACCAAAGAGATTAGATTACCTTAGGTCCTCTCTACTTGAGCATTGGTTAAGGACAACCTCCAAATTTCCAGCTAAATTTCACATTAAAGGCTTTTTTTTCCTTATTTTTTCCTGTCATCTACATTTTTTGAAAGACTAAAATTGATTTTTCCTTTTTCTCTACTGCCTAGGTTATTAAACACGTGAATATACCAAATACATATTTTTCAATTCCTATAAAACATTACTAACTTCATTCACTATATTTTTGCTATTATCTAAGAGCTCTATTCCTAACTTTTAATTCTTCTTCTCAAATTCAATAATCAACTGAAAATAATGAAGTTTAAATCATTCCATTGCAGAGAGTGTCACAAAAGAATCATCAACAGCATGGCTTGGTTTGTTTCTTAATGTTATGTATTTATTTTACAAAATTTTCACTTGATAAAACTTTAATTTTCTACTTTAGTTTTATCATCTATGAAATGTAAGCATTAATTCAATTTAATGTATCTCTGTGTAATTTACAAAATGATCACTTTTTGGCCTTGCTACAAAAGGTTGTAACCAGGTTCCAAATTAAAAATATGCTTCATTAGAACTATGCTGAAATGCTGAAATCTATATATATTTTTTAAGTGCCTTAGATTTTTCTGAAGCACATGATTCAAGCACTAAATTTGGTGGAACAGTAAATCAAATAATCTTCAATTTCCTTCTTATCTAAATGCATTTGATTCTGATTTCTAATTTATACCTTTGGAAATAAATGAAAGTCGTGATGTAAGATTCTTTTTAAATGTTGCATTCTACCACCTTAGTGACCGCTGTTTGCCTTCTGTTTTTTGTATGTTGCAAACAGAAATAAATGTGGAGTTGGAATTCATAGTCAGGCACAACTCTTGCTCTTAAACACTACTCTATACTGAACATTAGTTGTACATATATATCTCTAGAATCCAAACCATATAATTTTGTCATGTTTTGTTAAAGTAAATATTATTTTCAAAATGTGATACAATTTTAAGCAAGAAATAATACATAAATGTTTTGGTATTTTCATTACAATTACAATTACAAATCAAAAGTATGAACGAGGCTCAAATTCCAAATAACAAGTTGAAATGAAGCTCTATTAGTTAAATTAACACAAATTTAAGTAATCTTAAGTTAGGCTTGATAATAATGAGAAAACATATCACCACAGTATATTTTTCAATTTGTAATTTTCCTCTTGGGAATTCATAAAACAGTGTGATATCTTATCTCTGACATGGTGGAGAAAAACATAATGTAATCTTATTGCATAAATCTGCTCACAGGTGACCTTTATCTAGTCCTATTTTGTTTCTAATGCTATCTAATGTGTAATCTCAAAATTGGACTATATAAATTAGTTGGATATAATGTAAATTTCAGTGAAAAAAAACTGTCTATCTGTAGAAAACAGATCTAAAGAATAAAGGATTTTAGAAAATGAATATCATTTCAATTTATTAGTTTGGTTGAAGAGTATAGGAAGTTAATATATAAATTATGATTTTTAAACATTTCTCTTAAATCCTTCATCTAATGCTTATCAATATCAATGTGCATGAACCTACTCATCTCGAAAGATGCTTACTTTATAATTTAAAGCAAGATACCAGATAAATGATAACTGACTATTACTTCTTTGGTATTAAACTTGGCAAATTTACACCAAGTTTTTTATCAGTTTGTCAGTCTTGAGATATAAAGTTGATTCAGTTTCACACTGTTCAAAATTGCAAAAGATAACCTAATAAACTAGGGCAATCAGTAAATATACAAGAGATACCTTAGTAATCACAGCACCTGGACAAATAAACCAATATGTTCTTTCTGATTCAATCCTCAAGCCTGATACTACAAAACTTCTTCTGTAGGTATATAAATGCCAGGTGCATAAAATACTTGTGTTAATCTACCTCTTCAGATAGTTGGATACAACCTGAACATATATTACCAAAATAAATAAATATTATGTTTGATGTCTCTGTGAAGAGCACATCATTTTTTTTTCTACCACTGTTACTTAGTCATCCAAATTATAGTTCAACTATAGATTTATCTCTCAATAAGAATATGTGAAGTTCCTCTGATTAGATATAGGCATTTCCTAAAAGTCAAAATACTGCATTCACTCTTGCAAATCACTGATTATTTTTAGTTTCACATCAGATGGTGGCCCTGGTTCTGATGACCTTTTTATTTATTTTTTTTGTTTCCATTATTGATGATTTGTAAATTCACTGCACAAAAACTTTCTAATCATAAGTATTGCCAGTGCTATCAGTCAGTTCTTTGTCATGAAACTTCATTCTTAGTCCTATTACTTTCCTATTTACTCTATCAACATGTTTGCTTTTAATTTAATATGCACATTTATTTACAGACTTACTGATAACATGTGAAAACTTTCAATAAATGAATGGAATGGAATGAATTATTTTTCATAGCAGAATGAGTGATTTGTACTTATGTATGGCACAATTAATATAGCAACTCCGTGTTTTAGGATAACCAAAAAAAAAGACAATTTAGTCAAAATTATATTATATGTTTAAACAAATGGACATTTGATAAACTTTTTTATTCTTTATATTTTGACTAATGTTAAAACAAAAGAATTCAAAGTTCAGCTGTTACTTAAATAGTAATACTAAAGTGGAGAAAAAAAGACAGGATAGGTGACTAAAATTGGGATGAGGGGAATTGAAACAGCTTTATAACATATTCCAGCTAAAGAAGAGGTAAGGCTTTAACATTCACACTATTTATGAAATTGAATAGCTAAGTTCATGTTGCAAAACTTAGAATTTGGTGGTGCTATCCACAGGTATACAGAGAAATATTTCTTACTAAAATAGTACATAGCTGTTATGTTAAATAGAAGAGTTAATATTTACAGAACACTGTGTTATGTTAAAGCATATTACTTAATTTACTTTTCAAAACGATCCTGAAATGTGGATATTATATTCTCATTTTACAGGCAATGCACTAGGCCCAGACACAGTGAGTAACATATTCTGTTTTTCAATCAGTGACTAATGGTGCATAGCTCAAATGCTCATGTGCACTACCCAAAGAAGCACCTCCATCCATGTACATCCTCCATCACTGTTTACAGTTAGGAAGCATTCACCATGTGAATATCTTTATAGCATAGTGTACAACATGTACGGTACTCAATTATGACAAATCTATTATTATTACTAGTCTATTTAAATAAAATTACCAAAGAATACATTTTTATATCTTTAAATCCTATAACAAACATTTTTTATAGAGGGTTTCGTCCTATTTGATCGCGCAACTGAAATGCTTATTTTTTAATTACCAACCTACCATATTTTAAAATATATTGTTTTACTTGCTCCATGACAACAGATACAATTCAGTAAAATAGTTATTTGTAATTATTTGGATAAATTTAAAAAATACACAGACTAAACTAACATTTTACATTGCAGTGGCCTAAAATATGGTGTCAACTAGGCATATTTTTTCTATTAAGTTAAATTTAATGCAGTGTTTGACAGAACACTAAAAAAAAGTTGAAATACAAAAATAAATGTACTTCTAGAAGGCTGAATAAATGGGTAAAGATCTAATATATATATAACTTTTTGAATTACAGAAACCTATGAGGAAAAAATATCTGAGATATTCTGGAAAAGGAAATAAGGATAAAATTGTCAGCTCTAAAACCTTTAATTTAAACAAATTATGTAGATAGAACACATATTTAAAATATAAGTAAAAATTGAAATAAATATTTTTTTAAATATTGACAAATTCAAAAATGACATAACTCAAGTTTTATATGTTTTCTTTTAAAGACATTTATTACTCTCTTCCAAGCATCTGTGAAAAAGAACCATTAAAAATCAACAACACTCACTGTGACTACTTAGGGTAGCATGGCCTGAGGCAGGTTCTCTGAAGATTGATTGCTCATGGAGAATCTCTGAAATACTTTCAGAACAGGCAAGATTCTTCCTAACATGTCCATTAGTAAAGGGAAAAAAAGTTTTATCCAGGATTGCTTGTCAAAAATAGTTTAGGATTTATTATCTGCAGCACCTTAAAATAAAGGGCTTTAAATACAGGTAATGTACTGTTGCTTCTTCTCATAAATTGTGAGAGATTAAAATGCATAGTTACAACATTTAACTGGAAAGTAGCTTAATACATTGGTAAAACAGAACATTCATTGAATGTAATGCATTTGGCAATGAGTGTATTTTACTATATGTAGGGTGTGGGTGATCACCTGAAACAGATGAGAAATAATTTTGATAGTGAAAAAATACAAGAATCTGAGGAGACATAGTGAGACCTACCAGAAAATATTTTAAAATGACCATGTGGCAAATAGAATTTCATACATGACTTATTCATTTTTATGTGTTTACTCTTTATTAGAAAATTCACATTTCACTAGGGCACAATCTAACACAACATTTAATGTTTTCATGCTTTTGAAAGTTTGAGTTGTATATTTTGGATACAGCTTTACCATTTGCATAGAGTAATATTGATGTAACAACCCACCTAGGGAAGGCTGGTGCTGGAAAATTCAAGGAAGAGGGGAGATAACTAACTTTATAGAGTATCCTAAAGATTATCAAACTTTACATGGTGAGAAGAAAAAAAGAGTGGCATTAAGCAAACTTGCCATTATCTGATATTTTCAGATAATTATGTCACTATGAAAGGGAGGATACCAAGGGGACTCAAAAGAGGTGCGTTCAGGGTGATGTGGGAAAGAATTGTTTTAAAATATATTCAATAACTATTAGATTTTGAGCAAAAGAAGGCAAAAATTTTGAATAGGAATGAGATTTTTATCTGAATGAATTACATATGAATAGCTTTCCTGAATTGTGAATAGAGTAGTGAATTCTTTTTTTTTTCTTTGAACACTCATAAATATCAGTTCTGTTTAAAAGAACTGTACTCAAATTTATTTTTAAAAATTTGTATTATCATATTTGTCCATCAAATTTGCTTAATATCCAACCAAAAAGTAGAACCAAGAATTGCCTGTGATGGGTTACTTTTCAGTATATTTAAAACAAAATTAATTTTCTCCTGAAAAATAAAATTTCTAATTTCTACATAGCTAGATCCTACTAATACTGGGTGATAAGAATAAAGACACTTTTAGTTTACATTGTGAACTAGATAACACTATACCAATAAGATAAATTTTGACAAATTTTATTTGATACTCTGACATAGAAGTTTAGTTTATATTGGCTAAGTTTATGTGGGGTGTATGTATAAATGCGCGCGCGCACACACGCACACAACCACACCACACACACACACACACACACACTGGTCATACCTACGATTTTATACTATAATTTACATAGTCATAGATGTTTAAGGGTGGTTTTAGCAAGGAGATAATGTTTAAACACACTCTTAACAATTTTGGAAAATAATGTATATAAGTTATAGCATGTCAGCATCTCCTTCACAGGTGGTTCTAATACCAAATTGATATATAAGACTTCTGTTTTATAGTAACAGCATAAGCTTAGGAAACCAAAAAGAAATAAAAGGCATCAATGATGGAAAAGAAGAAGTACAGCTGTCACTACTTGCAAATAATATGATACTATATATAGAGAGAGATGATAGATTTCATCAAAAAATCCCGATAGAACTAATAAATAAATTCATTAAATTTGTAGATTACAAAATCATTATACAGAAAATTATGGCATTTATGTACATGAATAACAAACTATTGGAAAGAGGAATTTTTTAAAATCCCACTTACAATTTCATCCCTCCAAATAAAATACCTAGGAATAAATTTAACCAAGGAAGTAGAAGACCTGTACACTGAAAAGTATAACATTGTTGAAAGAAACTCAGGAATACTCAAATAAATGGAAGACAATTTCATGTTCATAGACTAGAAGAATCAACATTGTTAAAATGTCTATACTCTCTGACACAATATATAGATTCAATGCCAATGGCATTTTTTTATAAACTAAAACAAATAATTCTAAAATTTGTATGTATCCACAAATGATCCAAAATAGCCAAATCAATCTTGAGAAAGAAGAACAAAGCCAATGGGTTCCCACTCTCTAATTTCAAACTGTGATAGAATGGTATGGTAATCAAAACACTATAATATTGGCATGAAAACAGACACACAATCAGCAGAATAGAATAGAGAACTCAGAAATAAACTCTTACGTAAAAGGGCAGTTAATTTTTGACAAGGAGCCAAGACCATGTGGAAAAAGGAGAGTTTCTTCAATAAGTAGTGTTGGATAAAGTAGACAGTCACATACAAAAGAATAAAACTGGATCTCTATCTTTTACCATACACAAAAATTAACTCAAAATCTATCAAATATTTGATTGTAAGACACGAAACCTTAAAATTCCTAGAAGAAAACAAGCAATATCTCCTTGACATAGGTTTTAGAGATTTTTTTGTATCTAACTCCAAAGGCAAGAGAAAGGCATTTTCCACCAGGAAGAAAACCATCAATGAAACAAAAAGGCAACATGATGAATGGAAAGAGATATTTCCAAATAATACATCTGATAAAGGGTTATTATCCAAAATACATAAAGTACTTACACAACTCAACAAAATAAAAACAAACCTGATTGAAAAAATTGGCAGAGGATCTGAACAGACACTTTTCCAAAGAAGACATACAGATGGTCAACAGATCCATGAAAAGATGTTCAACATCATTAATTATTAGGGAAATGCAAATTGAAACCAGAATGAGATATTATCTTATACCTGATAG
The DNA here is from genome assembly GCA_003508835.1 of Eonycteris spelaea. Classification (NCBI taxonomy): domain Eukaryota; kingdom Metazoa; phylum Chordata; class Mammalia; order Chiroptera; family Pteropodidae; genus Eonycteris; species Eonycteris spelaea. Next base: position 4,643,914 of record PUFA01000104.1, read on the forward strand.
AATGGTTATTAGCAAAAGGACAAAAAATAATGTTTTAGAGAGGATGTGGAGAAAGGCAAACCTTTGACACTGTTGGTAGGAATGTAAACTGGTACAGCCACAATGGAAATTTTTGTGACAGCTTCTCAAACAATTAGGGATTAAACTGCTATGTGAATCAACTATTCAACTTTTAGGTATTTATCTGAAGAACATAAAAACACTAATTTGAAAAGGTATATGCACCTCTGTGTTCATTGCAGCATATTTACAATAGCCAAGATAGGGGAAAAACCTAAGTGACCATGATGAATGAATGGATAAAGAAGACGTTACACACACACACACACACACACACACACACACACACAACACACACACAAATATGCAAAGGAATACTACTCAGCCATAAAAAAGATGAAAATCTTGCCATTTCAACAACATGGATGGACCTAGAGGGTATTATGTTAAGTGAAATAAGTCAGATGGGGAAAGACAAATGTATGATTTCACTTATATGTGAAATATAAATAAAATGTAAACAAACAAAACAGAAACAAAAACTCATAGAGAACAGAGTGGTGGCTATCAGATGGGAAGTGGTTTGGGGGAGGGCAAATGAGATGAAGGGGATGAACTAGATGGTAATGAATAGTAAGTACACTTACAGTGGTAAATACTATGTAGTGTATACAAATGTCAATGTATGATGTACATCTAAAATGTATATAATCTTATATATCAATTTTACTACAATAAAAAGTTTTTTAGAGACACATACAAAGATAGAGCTTGTTTTATCTTAGAATAGTAAAATATCTCAATTAAATTTTTAAAATCTAGGAAAACAAATAAATTTCTAATAGATGCTGTCACTCTAGTCAAGATATTCTACTCAAGGGTAATCTATTTTCTTAAGGGATGGCTGTAGATTAGAGATTTTTGTCTTATATATTACAAATAAGAATAATATTTGTGGATTTTCCAATTTATAAGGATTTCTAGAATTCACACTAGAAGGAAATAGGTCCAAAATTTAGTATAAGAAATAGATATGTGAAATTTTCATATTTAATTATTTTGTTTGTACCATTGTTTCAGTTATTGATTTATTACCTTTTAGTTCCAAATTCACTCTGTTAGACTGCTCTGTGAAAATGGTACTTGATCCTTTAAATATCTGTTTTCTGTCCCAGCTGAGAAAAAGCTTTCACAACAGAGGGGCTGATTTGCATTTCCCTAATAGCTAGTGATGCTGAGCATCTTTTTATATATTTGTTGGCCATTTGTATATCCTTTAGGGAGAAGTGTCTTTTCAGGTCCTCTGCCCATTTTTTGATTGATCATTTGTTTTGTTGTTGTTGTTGTTGTTATTGAGTTGTATCAGTTCTTTGTAAATTTTGGATAATAGGCTCATATTGGAGGTGTTCCTTGAAAATATGTTTTCTCATTTGAATGGCTGTCTCTTTACCTTATTGAAGATTTCTTTTGCTGAGCAGAAGCTTTTTAGTTTGACGTAGTCCCATTCATTTATTCAAGCTTTTATTTCCCTTGCTTTTGAGGTCAAATTTATAAAGTCCTCTTTAAGTCCAAGGTCTTTGAGTTTAGTTCCTAAGGAAATCAAAACTACAATGAGACACCATCTCACACCTGTTAGAATAGCTATAATAAACAGGACAAGTAATAACAAATGTTGGAGAGGATGTGAAGAAAAAGGAACCCTTGTACACTGTTGGTGGGACTGCGAATTGGTACAGCCACTATGGAAAACAATATGGAGGTTACTCAAAAAACTAAGAATTGATCTACCATATGATCCATCAATCCCTGTACCGTGTATTTACCCCAAAGTCTTGAAAACCCATATCTAAAAAGATATTTGCACATTGATGTTCATAGTGGCCAGGACATGGAAGCAACCAAAATAGATGATAGGATAAAGAAACTGTGGTACATATATACAATGGAATGTTTCTCAGCCGTAAGAAGACATGAAATACTACCATTTGCGACAACATGGATAGGCCTTGAGATAATCATGCTAAGCGAGATAAGCCAGATGGAAAAAGTTGAAAATCATGCATGTGATATCATTTATATGTGGTATATAAATCTAAAAGCAACAAATGAGCAGGACAAACAAACAGACACAGGGACTATAGGCTAGTGGTTACTAGTGGGGTAAGGGAGTGGGGAAATAGATGGAGTAAAGGGGGTCAAATTTAGGGTTTAGGGGGAGGGCAAAGTGGGTAAAGGTGATCAAATATATGGTAGCTGAAGGAAACTGGACTTTCAATGGTAAACACACAATAGAATATACAGATGTCAAATGATAATGTACACCTGAAAATTACATAGTTGTATTAATCAATGTTACCCAGTTCAGGTCTTCTCACTTATAGCAAAAGACTCCCACAACCACTTATACCTCTTTACTGCCCATTCCAATAGGACAGGCCAGGAGCAGCACTAAGCAGCTAACAGTTTTCCTAGCTCCCAGCCCCCTTTCTAGGCAGTTTAGTAGCAGTCTCTTCAGTACCCCAGTGTTCCCAGGTTCTCCACTTCTTAGCTTCTGCTGAGCACTCAGCTGTGGGCATCCTCTACATCCATTCTCACCACTGGACAGTTTTATAGCAGAGTCCTTAGGACCACTACATCACACCCAGCTTCTCTAGTGTCCTGCTCCTGCAGTACATGACAGCCAGCAGCATCCATCTGGGATCAGTCTTCCCTGGCACTCCAGAGGGCAGATTGCTAGCAGGCTCTACCACAGGTGGAACAATGTAGATACTTCTCTGATTTTAGTGAGACTCAGCTATATACCTTTTCCACCAAGATCTGGATATCAACTTAGGGGAAGCAGGAGTCTTTCATGGACATTCTGTCTCAGCCCTAGAGTTAGTGACTATTGTTTATATATTCAGAGTTTTCTTTACTTCTTACTAGCCAATCCCTCCTTACACTAATCATCCATATAATTAATAATTCTTTATATTAAACTTCCATGTTTGAATAACTGTGTGGCTTCTCTCTCCTGATTGGACATTAACTTATATGAGTATGGATAAGGGCATGCAAAATCCATGGCATGCAAAATCCATGGACATTAACTTATATGAGTATGGATAACGGCATGCAAAATCCATGGCCACATTGGACATTAACTTATATGAGTATGGATAAGGACATGCAAAATCCATGGCCACAAAATTTGACTGTTTCTTGATATCTAGCATCATTATAGTTGTGAGTCTCATCATTATTATATTTTGTATTAACTAACATGAACCTGTCACTGTTTTAATACATTCATATGTGTATCAGGTCAGTTAATTTTTATAAAAACCATGTACGGAAGATGATGTTATTTTTCTATATTTAATAGATGAGTTAACTGATAGCAGATAAAGTAAATATCTCATCCAAGATTATACAACTCAGTTAAGTGGTAAAGCTGAGATTTATATACAGTGAGTCTGTCTCTAGATTCACATTACCAATACTATACTATACTGAATTAAGGTTTTCTTGCATTCAAAATGTGCATCTTTCAAATGAGAACATATTTGTATGGATAACACAGGTAAATGTTACCTAATCATCTCGCTATGGAGACCTATCTTGGATTATTTCTATACTAGCCAAGGACAGTGAAGCCTTAGCATACTGCTATATAAATTTCACTTGCTGCTAATTATAGGTTCAGATCATGTTTAAACCTGCATTTATTATAAGCATTTAACCAGAAACATTACATTTGTCAGAGTAATAAATGATCCTGTTACCATTATATTTTAATTGAGCTTTTATCCAGAATTATCTCAATTATTTGTTTTCCTTTTAAAAGTGTATTTGTATTATTTTCCTGATAGTTAAAAAGATACCTGGAAAAAATTCAGTGTATCCAAATTTCACAAGTCACATACTCGACTCATTGAGTAGCAAGTTCTTATTGTTCTGCATTTTCATTTCTGACATTACTTTTCACTATGTGATTTTTGTACAACTAAATATATGTTTTCTGTCTTACTTTGAAATACAAGCTACTTGTGAGGAAGAGCCATGTTTGTCTTATTCTTAATTAAAGCTTAGTATAGAGCCTGTTTATGTTGAATGAATAAATGAATGCATAATGAAAAATAAACCAATTCTCCTCAGTTTTATTTTTCCAGTTAGAACCTTTAAATATGGAATGTTTTGTTGTTGTTGTTGTTTTGGGAAGGAGGATCTGTTTTTATATGCATGTCATTTAAACCACTGAGTTTTTAGTCTTTTCCTCTTTACCAAGATATATCAACACCATTCTCTTAAAGCAAATTTTTATTTTTCAAATAAGTTACTCCCTATATTTGATAGGTACTGTATAGTTTGTGCTCACTAAGAACTGTTGATGGCTTCTTTAACCTATAGATGAGAAAGTAGAATGATGTAACGCAATACATTGCATTTTCTAGATGTCAGTACCTGGAATTATGTGTTCCTTTTAATGATGCTATGGTGAGGAACTGTAATGAAAAGTATAATTTTGAACCTGTTAATGTGGCATGTTGCATAATGAGAAAGAAAAGTGGCAGTTGTTCAGATGTTCAGAGATATGTTGGTGGAGCCTTCCTACGGAATTGCAACAAAGAATACCGAGGGCGAGCTAGAGGATATTTTGAGCCCTGTTCTCATCTCTTTTTATTTGTTTCTTCTCCAGTTCTATGTTTTAATTAAAAGAGTAAATTGAAACAGCCTGAATCTTTAGCACCAATGTTCTCAAGAGATGTTACATAGCCAGTTGGGTTAAGAATCAGGCATCTGCAACATAATTTTCAGCCAAAGAGTCAATGACTAGCACTCTGGCCCTAAATAAATCTCATAATCCCTTTGTAATGGTTTCAATACTGGCAAAGAGTAATGGCAAGTTTGTCAGCTCACAGTTCCACTCACTATGAATAAGATGTCTCTAAGGCAGCACTCATGACCAGTGGCTACTGGACTCACTCCCAGACCAGATATACAAAGGAAAAAAAGGTGACATATCTTGATAATTTACTTCATATCATAATATGAGGAAGTTATTAATATTTGGAGCAGATAGAAACATTTAATCAAAGAATAATGAATATTCAATATCTACTGTATACAGTAGACTTATATGTATAAATGAAAATATATTAATCATTTTAGCACACTATTTCATTGACATTGTTCACTTTCAATTACTGATTTCTATATATGCAATTGTGAAATTTATAATTTCAGATATGAATGTAGCTTAGAACATCAGGTGGGATTTTGATTTAGACAATTCATGACTTTCATAAAGTTTGAGTTACAGACATATCTTTCTTTAATGGACTCATGGGTCCAAAAGAAACAAAACAAACAATTGAAAAAAAAAATTCTATCAAAATAAAGCAAAAAAAAAAAAAATCTGATGGATAAAAGCAACAAAATATTTCTTTTTTCTCAGTAAGAGAAGTAAGAAAAGTACCTGGAAATCAATGCTTTTAAGCAGTCAAGTTTTTGTCCCCTCAAGAATTAGTAGCTAGCTACTTCTATCCAGACATGCATGAGATACAGATCTTAAGAATTTCTTCTGCTGGGACCTTGGCTAGGAGAATAGGGACTGTACTATTTTTTCCTATGCTTCTGTTTGAATGAGTGTTGTTTTTTCATTTGCATATTGATTTACATGTCTGTCTATAACACCCCTATGCACTAGCCTTTTTTCTTTAGCCAAGGGCCTGTTATTGAGTTGTCTACTTAGTTAACTTATGAAGATAGGATGAAAAAAATTGCATAAATGAGTCCCTTATCATGTTGCTTAAATATTTATTCTTCAATAATGTAGTTTAGGAAGAATGGTATAAAACCTTGTTCAAACAGATTTGCTGCCCTAAAATGAAAAACCATGTATTTTAACAAGATAAAAGGCAGATAGAAAGAGGGTGGGAGGTGGTATTACATGTACACTTGCAATAAAACAGGTTTATAATAACATCAATAAAAACAGAAGTGCAAAATATTCTCATATGATGAACACAATAAATAATGAAAGCAACCCTTCCAAAGTAGTTTTCTTTGCAATTTTATAAATATTTTTTGGAGTCTGATGACACTGCAGTTGAAAAGTTAATAAAATATTTTGAAGATATATATTTAACTTAAATGTATTATTTTAACAAAAATAAATCCATCTACATAAATGCACATTTTTCATCAAGATTTTTATAGAGAAATAATTCCTTTTAAAATGCATTATATAATAACAATTGTTAGGCAAAATTCTGGCAGAAAACACATCTACGGTGCATCTGCTATTTTCATCTCTTTTTTTATTTCTTTAGAGATGATCAAGAAATTAAAGACACTTATGAAATTATCTGTGTATAGGATTTTTATATTTTTAAATTTTTCATTAAGTATGTAGCATATATTGCTAATTTAAAAGACTTTTTCAAGTTTTTCTAAATAGTTCAACAATTATTTATGAAAACACACTCTTCAAAAATCATAATTTATGTAATAATCGTAATTTTTATAACACGTAATGAAGTAACGATCACAAGTAAAACTAACAAGTGATTTGAGAGCAGACATTTATAAAATTCACACCTAAACTATGGGATTAGAAGAGAGCATGGAGTAGCCCACTACATGTGGGTCTTTGTGGTTCATGAACATAACTCATTGTATTTAAACGGATGAGCGTGTCTTAGTCCAGTAGCCTGATATAGGGAAGTGTACTCTTCCACATATTAGTGAAAAAATTAAAAAAAAAATACCATGCCAATGTGGTAAAAGTCTGTACATTAACTAGGAAAAGTTATTAATATTTAACAACTAAACTTCTATGATAAATATTTGGTAAAGAAGCAATTTATCTTCACAGAAGTAAAACAATTGAAACATTGCTAATATCCATGCCAGCAAGAAAACAAGGTATACTCAACAAGTATTAAATAGTACTTACAGCTTTTTTGGCATTAAAAAAACTAAGACATTTAATACATTATTTTTAAAAAATCTGACTTTTCTGAGCAATTTGGAGGGATGCAAATTTTTTTAATGTTCTTCAAAGTGTTACTAACCATTCTATTTAGGAAATATGCTAAAAAATAAAAAGGGGGCTTCCAGTTAAAATGTTAGAGTACATAAAAGTTGTGTTTGCCTCCTCCTATGACCAAATCATGTTATAAGTAAACTATACAAAAATCATCATTGAGAAACACCTGAAGACTAATCGAACAAAAGTTCTATACCTAAGAATATACATATGAAGCCCCATTGAGAGGTAGAGAATAAAAGAAGCTGTGTAGTAGTTAAAGAAGGAGACAAATACCTCAGCTGTAGGGATCCCCTTAGAGAAGCGAGGGGTCCCAGGCCCACACCAGGCCTCCCGGCCTAGGGGTTCAGTGCTGGGAAAAGAAGTCCTCACAACTTCCAGCTGTGAAAACTAGTAGAGATTGTGGCTGAGTGAATGGAGGGTGGCTTGAGTCCCAGGTGTTCCTCTTAGAGGGCCCGTGCATGAACTTACTTCACTGCTGAACTCAATCACTCTGAGCTCAGCGTTGGGGCAGCAGCACATAAGATGGCAGGGACATAGGGGGAAGAACTAAGTTATCTGGCTTCAGGATGAAGATTTGAGAGGCAGCTTTTGTTTAGACAGGAGTAATCCCTCCCACTACCCAGCTTGCATGTGCTGGCAGACACCTTAGCTGAGTCTCTATCAACCTAGATAACACACCTGTCACCCTGCTCTGATGACTCTTGAGACTGTGCCCCACCCAAATTGTAGAGCCACGCAAGCCACTTCCAGTGGGTTTTTCTTACAAACTGCTTACTTTGGTTCATACTGTAAACTTTCGTAAAATCTCTCAAAAGTTTACAAACCCTACAAAGCAGCATCTGGCTTCAGTGTGTTCCATACAATTGCAAAGCAGCCCCAAGCCCAACACTAGCAACAGCTAGCCTCAATTTACAGCTTAGCCTCTACCAGACACCTCCAAACTCAGCACAAGTGGAACCATCTGCAGATCATATTGTAGCTCATATCGAGTGGCCCCAGCAGGACAGAAGCAGTGCCTAAACTTGGCCTGCACCAGAGCCCCTACCCAGAGGCCCCAGAACCAACACACCCAGTGGCCAGCTTCAAACCACACCAGAGCAACATCCAGACACCTCCACAAAGCAACACAACCAAAACACGGACTCAAAAGGCACCAGAGCCTCGCTAAAACAAATCTTACCTTGTAGAGTCAGTCTCTGCACAACAGACAGCTCCTTCACTGTAGTCACAGCCAGTCCTCACAACCAATCAGCCAGAGGTTAAATCCCTGCTATTGACAAGGAAACAGCAATCAAGCTACAATAGAAGGGCACTCACAACCCACACAAGAAAAATATCTGGAGCACCTGGCTCAAATGACCAGGAAAACTATACTACTGAGTCCCACAAGACAACCATTGCATAAGGCCACTCTACCAGGACTGGGAGATGTTGCAGTTCTACATGATTCATGGAAACAAACACAGGGAAGCAGCCAAAATGAGGAAACAAAGAAATATGTCCCAAATGAAAGAACAGAACAAAATTCAGTTAAAAAAAACAAACAAACAAAAACTAAACAAAATGAAGACAAACAATCTATCACATGCAGAGTTCAAAACACTGGTTATAAGGATGCTCAATGATCTAGGTGAAAACTTCAACATAGAGATAGAAAATGTAACAATAGAGATTTAAAAATTAGAAATAAAGAGTACAACAATGGAAATGAAAAATACATTAGAAGGAATCAACAGCAGATTAGATGAAGCAGAGAATCAAATCAGTGATTTGGAAGGCAAGGTAGTGGAAAAGACCCAATCAGAACAGTAAAAAGAGAAAGAAAAAAAAAAAAAGAAAAGAAAAGAAAGAAAATGAGGATACTGTGAGAATGTGAGAAGCCTCTGGGCCAACATCAATCATACCAACATTTGTATTATAAGGGTATCAGAAGGAGAAGAGAGAGAGAGAGAAAGGAAATTAAAACATATTTGAAAAAATGACAGAAAACTTTCCTAACCTGTTTAAGGAAATAACAAACAGGCCCAGGAACTGTAGAGTCCCAAACAAGATGAACCTAAAGAGGACCATACCAAGACACATCATCATTAAATTGGCAAAGGTTAAAGACAAAGAGAGATTCTTAAAAGCAGAAACAGAAGAGCAGTTGTCTACAAATGAGCTTCCATAAGTTCAACAGAAACCCTTCAAGCCAAAAGGAATTTGCATAAAATATTCAAAGTGGTGAAAAGCAAAGATATACAGCCAAGAATACTCTACACAGCAAATTCATTATTTAGAATCATAAAACAAATAAAGAGCTTCTTAGACCAAAAAATAAATAAATAAATAAATAAATAAAGTTCAGCACCACCAAAACAGTATTATAAAAAATGTTAGAGACTTCTTGAAGGAGAAAAAAAAATATATCAAAATATAAATAATAAAATGGCAATAAGTACCAATAACTACATATCTACCAAGTACTTTACATCTAAATGAATTAAATGTTCCAATCGAAAGACATAGGGTTGCCAAGTAGATAAGAAAATAGGACCCTTACATATGCTACCTACACAGAGTCTTCAGATTGAAAGACAAACACAGTCTGAAAGGAAAGGGATGAAAAACATTTCATGAAAATGGAAACAGATAAACAAAAAGCTGAAGTAGCAATACTTTTAACCAGATAAAATAGATTTTAAAAGAAAGGGTATAACAAGAGTCAAAGGAGGACTCAGCAACTCTACTTCAGGGTATTTACCTGAAGAAACCCAAAACATTAATTCGAAAAGACATGCATTCATGTGTTCATTGCAGCATTCTTTGCGATAGCCAAGATATGGAAGCACCCTAAGTGACCATTAACAGATGAGTTGATAAAGAAGTGGCACTTATGCAATGAAATAGTACTCAGGCATTAAAAATATTAAATCTTACCATCTGCAACAATATAGATGGACCTAGAAGGTATTATCCTAAGTGAAATAAGACAAAAAAGATGAATACCATATGATTTCACTAAAATGCAGACTCTAAAACATAAATTAAACAGACAAGCAACACAAAAACAAACTCACAGAGAACATTTTGATAGTTGCCAGATAGGAAGGAGCTTGGAGGATCTGAGTGAAAATGGAGACAGGATTAAGAAGTACAAATGTTAGTTGCAAATAGTCATGGGGATTTAATTATAGCATAGAGAATACAGTCAATATTGTAATATCTATGTATGGTGTCAAATGGGTACTAGATTTACTAGAGGGATCACTTTGTAAATTATATAAATGTCACTAATCATTATGTTGTATACCTTAAACTAATATAATATTGTATGCCCACTGAAATCGTAAATAAAAAAATATATTTAAAAATTAAGTAAATTAAAAATAAAAGGAAAGGAGAAAGAAAATTAAATATGCATTATGATATTAATCCAGATAATGAAAAGATTGCATTTTTAAAAATGTATTGTATTAAACAAAACTGAATTGTTTTTGATGGAATACTTAAATATATACAATAACACATCTTGAAATTATTAAAATGTTGAATATAATGTTAGACATTATATGTAAAATTTATTTAAATTGGTTGGGATGTGAACACTAACAAATTGACTGACTAGAAAATAGTAGAATGTTTAATGATAAATAACAATGTGTTAAATTTATGAGGGAGCCTCTAGCTGAGTGCCATAGAATTTTTAATATTTATATATATATATTAAAAAATTCTCATGTGATACATAAGATAATTAACAATATAATAACTACAAATAAATATTAAACCTTCAATTGTGGGGAATTTTTAATGTACTATATAACAATTAAAAAAATTTGGGGGTATATTCAAGTTAACATGATTTAATTTATGATTTCTCTCTTTTCTTTCTCTTCTTTTAGACATTTAAAACTATCTGGAACATTCTCTTCCAATTTAAATTTTCATTGAAATATACAAAGGAAATATTACAATTAATTGACCTTCACAATCCATCCATATTTTTACCAATAAGAAACTTCAACTTAAATAATTATATTTTATCCTGTTTATCTTATATTAATGGTCAAGAAAAGAAACATAACAAATAAAAAATGCTTTAAACCTACAAGTACATATACAAAAATAATTACACTCAAACATATATTAATGCTTATCTCAAACATCTATGTCTGTTTTTGAATAGATACTCTATAAGAAAAAAATACATCATTTTCCATTATCAAAGGACTAATATCATTTGTTAAGTGATAAAATCATGCTGTTTGTTCTTCCTAATATTATTTTTTTTAATTTTCTTTAAAAACATTACTTTTTCATTGGATTAAAAATAGATTCATCTCAGCCATAAGAAGAGATGAAATACTGACATTTGCATGAATGGACCTTGAAATAGTCATAATAAGTGAAATAAGCCAGACAGAAAAGGTTGACAACCACAAGATATCACTTATACATGGGATATAAACCTAAAAACAACAAATGAACAGGACAAACAGACAGAAATTCATGGACATGGACAATAAACTAGGGGTTATCAGAGGAGAGAGAGGATGGGGGAAGGGGAAACATTAAAATTAAAATTAAAAAATAATAATTAAAAAAATGTAAAAAGATAGATTTATCTATTGTATAGATTATTTTTGTTTTGTTTTCTTGTACCTCAGAATCTTTCATTTTTGGTTTTCTATTTCATAATTTTTCTTCTTATTATTCTTTAGTTACTTTTGATTTATTTTAATTTTTATTAAATTATTCTGTAGAACATGTTTGTTGTTGATTGAATGTGTTCCCACCAAAATTTATATGTTGAAACCCCATTCTACAGTGTGATGCCATTGGGAAGAGGAGGGGTTTTGGGTAGGTAATAAGGGTTAGATGAGGTGGTGCGGGTGGGAGGGAAGCTCTCATGAATGGGATTAGTGTCCTTATAGGAGTCATGAGAGAGCTTGCTTGCTCTCACTGCTCTCCACCACTTAAAGATACAATGAGAAATTGGTAGTCTGTAACTAGGAAGAAGGTTCTCACTAGAACCAAGCATGCTGACATCTTTATCTGAGATTCTAGCCTCTAGAAGTGTAAGAAATAAATTCCTGTTGTTTACTAGCCATCGAGTCTATGTTACTTTGTTATATCAGCCTGAACTAAGACAATGTTGTACATTTGTTTGCAATATAATATTTATAAAAAAAAAATACTTTTGAGACTTTAATAATATTGCTAATTAATACTCTAGTTTTATCCCTCTTGCTTTGATAGATAATATTATCACCATTCAGTTCTAAATATTTTGTAATTTTCAGTGAGATTTACTTTCTAATTTTGAGTTATATTGACCTTTATTACAAAAATATCAACACATTTATAATTTACATTGTCATATTTATTTCTAATTAATCTACAGTATTATTTCAAAAAACAGCATTTTTTGCTGGTATTATGAATTCTAAAAAGAGATTTCTTTGTATCTATATCATCAAATTAATTAAATATTTGTATGTACTTAAAAATAAACTTTATTAGTTTTATATATATATATGTATGTATGTATTCATTCAGTTAACATTTTGTTTATATAATCTTGGTCCCCGATATTTTCTGCTTGAATTATATGTAGCTTTTTATTATTATTTCCATAGGGAACTCATTCCATTCATATTTAGTACAATAAATATAAATGGTTATTGAATCATATTTTATAATTAACTACTAAATTTAATTTGTTCTTCATTTCCTTTTCCTTTCTTTATTGTCTTTTTAAGTTTTGTTTTAATCCTTTTGTTCCTTTTTATGTTAGATTCTACAAGGACAGGGAAAGAGCGCAGGTCTGTAGTCTTTTCCTTGGCTAGGAATGGCTGGAAAGTAATACTAATAACCAGACCTCTTAAATAATACTTATGATGCTTTCTAAAAGAAAATACATCTCATTACCTAATAATCATTTTAAGCCTGGTCTTTCTAGGCCATCTATTGTAAAAAATAAAAAAATTAAAAAACTGAACGAAACAAAAAATTTTAATTTATGTTTTTTCTTTTCTTCTTCTTCTTCTTCTTCTTCTTCTTCTTCTTCTTCTTCTTCTTCTTCTTCTTCTTCTTCTTCTTCTTCTTCTTCTTCTTTCTTTCTTTCTTTCTTTCTTTCTTCTTCTTCTTCAAGAAAGGTTTCTCTGTGTCCTTATTTCTCTGAATTTTTAAAACCATTAGTATCCTTTAAATAATTTACTAAGATCTATATGGTTCTTGTGAATTAGATTAGAAAATTTACCATATACTTTGATTAACATTTCTGGCAATAGTTATCTTCCAAACTCTAACCATCATAATAGAATATGTGCATTTCAACTCTTAGAGAAACATTTCAAAAGTGAACTTTAATAAACTCACCAATAAGATGTGTCTTCATAAGGTAATTTTATGCTTTTACTTTCCTATTCTCTAACCTTTTCACTTCCTGGCAATGCCCTCGTTCTTCCATTCCCTGTGTTTTGCTTAGTTGATTTATTCCATTGATGAAAAAATATGTTATTTGAAACATGTTATAAATATCCAATCATATTTTATACTATATTAAACAATAAAAATGGTATGATATACCTTCACTATTTTTTCTTTTATCTTTCCTTGTCTGTCTTATATATTGTCAGTGTTTTGTTGTTGTTGTTGCTGCTTGTTTTCGATTTTTGTCCATGACAGAAAAATTCCGTCATGACTGGGTATCAGGATTTCAGTTCCTATATCTCTTAGTTTTTGATATCACAATTTATTGGTTCACATGGCTGAAAACAAAAAGCCAAATTACAATGTGATTTCTTCTAAAAATACTACCTTTTACCTGGTATATATATGTATATATTTAATTGTGAAATTCAGGATTTGCACTGAGATATTTATCTATAAGTGTGTATATTTTCCAATAAATTTTTTAAAGAATTTATGAACCTATAGATAGAAAAAAAATGGCATAGATGATAGAGGCTCTGTTCATCATTCTGGTGACCAAATAAAAGTTACAAGAGAAACAAGGAGCAAACAGCAAGGAAATGTCACCTGGGATCTAGATGAACAAGCCATACAATTATGGAGAAATCTAAGAAATCACCCTGCAATGGCAGAAGGTAGGACAGGGCAAGGAAGTGAGGCTGCCCAGTCTCGAGTGGCTGAGACAGATGCTGTGGCAGCAGCAGTGGCAGCTGCAGATGCCTCTTACATAAGTTCCATTCCTGAGCAGACTTTCATGATGACAGACCTGCTCGCTCTGAGCACTGTGCTGGTTAGCCTGTGCAGGGACTTATGGGGGACACGGACACTAGGTTGTTGGAGTGAGGACCGAGATGAGATTCGCTCTCTACAGAAGTACTGGTGGTTTCCATTGTTCCTGTTGTTGAGCCCTCCCCACTATTAGTGTGCAGATTCAGCACTGCCATAGCAGAGATGTCATCAAACTAGATAACAGAGGTCACCCTGCCCAAAGGATTCCCTGAAACTCTGCCTCCCCCAACTCATAGCCTTGCACAAGCCACATTCAGGTGTGTCCTCACTTAGGTGTTCCTTGCTGAGTAGTGCTTAGACTCACACTGGTGGAAGCTGGCCTCATTTTCTGGTGTGATTTCTTGAGGCAACTATAAGCATAGCATCTGTGGATTGCTTGCTGAATCTTAACAGGTGGCCCCAGAGGGGCACTGGCTGGGGATAAATTTGGTCTACAGCTGAACTCATCTCAGGACTGTGCCACTGGACACCTACTACACAAATCCACATTAATAAGGCCAGGAGATTTAGGAGCTTTGCTTAGTAAATAGAAAGAAACATGGAAAGGCAGCCAAAATGAGAAGACAAAGAAGCAGAAGCCATATGAGAGAACAAAACAGAGGTCCAGAAATGATGGAGTCAAGCAATCTAAAAGATTCAGAGTTCAACACACTGGCTATAAAGATGCTCAATGAACTTATGGGAAGTGTAGATGAAGTCAGTGAGAACGTCAACAAAGAGATAAAAATTTTAAAAATGGAAATGGAAATTATAAAAGGGAATCAGTCAGAAATGAAGAACATATTATCTGAGATAAACAGTGTAATAGATGAAATAAACAGAGTGGATAAAAAAGAAGATCAAAAGACATATGTAGAGGTTGAGAAAGCCAAAGACACTCAATCAGAATGGCAAGAAAAAAGAAGTCGACTATAATAATAATTTTAAAAGCCTATGAGATACTATTAAAGATAAAAATATTCATGTCATAGAGGTGCCTAAAGGAAAACAAGACGTTGAAGAGCTATTTGAGGAATAATGATGGACAATTTCCCTAACATGGCGAAAAGATAAAAAAAAAAAAAAAGAAAGAAAGAAAGAAAAGAAAACTCGGGAAACTCAGAGAGTCCTCAAGACCAGGAACCCAAAGAGGCCCACACCAAGACACATCATAGTTAAAATGCTAAAGTTTAAATACAAAGAAAGACTATTAAAAGCAGCAAGAGAAAAAACAGATAGTTACCTACAAAGGAGTACCCATAAGACTGGCAGTTGATTTCTCAAAAGAAACTGTGCAAGACAGAAAGGCTTAGTACAAAATATTTGATGTGATGAAAACCCAGGATCTACAACCAAGAATACTTTATCTAGCAAAACTATCATTTAAAGTTGAAGGACAGATAAAGAGCTTCCCAGACAAAAATAAGCTGAAGGAATTATCAATACCAAGCTAGTATTACAGGAAATGTTGGAGGGACTTCTTTAAGAAGAAAAAAAACATATATCAAAAACAAGAATAAAGAATGGTAATAATTACATTCCTATCAACAATTACCTCAAATGGAAAAGAATTAAGTGCTCCAACCATATGATAGAGTGGCTGAATGGGTAAGAAAATAAGACCCCTACATATGCTGCCTACAGGAGACTCACCTAAGACTGAAAGACACACACAGACTAAGAGGAAGAAGATGGAAAAAGATATTGCCTTGATGGAGCTAGAGCATATTGCTCTGAATGACACAAGTCAGATAAAGAAAGACAAATATCATATGATTATTTCACTTACATGTGGAATCTAAAAAACAAAATCAACAACAATGAAAGTAGAAATAAACTCATAGATACAGAGAATATTTATAAAGATACTAGATGGGAGGAGGGTTGGAGGGGAAAAGCAAAGAGATTAAGAGGTACAAATAGATAGTTGCAGAATAGACATGGAGATGTAGAGTGTAGCATAGGGAAAATAGTAAATAATGTGAAATAAATATGTAAGGGGGAAAAAGGGTTCTAGATTTAGTGGGGTGATCACTTTGTGAGTTATACGAATGTTCGATTACTATGCTATACAACTGAAACTGGATATTATTGTATGCCAACTGTAATTGGAAAAATCATTAATTGTACAATGTAAATAAAAGCAACTAATAGTCTATTACATTTTAATAAAGACAAAAATTATTACTATATATTATCTCAATAAAAAGTTACTATAGATACAAAAAAAAGAATTTATGAACCTATAGAATCTGCAACTTAAGTCTTGCCTTAGAGGAGAAAAATATTCTACTGCTCTCAAATAATTACTTTTCAACATGTTATTTTTTATCTTCTGAGAGTACTATTATTTGCAAGATAGATCTGATCCATCTTCTACATCTCATCTCTTAGCTTTGTTTTATAATTTTTCTCAATATTGCTTAATATTTTTTCACTTTTATTTTAATTTGGTTCCCAGAAGTTATGTGGCTCTATTTGTTTGTTAACTAAATGTTTAACTAAACTGAAAAGTATATTAATTGCTTTGTAGAAAGTCTTTTATGTTTTAGTCACATTTTCTGAGTGGTCGAATATAAATTTTACCAGATTTTGTATGTTAAATCACTTCAATATATTTTAATATCTATTATTCTCATTAAAAATATTTAGCTTAAGCTTACTTTCATCAAATATATAACAAACTATAAGTGAGATTTTGGTTTATGTTATCTCAATATCTGCAAAAATAAAGCTATTATTAGCTCTCTAATCATAGCAAAATTGTAAATGCTAGATAATAGAAATTCACTGTTTCTAATTATCTATGTTTTTAAAACATAAAATTTGCATCACTTTGAGAGATAAAGCTGTTCTGTGTCTAAGTCCCCTGGAGATTTAGTTGCATTATTTTTCTAACCAACAAATTGGGAGCTAATTCTTCTGACAGGGCGCTATTATAAAATGTGTTGGGGTCAAAAGGGTCTGAGGACTTTTCTAGGAACATGGAAAGCAAAGTAAGTCTTTTCTTGGGCTTTGGAAGATTTTTATGAGCACTCCCAGGGATACATAATACCTTTTACATAAGCTTAGAGGTAAGATAACCACCACCACACCACCCCCTTTTTTTTTTTGCACATATCTTGCACTTATCCTTGATATGGCTTTAAAAAAAATGTCTTGTATGTCTTGCCAATCCTTGAGAGTCTGTAAAATAGAGGCGTAAAATAGTATGGATTTTAAATTGAAAGACTGAAGACTATGGGAGATTGGCTTTGCCCAGCAAGGAGTTGAGTTTATTTCTTCATCTACCTTCCACACTTCCCTTTCCATCCCATGGCTTTAAAATCAGGCAAATCTTTTTATAGAACGACTATTTGAAAGAATGAAGCAGGCCTCTTTAATATTGCAGTTATCTAACTTCCAAAAATTTAAAAATTATGGGATTTTTTTTCTTTTTTAGCTTTTTAAAGTATTCAGCTAGTTCTCCTGTCTTCCTTGTATCCCAGAAATCAATAAATGTCCCATAGGTAAAACTGGTCAGGTATTTGAACCTCCGTTTTTTAATTAAAAAGAATTTATTATTAGTTTCAGGTATACAGCATGTTGGTTATACATTACATAGTTTATGAGAATATCCCCTGATTGTTCTTTCTCTCCTCTGGCTCTACACCTAGCCATTACATTAATGCTGACTGCATTCTCTATGCCATGTTCTCCAATCCTGTGACCTCTATCAACTACTAATTTGTACTTCTTCAACCTTTCATGCCTTTCTCCCAGCCCCCAACTCCCCTCTCCTTCGGCAATCACCAGATCATGTTTGGATCTCTTTATAGTTCTCTTGTATGAGAAGTCTACTATTATTTTTACCTTTGTTTCTCTGTACAGAATGTGCCCTTTCGATCTTTGGCCTATTTTAAGATTTTCTCTTTATTTGTTGATTTCTAAAACATAGATTGTCATTAGGGTTAGGGTCTGAATTGTGTCCCCTTAAAAGTTTATATGTTGAAGTGCTAACTCCTAGTACTTTGAAATGTGACCTCTTTTGGAAATAGAGTCTTTAAGGAGGTTATTTAAATCAGACCATTTGTGTGGGTCCTAACCCTATATGACTGGTGTTCATATAAGAAGAGGCAATTTGGAAGCAGACAGAGGAAAGACACAGGGGGAAAAAATGGTAATCTTCAAGCCTGAAAGAGATCCTTGCCTATGGCCCTCAGAAGAAAACCCTACAAACACCTGTGTCTCAGGCTTCTAGCCTCTAATACTGTGAGAAAATAAATCTGTGTTATTTAAGCCACTGTCTGTGGTACTTTGCTATAGCAGTCCTCATAAACTAAAACAATTTGCCTCGGTATAGTTTTTTCATGTGCTTTTTTTCTTGAGTTTTGTTAGGTTTTTGGATCTGTGACTTTGTAGTTTTCATCAAATTCGTGAACATTTAGCCATTGCATTGTAAATACTGGCCATATTTTTGAGACTTCCACTTTCTAATTCAAAATGCAAGGAGCTTGGAAGTTGTAACTTCAGTCTTCACAACAACAACAACTAATAAAGCTAAGCAAACTGAAAAGCAACAACTCTTCTTATCCATGAGTACTGAGGTCAAAGATCAAACTTCTTATGCTCAGAACTGAAGAAACATAAATGGAGATAATTACAGCTTACTGGAGCAAAAGCTCAGAAGCAGAGAATTTTGCTGAAATTAGGGTCAGAGTAGAAAAATTAAACAATTGAAAAGTTGCTGAGCTTCGATGTGGACAAGTTTGAGAGTTAAGAATTCCAATTGTCCTTAATATTAGGGGGGCCTCTACATGTTTGTGAGCTTAACCTCCAGAAAAGGAACCAGGTTCTCACAGTGAAGATCAGAAAAAACAACTTCCTCCTGCTTCCAGCAGAGGGACTGGAAAAGCAGCATCTTTAAACATGCTCAGAGCATTCTATTCTTAACAAGGCCGACTCTCAAGGGAAACTATTTTACCAGTGCCTTGTGACAGGGGCTTTGCCAGGGTCTAACCGACCTTGGGAAAAAGAAACACCTAACTCAAGCCCCTTCTGTACTTTCTGTCTCACCTAAGGAGAAACAAAACAAAACAAAACTGAGAAACACTTGTGAAAGTTATACTCCAGGACTACAGAGGCACTAAAATCTCCTTCCCTCAAGCCTTACCTTCATATCAATCTCCTTTTTCATAGCTTACCCTCCATAATAACAAGGAATGCAACCAAAAGTACTGCACATCGCCGACCTTACTTAAAAAGAAGTCTCTAAAGAGACCCCAAAACAACAGAAAGAAACATCAGAGGAAATTTTAGCTTCCGACATCTACAACTACAGCAAACAGTAAAAAGAGCCTAACTCCTAATCATATAAACAAAAATCTCACCCTAAAGACCTATTTACCTTACTTACTTTTACCCAGTATATCATGTCTAGCTACTCTTTGTTGACTTAGGCTGTCAAAGAAAGCAGCAGACTTGGTAACCTAAAAAACAGAAATTACTTTCTCATAGTTCTAGAAGCTGGAAAGTTCAAGACCAAGGATCCAAGGTTTCTGGTGAGAGCCTTCTTCCTGGCTTGCTGACAAATGTCTTTTTTACATATCTTCATCTGACAGAAAATTCTTCTGTTTCTCTTTTTATAAGGGCACCAGCTTTATATTGAATTATGGCCACACCCTTAAGATCTCATTTAACCCTTGTCACCTCCTTGCAGGCCCCATCTTCAAGTACAGTCACACTGCTGGTTAGAGTTTTACTATCTGATTTTTGAGCGGACACAATTCAGTCCATAGAAGGCTTTCAACAAAGAATTATGAAGCATAATAAAATACAACAAATATAAATTTAAGAGACAAAGTATGAGAAACAGACTCAGATACGGGAGAGGTGCTGGAATTATCAGGCCATGAATTTAAAACAACTATGATTAATAAGGTAGGAGCTCTAATGGAAAAAAGTGAACAACATTCAAGAACATATGGATAATGTAAAGAAAAAGATAGAAACTCTGAGAAAGAATCAAAAGGAAGTACAAAAAATCAAAGACACTGTACACTGTAACAGAAATGAAGAATGGCTTTAATGGGATCATCAATAAAATGGAAAATACGAATGAAAGAAATGTTAATAGAAACTTGTAAAATTAAAATGCAAGAAGAAAAAGAATAAAAAAAAAGATGGAACAGAATATTCAAGAACAGCAGGACAATTATAACACATACTAATGTGAGTATAGGACAAGAAAGGGAGAAAGAATAGAAATATTTGAAGCAATAATGAGAGAACTTTTAAATGTTAATGATAGACACCAAATCACTGATCCAGTAGGGAATATGCATATCATATTCAAACTGCAGAAAATCAAAGACAAGAAGAAAATCTTGAAAGATAGAGAGTGAGGGGAGCAACTCTTACAGAGGAGCAAAGAACAGAATTACAGTGAAAGTTTTTAAGAAATTATGCAAATAAGAGAATAGAGTAAAAGATTTAAAATATTGAAAGAAATATATTTTATGTGACTTCCTGCTTTCATCTTCTTGGTGGACTCCAATTATACACTTATTTAGGTACCTGAAGTTTTGTTTCAGTTCATTTATACTTTTTAAAAATGTTAATTTTTTATCTGTGTTTCATTTTAGATAACTTCTATTGCTATGTATATTAGTCTTTCTGCTTGAATAATTTTTACTGATGGACAGTTTCCATTGATATGTTTTATTTTCTTCTGTAATATTGTTTCCTGAAATAATTATTATTTCTTATAACTTAGAAGTCAGGAAATTACCATCCATGGTCCAAAATCAGACATTTTGTGTGTGTGTAAATACACATATACTGAAACACAGCCAAACTCATTCACTTACATATTATTTATGGCTGTTTTCACACTATAGGTACGACAGAAACTATATGACTCACAAAACCTGAAATATTTACTATCTAGTTCTTTACAAAAGATGTTTGCTGAACCTTGTTTTAGCTAAATGAATATGAAATATATTCATATTGAGTGTTTTAATCTTCTTTCTTCTAATTTTATAATATCATTTTGAAGGGTCAGTTTTGTTTAATTAATTTTTCTTCTTCATTATGGCTTGGTTAGATTTGTCTGCTTTGCTTGTTGGGCAAGGTTTGACTGGATATAGACATTGTGATTTGTACTGCATGAAGTGCTGTGCTATTTGCCTTTCTTTAAATATTCCTTAAAAGTCTTTTCTAGGACAAAGAGTACATGGACATAGTTTGACCTATTTAGTACTTTCTTTTAATCTTATTTATTTATTTATTTATTTATTTGGATAAGAAACAGTTGTGTTACATAAGGATTAATTTTCACAATTGAGGCAAGAATCTTATTATTCTAAACCACGCATCCTGAATTATGACTTTTGATCTGGCTTTTGGGAATAGGCGTTCTCTAGGCTTTATGTGAGCTCCAAACATTGTCTTTAGTTTGCTTTGATTCTTTCCTTGGACTAGAGTATTTTATTTACATGCATGTTATGACCAACACTCAAGGGTGATCCACTGGATGTCTGGAACTGTCTTTATCTATTTCATTCTTCTTTTCTTTTAATCTGTCTTGCAAATTCTATTAACCTTCACTTTCCTAAAATTTCAGCTCAGGGCAACAGCTGGGCTAATCTTTTGTTCATCTTGCTAAACTTTATTCTTTAAACTTTTTTCAGGTCATATTCTAAGCAGATTTTGAGCACTCCTTTTGTCTTCTCTATATTTTATGGATCTCTACCTTTTATTTCCTAATGTGCAATGACTTGAGTATCATTCTTTTTCATATATGTTACTTTATTTTTAACTGCCTTAGTTGACAAGTCAATCTGGTTCCTTTAACTTAATCTTGACTGGAAGTAGTAGTCTCTTTTCCCTGTCCTCTAATGTCTCAATCGTGTAGCTAAATTAGTAAAAAGAGAGAACTCTAATAACGCTTCCTAGCTGGTCCAAAAGGCCTCTCACACTTAACATTAGGTTATTAATTTGATTGTGCAGACTCTTAACTAGTTTATTTTTATTCCTTTCATTTTATCAGAAAGACAATCACCAAATCAACTTCTTACACCTTTTTCTAATTCATCAGATATTTTCACTACAGTAGCATCCCTCAAAGTTTCTGTTCTATGAATAACATTATTCCCAAATTTGGAGGTTTAATGCAAATTTTATCTTTTATATTACTTTGGTTATTTCAGAGGTAATCAAGGAAAGAACAACATATTTAGATTTTAACACACATTTATATATTTTCAGGAAACATATACAAAATTTCAAAAGGAATATTTAATAATTTAATAGTTTTAATACTTCAAAGATTTACTCAGGAATCTATAAAATGGTAGTCATCTCTTTTATGTATTTTATAACAAAGGATTGTATAATTTACAGACTTTTTACAATATTTGCTTAATTATTAAGCAATTACAGAGGTTATTTCTGAGGGAGAATTTGCATCATGAAATTTACAGATTTTATAACTATTATTATAAAACCCATCATAAAATAATTTCAGATCCTCTATTAGAATTTAGAATTTTAACATAGTTCTTATTTTTTTGTGATATGGATGATTATACTACAGACTTTTACTTAAAACAAATGTTAAATTTTTATTTTCTACAAATCATTTAATGTGTTGTAATAGTATTTTAATTGTTTTATTTTTGTTTCTATTCTGCTAGTATAGTCTTATGTTTAATTAGACAATAAAATATTTTTCAATATTAAAAATTTCAAGAAACATAGCAGTATATTAATATTTCCTTACATATATATATTTATAGCACTAATATACTTGTTTATTTTTAATGAAAAATGAAAGTATTTAATAACATCCATTATTTTTCTCATTTATCAGAAAAACTCATTAAAAGGCAGAAACACATGAAGTGTTTTAGAACCATCAATAGCTGTTATCAGTACAATCTTCTCATGAGATATATCCCTCCTGTAAAAGTCAGCTTTAAAAGATTATTTAAAATGTGTCCTGGAGATTTTGTAATCTAAGTTTTATTTGGAAAATAATTTTAATCATTTAGTTACAAATGGCTGAAAATATGGATTTTATAATGGACATGCTGGCAATCTTAACTGCAGTACTACACACGTGCAACTCTAATAGGGCAAACATGGGATAAATCACAGTTACATGCAGTTATATACAAAAATCATAATGCATTTTATAATATCAAAAGATAAAAGTCTT
The DNA here is from genome assembly GCA_003508835.1 of Eonycteris spelaea. Lineage (NCBI taxonomy): Eukaryota > Metazoa > Chordata > Mammalia > Chiroptera > Pteropodidae > Eonycteris > Eonycteris spelaea. The sequence continues at coordinate 4,667,379 of PUFA01000104.1, forward strand.
TACTCATAGTTAAATGACACTATAGATTGACTTATTTATTGTAATTGTCTCTATCTTCATAACGCATTTATTTATTTGACAAACTAGGTTATCATTTATGTTGTAATCACAGCTTGTTAGTTCTGGTTTGTAATTAATTATTTCTCTAATTAGTCATTCATGAATTGAGTTGGCAATAATTATAGATCTGACATCACGTTGGAAAGCAAATGTCATTAACACTTTATTATACAATACATGATTATAAAATGCTAAACTTTTCAAAAAAATGTTTCAAATAAATATCTTCAAAACTAATATTAGTTGGAAAATTGGTACTTCCTACTTTTATATGAATAATGAAAATGTTTTACAATCTCATTATCTTTTTAAATATATGTTATAGCTCCTTGATGTTATATTTTATTTGAATAACTGCTTAAGGCATCAATTTTCTCATAAAATTCATATTGATATTACTTGTTATAGAAACAAATTTATAAGATGCATTTTTCATACATATTTTATGATAAAAATATTGGATTTCTAACCATAAACACACAATGTGCTCACTTTCATTTTTTGGTGGTTACATATAAAAAGTTAAATATCTCAAGGGGAAAATACAGTTTTAATAAAAGAAGAAACATTAGGTAGATAAATCTGGTAGTACTTAGTGGAATTATGATGTATATATTCGAAATGCATTATGAAATAAATCATTGATTTATAACAAAATATATACAACAAAATATTGGTTTGCTAGTTTATATTTTCCAAGACATACTTTTGTTTCCAATGGAGCACTTAAAAACTAAAGCATTGCCTATTAAGTATTTGAAAGAGTAAAGCCTTAGAGAGTGCTGAAGCCAGAATGAGTTTGATCAGTTACCTGATAGACACTCTGAGTGGGTTACTTCATTATCTGATAATCCAAGAAATCCTATTCCCTAGGAATAGATATATTTAGATTGCAGACTGAGACATACAGAATTTTATTGATTTCCTCAGGTCACACTATTTAAAGTTTCTAGAAGAAAAATTTGAACTTAGTTATCTGACTTGTAGAAAGTTTGCCCAGTTGTCTAACATAACCTACCTAGTTATCTACAATTGATGGGAGGGAAAGGAAGCAACAATAGTTATTATAAAAAATGTTTTTTAATTAAAAATATAATTACAAATTATAATTTTCTCTTTGTGTGCTCTTTTAGTTGCCTGAAATATTCAAAGGTGTAATATTTCTGAACTTTATAAATTTTATCCTGTTTCAGATATGAACAATCTAAGTGAAAATTTCAGTGACAATTGCTGTCATTTAATTATTATAATGTATGATATATTAAATGATGATTATTGACAAATTCTTTAACAGAAGTCAATCTTCAAATGTTATAAAAAAGAGATGAAGAAAATTGACTTTGTACTAAATAGGACACACTCTCAAGAATTAAGCATAATAGTCAATTAATTCACAGTTTTTCAATTAAAAGTAACCCAGTTTTTAAAAGACAGTTTAGATATAACATTATATCTAGGACTTCTTATAGAACACTCAGTAAAAAGTAACTATTTTTTCCTCTCTCTGGGAAGTTAAATATCCTCTAAATCCCTTTGTTATTTATTTAAAGTTTTCTCCTATCTCTTTACCTTATTCTGTCAAATAATTTGGAGCAGGTTTAGAAAAGTTTGACCCAGTGATTCAGAAAACAGATTCAACATAGACCATTACTAGGAAGCAGGAAGTGAAATAATACAGGCTATTATTCACTCTTTTAGATATTGTTATAGTAGTGCAAAGTATTACCAAATTTATTACTAGCTTTTAAACAATGGACTATTTTAGATTTCTAAGACTATATAATTATAATATATAATTTAAAAATATCATACCAATTATATATTTATGCACTATTTATATATACACTTTAAATATTCTTTATATACATATAAATTACGTATATATTTACTATATGATATTATATATGATATATATTGCTTCAGATTAACAAAATTCATTACTTATTCTTTATTAAACATTGACATTGTACATTGTAGTCTAAATTGAATTAATCTGAGGAATGTCTCAGTTAAACAGTCAGCTCCCTGACACACAGTGACTCACCTATACATGTTTCTTTTGAAAGTAAGTTCATAACAGCTGGGAATTTATGGAGCTCATTTCATCTCAAATCCCTGTGGTCATCCTCATTCCTGCCTTTAAATAGTAGGTTCAAAATTGGCAAGGGTGTTACAGTGATTGTAAAGAAACAGACCTTGAGTTACTTTGATTCTCTTATTCTATAAAACTAACAAGATTTCATCAGCTTTTGAAATTTAAAATAGTAAATGAGAATTGTGAATCTTGAGGCATAACACATTATGTTTGATAAGTTGTTAATTTTAGTTCACATATGCAATATTTTGCTGATATTAAATTATGTATTTGAACATTATTTTTAGTTATTAATTGCTTGAAAACTAAAAAATTAATCACTAAACTGTGGTTATAATTTCTGATGTTAAGAATATTGTTAAAAATAATTTTACCTGGAGAGGGGGAAATGATGTACTCAAGATGCCCTACAGATAGCCCTTAATATATCCATTAAAAATGTTTTTGTCTCACCTTATTGATGTGTGATTTTTTCCCCTCGTGCTGCACCATTTTTATGGATGATCTCCTTCCTTAAATTCCATATCACGTAATCACTTAGCCAGCCAATTCAGTCTCCTAAGTGTCTACCAAATCCAGCTATATCTCTGTGGCCTCATGACCACTTTCTTAAGTCACTACAGTATCTTTTCTAAATTGCCTAATTTCTTTGATTTTTTTTTTTCACATCTTATGTCCTATTTGGCTACTCTTCATCTCCTTTTCTGTTAGAATTACTATTCTAAAATTCAAACATTATTCCACTTTTTATTATGCTCAAGATAAAATCAAAATATTTTAATATGGCATCCAAGTTCGTAAATAAACTGGGTCCTCTCTCTTCACCTCTTTACTTGACACTTTGGTAGACTAAAAGCCACATGAAACTGCTCAGCCATTTGAGCATTTAACATTTTTATTTTATTCCTTTTGTTTTAAACATGTCTACCATTCTTTCTTTCATCTAGATAATATCTATTTATTCTTAAGGTTTCACCTGACTTATCACTTCCTTCAAAGTCTTTTTCAGGTCCTCGAATAAATTATCTTCTATTTTTATATTCACCATTTTTAGTATCCTGCACTTCCTTCATTACATATATATATTACAGGCTTCATAATCAAAAGACCCTTTTGTTAACCTGTGTGTCAAATTATATAAGAAAGTAGTTACTATTTTAAAGAAAATATTATCTAATTGATATTTGAAATATGTACTCAAAATGAGTGGGTTTTTTATTACAAAGTACAAGAGGTAAAAATGATAGTGGATTTGGTAATGGAAGTTAGGGGTGAGAGCAGAGGAAATTACGGCGGTATCTGAAGCAATTCTGACCTTATGTTTTTTAGAGAAATTCTTGTATATATGAATAAAAAGACATATATGGATATGCATCGAGACATTGCTTTTAAAAGAAAAAAAAATAACCAAATATCCCATAAGAGAAAATGGATAAATTTTGATATATTTTTGCAATGAGATGTCATATAGTGGTGGAAAATGAGTGAGATGTAATGACTTGTATCATCAGGCATAATTTGGAAAAAAAGAGACATATCATTTTTAGAGAATTCAAGTATAATAAAATGATTAATATATATTTTAGAATAAATATGGTCTCTGTTAAGAGAAGGAGATTGAAATCAGGACTTCAATTCTGTGTGTAACATTTTATCAATTAGAAAATGTTAAACAAGGCAAAATTTACTCTTTACAGATGTGTTCTTATTTATTTAAGGATTTCATTATATAAAAATCAAGAAAATCTAATGAACCTATGTTTTTGCTACATAATCTACACTGAATTTTTTCAGCTTTATCGCAGTATATTTGACCAATAGACTTGTGATATTTCAAGTGCACATAATAGTGTTTTGATATAAATACACATTGCGAAAGGATTTCCCCATCTAGTTAATCAACATTCATTATCTCACCTCACACATTTATCTTTTTTTTTTTTTTAGTGAGAACATTTAAATTCCACTTTCAGCAAATTTAAATTAGACAATATAGTGTTATCAGCTATAGTCACCATGTTATATGTAGTCATCTCAGACCTTACTCGTCTTATAGCTTAAAGTTTGTACCCCTTTATTAACCTCTATACTAAAATCTCACACAGTAAAAATTTACTATTTTTCATACTTCTAGTTTCTACAATTGGTCATAATTCTATGAGATTTCTCTCTGCTGCCTTGGCCTATGTTCACTCACACACAGATAGGTTTAGGATTATCTGAGGACCTTGAGAAGTTTCTCTCCAACATAGTAATATTAGAGCAACATTCAAAGAGAGTAAAACAGTAGCTGGAAACCCAGCCTTGAAAGTTACAGAGCATCAGTTCTGCCACATGCTGTTGATAACTCAAGTCACAAGCCCAACTCATATATAAAGGGTGTGAAATTAGACTGTAACTCTTAATAGGAAGAGTGGAAAAGTCATATAAATTAGGATAGGAAGAATGTGTGACCATATTTGTATCTACATTTTCCAATTTATTATGTCCTCTTTACGATATCTAATATATTAGTTACTGATATCTAATATTCTAAGTTAATATGGATCAAAACTCTGCCTACCATATTAATTATTAAATCTAATTTTCTTTTTCTCTTACTGAGATATCCAGTGTTATTAAAGTCTTCATTCTGACCCCAAAGACAAGTTCCTAATTTTATTTTTTAATTATATATTATTTTCCTTTCACAAATGTGATTAGATGACCAGTGAAGATTGTGCTCCTTTTCCAGATGTTGGAAACTGGCTGTCAGTCAAAAATTACATTTCCTATTCTCTTTTGCATCTAAGTAAGCTTCCAGCATTGAAATCTGGGTGAGGGAATTCAGGCAGAAGAATTATATGGTCCTTGTAGACCTGATCTTAAAAACCACCTTAAATCCATGTTATTTCTTTTCACATCTGCAGGCAGAGTGTGGACATCTAACTAGCGACTTTGGAAGCCACTTGTCACAAATTAAAGTCTCCATTATTCTTATTCATGAATAAACAAATGAAGCAATATCTTCTGAATTTGCCATCCCATCATTAACTAAACTTAGGCATGCGTGAAAAAAAAAAAAAAACTTTCTTTTTTTTTGAGACTAATATTTTAGGAATTATCTGTTTTTTCAGGGTTATCTGGGGAATATTTAGCTCAACTACTATAAGAGTCTTTATTCTCTTCAAATGAATGTAATATAATACTAGTTAAATGGGCTTCTAGGTAAATATGGTTATGTGAGCAGATGTGTTTTATTCATGTGTTAGTAAATATAGTAGAGAACAATACAGATAATAATAAATAAAGTAAATAACAATAAAACATTGGTAAGAATATCAGTCTCGTATTAATAACTTCAAAGTGTTTCTTTTGTTATAACACATACACAAGATTCACAAAGGAAGGAAAATCTATCTAGTGACTTCCTAATAGGAAAGAGAAATCCTACATTATGATTAATTGAATTATGCCCATTGTGGATTTCCACACAATGCTTTGAATCAAGTGGGTAGAGTATAATTTATATGATAGATTGTACAGAATGTTGGGAATGATACATTCTAAAATATTATTATCTTTAAAAAATTATACTGGCCAAAAACCAGTCACTTAAGAAGTAGCTAAAATAGTGTCTGGCAATTAATTTAAAACTATTACCGAGACAGAAATAGCATTTTCTTTATCAAATATAGTTAATTATGAATAATTAATAGGATAAATATTAGAGTATAAAATGTTGCTAAGGATAAATATTAGATGTTATTCAGATGAGTAATAACAGAGCAGAAGACCACAGTATGGTTAATTCATACAGTGTGAGATATACTCAGATAATTATTACACACACTGTATTTTACATTAATTAGATTCTACATATATGCTGCAAACTACATCATGAAAATTTTCATATTGTATATTCTGAATCAAAAGCATTTCCATTAAATCTAATTTCCATAAAATTGTGCATCATACTTTATTATATAAATTTTTATTTAAAAAATATAAAATATAAGGAATATAGGTTAAACATTCACATTTATTAAAAACTAAACTAAACAAAACACAAAAGAATAATCAAAACTTCACTCTCATATTTTTGAAATTTCTCTTCAGAAAATCCTAAACAGGAATTTCTGTGTGAATACATGAATAGCTTTTTGTGCTCTACCAAATTCCCTTCATAAATTTTATACTGGGTAATACAACAAATATACAAATACGTATACACATACAGATATAACAATATTGAGGAGATAAATACACACACACATATTTCGATATCCATGTAATTATAAATATTTTATGTTAAATGTTAGCTAGCTTAATAGCTAATAGCTTTCTTTTATTTTATGATAATATAATACAATAAAGATAACATAAATGCATATAATATATTTATATATTCTTAATTTATCTAATTACCATTGATTGAATCTATTTTCTGTATTTAGCATTGATGTCTTTTTCTTATTTTTAATCTCCTATAAATGTATTTGGTCATTTAAAATTGTATTATTTTCTTATTTCTTCATACAAAATTTTATATATTAATATATAGTTTATAATTTATACTGCGGATTGTTTTTCTTTGTAGCTCATAAATGCTATTAAATTTTAAAATGAAATAGATATTTAAACATACTCAATTTAAAAATACATTTCTCTCATCTTAAAAAAAAAACAAAACTTTATTCGAACCCATGACTTTGTCTCCCTAAAGAAATCACCTGAAATAATACTAAATTTCTTAAGTTTCTATTAACTCTTTTAGAAACACATTTTAATTAAAAATAGTCCGACCTTATAAAAAAGTAGAAGTAAATGTAATGAAATCTCAAATACATCATGCACACTTTTAAAAAGTTTAACAGTTGATTATCATACCGAAAAATAGAAATAAAATTTTACAGACAATTGCAGCTTGCTATGCATCTCTCCTCAATCTCTTTTCTTCTCTTCTTCCCAAGTGGTGAACACTTGTCTGAAGTTGATATTTTCCTTCACTTTTAGGTTTTGTGATGTTACCACATATGATTGCTTTTATAAATAAATTATATTTTGGCAATTTTTAAAAATTCTGTTCATTATGTCATACCCTACATATGAAAATAGTTTATTCATTTTATCTACCATAAGTAATCTACTGTAAGTCTGCACTATATTTTCAGACCATTCTCCCACTGATGAGACTTTTAATATAAGTTGGTTATAAGAGATGATATAAACAGTACTATAATTAAAAATCCTTTTTATGTGAATTGTGAATATGTGCAGAAAAAAAATGACTTGTGTAAATCCAGAAGGTTTAATTGCTGCAACATGGTATATATAAAACTTTTTTGTGCTCATTTGGTACAACTTCTTGCCTACCCCAGCTGGCAAGCAGTTACATAGCTCCCAGGTTCTTCCCAGGTCATCATTGCTGCCTCACTGGAATGAATGACTGTCAAAATTGGTTAAGCATTTCTGATTTATGGGCAAATCTGGGCATGTAGGGACGTTAAAATGCAATAAGATGAAACGCTGCTTGATATGTATATACCCAGGCAGTCAGTTCTCAAATATATTATTCATGTTGGCTTAAAGGCTTTAGGGGACCAAGCCCTAGTTTCCCAGTCTAGTATTTAGCTGAATAAGCCACAATTGGATTGCTTTTCTCTCATTTCACAATTCAATGTCTCCCACTCTTGCTTAGGATCACCTCCCCAAGCAATTTGCCTGCGTGCAAGCCCTCGACTCCAGCTCTTTCAGGGGGCAAACCCCAGGCTACAACTCCTGGATTTAGTAACCCTAGAAAGTATAATGTAATGACGAGATTGTGAACTTAGTAATTAGCCAACTTTTTACCACAGTAAAAAGAACCTTATTGCTTGTGGTAAGTGGGGAGATAAAAAAACAAGCAACCTAACACTTTGTTTACAGTAGCACTTAACTGTGTTGTGTGCAGATGAGTTTTAGCGTTTTGAGGTAGCAGACCATATGTAATATTTGAAGGTAATAGTAATTTTTAAATTTTATTGTAGTATTTATTATTTTTTATTTTATTTTTTATGGGACGTTGTTTAAAAAATGCAATGTTTCAGCTGTACCCTTTAACAATAAGGCATTATATATATATATATATATATATATATATATATATATACATACATACATTATATATATACACATACATACATATATACACAGTGTAAATATATATATATATACACGTATGTATGTGTGTGTGTGTGTGTGTGTATTTTTTTTTACACTGTGTGTTCACCTCCCAGAGTTAGATTTCTTTCTGTCACCACATATTTGACCCCTTTTACTCCATCAACCTCTCCCTTCCCCCCACCCTGGTAAACCATTAGTCTACAGTCCATGTCCATGAGTTTCTGTTTGTCCTGCTCATTTGTTGCTTTTAGGTTTATATCCCACATATAAGTGATATCGTGTGATTTTCAACTTTTTCCATCTGGCTTATTTGCTTAGTGTGATTTTCTCAAGGTCTATCCATGTTGTCGCAAATGGTAGTATTTCATCCTTTCTTAATGCTGAGTAACATTTCATTGTATATATGTGTATTGCATTGTGTACTTACCACCCCAGTCAAATCTCCTTCCATCACCATGTATTTGATTCCCTTTATTCTTATCAATCTTCCCAATTTCCTTTCTTTCCCTCTGGTAACCACAAAACTATTGTTCATGTACATGGGTATCTGTCTTGTTCTTTTCTGCTTTCAGTTTTGTAGCCCATATATGAGTGAAATCATATAGTTCTCAACTTTTTCAGTCTGCCTTACTTCACTTAACATTATAATATAAAAAGCAATCCATGTTGTCACAAATGCCAGTATTTAATTTCTTCTTATGGCTGAGTAATATTCCATTGTATATATGTACCACAGCTTCTTCAGCCAATCATCTATCATAGGACATTTCAGTTGCTTCCATGTCCTGGCCGCTGTGAATAATGCTGCTATGAACATCAATGTGCGAATATCTTTTTGGATATGGGGTTTCAAGTCTTTTGCATAAATACCCAGTAGAGGATTTGCTGGATCATATGGTAGATCAATTCTTATTATTTTTTAAATAATAAGAATTTTTTAAAATAGCCATACTATTTTCCATAGTGGCTGTACCAACTTGCAGTCCCACCAGCAGTACACGAGGGTTCCTTTTTCTCCACATCCTCTCCAACATTTATTACTTGGCCTGTTGATTATAGCTATTCTAACAGGTGTGAGATGGTTTCTCATTGTGGTTTTGATTTGCATCTCTCTGATAGCTAGCAATGTTGACCATCTTTTCAAATATTTGTTGGCCATTTGTATGTTCTCTATGGAGACGTTTCTGTTCAGGTCCTCGGCCCATTTATTGATTGGATCATTTGCTTTTTTGTTGTTATTGAGTAGTATGAGTCTTTTGTATATTTTGGATATTAGGCCCTTATCAGAGGCGTTGCTTGCAAATGTATTTTCCCATTTGGATAGTTGTCTATCTTGTTAATGATTTCTTTTGCTGAGTAGAAACTTTTTAGTTTGATGTAGTACCATTCATTTACTTTTGCTTTTACTTCCCTTGCCTTTGAGGTAAAATTCATAAAATCCTCTTTAAGTCCAAGATCCTTGAGTTTAGATCCTAAGTTTTCTTCTATACATTTTATTGTTTCAGTTCTTTTATTCAGGTCCTTAATTTATTTTGAGTTAATTTTGGTGCGTGGTGATAAACAACAGTCTGGTTTCATCTTTGGCAGTCGGCTTTTCAATTTTCCCAGCACCATTTCTTAAGGAGGCTTTTCTTTCTCTACTATATGTTTTTGGCTATTTTATCAAAAATTATTAGCTCATATAAGTATGGATTTACTTCTGGATTCTCAATACTATTACACTGGCCTGTGTGTCCGTTTTGCTGCCAATTCCATGCCATTTTGATTACTGTCACTTTGTAGTATAATTTGAAGTCGAGGGGAGTGATGCCTCCAGCCTCGTTTTTTTTCTCAGGATGGCTTTGGCAATTCGGGTCTTTTCGTGTTTCCATGCAAATCTGATGATTTTTTATTTAATTTCTTTTAAAAATGCCTATGGGATTTTGATAGGGATTGCATTTAATCTGGTAATAGGTCATTTTTACTATGTTGATTCTTCCAATCCAAAAACACAGAATATCTTTCCATTTCTTTGTATCTTCATCAATTTATTTTAATTGAGTCTTGCATTTTCATTATATAGGTCTTTCACATGTTTCGTTAAATTTATTTCTAGGTATTTTATACTTTTGTTGCAATTGCAAAAGGAATTATTTTTTCCACTTCTTTTTCTGACACTTCATTATCAGAGTATTAGAATGCTATAGATTTTTAAATGTTGATTTTGTATCCAGAAACTTCATTGACTTGCCAATTGTTTCTAGTAGTGTTCTTGTGGAGTCTTTAGGGCTTTCTCTATAGAGAATCATGTCATCCACAAATAGTGACAGTTTGGCTTCTTCGTTTCCTATTTGGATGCCTTTCATATCTTTTTCTTGCCTGATTGCACTCTCTAAGATCTCCAATGTTATAGTGAGTAACAGTGGTGTTAGTGGACAGCCTTGTCTTATTTCTAATCTTATAGGGATTTTAAAGTTTTTTACCATTAAGTATAATGTTGACTAAGGGTTTGTCATAGATGGCCTTTATTTATGTGAAGGTACTTTTCTTCTATACTGATTTTGTTAAGTGTTTGATCATAAATGAATGATGTATCTTGTTGAAGGCTTTTCTTGCCTCTATTGATATGATCATATGATTCTTATTTTTTAATTTGTGTATGTGATGTATCACATCAATCGATTTGTTTGCGTTAAAACTACCCTGTGTGTCTAGGATGAAGCCCACTTGCTCACGGTGTATAATCTTTTTAATATGTTGCTGTATTCAGTTAGCTAGTATCTTATTTAGGATTTTTGCATCTGTGTTCATGAGAGATATCAATCTGTTATTTTTCTTTTTCTGTGTTGTCTTTGCCAGGTTTTGGTATCAGGATGATATTGGCCTCATAAAATGAGTTGGGAAGTATTGCCTCCTCGTTAATTATTTTGAAAAAGTTTGAGGAGAATAGGGATTAAATATTCTTTGAATGTTTGGTAAAACTTACTGGTGAAGTCATATGGCCCTGGACTTTTACTTTTTGATAGGTTTTTGATAATTGTTTCAATTTTCATACTGCTAATAAGTTTATTTAGGTTTTTCACTACTTTTTGATTCAGTCTAGGAAGATCGTATTTTTCAAAGTACTGGTCCATTTCTTCCAGATTATTAAATTCAGTGTTATACATGTTTTCATAGTATTCTTGTATGATCCATGATTTCTATGGTGTCTGTCGTAATTTCCCCTCTTTCATTCCTGATTTTGTTTATTTGTATCCTTTCTCCTTTTTCTTTAGTGAGTCTAGCCAAGGGCTTGTCATTTTTTAACCTTCTCAGAGAAACAGCTCTTTGTTGCATTATTTATTTATTTGTTTGTTTTCAATTTTAGTTATTTCTGCTAATTTTGATTATTTCTTTCCTTCTGCTGACTTTAGGCCTCATTTGTTTTCCTTTTCTAGTATTTTAAGATGAAGCATTAATTGTTCATTTTGGCTCATTCTTGTTTTTGGAGATAGGCCGTAAGTTTTGGTATAAACTTTCCTCTTATGACCAGTTTGCTGAGTCAAAGTTTTGATATGTTGTACTATCATTATCATTAGTTTCTATGTATCTCTTGATCTCTCTTTTTAACTCTTTTTATTTCTTCTCTGACTCAGTTATTCTTCAGTAGCATGTTGTTTAATCTCATGTATTTTTTGGTTCTTCCTGCTTTCTTTATTGTAGTTTAATCTCTAGTTTCAAAGCATTATGATCAGAGAATACAGTATGATTCTACCCTCTCATATATTTGTTAAGGCTATTCCTGTGTCCCAGTATGTGGTCAAATCTTGAAATGTTCCATGTGCACTAGAATGTTCCATGTATAAGCAGCTGTTTTGTGATGTAAGGCTCTGTAAATGTCAATTCGGTCCAGTTGGTCTAACGTGTCATTTAAGGATGTTATTTCTTTATTGAGTCCTGTTTGAATGATCTGTCTATATCTGACAGTGGGGTATTTATGTCCCCTCCTATGATAGTGTTTTGGTCTGTTTTCTCTCTTTAGTTCTGTTAGTGATTGATTTATATATTTTTGGGCTCCCTCATTGGAAGCACAGATATTAATAAGTATTATGTCTTCTTGGTGCATGATTCCCTTATATGATGTAGAATCCCGTGGTATCTTTCTTTAACTTTTTTTATTTTGAAGTCTATTTCATCTGATATTAGTACCGCTACTCCCACTTTTCTCTGAATGCCATTTCGCTTGAAATGTCATTTTCCACCCTTTCACTTTGAGTCTATTATGTCTTTGGGGCTGAGATGTGTCCCCTAGGCAGCATATGGTTGGGTTTTGTTTTTTGATCCATTCTGCAACTCTGTGCCTTCTTATTGGTGAGTTCAGTCCACTTACATTTAGGGTGATTATAGAAATACGAGGTCTTCTATAGCCATTTTATCTTTTGCTTTCTGGTGGCTCGGTGTTTCCATTGCTTCCTTGTCCTTATGCTTATGTTTTCTTCATTTTGGTTGGCTCCTGTGGTTTTCTTCCTGGTTTATTCTTGTTTGATATTATATATAATTCAGTTCTGAATCTTTGGTGTGTGGTTCCCATTATAAATATATAGAGGATAGTTATATATATATATATATACACACACACACACACACGCATACCCATTTTCTTCTGCATGTGCCTCATTTCCACTCCCCTTGTGAATTTGAATCTTTGAATCTTCCCCTTTTCAGTCATTATTAACTCAGTTTTTTTCCTATGTATGCTGAACTTTCATAACTATCTTGCTATAGTGATTCTCTTCTTATGTTTAAGCTTATAATGCCTTGTTCTTTAGGTTGCACTCTTCTGCTTCTATTTGCCTGATAGTCACCTCACTCCTAATATGGTTTTTGTTTGTTTGTTTGTTTGTTTTTTTGGTCATTTTGTTTTAGGTGAGCTGATCTCTTTCAGTATTTCCTGTAGTCCAGGCCTGAAGAATTCCCTTAATTTTTGTATGTTTTGAAGGGTCCTATTTCTCTTTCATATCTAACAGAGCTGGATACATTATTCTAGGCTGGCATTTCCTTTCACTTAATATTTTTGAATATGCGATTCCACTCCCTTTCTGTCTTATAAGATTTGTGCTGAGAAGGCTGAAGATAATGAAATGAGTTTTTCCTTTATAGTTACTAATTTTCTTCTTCTCCTTGACTGCCCTGAGAATTCTGTCTTTGTCATTGAATTTTGATAACTTTAATACAATGTGTCTTGGTGAAGGCTTTTTTGGGTTGAAATAATTGAGTGTTCTGTTGACTTCTTGAATTCCAAGCTCCAGCTCATTCCTTAGATTTAGGAAATTCTTGTCAACTATTTGTCTGAAATTACTTTCTAATCGCTGCTCCTTTTCCTCCTCTTCAAAAATGTCCATTCTTATATTTTCTCTCCTGGTGGTATCAACTAGTTCTCGTTTTTTTCATTATTTTTCATTCTTCAATTTATCTCTTTCTTCCTTCTTATCTATTTCTAGGTTTCTGTGTTCGATATCACTGATCCTTTCCTCCATATCCTAATTTGTTATTTCATTATTCAACTCTTGCAGTGTGTTTTTCTATCTCCAGAATTTCTATTTGGCTCTTTTTGAGGGTTTCAGTCTCCTTGCTAAAAAACTATTCTGCTCATCTAGTTGTTTTTCCAATTTCTGAAATAGTTGATATGATTCGTTTCAGATCTCATTGAGTTTTTTCAGAAATATCATCCTGAATTCTCTGACATTTAAGTTGCACATTTCCTATGTCTGTGAGCTTATTTTCTGGAGATTTTTCTCTTTCTTTCTGAGATGTCTTGCCAGCTTGGTTGTTCATGGTGTTTAATGGACTATTTCTCCTCCTCGGCATTACTGTAAGTATATTCTGCTTTCTTTTTCCACAAAGAAGACTTATCATATAAAAGTGTCTTGCCTGTTGCAAAGAAGGTGCTTTTCATTTTTTTTTCCAGTAGGTGGCATCTAAGCCTACTTAGATAGCATGGATCCTGCTTTATATAAAACCTTAATAACGACTTTTTTTTTTTTACAAATGTTTAATCACACTGACTACCCTCAATCTCAGTCCTAAGTGTTAGGAACAGTTTTGGTAGCATTAGCTCAGATTCCCCTGGGATTCTGCAATGTTCAATCTCAGAGGGTATGGTGATGGCACTCTCTGGGTTGGGGATTGGGATGTGGCTTAGGCTCAATTTTGCAACTGCAGTTGATAAAAAATCAACTGTTGTTTCTCTGCCATCCTGCTTCTCTGCTTTCCGTCATGATTACTGGGCGCTGCCACCAGCTGTGTGGAGCTCATGACACTTCCAGGCAGAGCTGTTCAGGAAACTTGCCACACCTTCTTCCAGGGGCTGTGAGAGGCAGCTTCTGTATTTCTCCCAGTCCACTTCCCACACCCGGGGTTCTGACCTGTGTAGCTCTTATGCGTAGATCCCATGCCCAGCTTGCTGGTGTGCAGTTTGGGTGTCTTTCGTTGAGTTTTAGTTGTTCAGCTTATTGTTGTTTTAAGGAGAGAGATGGGGATGTCTTTCACTCCACCACGTCTCTCCAAACTCTTTTCTTGAATTTCGTGAAAGTAAACATTAATTACATGTTTTTGAATTTTCTCTCTTAAAGGTTGTAGATTGTCCTGAGTGGAAGCTAAAAGTGGCTTCACACTGAGCTCTTGGGCCCACCATGAAGCTCTCCAGGCAATAATAATTTTAAGAACTGTAGAGTCAGAGGGTTCTTTTAAAAGCTTTAAAAAAAAATGTGTAAGTTCAGAATAGCCAACTAACAAATAAAGGTACATAAGAAAAAAAAAAACCAAGGCATTATTAAAAATAAATCTTTAGCTCTTGTAGCCTCAGGGTAACCTGTGAAAAAATCTGACACAGCAATTTAATTGTAAAGCAGAACTACAAAGAATGGTGTATAGCCTCAAAAGTCTACTAAATGGAAATTAGGGTCCTATAGGGAAAGAATGAGATGAGTCCTAAGACATAGTCAGAATAGCAGTCTGAAATTTTTCAAATCCAGATTTCATCAACTTGAAAAGAAAATCTGGCATGGAGAACCTTGCAAGTCTATTCTGAGGCAGCTGTTTCATACGATGATGCTTGTTCTTTATAAGATTAACCCTACTTCACACACACTATCTTCAAAGCAACAACTAGGATAGAATTGGCCTAAGTTCTTCCCATAAGTAGTACACACTTCCAAAGAATCACTTCACTGATATGTGTGGAGGTGATCTAGAAGAAATGGGAAATGTGTGGGAGGTAGAGTTTGAGGTTGGATAGATGGGTGCAGGTGGATGTACTGACATCAAAGTACTTTTTTGTGACTTGTGGTTTATTTTCTGTTCCAAACACTGATTTGGGTATGATGATATCCTTCAGTAAGTAAATGGGTAGGTAATTAGGAAGTGCCTTAGCAGGGGATTGAAAAAGAAACAGGCAGCTCAGTGAACTAGGAATACATAGGTAGACTTATCTTGTGAGCCAGAAAGATGTTTCCTAAGTATGATCCCTGAAAAAATGGAAACAGATTCTGCTATTCTAGACTCATATGATCCCTATTGATATCAAAGACAGTGGTTATAAGAACACAGCTCTCAGTGTTAAAATGGAGTACATCAGAGAGTCAATACAGATTTCCTCAAAGACCCCAGTTTCTTCTCACTAGTGCATTTCTTATTGTCATGCACAAAGAAAATCCCCTGGACAACAAAGCCTGATGATAATCTAGGGTGACTTAATCTAAAGCATTCAGGGCAGTGAAATAGATGGAAAATCAACTAGTGTGTTATTGAATTGTATAATCTGGAAAAAAATGCAAAGTCTGGGATGCAGAAGGCTGACATGAACTGTCTCAAAGGTAAATGGTAATTTTTTACTCAGTTTCCAGACTATATTATTCTCATATTCAGAAGCTATTGACTAAAAAGGGTTCTGGGTTTTGTTTGTTTGTTTGAAGTTGACTCTACAAGAATGTAAAATATTTAATACCCAATACTTCTCCAAATGAAACTGAGTCCATTTACAAGGATAAATGTACACCAGAAAAAGGAGAAAACCCACACCTCTAAGGAGCTCTTCCATACAGTGACTTAGCTGACAAGGTAGTAAACCCCAAACATTGCCATAGCCCTCAGTTAAGAATTCATAGAAGTCAATTGGTAAATGGACTAATGGCTCAAATCTGTGTCACAGTAAACTGTAGACTCATCCTATGGTCATTTTTCTATCCCCCAAGTGCAAGTCAGAATTTACATAGTTTCCTAACAATTAAAAATGGCAAAGTGAAAATGTTATTTCTTCAGCTCTAACCAAGATCGTAATCAGAATACCATACCATATTTCTGAAGATTTGCAGATTATTGCCAAAGAATGCAGGATTGTAGGCCACATCATATCCCAGTTCTGTTTACCTAAATGACACCTGCAAAATTCAAAAAGATTATGTCAGCCTATCATCACTTATAAAAGTGATAACAGCAATGCCAGTTGTTGTGCTCTATGTGGTATTCTTATTGAAACAGACATTTCAATCTATGTAAACACTAAGAGACAATTAATCTGACAAACTTTTTTTTTTTTTTCCAAACTGTGTCCATAAAAGCAGTTTGCTTTTATGTAGGAAGGATGTTGGAACATATTCCCTATTTTGCCCAAGGAATATTTGAAATGTCCTGCTGTCTGTCACTAAATAGTACTCAGAAATGTCGGTCATTAGCAGAATGTCAGATTGGTGCAGGATAGTGATGACATCAAGTTAATTGGATTTGGTCCACAGGAAAAAAAAAGTATTCTAAATACCTTATTAGGAACATATATCCCAAGGGATGGGAGAGAAACTTCATAAGTGCCAAAGTTTGACACATCTGCAGACTTTCACAAGCTATTTCTTCTAATGTAAAGGTCAAGTTTTGCATCTCACATACTACTATTAAGAAAAAGTCACATTGCTTGCTGGGCTTTGGATGTTGGCGGCAGTATTGATTAGGTTTGGGACTATTGCCAGTTTTAAATGAGTTCCAAACCTCTGCAGCAATAGGCTGGGTGGAAAGTTTAATATTACCAGGCCTTATTACCTAGTACATCCTGTGGTGTTAACTATAATGGATTAAAATGCTGGATGGTGTTCTCAAAGCCCTAATACAAAAATCACAGTGTATAACTGTGATTATGAAGCAAATATTACTTTTCCTGCAAAAAATGACTCACTATGTGTAACGTTTCTCTTTTCATGATATTGGTTGATATTAAGCATCAAACCATAATATATCAAGTAACTGTGTGTTCATTTCTACCCATCCCGAGCTGAGATTTATTTCACCTGATGAATCATAACTTTGGCTGAATGTGGTGACAATCCTTTATAGGAGAGAAAAAGCAAATTGGCATTGGAAATGAGAGGATCCAGAAGGCACCAGTTGATTATTAAAAAGACTACTCTGACAACAGGGATGATTTTTTTCTTTAATTCTTAAAAATGCCTTCGAAAGGATTTTAAAAGTTAACATGTGCATAAAAAGCAAAACCAGAATGTGATATAAGAGAACTTTTCAAGCAGAAGAAAAACATCTTTAAAAGGAAAAGAAAACTGGGGAATAGTCACATGTTCTCTCCTTACTGTTTTCCTCTTAGAACAATAATAAAACAAACACGTTTTATAAGAGAAAAACAATCTCAAGCAACAAACTTTTTTGTGCTATATGATTTCTTATAATTTTTCACTAGAAAAACCTCATCACATTGTTTTATATTGAATATTAATTATGTAATTATTTCTATCTAAGCATTGTTTGTCAATTTCTAGTTTTAGAATAAACTTATAGTTGAACAGAAGGCAGTTTTCACCACAAAACGAGGTTTGCATTTTATGAATCTTGATGTTATAAAGACAATGATAATAGAAGGAAAAAACTATCCTACATAATAGAGATTCAAGGATTCCTACAAAATACATATTTAAGAAATAGCTTATTTGAAGGAATAAAATTTATTTTAGAAGAAATGACAATAATTATATATATTATATAATTGTATTTATATATCTAAAATATAGTCACACAGGGAATAGAATATCAGGAGGGAAGATGTTCTATAAGTGTACTAAAATGTTCATCTTTCATTGTCTGGAGTCAATTCATGTTGTCTAAACTCAAGAAGAGAGTTGTAAAAAATATGGAGAATTATGAAACAGGGGCAAAATGAGCCAATAGACTTTTTTTTTTCGGTTTTATTTTATTCTCAAGGACATGTATTAGTTTTATAAGTCATAAAATGAAACAGAAAGCTATAAGATTAAGATGTATGTGTCTTTTATTGATCATGCTGACAAAGATTTAAAAATGTCATTTCTATGTAAATGGATGCAGCTATAAGTAGGTTCTGAAAATGAGGGAAAACATTGATTTTGTTAACTCATCAGTTTCACGTTTTTAAAATTAATGATATTAATGAAACATAAAAAGTAATACTCTAAGCTAATGAAATGGTTTATTGAAACTTAGTCTAAATGATCTAGTAGATATTTGCATGCCTGGCACTTCTAACATCAATGTTTCACATATTCTAATTGATTGCAATTAGAATTTTTTTTTTTCCTAAACGTATTGTTATGGGCTGAATGTGTCCCCTCAAATAATTGAAATCCTAAATTCCCATATGATGGCACCTTGGAGGTGAGGCTTTTGAAAGGTAATTAGGTTTAGGTTAGGTTATGAGGGTGGAGCCCACATGATGGGATTAGTGTCCTTATTAAAAAAGAGGCCAGAGGCTTCTGTCTCTCTTATGTAGGACTCAGAAAATCAGCAGGAAGGTTCTCACCAGAACCAATCATGCTGGCACTCTTTTTTGGGCTTCCTACACTGCCATATTGTGAGAAATAACTATGTTATTTAAGCCACCTAGTCTATGCTAATTTGTTAAAGCATTGTAAGGAAGGAGCCCCAGTCCTGGAATTCGTACTTGGGTTTGAATATATTCCAGAAAAACCACCAGGAGAACCAAAAGGGTAAGAAATGCTGTTTATTACTCAAGGGGCTGGGAAGCGTCAGCAGCAACAGGTGGGAGCTGCAGGAAAAAAATTGCTGCCAACCAATAGCAAGCAGAGTTTTTTCTATGCACACAAACAGAGAGAAGGGTTATCTCATTGGGGGAGCAGTCACCTTCTCAGACGAATGGGAGCAAGATGTACTGCTTGTTATGGGAGCAAATAACGTCCATGGGAGCAAGCAGAAAATGGCATTTGGAGCAGGCACTGCTGAAAACTCTTTGTGTACTGCCTTCCTTGGATGTTGGCCCACTACTCTCAGTCTTCTGAGTCTGTGGAGGGGCTGCGTTCTGACTTAACCCTACAAGCATCCTGAACTGACTAAACCGCATGTGAACCAAATAAAAATAATAATAGGGTTAGGTGATCTAAAACTCTATGTTCTACATTTCTAAATGTTTTTTTTCCTGAACATTCACTCCAAATCGTTCTGCTGTTCCCCCCCCCCCCATTCTTTTTCCTTTTGGAAAACATGGTTAAGTTTTATTTGCATCTGCAAGTCAAAAAAAAAAAAATTATCTTCTAAAGCAGAATTAAAAAAAATCTTTTTTATTTTCCAAAACAATGCATCATTCAATCTGTTTTTCATTTCATCAAAAATGCCTGCTTATGTTTCATAAGCTCCTTTTATCCATTACATCAATTTCAAGTTTGCTTTATTGGAAAGACAAGTTTTTAGTAATTTTTTTTTTTTTTTTGTAGCATGGGTTTTTCTTCCTTTTTCTTTCTTCTCTTTTTTTTAATTAGTTTATATAATTTTTAATACTCTTTTTTTAAAAAATATAGTAAAAAAAGGTGTACTCATTTATCCTACTCACTCATCTGTTCTCTGTGTCCATGGGATTGTATCTATGAGCTTCACATATAAGAGAGATTTATACAGTAATTC
Source organism: Eonycteris spelaea (assembly GCA_003508835.1). Classification (NCBI taxonomy): domain Eukaryota; kingdom Metazoa; phylum Chordata; class Mammalia; order Chiroptera; family Pteropodidae; genus Eonycteris; species Eonycteris spelaea. Next base: position 4,687,582 of record PUFA01000104.1, read on the forward strand.
TTCCTGTCTGATTTACTTCACATAGCATAATGCCCTCGAGGTCCACCATTGCCGTCGTAAATTTTGAAATTTTCATTTTTTTAGGCTGAATAATATCCCATTATATATATGTATATATATATAATCTCACATTTTCTTTATCCATTCATCCATCAATGAGCACTTAGGTTGTTTCCATATCTTGCCTATTATAAATAATGCTGCAAGGTATAATTTTTAATACATGTGATTGTATAAGTATTTTTTCAAGTTAGTATCCCCCCTCCCCCACCTTTGGGTAAATACCTAGAAATGAAACTGCTGGATCATATGATCATATGATAGTTCTATTTTTAGTTTTTTAAATAATTTTATACTGTTTTCCACAGTGGCTTCATCAAATTTTACATTCCCACCAACAGTGCACAAGTCTTCACTTTTCTCTACATCCTTGTCAACGTTTATAATTTCTAGCCTTTTGATAATAGCTATTTTAATAGGTATGATGTGATTTTTCATTGTGGTTTTGATTTGTATTCCCTGATGATTAATGATTTAGATCATCTTTTCATGTACCTGTTGGCCATCTGTATGTCTTCGTTAGAAATATGTCAATTCACATCTCTTGGTCCCATTTTTAATCAGATTGTATTCTATAGCGTTGTATAAGTTCTTTATGTATTTTTGATATCAGTCTTTTACGATATGTGATTTGCAAATATTTTCTCCCTTTCAGTAGGTCTCTTTAGTTTTCATTGACTTTTTTTGTTGTTGTACAGAAGTTTTTTAGTTTGATATAGTCTCACTTATTTATTTTTTGCTTTTGTTGCCATTGTTTTAGTGTCAGATTTGAAAAAAATCTCTAAGATATATGTCAAGAATCATACTACCTATAGGTTTACACACACACACACACACGCAAGCACACACACAAGTACATATATTTATTATATTTAAGAGTTTTATGATTTCAGGGCTTACATATAAATCTTTAATCCATTTTGAGTTAATTTTTGTATGGTGTAAGAGAGTAGTCCAGTTTCATTCTTTTTCATGTGACTGCCCAATTTTTCCAAACCATCTGTTAAAAAGATTTCTTTCCCCAAAATACTATTAAATGCTATCCTCCACATTAGTGACTATTGGATAACTATTTACTTTAAAGATATATATATCTTTATATATTATCTTTATATAATATTTTATATATATATTTTATATGTTTATATATAAATATATATAATTTATATATAATATATTTTATATATATATATTTTATATATGTGTATATATATATATATTACCTGTAATTTAATATGGCTTAATTATATTGGTTTCTTTTGTTAAAATTTTAGTAGGGCAAATTAGATCTGTTCCCTAGTAACATATGGGTGCAGTTCATTTACCTCTCTTTCCTTTTGATAGTTATGTTATTGAGTCATTGACTTTCTTCTTTAACCCACCAACTATAGCGAAAATCATCAGTTTCTACATTCTTAATTTCAGGGAATTTCTAAGTTTAATGCTGGGACATTAAATGTAAGCAATAAGTATTCTCTTTCCTCATTGACTTAAACCACCTTTAGTGTCTTTGGAGGTGGAAGGTTTTATCTCAGACTCTTGTTTATTTTATGTCTTTCATTTTCTCCTTTCTAAACACATCAGATTTTAAAATAAATAAGTTTGCAGTGCTAGATTGTTTGCTCATGCTCCCAACTGCTTAATAAGTGGAAGGTTGAGGAGACATGGATATCCAGATCTTGTGACTGCGTTTCTTTATATTTTTTCCAATTATTTTTGAAGGTGTCCTCATTTCTTTGTGTTTATTGACTGTATGCTTGAAGTTTATCTCTAACCACTCTTGCCCTTTCTTTTGAGAATGTGCTCCTCTTTCCACTATTTAGTTTCATTAGTTTTTCATCTTCCAAGAATTTTTCAAGCGGTTGATAAACTGATGATTTTTTTTTCTTTTTTATCAATACTTTTAAGAAATGTCAACTAACATAATCTTAGGCATTACAAGATATTATAGTTGTTTAGTTTTATTCTCTTTCACAACTTAAACCTTTCTAATTCAATTAATAAATGATGTTACGACAGTAATACTGCTGAATATATTTTTTGTGATTAGTTTTAAATTTTATATGTCTAACTATTATGCTTATAATGGTTCACAGCTGACCCACTCTTTCAGAAAAATATGAAATTGTTGAATAGTAAATAATTTGTTTAATTTCTCTAGATATTTTCACTGATGTATCCAACTTCAAAAATTGTTCACTTAATAAAATATGATTGGGTTAAATTATCCCAAAGCCATTATCTCATATAACTTCAATTGATGATTTTAAAGTATCTCCATTAACAGTTTTTTTGTGGACATATTGCAACTTCCCAGTTAATACTCTGCCAATTTTACTGAAAGTGTTAGTAGTTTAAAGTTATTCCTGTATAAACACAAACCTATATTAATTGAATTTAGTAAACAGATACACACACAATGCCATTTTAAAATGAATTTCACTTTAACAGTGTCCATTGCACTCTATAAACAACTGTAGTACAACAATTACGCCTCGTAGGTAGTTTTTTATATATATATAACTGAGTTAATGGCAATATTGTCAAGAAAGCGCTAAAGAAATATAGCCAAAGCTTCATGATGAATGATTTAAATATTAAATTGCTTGGTGTTTTGATTAATTCAAAGTGTTATTAAGGTAATCTAAACTCCTTATTAAATTTCAATCAAGACCGATTTAGAGAGATCCAGAAAGTAAACATATAATTAAAATCAGGATACCACCAAGAATACCAATTCTAAAAAGTTATAGCAGAGTTAGGTTATATTATAATTAATCAACTTTTCCATTTTTCCTATTGCATAATAAGAAAAAGTAAATGTTATAGTTTTTTAAAATGTATTTTTTTATTTCAACGAATTCACGATTACAAAGTCACTTTTCTAACCTCTTTGCTAATAGGAGGAACCTTAAAAATAACAAATTACACTCAAAAATAATTCCAGTATAGTTACAAAACATAAAATTAAAAACATGTATATTTAAATAAACAAAATAACACATTATATTTAAACTTTTTAAAAAATCTTAATCTTGGAGTTTGCCAAAAGCTTTATCCTATCTTAAAGTTCATTATCTCACATTATTTAATTTAAAATTATTTTTTTCATTAAAAGAGAGATAATATACTGTGGGGTGTGAGAGTAATCTAATCAATACTTGGTGTTATGACTACTCCACAGCTTTTAAGATATAATGAGAATCAGAAGAAAGTTTAAGATTTTGATGGAGATAGATGCCCTAAAGCAACAGATGGAGCTTGATTCAAATCTAAGAACAGAAACATTTTAAGAAATGAATTTATAAGTTCTAGATAAGTTGTAGTATGTTTTCCATTTAAATTTTTTTCTACTAGAAAATTAAATGTTATTATTACGCATGTACTAAATTTTTATATAGTCATAAAAAAACTAAGTTTACATGCCTGAATTTAAACCCTTAATCACAACATAGGGCCCTCAGAGTTCTGGATGGAGGTAACGCTGATTACATCAGTTAATTTGACACTATTTCAATAAATAGCTCCTGCCAAGCTATGAACATTGCTTGAAGAGGAAAAACAATATGTATGAAGAGGAAAAACAATTGACTATCAGTTATTCTGAACTAATGTATATCTCTCAGTTTATGTAGATGAGAATACACATCCTTCACTTGGAATAAAGTAGAAAAGATTATGCTCTCATAAACATATAGCTATTATTTATGTACATATTTATTAAAGTAGCATTTATTTATTAACTACTATAATTCGGATATTTTAGGTGCTACTGGGAATGTCATAGTGATAAAAATAGCTTCTGAAATTTAGAAAAATTGGAGTTTTGTAGAGTCTGTAAATATAATTTTATAAAGAAAATATCACAAACATGAGGGAACATCAAATGTTTAAACAGTCAAAGAATTAAAGGAGAGAACATTTAATCTGGATGAAAAAGGGATATGGGAGGTTAATGCTTAATGAGGCACTAGGCTCTTTTGTTTATGTCATGCCATACATATAGCCTTCATGTTAAAGCCAAGAAATTCTTATAAAATATTCTAAACAGCGTGTTATAATTATTTTGAATTCATTTATTCATGCATTCAAATAGATATTATCTACCATATTTTAGAATATATGTTCATTTTTAAAGATAAATTAGAAAAGATACAAACCTGGTGTTATTTTCCCTAAAATTATCATCTACTTTTTACAATATGAACCATTAAGAGATTAAACCTGAAGATTACAATCCAGACCAACACCAAGGCCAGAATGCCAAACATAAATGTTGACTGGAGCTTCTTTAAGATCTTCTTTCTTAGCCCAGATTGACTAGTATGAAATGCCCCAAGTAATGTTTGCAGGAACATTGAATATTAAGCAGTTCTTAATGTGTCCCTGTCCTTTCCCTAGTTAGTGTTTTGCACCAACAGCTCCTGTTTTCTCAGGACAATTATAAATCTTTTCAACAATCAAAAGTATCTTTTCTTCAAGAAATACATGCAATGGATAATTCAAATCTTGTTTAATAACTAATATTAATCATGAAAGAAAATGACCCAAGGAGCTGCAGTTGTTTCTGATATGTCTGATTTACTTTCCCAGGGATTAGTGTCGAAATTTATGCAGGCAACTGGTACCATTTTCACTACCACACCCCATTAATGGAAGAAATTGAAGACTTAAGGGGAAAAAAGAGAGTAGAGAATATTATCAGATCCAGTGTTAGGCCAGAGTTCTAGCTGTAATGATTAAGTTAGCTTACAATTTATAATGTCTTGTTATGTAATTACCAACAGAACTGTCTCAGTTTATGAAATCCAGACACAACAATATCTCCTTTGGCTAGGCTAAACTGTTATTTAAAGATTCCTCAAATATAATCTCTCCAGGTTATTACTTGAAGACACTGCCAATTATAACATAACTGAAATTTGGTTTTCTCTAATGATGTAAAGATAGCTTTGTGGTTTGCTTCTTACTTTTATATTCACGAGATCTTTAAAATTATGTTCTTTTGAAAATAAAGGGTTTTTTTTTGTTTTTTTCTGACTGAGTCTTCTATGGCTAAAGTGTGATTTTTTTTGCTCTCACTTAAGCAATGCTCATTCCCGAGGAATTATATGAACATGATTTAACAAGGCACATAGTAGAATTGACAAAGATATTCTTGCATTTTAATGAATCTGTACATGTAATTCTTTGAATCCTTTTCATTTCTCCATATTATAATGAGTGCTTTTGTAACTATGTTCTCAAAAAGGTAATGAACACCTGTGTCTGATCTGAATTTTAAAGAGTCTATTATTTTCCTCATGAAAAATATAAAAAGTGCAATGGAATTTTGTTACAATAATCGGCCTGAGCAGTTTAGGTAAATCATTGCTTTTTAGTGATCCACTACATGCCAATAATCACCCCACCTGCACCAATGCTGATTTTTACTCATTCAGGCATTTCCAAAACAGAAAATTGGCTATCTTCCAAATGTAATATTATATAGAATATGCACTTGTTAGACAACTATGAACTATAGTTAGCTGTCTCAAAATCTGTAAGAAGCAAGTAACTCTAAAAGTTTGAACATTATTTATATAAGAAATAGTCAAGAATTATTTATATTTTCTAGATCTCCACTAGCTGGCTATTTGGCATTCCCTTCTCTAAGGTAACAGCGTTTAAAGAAAAATACTCCAGCACTTGAAACTAAGTAATCACCAGTAAAACACTTGCTTTAAATATTTTGCTTGGCAAAAAATATCTACACCAGTATGTTATTATGCACAATCTTGTTTTTAAGGAACAAGCTAAATAATGTCTTCTAACTAATAGTTTCAGAATAATAAATATTGAGTTCCCTCAGTTAAATTAGCTATTTCCATCAGAAAAGAGAATTTAGAAGTGGAGTGAAGAAAGGGACAGCAGACCCTTCCACAGAACTTGCCCATAAAGGGAGGAAGGTGGAGATTTCAACCTTCGTACACTCAATTAAGGACATAATCTTAGAACACAATGACTATAGGTTGAATTTAGTGAGAATTTTGTTAGTTGTGCTAAAAGCTTAAAGGGGAAAAATGGTAATACAAACTGGCAAAGTCTTATTTTTAATGCCAAGATTGAGATCATTAGTGATACTGCCTTTGTTGAATAAATAAAATACATGCAGCAAAGTGTTAAAAGTCAATACATGAATTGCAGGGATGTAGCCTCATAAGTTATAATTTACATTTTTATTATTATAAATATCTCAAAAGGTCGAAGAAAATTTTGTTGTATCCATTCTCCTCCTTAATGGATATTTGCACAGTGTCAAGTTTTAAGTTATTTATTTGTGTAGAAATGTTTGTATGGACATATGTTTTCATTTCTTCTTAGAAAAAAAAAATTAGAAGTAGAATGGCTATGATGTATGGTAGGCATTTTTAAGATAAGACATTGTTAGTATGTAGAATTAGGAAATAATTTTGAATATTGATAATGTATCCTTCAACATTGCTAAACTCTTCTGAGTTCGAGTAGGTATTTTTTTTTTTTTTAGATTTCTTGGCTGTTTCTACATAAACAATCATGCCTATCTCTCATCTTCCTCTTGAGACAATGAGCTAGCCCATGAATGTCCTTTCATAGCAATGACAAGACAGCAAGAGCACAAAAAGCAACTCACCAGTAAGCACCAATGGCAAAGAAAGCAAGTAAGCCCACCTTAGACAATCTGGTTTTAGTTAGAGTACCAGAAAAATGGCTCAACTTAGCCAAGTTCAAATTCCAACCAACAAAATTCTACCAAATAATAATAGTTCTTTCTTAAAAATCACAAGTTGTTTAGGTGGTTTGTTTTGCAGTGATTGAATAAATAAGACACAAACCAAGTACAATAGATAGATACTTTAGAAAACATGTAAAGAGAGTCCATGATTATTTCAAATTTTTAAACAAAATTTATTGGGGTCTTTATATAGAACAAATTGATAATAAATATAAAAAAATATTTTTTCTATATAGTTAGCTACACTATGCAATATACTTAAAAAACACTATTTTCTCTTATCCTGTAACTTAAGAGATTTTGTTATAGTAATTATTTACTCTCTTCTCATTTACTTTTTATCACTTAATTAACTTAGTAGAATCTCAAGTACATTATAAGTAATTTACAAATTTAAATGTTCCTTTCCTGGTGAAAGTTCAGTCACTGACTTCTTATGTGTTAAACTGTCCCCTCAAAACCTTCTGGCTGTCAACAGGCATAAAAACAAAGCACTAGGCTGAGTGCACAGGTAATTGTACTAGATGCTTTCTACTGCAGAGATAACAGAAGAAAACTCGATCAAGGCAGTAAAGATGGAAAATCATGACTGTTTGAAGGCTGGGTTAGCCATGTCTCAATCTGGTTGTCACTTTGTGCATGTGTATTTTATTTGAACAACTCCACCTTTGGCATAAGAGGGCAGTCTACCAGTTAGCTCAATTTTGATGTCAAAGACTATTGATTTGAAATTACCTGATGCCCTCACATGAAGAATGGTGAAACCACTTCTATTAGGTGAGGAAGAATAGTAACATTGAGAATGGCACAGGCTTTACCCTACCTGATATTAAGAAAAAAATAATTCTGAAACTATTTGGCTTTTTAAATTTAATCATCATGCCATATTGCTTGAATTATATTATAAATATATGTATTATATTATATCAGCACATGAGAAAAAACTAAAATCTGCATTTTAAAATTTAAAGAAATTTTAGCTTCTAGCTCTCTTGCAAAGCTGAAACAGAAATTATCTGTATTTGGGGGCAAGCATTATTAAGTCAAGCCCAAATACAGGTTTCAGAAAATTAACAAGCCTGCAGCAAAGTAATTGAGGGCCACTACCACAAGACTCAAAGTCTCACAGGAGCTGAAATTTATTGTTCACATGGGATGCTTATCACATATATTGTACATGAAGAGCAAGCACGAATAAAATTTACTAAATTAATGACTACATGAAAAGCAAGTTTTCTTAAATAAATTTAATAATACCAATAGTGAAGTTCGGCTTAATATTTTAAACAATAGATGAAATTTTTTCAAATGCAAGACATTTTATTATTATTTTAATTTCAGAAAACACAAAAATTCTCATAGATAAAGAAGCACAAATTTACATGTAAATCAAGCTGAATAAACCGAGATATTCAATTCTGTAGTCTCACTGAAATCCAGTTGTAATAAAGATTAAGAATTCTGAGTTAGTCTAGATCAATGGTGGATCTATCTATATATCTAAATCTATCTAGTTAAATGTATTATGTATATGAGATATATATACATACAGAGTATATAATATCCATATTTATACAAAGCAATATAAATTTATCCAAAAGTTACAATAATTGCTTTAAAATATTTCTTTTTCCTAAAAGCATTGATATTATTTCTCTCCTGATATTATTTCTAATAGATTCTTAAAAATATCATCACCTTCTTTAAAAGAAAAATTCTATTTTACAGCCTATTATATAGTATTTATTAAAGAATTGAAAAAAAATTGAACATTTTAAGTTGTAAAAAAACCATCTAAAATAAATAAATCATCATATTAAATAGTAAGACTAATTTTAAAAAGAAATTTATAACAAAGTGTCACAAGCAGTGACATAAATACCTAAGATTCAAATGCCTATTACAAAGACTTGTAGACTATGCTCTTTTACTTAATAAATTTTGAAGAATGGAAAAAATTTTCAATTGTTTGTGCCAAGCATCAAAATTATTAATATAAATACTCAATCATATGTGGTTGTATTTTGTTTTTGCTATCAAATATTTATTTATATTTTAAGAATTTGTTAATGTTGGAATTATTTTGAATTATAATTCTAATGGTTAGAATCAGTGATTCTCAACATTATGCATGGGGATAGCTGGGAATTTCCAAGATCTTTTCAGTGCTCTCTAAGGTCAAAATTATTTCAATACTTAATAATACTCCTGTGTAATTTTACCCTTATTACGTCATTTTTTTCATGAATATACACAAATTAATGCTTATTGATCTGGTTTCCAATCCATGTTCCATTCACCCTCGCTGACACTACCATTTGTCAAGCTTTGTTATACTATAAATTAGAATTTTCACAATATCTGAAAGGCTTTACTAAATCCTTTCTCAAGTATTTTTGGTGATGACAGAATTTCTTCATATATTTCAACCAAAACAGCATATTTATGTTATGACAAATAAGAAGCAAAAACAAATATGACAATCCAACTGTCTTTCAATAGACAGATTTTTTTAAAAATCTGAAATTGTAAAAGCAAGGAACTCGAACATTTTTGCTTTGAAAATAATATATCTTAAATATATTCTGCTTAATGTTAATGTAGAATTGATTTATCTTTGGTATTTTAACTAAATTAAAAATATGTTGAAATCTCTTTGTTATTATATGGTAAATATTAATAGATGTAACTCATAGAAACAAAATTTTCAATCTATTTAGAAAGTGCTAAATCACCTAAAATTAATATCGAAAACTACTGATTCAAATACTAAATAAAAGAATGCATGTTGATTAGATTATGTTTATCTTTGATCAAATTGGACATATTTATATGACATGCTTTTTAATTTTGATTTTCAGTATTGCTATTGTATTTAATTAAATATGTATAACTTTATCACTATGTTGTTAAAAGCAGAAAACAACACAATCAGAATTAATGGTTAACAAGAATGAATTGCTTTAATATAATTGGAACAACAATGAACTGAAATACTAAATAAGGATTATAAATAATTATTTGTGGCTATATATTATTAAAATAACTTTATATTAGTCTAAGTTCCTATTTCATTATTTTACAAAATAAAAAATTAACAGAATTGGTGGGGGATTTCTGTATTTTAAGATTATGGACATTTTTATTTTCTACTTTCTATATCTGATTATGGTCCCAGAAACATTCATATATTAAATATGGCAAAAATGACATTACAGAATAATTTACTTCTATGTTCTTTTAGCTGTTAAAGTTACATCGTCTCATTTGACTGATAAATCTTTATTTTCTCTCAATATATTTCTGAAAATAAAAATAAAATCAAGCAATTATAGCTCAATATAAGTCTTTAGATTGCAATGTAAGTGGTAGATTATTCCTACCAAAATTCCAAAGCCAAATTTAAAATTTTGATCTTCAATCCAAATTTGTTCTTTTTAAAGTGTTTTATGCCGAAGAAAAATAACCACAATGAAGAAAGCATTAGCAACAAAAACTCCAAATTTGATCATCTGCTATGTTGAGCATTCATTTATTGCATAAGCTTCAAAGACATTTTATATAAGGAGTGACAATGTTATTATAGTTCTAGCTTGACCTGAAGTCACTTAAATTGACAGACATTTGTAATAGAAGCACTAACAGGAACTATGGTGTGGCAAAGCAGAGATTTGACTTGAAGTTGTCCTGCTGAGCTTTAGATAAATCAGTTTCAAAATGAGAAGCTAAAAATCTTGCAATATGCAAAGCATAAAACCATATACATTTAGTTTCATACACATACATCCACTAAACAATGAGTAGCTCTAAAAAAAATTTCAAAGACCTACAAACAAGCTATATGTGCTAGAAATCATTATTATAACAAAACAAAGAGATACTAATTTCAGAAACAGTGTACTCTAAGAGTCAGAATATGTTTCAAAAAATCCAGTTTAAGAAGAAATTTTAGCTGTAAAGGCTGAATTACTCTTTATTTTTTAATTACAGTTGACATACAATATTATATTAGCTCGAGGAGTACAACACAGTGATTATACATTTATATAATTTATGAAGTGATCCCCGAAATCTAGTACCCATAGAACACCATACATATATATAATATTCCTGAGTATATTCCCCATGATATATTATAATCCCCATGTCTGTTTTATAGCTATCAATTTGTACTTCTTAATCCCCTCCTCTTTTTCACCCATTTTTTCCAACTCTGCCTGCCAATCTAGCAACCATCAAAATGCTCTCTGTATCTATGAGACTGTTTCTGTTTTGCTTGTTCATTTATCTTGTTCACTAGATCTCACATAAAAGTAAAATTATGACATTTGTCGTCTTTATCTGTATGACTTATTCCACTTAGCACAGTACTCTCTAGATACATCCATGTTGTTGCAGATGGCTAGATTTTTGTTCCTTTTATGACTAATACACCACCGTGTGTATGTACCGCCTTTTTCTTTATCCATTTATTAATTGATGAATATCAAGGTTACCTCTATATTTTTGGCTATTGTAAATAACACTGCAATGAACATATGAATGTGCATGCCCTCTTGAATTACTATTTGGGTTTCTTTGAATAAATACCCGAAGTGGAGTAACCGGGTCTTTTTTTATCTTTTATTATAGCCTTTGTTTTAAAGTCTGTTTTGTCTGGTTTAAGTATTGCCTCCTGGGTTTTTTTTTCAGTTGTTTGTTGCCATTTTCACGAAACATCTTTTTCCATCCCTTTATTTCAGTCTCTGTGTGTATCTTTTGATCTGAAGTGAATCTCTTGTAGACAGCATATGTAAGGGGTTCTTTTCTTATTCATTCAGGCACCCAATCTATGGATTGTAGCACTTATCTACTTATATTCAAAGTAATTATTGATAAAATATGCAGTTATTGCCATTTAATTATTCATACTTTTAATTTTTTTTCTTTTTTCTTCTGAAAGAAAATTCTCCAACATTTCTGTAATTAACTGGCTTTGGTGGTGATAAACTCCTTTGGCTCTATCTTGTATGGGAAGCTCTTATCTATCCTTCAATTCTAAATTATAGCTTTGCTCGGTAGAGTAATCTTGGTTGTAGGTTCTTTGATTCGCTTTGAATATGTTTGTGCCAATCCCTTTTGGCCTGCAAAGTTTATGTTGAGAAATCAGCTGACAGTCTTATGGGAAGCTCCCTTGTACATAACTAACTGCTTTTCTCTTGTTACTATAAGGAATTTTTCTTTGTCTTTCACCTTTGGCACTTTAATTATAATGTGTTCTTGGTATGGACTTCTTTCAGTTTATCCTACTAATGATTCTCTAAGCCTTCCTGGGCTTATATGCCTATTTCCTTCACCAGGTTAGGGAAGTTTTCTGTTATTATTTATTCAAATAGATTTTAATTCCTTGCTCTCTTTCTCCTCCTTCTGGTATTTCTATGATATGAATATTGGTAAGCCTGATGTTGTCCAGAGGCCCCTTAAACTATCCTCATTTTTTTCCTCCTCTTTAATTCACCACCCCTCCTCCCACACTTCCATCCCTGACCTATGGATGTTGCCGTTTCCCCTTAAGAACTGGATCTCTGAAGGTGGGGCATCCTCGCACATGCTCACGGCATGCACCTGGGGCCTGGCACACCCGGGGCCTGGAGCACCCGAGGCCTGGTGCACCCGAGGTATAGTCTGTGGCTCCACCTGGCATGCGAACCCAGGACCTTCTATGTGTAAAGCAGATGTGCTAACCACTACACTATGGAGCCATGCATCCTTATTATTATTATTTTTAGATTTTTTTTCTTGCTGTTCTGATTGGGTGTTTTCTATTACTTTGGTATCTTCTAAGATACCAATTCAATCCTTTGCTTTATAGCATTTCCTGTTGGTTTTCCTCTAATATTTTCTTCATTTAGGTATTGTATCCTTCATTTCTGACTGGTTCGGTTTATGTTTTCTATCTCCATTTTATGTTTTCTATCTCTTTGTTAAGATTCTCACTGAGGTCATTGGGTATCTTTGTAACAAGTGTTTTAAACTTTGCATCTGGGAGATTATTTGTGTCCATTTTTTAAGTTCTTTTTCTGGAGCTGTGTTCTATTCTTTCATTTGGGACATGTTTCATTGTTTCCCCATTTTAGCTACCTCCTGTGTTTGTTTCTATGTATTAGATCAGGCTGCTGTGTATCTTTGTCTTAGCAGAGTGGCATATATAGTAGATGCCCCATAGGGCTTAGTGGCACAGTCTCCCTGATCACTTGAGCTGAGTGTTCCATGTGTGTCCCTTCTGTGGGCTGTGTGTGCCCTTATATTATAGTTTGAAGTTTGGTTGATATTTGCACATCAGTAGTAGGGATTAACCTTCTGGCTGATTGGTTGTGAGGACTGGGCATGACTACAGTGGAAGAACTGTTGTGCAAGGGCTGACCCTATGGAGTAGGATTTATTTTAGCAGGGCTCTGGAGCCTATCCAGTCTGCCCTTCTAGTATGTCTTTTGTAGAGGTGGTTGGGTGGTGCTCTGTTGTGGTCTGAAGCTGGCCACCAGGTGTGTTGGTTCTGAGGTTTCTTGGGAGGGGCTCTGTTGCAGGCCGGCCAAGATTGGCTACTACCTGTTCCCTGTCCAGGGCCACTTGGTGTGTGCTACAAAGTGATCTGCAGATGGTTGCCATTGTACCTGGCTTGGAGGAGTGGTCAAGCTGTGAATTGAGGCCTGCTGCTGTTAGTGCCAGGCGTGGGGTTGTTCAGAAAGTGGTACAGAGAACACAGGAGCCAGATGCTGCTTACTTGGGGCTTATAAACCTTTGAGAGATTTTAGGAAAGTTTACGGTATAAACCAAGACAAGACCATTGTTTGAGAAAGCCACTGGAAGTGGCTTGGGTGGGCCTGCAAGTTGGGTAGTGTGGGGTCTCAGGGCATTCCCAGGGCAGTGTGGATAGTGTTAGCCAGGTTCATGGACACTCGGATATGGCACCCTTGTACATCTGCTCACTGAGTTGAGAAAGGGCTCAGCAAAGAAACAATGGCTTCTGCCAGCACTTCTGTCTAGGAAAGCTGCCCTCCAGCCTTTACTCTATAGCCAAACAATTCAGTTCCTCCCTGTATGTCCCTGGAGCCGTTCAAACTCCTTTCCAGTACCGGAACTCAGAGCAAATAGGTCCGTCAGTGAGTAAATTCATTTGTGGACCCTTTAAGAAAAATACTCGGCACTCAAACCACCCTTTGTCTCACTCAACACAACCCTTGCTGGTTTTCACAGCCACAGTTGTGGGTATTCTTTTCTTGGCACTGGTGCTCCAGTCAGGGGAGTCTAGTGTGAGATTGGGACTCCTCACTCCTCAGGGCGACTTCCACAGCCAAGATATCACTTCCTGATTTTTATCACCAGCCCAATCCACATCTTTGCCCCTTGACCAGTTTCAATGTGGCTTCTTCTGTACATCCTTAGTTGTAGCTAGAAATCAGGTGTTTCTCAATGATAGATGTTCTGTAGTTTAGCTATAATTTGTATGTAGTTGTGAGAGAAAACAAGCACAACATTTACCTATCTTGCAGAAATATTTTGATGTCCCAGCGCATATAAAACTTACATTTATACTACTGTGTAGTATATTAAGTGTGCAATAGCATTATGTCTGAAAAATGTACATATCTTAATAAAACATACTTTATTGCTAAAAAAAAAAAATACAGTTACCTGAGCCTTTGGTGAATTATAATCTTTTGGCTGGTGGATGATTTGCCTTAATATTAATGGCTGCTGACTGATCAAGATGTTAGTTGTTGAAGGTTAAGGTGGCTGTGGAAATTTCTTAAAATAAAAAAACAATTTTTGCCACACTGATGACTCTTTTATTCACACTTTCTCTGTAGCATGCAATGCTATTTGGTAACATTTTAGTAGCCCACAGTAGGAGTTCTTTCAAAATTGAAGTCAACCCTCTCAAAATCTGCCATGTTTATTCAAATAAGTTTGGGTAATATTCTAGATCCTTTGTTGCTCTTTCAATATACATGGCATCTTCATTAAGTATAGGTTCTGTCTCAAGAAATCCCTTCTTTGCTCATCTATAACAAGTAACCCCTCATCCATTAAAGTTTTATCATGAGGTTGAGCAATTCATTTACTTCTTTAGGTCTACTTTTAATTCAGATTCTCTTGCTATTTCCACTATATGCAGTTACATTCTCTACTAAAGTCTTCAACCCCTAAAAATTATCTATGAATGTTGAAATCAACTTCTAAATTCCTGTTAATGTTAATATTTTGACCTCTTCCCATGAATCATCAATATTCTTAATGGCATCCAGAATGAATCCCTTCCCAAAGGTTTTTAATTTATTTTGTGCAGTCTATCAAAAGAATCACGGTTTATGGTAGCTAAGCTTTACAAAATGTATTTCTTAAATAATAAGACTTGAAAGTCAAAATCACTCTTTGATCCTTGGGCTGTAGAACAGATGTTGTGGTAGCAGGCATGAAAACAACATTAATCTCATTGTACATCTCTGTCAGAGCTCTTGGATAATCAGGTAGATTTTCAATGAGCAGTAATATTTTGAAACAAATCTTTTTTTCTGAGGCAGTTCTCAACAGTGGGATTAAGATATTAAGTATACCATGTTGTAAACAGATGCGCTATTCTCCATGATTTGTTTTCCGTTTATAGAGCACTAGCAGAATATATTTAGCATAATTCTTAAGGCTCTTGGATTTTTTGAAACAGTGGCTTCAATTTAAAGTCACCAGCTGCTTTAGCCCCTAACAAGAGAATCAGCCTGTTCTTTGAAGCTTTGAAGCCAGGTGTTGACTTCTCCTCTCTAGCTATGAAAGTCTTAGAAAAATTTTTCTTCCAATATAAAGCTTTTTTGTACATTAAAAAATTCTGTTGTTTAGTATAGTCATCTTCATTATTTTATCTAGATCTTCTGGATAATTTACTGCGGGCTTCTACATCAGCACTTGCTACTTCACCTTGTACTTTTATGTTTTAAAAATGGCTTCTTTTCTTAAATCTCATGAACCAACATCTGATAGCTTCAGACTTTTCTGCAGAGTCCACATCTCTCTCAGCCTTCACAGAATTGAAGAGAGTTAGGACTTTGCTCTGAATCAGGCTTTGGCCTAAGGGAATGCTGCGGCTGGTTTGGCTTTCTATCCAAATAATGAAACTTTCTCCATATCAACAGTAAGGCTGTTTCAATTTCTTATTATCCATGTGTTCGCTGGAGCAGCATTTTTAATTTCCTTCAAGAATTTTTTCTTTTTATTCACAAATCATTTAAGCATTTGGTGCAAGAGGCCTTTCAGCCTTTCTGGGCTTTCAACATACCTTTCTTACTAAGCTTAATCATTTCTAGTTTTTTGATCTAAAATAAGAAACATGATTCTTCCTTTCCCTTGAACAGTTAGAGGCCATCGTAGAGTTATTAATTGGCCTAATTTCAATATTGTCGAGTCTCAAAGAATAGGGGGGCTGAAAAGAGAAGAGAGACAGAAGAAATGTCCATTTAGTGGAACAGTTAGAACCACATGTTTATTAATTAAGTTTCACCTTCTTGTATGGGCATAGATTGTGGCACCTCAAAACAACTACAATAGTAACAATAAAGACCACTGATTACAGATCACCATAAAAAATATAATAATAATGAAAAAGTTTGAAATATTGCAATTATTCCCAATGTGACAGAGACATGAAGTAAGCAAACCACTATTGAAAAAAATAGCACAATAGACTCATTCAATACAACATTGCAATGAATTTTCAATTTGAAAAAAAAAAAAAAAATGAAAAGCACAATAATGCAAACTGCAATAAAACAAGGAATGCCTGTATTTTGCAACTATAATTAGCATAACTCTTCTGGTAAACATTTGACTCTCGTATCTCATGTCTTGTTACTTTCAGCAAAATAAAAAAAGAGATAGTAAATAACTGATAGAAATAATTTCTTTTCAAGGTTCTCTAAGAAGAAATGCATAGTATCATATATCTATAACTACTAACTCAATTTTTTAATCCCTTTTTTGTGCTATAAATAGCAAAACACACTACAAACACTTTTCCATGTAGTGCCTCTTGTGAAGTATTAAGCTTTAGTCAAGTGACATGCAAAATTCACATATTTTTTTTTTTCCTGAAGATATCCACAGTATCACATATGCTATGAATAGCTTTTGATGTTGATATTAAAGAGACACATCTTACAAGAGAAGGTTATAAAGGTTATGTGTGTGTGTGTGTGTGTGTGTGTGTGTGGTGTGTGTGTGTGTGTGTGTTTTGGTAAATTAAAATATACGGCTCTTAGAGACCTTGTGATGCCATAGAGCTCAGAGCTCAGGGATCAGGTTCTTGTCTTATCCTATGAGTAAGAATTCAAGGTAAGACGAACAGCAAGCAAGGTTTATTCAAGAGAAATTACACCTTAAGGAGGGAAATGAGAGCAAACTCAAGAAAGAAAGTTGCATGAGAAAGTCGATTCTTGACTTTTGTTCTTTCTTAGAGGTAAGGTCTAGAAACGTGGTACTGACATAACCTCATTGTCTCCACCTCATAGGCAGGGAGATTGATTTCTCATTCTTTCTTATTTGGTGTTTCCAGAATTGTCATGGCATCAAGTACATGACAGGAACCACAGTAATCGCAATGTCACAATGTAGATGAGATATAATGATGTTATAATTAGCCAAAGATGGCATTAAGGCTGGGAAAGACTGGTTTTGGCTTATCTTCTCTTGCCAGAGATAAAATAGGGGGATGTCTAAAGAATGGAAAAATTTTCTGGAGCCATATCCTGGAGGGGGAGGGGACATCCCTGGGCTCTCTATTCTGCCTCACTTGCAGTTATAATATTTTATATATTTTTAATATATTTTTATTTTAAAATTACAGAGTTTGACATGTATTATGTTAGTTTCATGTGTACAACATAGTGATTAGACACTTGTATAACTTATGAAGGGACCACTCTGAATAAATCTAATACCCATCTGACACCATATAGTTATTACAATATTATCAACTATATTTCTTATGCTATTCTTTACATCTTTGTGATACTTCATAACTACCAATTTGTATTCTTAATCTTTTCTTTTTTTTCTCCCCCCTGTGAACCCCACTTCCCATCTGTCAACCATCCAAAATGCTTTCTGTAATCTATAAATTTGTTTTTGTTTTATTTGTTTGGTTTATTTTGTTCTTTACATTCCACATATAAGTAAGACCATATATTTGTCTTTCTCTGCCTGACTTATCCCATTCAGCACAACAGTGCAGTTATGTTAATTTATATAGGATTTAAATATTTTATTAGTATAGCTCAAATAGGATGAAAAAGTTTATTCTATGTATAATCTAGAAATATTATCTTTTGTTGAAAACAAAAGATGGAAGGCGATTGCAAAAAGCTTCTAATAAATTTAATGGTACAGAGTATAAACCAGACTTTTGGATAATGAAAGGTAGTTTCATTTAATTAAAAGTTTCAAAATCATTGATTCATGAACAGCTAGACTCAAGAATCAATACCCAAATGCATGATTTATTTAAGAGCCACACAGAAAAAAATTGTTTCCCAAAATGTTGTGTGAATTTAAGCTGCACATATATCAAAAATATATGTGGTTAATTGAAGAAAATTTAAAAAAATAAATAAGAATTAAACCTTAAAATAATATATGTGTGTGTGTATAATTGTTAGCAATATGAAAGTATCTCACATTGCTTTATCCACGAATTGATGTAAATAATATTCCCCAATAAAGTGGAGACAATTTATAACAACACTAGATTTTACTAAAAATATGCACTTCACAATATTCAAGAAATGTATCATTGCTGTGTCAGTAAAGGATTGGATTGAATCTAGTTACTAAAGGTTAAGAGCAAAGTTTTCTTCTTCAGCAATGTTTCAGTTTTAAAAGAAGTAAGGAAAGATAACATTGATGAAATTACCATAAAACTCTATAGGCAAAAAGAGGCCAAGATAATCACAAGCTACCATTCTTATGCAGTTTGTTTAAAATTGTCAATCAAGAGCATTTGGCTGTTTCTAGAAAGTTTCAGCTTGTGGCATATTGAGCCATTAAAAATTTGGAGTTGCCTTCCACTATGCAACACATTCAAAACGGCATCCTTTGCCTCTGTTAAAAAGGAAGAAATTGCAGCATTGTCTTGACCACCTGCTGCATATGCTAAAACAAACAAAACTATTTTATATGTTCATATTAATATTAGTAAATAATTTTGGATTAAAACTTTTTTATGAAAAAAAACATGTTACTATAAAAGTAA
Organism: Eonycteris spelaea; assembly: GCA_003508835.1. NCBI lineage: Eukaryota > Metazoa > Chordata > Mammalia > Chiroptera > Pteropodidae > Eonycteris > Eonycteris spelaea. The sequence continues at coordinate 4,706,670 of PUFA01000104.1, forward strand.
CAAGATTTTAATTTACCTGTGTTACTGTTGGGGCAGTCGAACTTCAGCATTGCACAATAACACTGGAGATTCTTCCTCCTTTTTGCTGTCACATAAACAATTCCAGCACCGTGGTAGTTATGAAAGGTAATAATTATTAAAGACATGTTTTGAGGCAAAAATGAGTCATGCCTAAAACTGGCTATACCCACAAGGAAACAAAACTCTGCTCCTGTGAGGAGTGGGTTACAGTAAAGAAAGACAGCTGTAACCCATGGAGTGGGAGGTCTGTATTATATTAGAGCCCTGATGAGTGGTTACAAATGCATTCTTAGGTGATTGGCATGTGAGATCATTTTGATTGATGTTTGGCTCCTATATAACTGCCTAGTGTGCATGTGCTTACCCAAAATGCGTCTGTTATAATTAGAATTATAAATTTCTAGGTTATTTAGCATTTCATTGAAGATCCTAGCCAATATAACAGGGGGAAAAAAAGACAAATAGTAAAAAGATTGAAAAGATGGAATAAAAGTCATTATTTGCAAATCATGATTTTCTGTGTAGATAGTCCAAAATTATTTATAGTCAAAACTAAAGGTAATCAGTGAGTTTAACAAGTATTTCAATATGTGGAGTCAATTGCATTTATACTCAATGCAATTGTTAGCTATTAATTGATAGCTATTAACTAATAATACTACATAATTTTAAAAAGTCACATTTTACTATGGCAAAAAATCAATATAGTATACAAAATTATATAAAAATCATAAAAAATGTACATGAAATTATGAAATTTTGGCAAAAAAGCAAGATATCCTGTGTTCACTGTTAAGAATAAAACATATCATCAACATCTTAATTTCTTCAAATTATGTTACAGATTAAAGATATTCTAATTAAATCCCATCAGAATTTTTTATACAATTTCACATGTTAATTCTAAAATACACATTATAGAGCAAAGGGCTATAAATAACAAGTACTCCCTATACTCACAGACATCTGTCACCGAACTCAGGTTCAGCTGTTCGCCTCTTTAGTATGCCCATAAGAGAGGACAAGTGGAAAGAAAGCAGGTTTATTCAAGAGCCAACACCCCGAGAAGATGGCGCACTGTTGTCACAAAGATCATCTTGCCACTTCAGTGCAGACAAGGGTTATTACAGAAAGAGGGCTGAGTAAGTGACAAGGGAGAAATTTCAGGGCTTCATGCTAGAGGGGAGGGAGTGGCCAGGGCCATCTATCTTGTCTTCTTGGCCTACTATTTTATCTTCCTTGTCATGGCTCGTTTCTCAGGCCACCTGGACCTGGTCAATCAAAGGTCTTGGAGGATCTTGCTTGCAGCTAATCTTCTGGCTTGTTCCAAGGAGTCTCAAGCAAGCAAGTACACATTAGTTAACAGGCATTTTTATGTGCATAAACATGAGAATGAGGTTGTAAGGAAAATAAAAAAATGGTTACAAGGTTACATAATGAGATTACAATTATAAAGCTACCATAATCACAATTTGCAAATCCTCTGGTCATTTCCTCATTTCCATTTCTATGGAAGTTTTATTGATCTGCCTATAATGGACTCATGGGATAATAATCTGTAACTTTCAGTGAGACATGGTGTTTAGTTCTTCTAGTTGGAGGAAGAACTCTAAGATGTATTTGCTTTCTAGCTGTCAAGGCCTATCTATATAATTTAGTTATACTTATGACAATTATTTTGAACATTCCATAAGAGACTAACACCAACACAGTTAAGCCTAACTTTACAGTTCTTTCTAGTGAGACACAACAGCTCGGGCAGGAATACCACCTCCCTCTCCAGGATATAGCTCTGGATATTTTTCCTTTCTTTAGTCCTCCCTGGCAGTGGGGATAAGCCAAAAATCGGTCTCTTCCAGCCTAGTCACCATCTTTGGCTAAGGCATGACCTTTGGCTAATTATAATATTATAATCTCATCCACATTGCAAATACTTCAGCTTCCATCATGCACTTGACACCATGACAGTTCCGGAAACACCATCTGAAGAAGAAAAAGTGGGAAACCGAGCTCCTCATTTTGGGGGAGAATACAACAAGGCTAGTCAGCACCACATTTCCCAGGCTCTGCCTCCAGGAAGAACAAAAATTTCACAACCAGCTATCTTGGGAAAACTCTCTCTCTCTCTCTCTCTCTCTCTCTCTCTCTCTCTCTCTCTCTCTCTCTCTCTCTCTCCCTCCTTCCTTCTCTCTCTCTCTCTCTCATAAGCTCACACTCACCTCCCCACCTTGAGTGTACACTTTTACTTTAATAAATCTTGCACTTTCCTGCTTGCTGTTTGTTTTGCCTTTGAATTTTTTCTTGCATAATAAAAATCTGGTCACTGGACCCCCAAGCTCTCTGATTATTCATCTTACCCTCGAATTCTTTCTCATGGAATAAGACAAGAACCTTTCCAGCAACACTTGGACATGTTTTATTCTCAATGGTATTCAAAAAATAAATCAGAAAACTAATCTCCTACGCCTTAGAATAGAGGAATAGGCATACAAAGGTAGAAAGGTAGGGGTGGAAAAGTGAGACACAATGCTATTAGGCAAAGCCTGCTTGAATAATAATAAAAAAAAAGCTATATTAAAGAAATTAAATCTGTGTGCAGTTACACAATTACTATAAGTGAGTGAAAAGAGACAGTATATGTTGTGCCAGATATAAAGATATAATAATAAAATAATTTATTGTGACTGAGGTAAGAAATTTAAAATGAATAAAATATAGCCCTCAAATTTGGATCCATTGATATATTGAAACTTGATATTAGAGATAGAATGGCAGAAATAGGGGAAAGAAGGAACACTTTAGTAAATCAGCTAATTAAATTGGTCAGCCATATTAAAAAATAAAAGAGATTTTAACATACACTAAAATCAATTAGAGATATATCAAGATCTTACATGAAAGCTCTTACAACAGCAAAATATTTGATTTTATTTTAAAAATCTAAGTAGATATTTTTCTGACTTTGGGATACAAGTAAGGATTTCTTGAACAATATGCATAGAATAAAGCACTGACACATTGATGACATTAACTTTAAGAGCAATAATTAACTGAAAGATGCTAAAGAAAGAGAAATAGCCTATAAAATGATAGATGACATTTAAAATAAATGTAAAACAATCCCAAATAATTTATTTTTATTAAAAAAAATGAGTTTTTAAAAATCAACAATTTAAAGTGTAAGGGCAAATACAAATTGAAAATAAAAAGCTAGATCCTAAAAAGTTGTCATCAAAAGAAAAAAATGTAACTGTGGATGGTATAAACTTTTAAATAAACTTAACGTGGCAATCATTTTGCAATATATACATACATATACATATGTCAAATCATTATGTTGTCCACCTAAAACTACTAGTATAATGGTATATGTCAATTATATGTCAATTTTCTTTTTAATAAATAAAAATAAGCTTAATTCTCATTGTTGAAAAGAGAATTAAGTATTTACTTTAGAACATTTGTAATTGTAACTTCTTCCTCTGTTTGAAATGTACATAAGCCTCAAGGATCTGAGAGCCATTTCTTTAAAATGTAATCAAGGAAGATAGTGCCATTATCTTCTGTTTCTGTGAGGAGGCAGGAACTTTGCTTCTATGGGCATCCAGCTCCTGGTTGTGAAACCACCCCTATTATAAAGATATGAGAAGCTTATTTTTCTTTTGAGTAAAGCCTATTAGCTAATACAAGCGGTCACTCAGTTCCCAAATTTATTAAAGATGAACTATGTCTGACAAACGGTGTGGTTAAGTCCTCTTACTTGAGTACTAGTTACTGTTTATCATGAGAACATGCATGAGTTAGGTTGTATTTGCTTCATTGCATAAAAAAGGGGGAGATTTTCTTCTGCCTTTGCAATCTCTTTAGTAGACTGTCAGTGATGTGCTTCTCATTTTGCTTTAATGCTCATTCATTAATAAAATTGTTTTCTACCTCAGTGAAGAGGTTTCCTGAATTGGAAGGAGACTGTTTATATTCCCCCAACAATTCTGGTAATAAAGACTAATTATCTGGCAATTCCTGAATTAAGGAAGACCAGATGAAGGTCTGTGGCCATGTTAATCAGGTAAGAGACCCTGAATTATAAGAAAATCTCCCTCCAGCTCTTTATTCTTTTGGAATACTTAGCTGGAGAAACCACCCTTTCCAAATACGAGGTTTACTACTAAATAGCATGAGCAATAAAGGCTTTAGAATCCTATCAGTATCACCATATAACTGAAAAATATTAGAAGCTAATAATATTGCCTGCAGGTATTTCTTTTAAAAAAACTAATATCTGTCTATTACATTGTTAGGTAGCTAGTCGGACATGAGTGATGGGGCAATGAAGGAATAGGGGCACAGCCTAGATACCACACAAAGAAAACCCTAGTGCTAGTTAGAGAAACCGCTCCCTGCATCCCCAGAGATGAAAGACAAGAGGGTCAAAGTCTCAGCTGGCCTAATTTGGCCACAAGAGCATGCGCAGAAAGTACTTTCTATAACTTCAACTGCATTATACCATCATTATAAGATCATGACTATACCTGGAAATTCATGAATCTAATTATAACACTGAATTCTGGGTGAGTGCATGCTCAGTACTCAAAGTGCTATATAGCAGCCAACTGGCAGTCAAGGTGACCTTACATGTGGATCATCTAGGACTTCCCATCAAAGCCCAAATATAAACAGATCTTCCCATTTCTACATAGTTACAGCCCTCCTGGGTAGAAACCTGCTCCTCTCTTTGGAATGTAGTATCTTATCTCTTTACCTCCTAAATTCCACAGGGCTTCAGCCTTCCCTAGCACAGCCTGTCTCCTTCTAAAATGTACTTTCAATAAACCTTACTTTTTTTCAATCTCACCAACCTGTATTTTTTTTTTTTCCTGTCACATCTGCAGGGAAGAACCAAAGAACAACACACAACTCCACCATCTTCCTTGTTCTTTACCTCCTCCTCCCCGATGCTGCTGGGGCGACACCAGATTTTACATCACCCTAGCGATGACAATATTTGGAATGAGTGTATGAGAATTTAGTCTTTCAGTGGCCAAAGGATGGGTTTTCTTTGATTTGGATAAACTAACATTTTGCTGGGGTTCTTTTTTAGGCCTAACCCAAGAAAATAAGTTACTGTTATTTATGGGATGAATATCATTCTTAAAAAAAATAATTTAAAAAATAAACAAACAAACAAAAAACAAAACAAGCAAAAATAACTTTTTAGATAGCCAAAAGAAAAGTTTGAGAAAATAGAAGCAGAATTGCAAGCTAAAGATGGTGTTTCTTTCATAGAACCCCCTCACCTTTTCTCTGCTGTCCCTGTTCCCCCTGCCTCTCCTGCATTTCCTTATCCCTCTCTGCCTCAGTCTGACTCTAGGGAAGGAAAAGGCGATGATCTTTCAGACAGTGGTTCCCTTCATTAGTGTATTTGCATGTAAAGAGGGATGAGGACACAACTTGAGCTGGTAACTTTAGCCTGCTCCATTTGAGGACTCAGGTTTTGCATGTCTGCTGCCTTAGCCCTGAGTGGACCCCATGTCTTAGCTCAGATTCCACCTCCAGTGGTCTCTTCTCATCCACACATTAGTGTAGCTAGGAAAGCAGATTTTAATACAGAGACCTGATTAGGGTCTAATGGAGAACTTGGGTAAAAGACTACTCCCTATGAAGGCAACACAGGATGAGAGTTGCTTCACTAACCCCTTGGGGGAAATCATCAAACAAGGTGTTAATTTTGATTGAATGTAAACACAAAAGAAGAAAGAACAAAGTGCCATATTAAATTTACAATTTTTTACTTCAGTACAAGGAAAACCAGCCCCTATTTGATCACCAAAACTGAGGCCATTGAGAAACAAACCCAGGACTCAAGGTGCTCTACTTACTACCTCTGTGAACTTAGTTTAATTGACCCTAGCATGAAATATTGGAATAGTAATACCTACTTCAGCAATGTTGAGAGTTAAAGAGATTTATGTATGCACATTCTTCTGATATATTTTTGGCAACATAACAGAAAAATTTAAGTGATAAAATTATATTAAGGTATAATTAATTATAATATAACACAAATTCCCAGTAAATCATTTTAATAAGAGCATCAGATTCAAACATTTGATAGGGTAAACTGTTATAATCTTTCAAGGGACATATATGTCGCATGCCATAAATAATTAGTTTATTTTTGTGTGTGGAAATAAAATACTAATAAATCAGTTTTAATATCCAGCATAAAATTAAAGTATAGTGCAGTGGGATTTTTTTTCTTTTCTATTTTAAGAATTCAAGTGGGGAAGGATAATTTATTGAGATATTAATTTGTGTTTTATCTTTCTCTTTTCTCTTATCCCCTTCAATCAAATAGTGAGAGTTGGTTTCTCGGCCCCAGAAGAGAGTTGTGTTGCTAAGCTAAATACAAGCAGCATGTGTAAAGCTAGGTTCCTGGTTTTTGATATCCAGATGTTCGATGTTCCTGAGGATTAGTTTGCTAATATAGCAGAGAAACAGGTGCATGACTTTTAAATTTGTGAGCAAGAGATGGAAAATTCCCTAAGACTCTAAATAGACACAAATGTGAAAGTACACTGTGTCTGGCTCCCCTGAGACACATTAGAATAAGTGACTATGTATCTAGGGCAATGGCTGAGTATAGCCCTTAAAGGACCTGAACCTGGACTCCCATGGGTCCCACCATTAGCAAAGATTTCTTAGTCCAACTTTGACTCACAAACAGGAAGACTAAAAAGTTCGAGTTTTTATAATCTGGAAGATTAGAATGCAGACAATCACGATGAGCTAAAGAATAAATACACTTTCTTCAAGTACCAAGCATTGCTTAAGACTCTTCATTCTAGTACAAAGAGCCTCAGTAATGACAGAGTGATTTTCCTAACAGGCTGTCAGCACATAGGTCCTGAGCCTTTATTTAATTTGATTTTAAAAATAATATAAAGTTTTTATGTGGTTATCTCTTGAATGATAAGTTTTGGGATAAAGTTCACATACAAAGGAGTTTAATATTTTTAATATAATAATCTATTACCTAGAAGATATTGAAGTGAAAAAGAAATCTTAAATTCTACATAAAACAAATATGCCCTTTTTAATATTTCTTTTTTGCTACTCATGACATATTCATTTATCGTGGTTGGGAGATTTTAGCACTTCATCTTAATTTTTCTTGTTTTAACTGGATAGTAAGATCAGGAGGCCTAAAACTCAGCCAGTTTCCATGAGTAGCTATCAGTAACTCTGTGAGCCATATGTTTACACCAAATTGAGGTGAAGACCACCTGGGCCTGTGATGTAACTTTTCCTGGGTCCAAAAATAAGGAATAACATGACTTTGTTTTCTATGCCACTTCTTTTCTTTTTACAACATCTATAAAAAGCATATATTTTAATATGGTTTGCTTTAAGATTGATTCAACTGAAATAAACATCAAGATCGAAAAAAGAAAAAAGAAGTTAAATATAAAATTCTCATACTAACCTGACATATATTCTGCAAGAGAGATGTCACTCTGAAGGGCTGGCTGACAGACATTTCATATTTTGTGATCCAGAAGTCCTGATGAGTGCTAGGAAAGAGCTGCCAATTTTGAGAAACAGACTTTCTTGTTTGGTTTTCCTGATTAAATCTGTATTGCCAAACCCTAATTTCAGTACCATTTTCTTTGTTGTCCTGCCTCTATAATACTTATAAGGTGTGACTCCTGGTCTTCTTAGTGCTGCTTGGTGCCTTATAAGGGTGAAGTCACAGAAGAACCAGTTTTCTATTTGGTTTAGGCATTGAAAAAATATTCTGGGACTTCCAGCACAGCTGCTTCTCAAAGCTGTTGATTTGCAGTGTAAAAAATGATCCAAGTCGTTTGTTCTCCATCTGTTGCATGGCTTGCTCTTGCTTCTCCAATTAGGAGATGTTAGCTCTGGCTAGTATCTCTTCTTTTGGGGTTTTGCTGTATGTTGAATGTATTGCCTCTAATCAGTCTAGCCCTTTCTGCATTTGACTCGGGGACAACATCAACATCAAAAATAACAATAACATATATTTCTCACTTGGATGAAATACTTATCTTTATTCATTTATTTTTTTATGCATAGGAAGAGTTTTAATTATAGGTTTTTTTCTAATATCAATACACATGTGTATGGGGCAAAAAATGAATGAGTGATAGATCCCAGTATATATGTATGCATAATTACATTTATTCTTATCAACATACATAATTGTTTAAAACAGTATTTTAGCAGGTGTTCCCTGATCACTTTAGTCAAAGAGTGAATCATTCTTCAGATGAGCAATATCAGCTCTGAAACAGTTCACCAGAAAGGCTTATTTCTATCTATATTTTTTTTACAGTTCACATTCATTTTATAGGCATTTAATGAATGTTGAGTTGTCAAATGGATTGATGAATAAATCAGCTAACTTATAAAGTATAGAAATTGAAGAGTGAGGAAATAATAAATATGATGTAAAAATCTTGTGTAAAGGAAATCATTTAATTTGATGCCACTAGAAGGGTTATATCAGTAATGAAGAAAATACAAATGTGGAAACAGGCAACAAGATATTTTGTTAAAAAAAAAACATTGTGGCATAACTATATTTTTCCATGTAAATGACTTTATCATTTTGAATGGTTATACCTTATATATCATTGATTCTTTATTCAAGGAAAATCCTTTTAGGATACGAGGCAAAAAACTGCCTGGACAATAGTTACAATCAGCTGTTAGCAACTGTAATTTATTCCTAAAAGTTCATGCTATAAAGGGTTAATTCTATTGTCTATACAGAACTACATTTCAAGAAATGGCTATCTTACTGTAGGTACAATGCTGAGTCAGCATCTTCCAGTTCTGACTGATAATTTTTTTATTCTGTCTGTGTTTATCTTCTCCCCTTGGAGCAACTGAGGGATATATACATTTTCTATTAGGTAGAAAAGAAGTAATGGTTTTCTTAGTGTCTGAGCTCAGCAACAAAGAAGTCTGCAATTATAGCAAAAAGAAAAAGGAAGGAAGAAACAAATAAACAAACAAGAGCTTGTCCCAGTTTCACTTAAAAGCATGCAACTTGTCTTCATTTTTTCACAAAAAGAGACAAGTGAAATGCATCCTCTATATGTAGTCTCTTGAGAGCAAATGATAAATCTAGCAGATAAAACAGATCAGCAGGAAAGCCAGAGACTGGGAATTATGAGAACTGAGATAAAGACCTAAGTATTAACCAGTTGTAGACATTAGACCAGTTTTAATTCCACAGAACCTTTTTTGAAAAGAAAGGAAGTTATCACAGAATTGTATTTTCATTCAGCTCAGTTTTTGTTCATATATATGAATGTTTTTTGTTTTGTAAAATATTGTTAGTGGTACATAAAAACAAATAAAGGATACAAACACTGATACATATATTTTTTATTCTATAGAATTTTTGTCTTATAAAATAATGGCCACTATTCCCACTAGATTTGATTTTATCGCAACTTTATCATTTGAGGTATAGTTTTTAATTATTATAGAATATTATTTTACTTGTACTCAGAATGTAAAGTGTACAAAGTTTTGATTTATTAGATTATATGCAAGCAATTTTTTTATAATAAAAATTGAGCTTGAGGTTTCAGACTCAGTAAATTCGACCCTTCTGAGGTTTATTCTTAAAATTCCTTTCCACATGGTTTCTCGTAGTGTGGCGTCCTTCAGCAATCCAGACTCATCTGGTGTGGCAGCCAGCCTCCAACGTGGCCCCACATAATTTCTACCCCCTGGTTTTCACACCCTTGTATAGTCCTTCCAACATTGCTAAGATCGGACTCTGTGTACAGTAGAATATAGCAGAAATGGTGGTGTGCCACTTTCAAAATTAGGTTATATAAGACAGTGTGATTTCTGTTTTCCCTGCTTGCTCATGCACTTTTTCTTTCAGATCACTCACTCTAGGGAAAGCCAATCTTGAGCAGCAGGCTATGTGGAGAGCTGAACACTGGCAGATAGCCACATGGAGAGCTTGTTTGGGAGTAGATCTTCCAGTCACAGTCAAGGCCTCAGAAACTATACCTCCTAACTGACTACATTTGACTGAATCTCATGAGACACTTCGAATCCAGAGCGACATTGACACATTATGACTTTCCTGGGCCATAGACACTTTAATTATTTTTATTTTTGTTTTTGTTGGCTCCTTTCTCTATTAAAATATACCTATATTTATATCTATATCTCACATCTGGATGGGACACAAGAAAGGAGAATGAGAGATCCTTGCATAAAAGTATTACATTTTTAATCACCCTAAATAAGTGTTCAAAACCATATTTTAGGTTTATATAGTGACTGTGTTGTTATAAAAATGAATATTTTAATATATATTAAAAATTTTCTCTGAACCAAAAGTTCATGTTTTTTTCTGATTTTAAAATGAATTAAAATAGTTCATGTGACTTAAAAGTAAAGGTATTGTGGCCCTAGGCCCACTGCATATTAATGGATAAATATAACCTGCCTGATCTAGAGCAGCTAAGCTAATCTTGGATTCTGTACCCTCAGAAACGATGTAAGAAAATACAAGGTTGTGGTTTTATTGGGTTAATTTGGTATTCAGCATCTAGGAAACCTGGGCATTTTTTTCATTCTATATTTAAATATAACTAATTTAGTTTTCTGATTCAGGTCTAAGTTAAGAAAAAGATTGAAAAAGAACACACAGGATTTATTATTTGTGGTTTCCTCTTCATTTTAGGATTATTTTCTTTTTCTATAGAAAGTATACTCTGTATACTCTATAAACCTTGGATGGTTTATAGAGTATACAGAGTATACTTTCTATAGAAAAACCTATATATATAAACCTATATATAAACCTATAGCATGTCACTTGCTATAATTTTACTTCTACACTTCTCCTCATGTCTCTGGGCTGTTCTGCAACAAAGACCTCTGCCCTAATTTTGTTAAATTTTAAAGAATTTCTGTTGGGAGGGGTCACATCTAGAATCTACAAACCAAATCCAGCCTGCTGCTTGTTTTGTAAATAAAGTTTTATTGGAAAACAGCTGTATCAATTCATTTAGATATTTTATATGACTTCTTTCACTGTGTAACAAAGGCATTCAGTAATTGAGACCTCATGGCCTACAAAGTCTAAATATTTATTATCTGGTCTTGTTTAGAAAATAGTTTATAGATCCTTGGTCTAAACCAAGTCTAATAAATCTTTTGTGATTTTACTTTGTTTATGATGAAATCATACAAATAATGTAAAGAGAATTTTATGGAAACTCATTTTAATAAAAATAATGTATGCTGTATGTTTGTTTCTCACATCTAATAATTTCATAAAGTAATAAAAAATTATTTGTGACTGAAAGGATTCTAAACTATAACTTTATTATAACTTTGGTAAAATTTTGTTCTTATTCTTATATATATTTTGTTTCATTTTGGAATATATGATAGCTCTAGCTATAATAAAACTTTCTACATCACTGAAATAGCCCTAAAAGACATTAAACATTTGGTTATTTTCACTCCAAAGAGTCATTCCGCTAAACATTTTAATGTTGGCCTTCACAGGTAACTAGAATAAAGATTGTTTAAATGTTTAATGTATAGCATGAATAATGGATTTAAAAATCTCTATAGCAAAAAGTTAGGTTTTGAATTTTACATATATCACCTTTTTGAAACAAAACTCACACATATGTATGTGTTTTATAAGATTTAACATTTATATTTTTTGAATCTTTGGAACAGGTTGGATGATGACATTTACAGGTTTTATGAACTTGGGATATTAGTAGAGGGTGAGCATACGGCACACAAAGTGATTATATATTTAATTCAGTTTCTAAGTAAATATATAAATGTATGTCTGATAAATGAGATGTAGGACTCTGAGATATTTACATTTTCCAGTATTTAATTCTATTTCTTTTCTAAAGTGGAAGCTAATTATAATTATTTCAGATTACTTATATTTTATTCATTATTTCAGTGTTTTAACTAATATACACTGATGATATTGGTCTAATATACTTCATAATATTTCAGTAATACCCAATGTTTCAAAATTAATTATATTAACAATAAATATGTAAGTAAATTACTAGCACAAAATACTCCTGAAATGTATATGCTAACTGGGTGCATGTATTTTCTCAGAAGAAATCATAGGCATGCATATTCTTCAGCGTAAAAAGGAAAAGCTAGTTTGTCAAAGAATGTTTATAAAAATATGAGGGTTTTTTTTCACTATCAGTTAATAGAAAAGGAATTTAATGTTAGAAATGTTTTATCTGCAGTAGAAGCCCTTGCAAAATATGAACCTGAGAACCCTTATTGTTCACTCAAGAGATTGAGAGATAGGCAATCCAAGCCATACAGAAGCTCAAACGTGTCAGCAGGAACCCAAGCTGTTTCCAGCTTTCTGCTTTTCTCATCTCAGTGTCTTGGCTTCAGTCCTTATACCAGTTGCAAGATGGTGATCACATCTGCAGCTATAATCTATCATAATTAGCATCCCAAAAATGAAGAGGCAGTCATCAACTTTTTTTTGTCTGAGTTCCTCTTTTTCAGTGAGACTTTCTCAGAACAGTTTAGGCTTTCTTCCCCTTTCTTTGACCTCACTTAAAAAGCAAATATATTCTTTAACTAACACTTTTTCCAATACTTGCACTGAGAAAGCTGACTATATTTCTCCTAAAAATGTACTTTACTATTAACTATGATTTTCTATAATAAATTTAAGTTTTAAGTCAGATGAGAAAGGTTAAGTCCTGGTTGCTAAATAAATTTAGTCAGCAATACTGTCTGTGTTACTAGATAAAATAATAAATATTTCATTCAAATATACTGTTGAAATTTTCATCAGCTTTCAAATAGCACCAAATTTTGGCTTAAAGCCCAGATGTTTCTTAAGAGTATAGCCAATAAAATCAGTTTGAAATTGTGAGGAAGGATGGAGGATAGCAGAGTAATCAAAATGCTTTTTTATGATAAACTTTGTAATTTAACTGATAAGTACATTATCTGTAGTTATGTGTAGTATTAAGATGTTTTTCAAATTATCTAATTATAATTATTAATTTTAAAAACTTTCTAAGGAAAATGATTTAACTGAGTTGAGAAGAAGTAAGAAAGAAAATAATTAGCATATCTTGAGTAAATTTCCCATCTCAGGATCTCATTGATGATCCTAGAAAGGCCTCTTGTGAATATTGAACTCATGAAGTGATAAAGCTCTTTACTTCAAAACAAGAGAGCACCATTAGAGTAAAACTCTTATATGCTTTATTTTCTGTTTGGATTAGTTTAGATCCAATAACTTATAGACTCCTTTGAGACCAAGGACATAAGCATAACAGATAGTAGATAAAGCTCAGAGGCACAGATTATAACCATTGAGGAACAAAAATTGCAATAGAGTAAATTAAAAGGTATAATAGTTTTATTAATTCATGAATTGGGCAGGATCCCATTTAGCAAATAGATAAGATTTCTGAGGAGTTGTACAAAATGAAAAGTTTTTATAGGCTTAAGGAAAGTGAGACAAGAAAGTTAAGAGTGGATAATTTCAGGCAAAGCCACCTTCCCTTAGGGGAAGACAGGGGATCTTCTCAGGCAGAATACCTCACTAGCATTGGCTAAAAAAAGTTCCAGACTAATTAGTTTAAAATTGCACTCCTGGGAGAGACTGAAAATTAGGTTAGTTATTAAGTTTTTGTGGGGCTTATCACAGGTGACTCCATTTTGGGTTTAGTGTTTCTTTCTAACCTTACCATAGAATAGAGTATGGCTAAGTGGCCCCAGCGGGGATGGAACTACTCAAAGGTTTTCTTAAAACATACTATACAAGTAGTGAGACTTAATGAAAGCATTTCCTTTAGTATTTTCTGCCCCTAAATTTCCTTATAAGGGTGTCCAAAGAAAAATAATGTTACATAAGTAACTTATTGGAAGCTGCCATAAAATAAAAAGCATCAGAGGATGTAAAAGAAAACATAACAAGGTTAGCTGTCGACTACTCACTCACAAGGTAAATCAAAGTTACAAATAATAAAACCTTTCCTTCTGGACCATCTATGTCACATTTCTCACTCTTTTTGGCTCTTATACATCTACTCTAGTAAAATAGAAGGATCTTAATCTGAATTTATATTTTAAAAATATTAAAATAATTCCATACTTTCTTTTAATCAGTGTTAAATAAATCAAACTTGATATATAATTCATGGGAAGTGTTAAAAATCATTTCCTTCTCTGAGAAAGTGAAGCTGCCTTCAAAATGTTGTGGGTCAGTTAAAATGAACTTCTTCCAGAAGGACTGCAAAACTGATAGTTCACATAATTGACCCTTATGGATTTGTTAGCTGAAAACAATTCTTACATTTTTATCCAGAATTGAGGGCTAATAAAGTATGTTATTGAGTCACTGTATTAGATAGGTCAAGTCAGGAGACAGAAGCCATACCAGTTATTTTGACAGAGAAAACTTAAAGAATTATTAACAAATGTTATAACATGAATGAACCTTAAAGACATTATGCTAAATGGAAAAAGCCAAATACAAAAGGACAAATACTTTATGATTCTTTCTTTATGAGGTATGATGAACTGTCAAATTCATAGGGACAGAAAGTAGAATAGTGGTTTTCAGGAATTGCTTGGAAGGGAGAATAAGGAGTTATTAATTTAAGAGTTATAGAGTTTCAGTTTGGTATGAAAAATTCTGGAGATGGATAGTGTTAATGGTGGCATGATAATATGAGTGTACTAATGCTACTGAACTATACATTTAAAACTATTAGAATGGTAAATATTATGTTATATACTTTTTGAAACAATAAAAAAAGAAAAATTGTTAACTAGGGAGTGAGAAAAAAATAATAAAGTATCATGTATCATACAGGTGATAACTGTAGGAAGAAGGAGCCAATCCAAGGGTAAGAGAACAAAGGGGAAGCATTGAGAATATTAAAACTTAGCATCTTAAAGTAAAGGACACATGGAACTGATATTAAGACCTCTGAGGAAGGACACTGCTCAGTTAGTACATATCAGAAACTTAGAGGAAGGAGCCCATGGAGTTGAGATCCAGGAATCTGGAAAGTATACTCCACACAGCACGAACTGATATCTCTGAAAGGAAAAAAAAAAAAATGCTGGTTTTGGAGTTACTGAAAAACTATGAACTGAAACTTAGTGTTATTTTTAGAACAAAATGCTGTTGATGGTGGGTTATCATGGTAAGAACAGTAGGAAAACAAGAAGGGACCATTCCCTTCTTGACTGAGCCTAACAAGGAGTCCCCTGGCCAAAGAGAAATACAGTTTGCAGAGTCCTGGCCCCAGCGTCCCAAAGTGGATTACACAAGGATGGTCAAGGAGATGAGAGACCATAAATTAATAACTGTTGCAATCATCTTTGAATTATTACAGATTCAAAATTACTAGCACAGCATTATAAATATGGCACATGCTTAATAATATTTGGTAAATAAATGCATAGTACTTACTCTTTTCATGGCCTTCTATTGAGATGGTAGAGAAGACATTATAGGCAGTGTGGTTCATGATCTTCAAAAGCTTGTGATCAAATTATAAGTATAGATTTTAAAAAGTTGTTTCTGTTAACATAGTTTAAGTACCATATGATTTGTGTAACCAGAAATGTGAGCTTATCATCTCTACTTTATTTCCTACTGTGAATATTCTATCATCCCTAATTCCACACAAACTCTCTCACCAGCTCATTATCATGTCACTAAAGATTCCTCTAAGCAATTTGAAAAGTGTCTGGACAACAAGTGATTTTTTTAACTGGATACATTTTAATGGAAGAGTTCATAGCTGGTCGAAACCACATTTAAAACACCCTGCGAGTAAGAAGAAAATTCATAGAAATGTAGGGATGACAAGGTTAAAAGAGAGCTAGGACTCATCAGTTACATTAGTCCGATGTTTAAAATGCATGAGACTAATGAAAACATTCATTTAACAATGAGTTTATATGCTGTTCCCTGATGCAGCTATTCTTAGTTTTCCAATGATATGCTATATTGAAAAAATTATTAAAGAAAAAAAAATAGTTTGGGAGACAAAAATAACAACAAACAGATGGTTCTTATTGTGTAGCCCCGAAATCACGAGCATGAGAAAGAACAATCTACTTAGAAACCTGGACATTCTCTTAGTGATTCCTGCTTTTATTTATCTGAATAAATATAAATATTACTATTCTTTTTCATAAAATTATTCTTTCATTTGTATGTTTACAATTTAGAAAGTAAAAGCCCTATAGTTATCAGAATTGAACAAATAAAAGTATCTTAAAAGACATTAAAGATATAAGTGAAGCAAAATGGATGAGTACAGTTAAAAGATTCAGTTATAGAGACTAAGATATCAGATTTTCAAAACCTCAACTAAGGCCTCTGAATCAGTAGCACAGCTTAGTCAAAGCCAGATTCTAATAAGATCATTTAAGAACCACTTTTTATTATTTTTACAGAGCTGTTTATTTCTTCTAGGCACTTTGAACTATCACCTTCCACCACCAGGTCCCACTTATTGGCAACAACCTTATTCATTCAAAAATTGCTGACTGCATATCTGGACGAATCAAAGTTCAAATTCACAAAGTTAATTGTCTTAGTTTAATATTCCTGTAACAATTCTGGTGTAGGCGTGCCTGAGTTCCATTCCTATAACTACACCATGAGTTTCCTTGAAGTTTACCAGAATCACTGAAGGTTAGCCAGAAACATTTATAATTCAATAAATTGAGGGTTGAGGAGTATGTAACTTACTTATATTCACTGAGTTTATTGTAATACATAACTAAGAATAATGTTAGTAACTGTCATATAAACAACAGCACTTATTAAACACCTAATATTTCCATGTGTTAGGATTCTACATGAAATATATCATTTAATATTTATAATGATCCAATGATGAGACTACCATTATTCTCTATCTAGAGATGAATAAACTGAAAGTTAAAAAGCCCAAGAGTGGAATACTCTACAGACTTAAAACAAGAAGAAAATTCTACCATATGTGACAACAGGCACAAATTGGGAGTATATAATATTAAGTAAAATTAGCCAGTCACATAAGGATAAATACTGCATTATTATAGCTATATGAGGTCCCCAAAATAGTCATATTTATAGAAATAGTAGCAGGGTGGTTGCCAGGAGCAGGAGAAGGAGGAAATAGAGAACTGCTATTTGATGGTCATACAGTTTTAGTTACACAAGATGAATAAGTTCTAGAGATATGCTGTAAAACATGACATCTATAATTAACCATAAAACTGTATTGTGCACAAAATTTTGTTAAGAAGGTAGCTATTATGTTGTGTTCTTACCATAATTTCAAAAAGAGAGACAAGGCAACCATATAAAGTCACAGAGTTAGTAAATTTCCAAACTTGGTAAATAGTACTGCCCCCAAATCATTTATTTAAGAAGACAAATTATACATAAAAAAACAATACATAAATAATTATATATGTGTGTGTTATATACATATATCTATCTATATTTATATCTGTCATCTATATATATATACATATAGAGAGAGAGAGAGAGAGAGAGAGAGAGAAAGAGAGAGAGAAGTTTTGATAAGTTAACATTTTTTTCCCATGAAGCTGATAGCATTAACCTGCAGATTGTTTTTGTTTTAATTTTATATTAGTTTTAGGTATACAGTACAATGGCTAGACATTTATATAATCTATGAACTGATCCCACAATTCCTCCAGCATTCATCTGGCACTACACGCAACCGTTGCAATAATTACAATTGAGAAATTATAAGAAATAAATTTATTTTTCAGTACCAAATTATACCTTTCTTCTATAACTAGAACTTAATTTTTATAAATCAAGTTTATTTTTATAATTTCTATGTAATATTCCTTTTAAAAATTCTTTATTTGACATATTTATTTCATTTGAGAATACATATATATTTAATAAGAAATTATTATAAACAAAGTAATGCTAGTAACATCATAAGAATAAAATTATAATTTGCTGATAAATTGATTGCAGAAAAATGATTTTTACAGGAAACAGAAAAAAGTAAAGAGGTTAAAATAATATTTTTGCTCATGTTTATTCTCCCTTTTTTTGTCTCTTGGCAAAAATACAAGATGGATATAATATACCCAACACAGCACTGTAGTTCTACCAAGATAGGACAGGCTAGGAGGGAGGGTATACTAGATTTGGTGTAGGCCAGGGAAAAATGCATTCTTGGGGAAATTATAAAAAATAATAGTAATCTCTGTAGCAAATAATCTAGAAAGCTAACATCACAGCTAGGCTATGTTGTGATGCTGCTTGCACAAGCAACAGACCAAAAAAAAAAAAAAACAGAAATTTAATAGTGCGTATTCAAGAAACAAGACCCCTACAGTGTACCCTGATAAATGTTCATATATCCCTGTTTGTAAGGCTGTGTTCTTGCACAAGAATTTGCACACTTCAAATTAAACCAGGAGCCTTCTCCTCTCTAAATATATATATATTCCTGACTGAATAGAAAATAAAAGCTAGGGCAAATTGCAAGCTTCCTGAACTTTCAAATGTGATTTAAAAAACACATGAAAATTATTTGAGAAGCTAAGCTTAATAGCAAAATAAAGAAGAACAAAACTTAGAGTCATAGGGAGCTCCATACTACAAAACAGAAAGACCGAAGAATTAATTTAGGTAATTCATCTAATACAAATAAAACTAACAAAAATCATACTTCTATATCTTCCACTTCTTAAATAAGAGTTAACTCAATGTCCAAATTTGCCATAATATATTTTCTAAAAATGTCCAGATTTTAACAAAATCTTACAATATGCAAAAAAAAAGAAAAAAAGAAAAAAAAAAGTTGTGGCCCAAATACACTAGGAAAAATAAAAGCAAACAATAGAAACTATTTCTGAGTGATCTGAGTAGCCCAGATAATAAACATAGAAAAGACTTTAAAATAAGTATTGTAAATATGTTTTAAGACTAAAGAAAACCATGTTTAAAGAATTAAAGTGATGGTTCTCAGGTGCTTTGTGAAAGCCAGACACAAAGAGTGAGGTTGAAAGCAACTCATTATGTTTTGTTTTGTTTTGTTTTTGTTTGTTTTGTTTTGTTTTGTTTTTGATATATCTCCTCAGGCAAGGGAAACAAAAGAAAAAATAAACACAAGGGACAACATCAAATTAAAAAACATTTTTACACAGCGAAGAAAACCACCAACAAAATGAAAAGATAATTTAACTAATGGGAGAAGATATTAGCCAATTCAATGATACATCTGATAAAGGGTTAATACCCAAATCTATAAAGAAGTCATACAACTTAATACTGAAAAACAATCCAATTAAAAAATGGCAAAGGACCCAAACAGCCATTTCTCTAAAGAGGACATACAGATGGCCAGTAGACATATGAAAAGATTTTCAACATCACTAATATTCAGAGGCATGCAAATTGAAGCCACAATGAGACATCACCTCACACCTATCAGAATGGCTATCATTCATAAATCAACAAACAACAGGTATTGGTGAAGATGTGGAGACGGAAACCCTCATGCACTGTTGATGGGGGTTACGAAATTGGTGCAGCCGCTATGGAAACAGTATGCGAGTTCTTAAAAATTAAAAATAGAACTACATTATGACTCAGCAATTCCACTTTGGGTATTTGCCCAAAGAAACCAAAACACTAATTCAAAAAGACATATGTACCCTATGTTCATTGCGGCATTATTTACAATAGTAAAGATATGGAAGCAATGTAAGTGCACATCAATAGACAATTAGATAAAGAGGTGGTACATATATACAATGGACTATTACTTGGCCATAAAAAAAAAAAAAAGAATGAAATCTTACGATTAGGAAAAAATGAATAGAACTGGAAGGTATCATGCTAAGTAAAATAAGTCAAACAGAGAAAGACATATACCATATGATTTCATTTATATGTGGAATCTGAAGAGCAAAATGAGTAAACAAAGAAAATAAGAAACAGATTTTTAGATACAGAGATCATATTGATGGTTGCCAGATGGGAGGCAGGAATGAGTGAAAAAGGTGAAGAGAATAAGAAGTAAAAATTGATAATTATGAAATGATCAAGGTGATATAAAGTACAACATAGGGAATATTGTCAAAATGTTGTAATAACTATGTATAGTGCCAGGGTTGGTACTAGATTAATTGGGGAGATCACTTTGTAAATTACATAAATGTCTAACCACTATGCTGTACTCCTGAAACTAATATAAAATAATATCAAATGTCGACTGGAATTGAAATTTAAAAAAATAAAAATAATTTCAAAAGTAATAAAAAGCATGCTGCAAATAAACCCTGGAAATTAAAAACAGCTGCACTTTTGTTTGTTCAGATATAATGCAATTGAGTGTGTTACTGTCTTATGTGTGGTGAAGTGTCTGTATTTACATTCTTATCCTTTAACTTACTAAACACCTGCCATTGTTTGTGTTATGAAATCTATTTTTCAGTTTTCTCATCTGTCAAATGTACATAGTATTTTTTTCAACCTTGTAAAGATACTGTAATGATGAAATGAGCTGATATATTTAAAATACCTGGAACATTATCAGAAATATTTTAAAACACTAATATTTTGTTTGAGTAATCAAAATAACCAAATCCTATAAATTTGTTTTTATCATATTGAAAAGGAAACTCAAATACATGTTTTTCCTTTATGGATTGATCTCAACTGCAATAATGAGTGATTCAAAGCTGGTGAGAGAGAGAAACAAAAGAGTTCTAGATGATATTCTGTCTAAAAAAAATGCTGAAAGGTAGATTACAAGGGCAGAGCCAGAAATGTAACTTTGGACACAAAGAATTAAAGGAATAAAAAATACTTTATTTGTTCATAATTTTAAACATTGGAAATGATTAGTTATTTGCTCTGTATTACATATCTGGAAAAATACACATCAGTTATATATATCAAATGAAGGTTATGAAAGAAGTTGGAACTTTTTCAATATGGTGTTACTGTAAATGGTCTATTTGGAGGGAGAATGGAAATTAAGAGCTATTCGTGAAACCAGAGGTTTTCCTTCACTTTTCTTCCTTTTGTTAATGGCATCATTATTCCCCTTAGATTTTTCATCTTGAAACCTAGAATGTTTCTTTGATCCAAACTATTTCCTCATTCAATTAGTCATCAATTAGATTGTTTTTTCTCTGGCAAACTGTGCAACATACTTTTCATTCCCACTGCTAATACTGTATTGGATATTTTCCTACTTAATTCAAAAGCCACTCTATTTTCTAGCCTGGTTTGGCAGATTAGTACGGATGTTTCCTGGCTCCACAGTTATGTTCTAGAGAATATATAAGGAGTTACAAATTAGAAATAATATATCTTCATGAAAGTGTGAATTCATGAAAGTATGAATTCATACTCTTTGTTAAAACAAAATGTTATAGTGTGGAGTAAAATACTAATTAACATAAATTGCTAAGAAAAAGCACAAGGCAAAACATATTTCACCTCCTAGGAATGTTGTCACTCCAAAGAGAGAATCTTGATTAACTCTACTTTTATTAGAATAATTTCAGTAACATCCTTTGAGCAACACTGTACCACTTTTTGTTTCATTTATCCTAAACACACCATGAATGTAATCTTTCTAATTGCTATTTAACATGATCTTAACTCACTAAACGCCCTACAAAGACTTTCTATTGCTACCGAATAATCTCTAATTTCTTAAATAGACATTAAAATGCTTTGTAGTTTTCTCACAGCCTGGTCTTCTGGCTGTCTTCCAATACTGTATCAACCTGATTTTCCTAAATGGATCAACCAGACTTTAATATATATATTTTTAAAATTACAGACCATATCTCTCATGAACACAGATGCAAAAATACTAAATAAGATACTAGCAAACAGAATACAGCAACATATTAAAAAGATTATACATGGCGATCAATTAGGCTTCATCCCAGAGGCACGGGTGGTTTAATATGCATAAATCAATTATATGATACACTTTATAAACAAATTTAAAAATAGGAATCGTATATCATAATCAATAGATGCAGAAAAAGCCTTTGACAAGATACAGTATACATTTATGATCAAAACACTTAACAAAATCTTATGAAAAGAAAATATCTTTAAATATAATAAAGGCCATATATGACAAACCCTCAGCCAACATTTTACTTAATGGTGAAAAAACTAAAAACCTTCCCTCTAAGATCAGGAACAAGGCAAGGCTGTCCACTCTCTCCACTGTTACTCGCTATAACATTGGAGGTCCTAGCGAGTGCAATCAGACAAGAGAAAAATATGAAAGGCATCCAAACAGAGAACAAAAAAGTCAAACTGTCACTATTTGCAGATGTAGAAAAACCCTAAAAACTCCACAAGAACACTATTAAAAACAATAAGTAAATATAGTAAAGTTTCTGGACACAAAATCAACATTCGAAAATTTATAACTTTCCTATAATTCTAATGATGAAGAGTCAGAAAAAAAAAAAGTGGAAACAATAATTCCTTTTGCAATTGCAACAAAAAGAATAAAATATATAGAAATAAATTTCATGAAACATGTGAAGGATATATATAATGAAAACAAGACTTTATTAAAAGAAATTGAAGATGATAAAAGGAAATGGAAAGATATTTCATGTTCTTGGATTAAAAAAATCAACATAGTTAAAAATGACCATATTATCTAAAGCATTATAAGATTAAATGCAATCCCCATCAAAATCCCATTGGCATTTTTTAAAGAAAAGAGAATAAAAAATCATCAGATTTGTATGGAAGCCATCCTGAGAAAAAAGAACGAGGCTGGAGGCATCACTGTGCTCAACTTCAAATTATACTACAAAGCAACAATAATCAAAACATCATAATATTGACAGCAAGACAGACACACAGACCAGGAGTACAGAATCGAGAGTCCAGAGGTAAACCCATATTTATATGAACAAAAATTTTTCAACAAAGAAGCCAAAATACCTACAGTGGAGAAAGGAAAGCCTCTTCAAGAAATGGTGCTGGGAAAACCACCTGCAAAAGAATGAAACTAGACTGCCATCTATCACCACATACGAAAATTAATCAAAACTGATTAAAGACCTGAATATAAGACCGAAACAATAAAATGCAAGAAGAAAACTTAGGAACTAAACTCAAGAAACCTTGGACTTAAAGAGAATTTTATGAATATGACTTCAAAAGCAAGGGAACTAAAAGCTAAAATAAATGAATAGGACTACATCAAACTAAAAAGCTCTACTCAGCAAAAGAAATTGTCAACAAGGTAAAGAGACAATCATCTGAATGGGAAAAATATATTTGCAAGCAATGCCTTCGATAAGGGCCTAATGTCCAAAATACACAAAGAATTCACACAACTCAACAACACAACACAACAACAAAACAAAACCAAAGGATCCAATCAAAAAATGGGCAGAGGACCTGAACAGACACTCTCAGTAGAGGACATACAAATGGCTAACAAATATTTAAAAAGATGCTCAACATCGATAGCTGTTAGGGAAATTAGGGAAATGCAAATGAAAATCAACAATGAGATACCATCTCACACTTGTTAGAATAGCTATATATCAACAGGACAAGTAATAACAAATATTGAAGAGGATGAAGAGAAAAAGGAACTCTCATACATTATTGGTGGGACTGTAAATTGGTACAGCTACTATGGAAAACAGTATGGAGTTTCCTTAAAAAACTAAGAATTGATCTACCATACGATCCAACAATCCCTCTACTGGGTATTTATCACATAAAGTCTTAAAAACCTATATCCAGAAAGATATTTGCGCACTGATGTTCATAGCAGCATTATTCACAGTGGCCAGGACATGGAAACAACGATAGATGATTGGATAAAGAAGCAGTGGTACCTGTATGCAATGGAATATTACTATAAGAAGAGATGAAATGCTGCCATTTGCGACACCTGGATGACCGCAAGATAATCATGCTGAGCTAAATAAACACCAGACAGAAAAAGTTGAAAATCACATGATATCACTTATGTGTGGGATATAAACCTAAATGCAACAAATGAACAGGACAAACAAACTCATGAACATGGACAATGCTAGTGGTTACCGAGGTAGGGTGTGGGGGAGGATGGAGGAGATAGATAGGGTAAAGAGGATCAGATCAAATCTAGGAGGTAGTTGGGTGAAGTGGATAAGGGGATCAAATATATGGTAGCCGAAGGAAATTGGACTTTGGGTGGTAAATATAGAAATACAGATGTCAAATTAATAATGTACTCCTGAAAATTACATAATTGTTTTAACCAATATTACCCAATAAACTTAATTTTTAAAAAAGTTAAAAAAATATGTTGTCACTGTCTTTTCCTAATTCAAATGTCATTTTCTTCCTGAAAGCTTTTCTGCTTACTCTATTCATTAGTTCTTTTCCTTTTTTATTCATGTAAACTCATTCAAATGAAACTTATTTAACTACATTTGACATCTTTGAGTGTGTATGTCTGTGTATGTGCAACTGATACGTGAGTTGCTAATGATTTAAAAATTATATAATGGATTCTGAGCTCCTCAGATAAATGATCCGTTTTACTCCAAAAGTTATTTTTTAACCATGACAACTGGAGCACTGAGAATTTATTTTTTATTTTGTATATTAACCATCGTTTAAGAATTTTTACTTTTGCTAAACCAATTTTTTCAGGTAAATGGACCTGACTCTTTCTTCAAATCTATATTCTGTTTCTTAGAGTGGTCGTAAATAGTGTCCACATAACAGACATAAACCCATATTTTTTTCTTGTCGTAACTCTTACTTCATCTCTGGTATATTGCCTTGCATTATACTTATTAGTATATATTTTCTCTGTTGTTTGTCATTTAAAATAATGGTTATGTATTCTGAGAAGAACTGAGTGCAATGCAATTCAGCTTATTTTCTCTGTCTTCTAGTGAAATAAGGTTCATCTCCTTCTTTTGTTTTAGACTCACATATTATCATTTTCCTTCAGGTATTTAATTTTTGGAGTTACAGTTGATAAGAGGCTTTTAAGTTTAAACCACATCCTCTCAATGGTATCACTGATAAGCTCTACCTTCATGTAGTTGTAATTATAAGGACCTCAAAAAGGAAGCACTTCTGTATTTGCTGGTCCTTCTATCTTAGGGAGAAACTCCACCTCTGCCTACTCTCTATTTCTTGATTAGCATAATAAACCCATCATCTGGTGTACTTTATCCTAAGAATATTTAAATAACTAAAATTACTTTTAGTCTTAAAATAAATGCATTATATATCATGAAGAACATTTAAACATATATTTGATAACTTTCAGAAATATCTTACATACAAATTTTGTTTGTTAGAGTTTTGTTATTTTTAAATTTACTTTTTAAATGTCTAGTTGAACAATTCATTTAAGTTAAACCTTTTACTCGATTAATATGTGCTTTACAATATTTTTTTGTGTGATAATCTGAAGGAATTTTTATAGCTACCAATAAATATTTTTATATTTAAATTTAAATTGATATAATATACATAGTTGATTAACATGTAATTTAGATTTATAGTTTTTTTCAGTGTTCTTAAAATAAATGTGTTTAATTTTAAAGCACTCTAGGGAATGATTTCAATATTAAATGATTACTCTGAGGTATATGTGAAATATTTCTATATATTCCTATGTTACTCTTATTGTTGCCCACAAGACTTGAAGGACTCAATTAAAACATTGAATATAGACTTGTTGTTAATAAATAGTTCTCTCTATAAAAATTTGTTCCAAAAATAAAATCTTAAAAGGAATTTATTAAAAATACTTAACAATTTGTTTAATTTTCAGGCAAATATTCTGTTCTGTGAATCAAAATATAAACTATAACTTTTATGTCAATAACACCTGTCATCACAGAACTGAATCATGTCTCCCATCCACACTATCAGTTAGATGTGGTCATGTAACTAAGTTCTAGGTAATGTAAGGAGAGCAGCAAGTATGTTCAATGAATTTTATTTATAGAGACACATGCTGTATGTTCTCTCTCTTTATATGATATATATATATATAAATATATATACATATATATAATGATAATGTAGGAATATTACATATTCTTTTCCTTGTTCTCATTGCTTGAGAGCTAGAGTTGGAGGTGACTTTCAATGCCACCCTTGAACCATATGTTGAAGAAAATGGAGCCGACTTTTGGTCTTATAATAACTGTCAACCAGAAGGTCCCTCCCTCAAATTGTTATGTGAGCAAAAAGCAACTTCATTTTGTTTAAGCCACATAAGATCTGGTATATTTGTTAGCACAATGTAGCCCATAGGGTTAATATATAGATTGGTCCTGAAATATGGGTATTACAAAACTACAACTCAAAGTAAGAAAAATTATGAATTTTTAGTAACTTCATACTATTCAAAAATACTATCTGTTTATAGATGACAGATAAACTGATTTTGGAAGCTAAAAAGGAGATCATGTTTCAGCAACAAAAAATTTAGTAATATACTGTCTGTTATAACTTGAAAAGCAACCAAGTGATTATTCAGTATGTAGTTCTAAGAGAAAAAATTGGAACAATTGGTACGTTATTGAATATTGACTGTTGCTTTGATGTGTTTAGTAAGACATAAGAAAGAGAATTCAGCTCAGGCAAGAATTAGTCGGTTTCCCAGCGGAGATGAAAATGTAAGTTTGTCAATAAATTAAGACTTCAGAGTGAGAGAAGTGAACATCTTCTGAACTGAAACAGGAGGAAATATGATGAAAAAGGTTATGAACATAAAAGATTCATTACCCATTATCTGAATATAGGGACCTTAAACTTAAGGAAAAGCTCTGATTAAAGTATGTTGACTTCTAGCATAGGCTATTGTTTCACCTGGTTCAAAAATGTTAAATTAAAAAAGAAAGATAGCAATAAAGCAAAGAAAAAAAATGTTGACTTGATACCTAAGTCTCGGAAAAAGGAAAGTATGTGTTTTGTATAACACGATAAATGGGAAGTAAAGTTAATAGAAAAGTGATTTTTTTTTCTACTTTTAAAACATGTTACTTTGACATAATTTTAGATTTATAGGAGAGTTGTAAAGGTATTTCAGGCAATTTCTTTATATACTTCAAATAACTTTTTCCTAATGTCAACACCTTATATAACCACAGTGCATTTATCAAAACTAAGAATTTAACAGAAATACAACACGAGTAACTAAATTATAGACTTTCCTTGAATTTAGCCAGTTTCCTTTCTACTAATATTCTTTTTGTCTGTTCCAGCATCTAATCAAACTTTTTTTCAGTCTTTCTTTTTCATGATTTTTACACTTGAAAAATACTAGTCAGAATATTTTTTAGACTGTCACTCATTTGGGAATTATCTGACATTTTTTTTGTAATTAGACCTGGGTTGCAGCTTTGAAGGAAAGTATCACAAAGGTGAGTGCACTTTTGTTTTCTGCCTCTGTAATTCTGTGTTTTCCAAAATGTCAAATAAATGAACTATGCAATATGTAGGTTTGGAGACTGATTTCTTTTACTTAACAAAACACATGTGAGTCATTCATGTTTTAAAAAGAATCAGTAGCTGATTTTATTTAAAATAGTTGAGCAATATTTTCTTGCATGTATGTACCACATTTTATTTATCCACTCACCTGTTGAAGTACAACTTATTTCCAGTTTTTATTGATAGTGATAAAAGGTGTTGTAAACATTCACCCACAGCTTTATGTGAACATGAGTTTGTAGCACAGTTGGGAAAATACCTAGGAGAAGGATTGTGAGTCATATAATAGATATATTTTTAACTTTATAAGAAGGTACCAAACGTTTCAAAAGCGATTGTGCCTTTTTAAATTTCCAACAGCAGCATGTGAGTGTATAGTCATTCCACATCTCAGCCTAAATTTATTAATGTCTGCCTATTTGATTACAATTCTTCCAGTGAGTGTGAACTAGCATTGTATGGTATTATTTGCATTTCCCTAACGACTAACGATGTTGAGTGTATTTTGTGTGCTTATTTCCTATCCATTTATTTTCTATGGTAAAAGGTCAACTCACATCTTTTGCCAATTTTTAAAGTGTTTTTTTTAACTTTATATTGAAATAATTAGAGACACAGGAAGTTGCAGAGATAGTATAAGAGTTCTCCTATACCTTTCACCCAGTGTTATCAGTGGTTACATTTGTTATAAACATAATATAATATCAAAATCAAGGAATTAACATTGGCCAAATAAGAATGTAATTTTAAGTTACTTTGTGATGTATAGAAATTTATGTAATCCACCACTGCAATTAAAATACAGAACTATTCTGTCACCACAAAGGTCTCTCTCAAGCTACTAATTTATAGTTGCCCCAAGCACCCTGTTCCTTCCTATTCCTACCTAGCCCCTGACATCCACTCACTAATCTCCATCACATCATCAAAGTGCCTTAAACTATATAAGGTAACATATCATACGTTCTGGGATTAGGATGTGAACAATTTTGAAGGCCATTATTCAGCCTACTATGCTGCTCTTCCTCCAGAGGCAATGCTGAAACTAACACATATTCCTGCCCTTCCTCAGGTTAGAGTTATTTTTCTTCTAATCCCTTCTCAGAGTTGCAGTGGTTTGTCCGACAATGTCTCAGGCTACAATTTCATTGCCTTGACTACCTATATTAAGGATTTTGTTACTTAGGAGAGATATGTGACATAAGTTTGGATGGAATTTGTTTGCTGTTGTCAGTCTCCTCCCCAATCCATAGTAGGTAACTGCAGTTGAACTGATAAAGAAAGCTTTGTGTATTATTAAAATATTGAAAGCCTTAACTATTTATTACAAACGTTGCAGTCTATTAGTCTGAGTTCTAATATTTTACAGCACTGAGTAGCCTCTGTAATCTCTGTGAAGAGCTCTATCTAGGCAGTAGATTTTGCTGGGACTCCTGGGTCATACTCTGAAGATGCAGAGCTTAGGAGTTAGCCAAAAACCAAAAGAAGTTCCATACATATCTTTGGAACTCTTTTTTTGTATCGCCATTTTGTTACCTACTCTCTCAAATACTCTTGTCAACACTAGCCTTTGATCTTTGCTTCTTCCTTTCCAAGTCCCATCATTTTTTGCTTGGGCTCTATTTCATTGATTTAAGATTTTGACACTGCCTTGCAGGAGTAGCTGGGTTGAATGTGGAGTTAAACATCTCTATTTATCCTTTTATCAAAGACTGTAAAGATGACATTAGTTTACATGAAATGTCTCAAAAGAAACTTAGCATATACTATTTTTCCTTTTATATTTGTTTACTATATTGGCTACTCCATCATAACTGGGGATGTACATTAATAAATTTTTAAAAGAAAAAATATATTTGAACAATGCATAATTAAGAGATTATTCAATAAATGTAAAAATTGTGGCTATTTCAGAATAAAATATGATAGATCCTCATTTCCTCTAACTTCTAGTTAAAGTAAATAACTAAATTAAAAAAGTAAACCAGGAATAACCAGTAGTGAATTTTTCTGAGTTGTCTGGGAAATGTCTTCTAAGCATATAAATAACAAAACAAATGGAAAAAAATCAGTTTTGCTGGGCTTGAGCAAATAAATATTAAAACTGCCATACATCAAATTTAATATATATACATATCCGTATGTATGTATATATATATGCAATGACAGTAATGAAAATGTGGGCAAAGGTGTAGTACGGATTATTTGAGATTTTTAACATTCCACAAAGTTAATAAAAGTATAATATTTTCCACAGTAATGTTGGTAGACAAATAAAATATTAGAAAGTATTAAAGGCATGAAAATAAATAATATGTCCAATAATTCAATATAGAAATGTTACAAGTAAAGAAGAATTATCAAACACTTTAGTTAAAATAGTTTTTAAAAAGAAGCTAACAATCATTACTATGATGAGTTGAAATTGGCACTCTAATTAAGTGCTAGTGTGAGCATAAACTGACTTGAGTTCCTTAGACACAAATTTAGCAGAATTTATTATTCAACAAAATCCCAAATTCTAAATATCTAAAATATGTAATGTGTACACTAAAAAGTAATTACTTGTAAATAATTTGTCTAAACATAGATGATACTCATATAATGAATGTTTCATTTATATAAGAAAATATTATGTAGACAATCTAATAAATAATTATCATACTATGCTATTATGGTACATGAATATTATGATTCAAGAATTTACATAGAAAGTGAACTCCAAAACACAAGTAAATTTTTAATATCTGTGTTTGAGACACAG
Organism: Eonycteris spelaea; assembly: GCA_003508835.1. Classification (NCBI taxonomy): domain Eukaryota; kingdom Metazoa; phylum Chordata; class Mammalia; order Chiroptera; family Pteropodidae; genus Eonycteris; species Eonycteris spelaea. The sequence continues at coordinate 4,737,014 of PUFA01000104.1, forward strand.
GAAGAAAAAAAAAATTCTGATAAAACTTTCAATGGACAGTAGAAATATAGGCTTTGTTTTTCCTCACATAATTTTCAGTGCTTTTAAAGTTTTTTATTATAAAAACATATATTATTTTAATAATAAATAACATTTTAAGTATATTATCTTAAAAAGGTTATTATAAATTCAAAAATAATTTTAACTAAATGGTGCAGTTTAGTATAATTCCACATTTTCAAATTTTCATTTAATGACAGAAATGAAATTATAAAATAAAATAGACATAAATTAGGACTGAAAAAATTTTCAGTTATTTATAGCATCTTATTTACAGTGTATGTATAGATAGATATATATATACAGTACAGATTTGTAGCATATATATAAAGTTGAATGTGATAAAAGTTTGCATTCAGAGCATAGCAAGTTGGAGGAAGAGATAATGAATGACAAGAGAAATTAAAAATGAATGAAGCATGAAAATTGAATTATTTGCTCAACTAAAATATATTAACATCAAATCTGTCTATAGAAAATACCTTCAGCACATGATAAACTTTTTGACAAAATAACATTCTCAGATACTTGCATCAAATGCGGAACACCAAGCTTGGAAAAATGACCTAACATAATTTAAGCCTTAACACTTGTTCCAGAATTGTTACTGGGTTCATCAACCACCTGTCCAATCATTTTCAGCAACTGATTGTGTCAGAATAGAGATACAGCTGTTTCTTTTCATATTCCCTTAAGCATTAAAATCATGTAGAAATCAGATAGCGAAATTTCAGATTTATAGTAGATAGGTCAAAACTCTTAGACTTAAACTCTCAGTATGTCCATAACCATTTATTGAACACCTACAATATCTATATGCATATATCTAAGTACCATCAGAAAAATAAACAAACAAAAAGAAGAAATCAAATTCCTATACTTCAATACAGAAGGCATGAACTTGAAAATTTGAGATCACTCATATATAGCGTATGTTAGTAATGTAAAAATATATGAAAACATGAATTTGATCTTCGTATTATTGAGAATACTAACTTTCCAGAAGTTAAATCTCAGCCCAACAAAATTTCTTTGATACTTGGATAGACAGGCAGCATTTAAGGAAGCACTGAGGAGACACTGTTTAAGTTTTAATTGATGATTAAATCTATAACTCATTTTAGAAAATGAAACTGTTAAAATATCTCATCTTCTCTACATTTCTTTTTCCCTTATTTCTTTACACATCTGTCTCTCTTCTTTTAAACCATAAAATATTTAACAAATCTACTACTTACAGACATGAAACACCACTGCTGAAACTAAAGCAGTTGCAGTTTTTGTGTAATAGCATTTCCCTGAAGCAGACACAGCTTAAAAAAAAAAAAAAGAAAGAAAGAAAGAAAGAAAGAAAGAAGAAGAAAGAAAGAAAGAAAGAAAGAAAGAAAGAAAGAAAGAAAGAAACAAAGAAACAAAGAAAGAAAAGAAAAGAAAAGAAAAAGATAACTGCTTAAATTTTAAATTCAAATAGATCTGAGAATTATACCTTGAAGATCCTTAGGTCTTATATTTAGGGGCTCTTCCAGTCTATCTACTGAAGTAATTAACTCATCTGGAGAGGGTTGATGTAGTGAACTCCATGGCCCTAAAATGTTCTCTTGCTTGCTATGTCTTAAATTTGAGGAAGCTGCTGTTTCTTTCTTCATCCGTTACTTCATTTCCTAGAAAATTGATAGAGGTGTGTAGACTAGTAGTACTGGCATTACTTGGCATCTTATTAGAAACGCAAAATACCAGGCCTCACTCCAGACATACTAAATCAGAATCACCATTTTCTTATGGTTCCTAAAAGAGTCATATAGATGGGAATGGTCAAAAACACTGCACCGTATGATTCCATGTTCTCTATCGCCTTATATTTTTATTTACTTCAGTTGAGAGCAGTGACTCTTTTCAATGGCAGTGTAATATGGCCCTTATCATAAATTCCCCTTTCGTTTCCCAAATAACAAAGTAGTTAGTAGGATATATACATACAATGTTAATAGTTTGGTACAGTTTTAAAAATTTATAAAATCCTGATATTTAAAAAAAAATCAGTTTTGAAATATTAATGATATTATACAAATTTAGTTTCAAATTCAGCAGATTTACAATGATTTCTATATCTTGAATGGGGCCCTTCTCTATTTTCTGAAGGAGAATTTATATAAAAGAATAAATATTTTGGTGCAGATTCTGAGCATGTCTGATTTTTTTCAATTTACATACACATAAAGAAAACTTATTTTTTTTTCAAAATATTAATAGCTATAGAAACTGGAAAATAATTTAATTTCTAAACTAGTGCATTTATTTTGTCTCTCTTCAAGTACACTGGGATGCGCCAAGTTCTTTCCTTCTACTCGGCTGTCATTTTCTCAATTCTGTTGCGTTTATTTCATTTTGGGAGATAGTATATTGACGATAATAAGCATAGAAAGAAATCTGAGAATAGCCTTTTAAAGATATATACAATATTCCAATTGCTTGTTTAAAATAAACATTATAACTTCACTTTCAGAACTCCTTTTCAAGTCCCTTCCACTTGTTAATCACACAGCAGGTATCTCTCTTGCTGTTTTTCAGTTATTTATCTCATATAGAAAGTAGGTCAGAAAACACCATGGATTTTTTCCTTCTGCCAGCTAGCACTTTTAAAGTACTCATTTGGGGATCCATGACCACAAATATAGTTGAGAATATTAACACTAAGTATTGGTCTTAATGCATATACTGTTTCCTCCAAGATTTAATAGTTCCACAGTGATGAGCAATATTGTCTCAACTATAACTAGAAAACTGGCATTGCAGATTTGCCTGAGATAAAACAAGTTAATGATAGCAGAATTTGGGACCATACCAAACATTTTTCTTATTCTCTGGTTTTCTAGACTCTAAAATATTAGAAGTTAAACAGATTTTTTAAATAGCATGTAATCAAAGAGCAAGCCACAGAAAGAAGAACTCAGACATGTCAGGTCCTACAAAACACCTTGCCACTCCTGTTGACAATAATTTTCACTTAAGTACTATTTCAAATCAGTTAATTAATACAGATATCTCTCAAAATAATTAAAATATAGAAATTATATTACCTGTAATAAAAGTTATTCATAAAATATTTTCTCATTTTTCCTTTTATTTTTACCAACTATGTATGTACCTCTAAAACTATAATTAAATTTTAAATGTTTTTGCATTTTACATGTGTGAATTATATTGGGATTATGAGGTCCCACGATGTAGTGTGTGCCACAGCTTGCCGAACAGATTACAGTACAGCCTGTTGATTTGGGCCCCATTCAGCTAATAATGCTGATTTGTGGTTTCACTTACATAAAAGACTAAGTAGAATGTCTAAGTGAGGCATATACTGTCTCAGTTATCCAGTTAGGTGATTTTTAGGTGGTGAGATCTAAAGTGGTAGCATTTTTTCCCCCTTATTGCTGAAGGGATTTACAATATGATTTACCTACATAGTCCCAATAAACTTTATCTGGTGAGCAATCTCCTAAATTTTGTCAGATATTTTCAGCTATTTCTGCTGGTGGAGCTGAGAGAGTGCAGCCAGGTCTGTTGATGCAGATGCTTCTAACTCACCAACAAATAGGCCATTATTTATATAGTGAAAGCTTTGGGCATGAGAGGGTGCTTGTGCTAAATCCTGACCAAGTGACTGAAGACAGATGGCAGGGGGTTACGGGCTCTTTGGAGAGTACTGTAAAAGTATATTGGAGCCCTTGCCATATGAAGGTAAATTAATCATGGTTTTTAGGTGCCCATTGGATAGGAAAGAAGGTACTAGAAATATCCAACACAGCACACAAGTGTCATCATATTGTGCAATGGATTCAGCTTTAGGAACATAAAGAATTAATATCCTTTATATAATAATAATGTCTGGAACAACCAGGACTAACAGATCAAAACTGAAATTAGTTGGCAATAATTCCTTATAAACCTCCGCCTTCGTCTGTCATTTTCTCTGGTTACGCAGCACTTTAATAATGAGATATCACATTATTATATTAAATCTATGGAGGTTAAACTCTAATTCAAGGCTGTAATTTTCTTCCCCCTCTGGGATTCTAGATTGTTTTTGTTGGAATGCTTGAAAGTGAGTTGGGAGATAAACTGTGGAAGTGTTAATATGTCCCATTAACGCTTTTATACATGGCTTCTTCCTGATCAAGAGAATCCTTTCTATATTTTAATACTTTCAGAGAGCCAAGCACATGAAATATCAATACCATATACAATCAGCAATTAAAGCAGCTAAACTGTAAATTGAGTTGGCCCAAAGGATACCATGCAAAGGTCATCTTTGTTTCCCTTCCCACTGTGAATCTCATTCACACTTTGTTGGTCAAATCTGGATTTCCCTCCTCCACAAAACTGAATAGGTTGATGACTTGGACACCTGCATCCAACAGATTCATAAAAGCTAGAGTGCCTCCCTGCCTTTTGAAGTTTCCTAGCATGCTTAGATGGGTTTAAATGTTTGTTGTTGTTGTTGTTGTTTTGTTTTGTTTTGTTTGTTTTTTGTTTGTTTGTTTTTGTCCCTCTTGGGAACAGTGAAATCTTTTCCTGCCTCTCTCTCTCTGCTCACCTCCCTTTTTCCTTTCTTTCCCCTTTCTCTCCCTCTCTCTAATAGTTAAGTTCATGGGAAAAAGATAGATAACCAGGCATAAGAATGATTGGTTTGGTTCCAGTAAACAAGATGCATTTACTTTTAGTCTCCAATATAGTTGGAACTTTTTGTAACTCAGCTAACTAAACTTTTAACTACTTTATTTGTTAACCAAAAGCACTATATTACATGGTAGACTGTCATTACTGACATTATTTATTTAGCTTTGGGAACCTCTTTACTAAGCAGCTAGGGCTGCAGGATTTGTGCCACTTGGCTAACTTCTGTTTGATCACAGAGTGTCAGCCATTTTTAAGGAATCTTCCTTAATATGGGCCATTTTCTGCTCTATTCACAAGACCATATCTCTTGATTTTTCACCCATTTCAAAATAAGGGGCAATAGAGTTCTCCAAAGTGATGGGCTGACCACAAGAATCTACTTAGATTTCTTAGTATTACATTCTTATTCTCCAGTGTGTCACCTTGTTTAACATTTTGATCCAAATATAGAGCAGTAAGAACCTGAATTCTAGTCAATCCTTGTGTTTTTCTGTGTACATTTATCTGTCTCAAGGAAAACTTCCTCAGGTGGCCAAATCTCCCATATCCCAACTAGAATAAGACCTTGCATTGCCATTTCCAAACTGGTCTAAGGTTAGCATGATAAGGGGCAAGCCGGAGGCTGATGAACAGATTGACGAGGAGGCTTACCCACATGGAGGAGAGTTAGCCATAATCATGACACTATTCAGGAACAGTCATTGAGCTTCTTTCCTGCTATCCAGAAGCAGGCAATAAAATGAAGGTGAAATGAAGGTTATTGCCCACTTGACCATACAATTTGGTCAACATGCTAACTATTGAATCTCATAAACTTTTCACATATTTTGTTATTCAGCTGTGAGGCCCTTATTTTTGTAAAGTCATGTTTCTTTCATTATCTTATTTTATAATCAAAACAGTAAAAAACTAGAAAGGAATAGAGATTTTAACCAACATGCAGCCTAACAGATTAGCCTACCACAGCATCACGGTGATTACAAAAGACATAGAACTCCTGAGTCGAAAGACAATTTCTTACTCTCAGCAATAGCAGTAGCCACAGTATCATTATTATGGTATCAGGTTTTTTGCCATAGACTGAATGTCTGTGTTCCCTCAAAATTTATATATTGAAACCTAATCCACAGTGTGAGGGTATTTAGGGGTGGGATATTTGGGAGCTGATAAGGTCATGAAGACAAAGCTTTCATGAATGGAATTAGCACCCTTATAAAAGAGACCTAAGGACCTTTCTCACCCCTTTCACCATGTGAGGACACAATGACAAGAAAGCTATTTATGAACCAAGAAATAGGTCTTCACCAGCCACCAAATCTGCTGGCACATTGATCTGATCTTGGACTTCCCAGCCTTCGGAGCTGTGAGAACTAAATTTCTGCTGTTCATAAGCCACCCAATCTATGGTATTCTGAGCAAACTAAGACAGTTCTTCCAGTCTCAATTTCCAAAGTCCAATGGAAAGGTCAGGCAACATCTGCACATACAGTAAGTTGGTCACAAGAAAGGCTCATAAACCTTTGAAATCTAAATTTTTTATACTGGACCATATGATTGTCAGACCATGTTTCTAGCATGATTAGATGGGTTTAAGGGTTTTTTTTTTTTGTTCTTGTTTGTTTTTGTTTTTGTTTTTGTTTTTGTCCAGAGGGAAACACTCTCTCTATATTCCAAGGCTGTAAGCAAACTTGCCCTTTTCTTTGGAGAGATAAGCTATATCGTTTAAAGCAGTTTGCTATATAAATATCCTAAAAAACGTAGTCCAAAAAATAGTCAAGGCCATTTGTTCACAATATACTTAGAAATGCAAATGATTCTTGGAGATTGGTTTCCTAATCAATATATTCTCACTGATTGTCTTTTTGTCCTCACATTTCCTGAGAGATGTTTGTTAAAATCACTCATTCTCTGTTCATTATTGACTATGTGCATATTTTATTGTTTAGTTCTGACAATTTATCTTTGCCCTACCCTGTCACACATTTACAGTTTTAAATTGGATAAAACAGTCCTTCTGATACTTGTGCTACTAGATTACTTATAACTATCTTGTTCCAGGAAGAAAAAAAGGATTGAAATTTGTTATAGTATTGAGTAGATGCTTGTAATGGTTACTGTGCTTTATAAATTCTCTATTATTTAAATCACAGAATGTCAAGTATTATTTTTCTTCACTTTGGGATGAATAGCTTGACATTCAGAAGATAAAGTAATATACATATGTTACCCCACAGCATTTTTGGTTTTTATATTTGGGCCTGTTAATCTCAAACTTTTCTGTGTATTGACAGTCTTCAGGCAGAAATCCTTTACTTGCTGTTCATTATAACCTTGCTTTCAATGCTATTTTTTTTTTTTATACAAAAGAAACATTTTAAGGCAGATCTTGGCTGTAGCAAAAGTTGTTTCTGGTTTTCTTAAAACAAGTTTTGGAGTTAGAAATTTTGTCATCCCAATATGAGCTTATTACAAAAAAAGAACAAATTGTTGAACAACTAGCTCTAAACTCCATTTCTTCAGATATAATTTGAAAATATATCCTACTTCTCAAGATTTTTGTTAATATTAGTAAAATTACATGAATAATGCATAGTTCAATGTGAGAGTCTACTTTTAATAAATAGCAGCCTACTATCGCTTATAAATCTCTATATCAACAAAATATATAGATTCAAATATCTGCATTTGAAAAGTGCTGTCTATAGCTGGTTAACTTAGAGCTTTAATATCCAGAAAACCAAGTAACCTCAATAGGATTTATTAAGGCTAATAATGTGTGTTAAAATGGATGATATCTGCCTACCAGGATTTCTAACAAGCCTGTGTAGATCACATTAAGTATAATGGCAAAAATTATTTTGCCTTCCCATGGTGGGAAAGAATATAGGGGCAAATAGCTTCCTGAAATATATACTATGCAAACCCTACATGTATATAAAAATACTAATGGACCCCACCAAAATCATAGGTTATCTATTATTTTAATGTAAAACTTTCTATTTAAATAGAAGTTATCAATTCACTTAAGTAATTGATAAATATACCTGCTACACCTCATCCTTTTAACACATAGAAATATAATATTGATTAATGTTGCCTTTATTTCCTTATTTTAATGTGTATTTTAAGTACTTAATTATAAAATGCCATAAAGTGTTTCCTTCTAGATAATTTTTATAAGTGTCTTTTTTTCAATTCCTTTCTTGGGCATGCCAGTAATAATGTATTTTAAAGTTATCATAACATGCAGAAATAAAGCCAGGGCTATGATAGGCAAGACATTTATCTGCACTTTATTTTAAACAGCTTATCATTCATAAAGGTTTGTCTCAGCAATATGTGAAATATACATAAATACCAGTTAAGTACATTTGTGTCCAAAATCTAGCCAGCATAATTTTAAACATCATAATTTTTTGAACCATATAAGTAAGTGTTTCTGCCAAAGCAATTTCAATTAATTGTAAACTTTTTTTTGCAATTTTTCCTTTAGTGCCAGTTGAAAATACATATGCTCCACCATCTCCATTAAATTCTCATATTCATTAGGACATGAGATTGATGTGGAAGCCAAGCATTTTATCATCAGAATAATTTTCATTTGCATAGGATTTTTTTATGTTTAAAACATATTGCAGATCTCAATTGTTTCACATTATACATTACAGAGAGGTTTTAGTAATTTTAATAATTATTCAGGTAATCCTTGGAATGACAGAAAAGTAAGAGTACCAATGAGAACTTTGAAATACAAATGAAACAGTAATAAAAGATAATTAAAATGGATCTTTGCTTAGATTGAAATAATCACCAGAAGCATTTTTAGCAATTATTTTCATATAAATTAATTTCAATCTATATCAATTCTAATAAACAAATTAGGGCAGCTAAGCCACTATGCTTTTGCTATTATTTGCATTTTAAATTTATGTTGTATTATTTATTTATTCAGATTTTTGAAAAATTTAAGACTACTTATGTTAGGGCATGTGAAAATTGGAATTTTTTATTCTGGTTGTCAAAGTATTCTAATTAGATATAAAATAATCACAGAAAACTTGCTAAACCGATTTAAAAATTATAGTTTTAATGTAATAGATAATATAAAACCATTTGTTTTACTTCAATCAACTGGGAATCTTAAAGATAAATTTTTTGAATTTAAATCTTAGCTTATGAAACTTTTAAAAGAACAGAAAATTTTCTTTATATAAGCATTTGGTACACGATATGATGTACGGTATGCTATAGAAACTTATTAATGCTTTTTGATTTATCATTGATGAATACTATAAACACAACAACTGGAGCAATAATAAGTACAGTTAATTTATAAATCTACTATATAAAATAAATCATCTTAAATTAAGTTTAAGTGATTTTCGGCTGACGTGATATCCCTGGGAAGCAAGGCTCATAATTGCTTTATCTTACATTTAAATTGTTTTAAAAGATGTCTATACATGCTGGATAGATAATATTTTTAATCTAAAGAAGAATGAATTTGAAGTTGAGAGGCATTACAGTAATAACTGGCACACCTTTGTATTTATAATTTTTCTTGAATATTAGCAATAAATAAGCCCCATTAAGGCAGGGGCAATGTCACGCTTCTTCCCTAGTCCCCACCAGGGTTTAATAGCAAAAAAAAAAAAAAAAAAAGAGGAAATCACATTTAGAGATGTTACATTATATATCCAAATCATTTAGCTTCTTCAATGTGTTGTTTCCACAGAGGATGTAGTTTAGTATTTTCTCTTTGGAAGAAGCAAAACTGGTGAATAAAGAATAGTGAAAATCAGATAGTGTGATTGTTTAATTTCACTCAACTCTTGGAAGCACAAACATTAAACAATTTTATTTATTCATCCATCCATTCATTCATTCATTCTTTTAATGTCACCATCCACTATTCCACCTGGGTCATGGACTCCTTTAATGGTGGTGCAATAGAAATCTTTAAATTTCCAGTCAGTTTTAATTGTTACAGTCTCTTGTCGTGGCTTTCAAAATTTAACATAATTCAATATAAGCCATAGATTTCATATTAAATTCAAAGCTCTTCTCTCACTAGTTTAGGCTGGATGTGTGCCTCCAGTGGTCTTAGAGAAGGAGAAAGAGTCAGGGGCATGTGAAGCTCTTTCACATTCACCATTCTTGCCCATCAACTTATTTACTTCATGAAAAAGGCTAAGTAAATAAAAATTTACTTCTTGGTATAAGTATTTGAGTGAGTGTCAAAGGGCATCATCTTTTTGGTTAGTGTAATCAATATTATACAAAGATAGGCGAGATTCAGTTGCTGTCCACTCTACTCTTCTTTTTGGTCATGGTAACTATCTAAGTTATTATCTTTAGTCTTACATTCCACAGGCGGCCTTGCTGATTCAAGCCCAAGAACCTGCTTCAAACATTAGGACATTGGTAGACACTTAGGAGAGTCAATTTATTCAATTTGACATTTAGAAAGGAGTCTTAGTGTCACATTCTTAATAAGCCTGAAACTGAACAACACTCTAGCAGTCCCAGCAAACATTAATTGCCAGGTAAATGTGTATGTAATCCGGCCTCCAAAACTCTAACTTGGAGGTTATGGACTTGTTCTTTATAGGCAAAGGACATTAGCCCCATTTTTGTACCTCTTGGGGAAATTTAAGGGTTTTTTTTTTAACCTATTCTTACCTTGGTCACAGGATTTCTCCCCAATTTTTTATTGCTCACCCTGATCTCAAGCCAATTTAGTATCACAAATGCAAGTCATTAAGGCCAATTGCCAAGCAGATATCCTACTTGGGAAGTAAATCATTAAGCCTGCCTTACAGACACCAACGGATATAAAAAACAGTTCTCCAATGACAACTACATACCGCAATGATAATGAGAACCAGTCAATATCCCTTCCTTGAAAATAACTTCTTTTCATGGTACTCCTTCAAAGTACCAGTTTTGTCCCTATATCTCAACTGTAATTCTCCTAAATAGGGGTAGGCAAGTGGGAGAGGATTACAATGACAGTTTTGCTGAAATTGTGCCTTTTGCTAGGCTCTGGTCTCACAGCTCGCTGTTTTCTGAACTCCAAGTGTTGGATACTCATAGTATGTTTTTCTCAGTTGTGGGCTATAGTAGTCCATTCTGTGAAAATTGCTCAATTTCTCCAGGTTGGCAATCCAATCTACCATGTTCCAAAAACTGTAATGCATTCTGACATTAGAATTCTAAGGGATTGTAAAGATAAACACTTTATCTGCTTCATGTGTCAGAGCTAGACAGGGAGAACAGCCTGAGAAAGAAATAAGACATATTGTACTAGCACTTTCCTTTTGTATACTCTGAATTTGAGTAACTATTTCTCTCACCATATTTTAAACTTTGCTTTATGTTTTATAAACAGCAATCTTTCTTGTGAAGAATTAAGTTATTTGGGAGAAATCTAGAAGGAATTTTCAAAATTTCTCAAGCTTTAGTGTTGAAAGGCTAAAATGCTTGTTTAAAAGAGATTTAAGAGTGCTGTTCAAAGGGATCCAATACAGTGAAAGTAAGGTGAAGATTAAGTTGGGAACAAGAATCTATAAATAGCAGCATAAATATTTCTAATGAAGATTAATAGACTACAATTTAAGAAACAAAGGTTTGCTGTTTTTCTAATAAATTTTGGCATATATATAGGCTGCTAAAACTTTCAGTCTCAGTAAATTTAATGATCTCTAGAAATACGTTCATAGTATTTTTGATATTTTATCTGAAATGTTCAGCAGAGCATTGTAGAAAAACACTGAAAAGTGTTAAAGAGAAAAGTTTATAAACTCTTTCATAAGGATATATCATAATTTCATGTCAATAAAAATAGCAGTTAAAAATGTTCTTTTCCCTAAAATTATTATTAAATCTCAGTATTAAAAATACCATATTTTGAGAATTGAAAGTAAAAAATTTAAGAACATGAAAATTATTATTCAATATGAGTTATATGGTATTGATGATATGAAATCTGAAAATTTCCAAAAGTCAAGGAAAACTTCTTGGCATAAATGACAGCTATTATAATATTTTAAGTAATCTGCATGCATATTGTACCCTTTAGTGGAGGACACTTTATTATCCCCCTTGGAATAGTTCTCTATACAATAGTTTTGACAGAATCATAAGTATGATAAGTTAATTATCTATGAATTAATTTCTAAATAGTTTGAAGCAACATTTTTTCCAACTTTTTGATTATTAGCAATTTTATCTTTTATTCTATGAGAACTTATCACTCTGTTTCTGTAGAACCAGTTCTAATTTTGTTTTCTGGTTTTTGTTTGTTTTATTTTTGCTTTTGTTTTGTTTTCATGTCTGAGATAGACAGATACCATGATAGGTTAAAGAGAGAGAATTAGGAAGCAGAATTACTTTTGGACTGTTTTTACAACTTTATAACATATGAAGCTATGCAAAAAATTTAAACTGTATTTGTCTAATTTTTCAGTTTATAAATTCCGATAGCATTTGGGAGAGATAAGAAGACAGGTATAACTAGCCTCATTTTCCTGAAGACAGTAATGAAACTAGAGAGATCAGTTTCTGTTTCATAATTTATAGTAAGAGTGTTGTTTCATCAATATTATCCTTAATGCTTCTATCATTATGATTCCATATGTTTATGCTGTTTATAGATCAGGAGTCATGTTTTTCCTCCATGCTTCTAAAGTATATTACTATGCACAATAGAACATTTAAATGTTTACCAGATTCAATTAGGGAAGAATCAATATATTTTTCATAATAGTCCTTAATGGGAAATAAACATAATGGGAAGAAAACCACCCACTCGTGCAAATATCATAATCATTCTGACTGGAGTTTTCAGAATGATCAAAAAGATGTAGACCTCTAATTGAAATACAATGGCAGCTACTTTTAAATTTATAGTAAGTTTAAAATTGTGGAGGCAAGCTCCAGGTTCTAGGAACCCCCAAAAGGCAAGATGAAGATTTCAGTAGTGTGTTTTTCTTCTTGAAGATAGAAATTAATCTGATTTATCTCTTCTGAGATATTTCATGGTGATAAGGAATAACCAACCAGAAAATAAGCATCACTTTGCTTTTTAGGTCACAAGAAATAACAAAAGTCAGAGAATAAGCTAGCAGCAAGATGTTAAATTTGGAAGATGGCATAATAATATCCACAATGATAGTATGTATTTCCCAAGATATGATCTGTATAGAAACTTTTTAAACATGTGAATGGTTTATGTCAGCTCGTTTCAGGGCTTCCTGAAAGAAAAACTCTCTATAGTCTTTTCTTTTGTCTTTCCAATTGGAAAAATCAAAATATCTTTCTGAGTATGTTCCAACCATTCTACTATAGCATAGAAAATCTGAAACCTCTGTTTTGACCTTTGACCAGAAAATTCCAGAAGGATGGATATTATTATTTTTCATACCTGATGAGGCATTTAGTTTAACAGAAAGATTTGTTCTTCCTTATTTCTCACCAAGGATTTGTTGGTTAAGCCTGACAAGTTCACCTTTGCCCTCTCTGAGCTGAAGGTCAAGTGATTCTTATCTTAGATCAATTAGCTTGCAGATAGTATAAATGAACAAGTCATTCCATGTACAAGTGGGTATAGAAAGAAAAAATTACCTGAGATAGTGAAAAATTTTATTTTTCACTTTACAGAAACTGACAAAAGAAATCTCCAATAATACCTTTAATGAGCTCCATAGGTGGATTGAACAAAACTCCACTGGAACACTACTGTCAGAATAATATGATAAATAAATTCACAATATAAAGTTGTCACATCTTGGGGAAAAAATCCTCTAAAGCACTCTTGTTCAAAATGTGATTCATAGACCAGTGGTATTGTCATCAGTTGGGAGAAGGGGGAAATACAGATTCTTATGTCACACTCCAAACTTACAGTCAGAATTTTCATTTTATTAATACAGATTCATAGGAGATTCTACTATTAAATCTCCTAGACAGATATAGTGCTCTGAAAAAAAACATTCTAGCATGCATAATTTGATGCACAGTCAAGCTGAAATGCGAACATAGCACAACTAGTTAGCAAGAGGTTTTTGCAGTAATTTTGAAATGGATATTTGTTTTTGAATCAAATCTCTTATCAAAAGCCAAATCTGCATATCAGTTTCTTTAACTGATGTCCAAATAATCAAATTTCTGTTTAACTTTTTGTAGAGACTTCCTGTGGTACATATGTATACATGATTTTTCTGTTTATGATACCTATCTCATATTTCAAAAATAATATGACCCTTTTAAGCATATATACATTTATCTTGCAATGTGTTTTAACTGATGGAAAAAATTAATTAAATACATTGATGAAAGTCATACTGGTATATATATGATGAGGGACTATAGCAATGTTTGTCAAGGGCAAATAAATACAATTGACAATCAGGAGCAAAGGTTAGAAAATGCTCCTAAGGATGTTTAAAGGACTTGAAACAGTTTTTCCCAAAGGGTAGTCTTGGGACCAATGAGCAAAACCATTTTAGTTGCCGTTATAGATGCTAAGGTTTAGGCTCCATCACAACCTAAAGCAGTTGAAGAAAAGCAGGTTGCTACCAACATATGCCTTTTTAAATGTTGATGTAAAGTGGTTATTTTTATGAAACAAAAGATGGGGAAAACTTTGGCTTCCTCTAACTACCTAAATTTTTTTTTAATTTTTTAATTTTAATTTTAATTTGTATTAAGTTTATTGAGATAACATTGATGAATACAATCATATAATTTTCAGGTGTACATTATCATTTGACATCTGTATATTCTATTGTGTGTTTACCTACCAAAGTCCATTTTCCTTCAGCTACATATATTTCATTTTTACCCACTTATTGTCCTCCTACCTCCTATATTTGACCCACTTTACCTTATCTACTCACCCTCCTCTCCTATCCCACTTGTAGCCACTATTCTATAGTCTTTGGTAACCACTTGTCCATTGCTCATGTCCATGGGTTTCTGTTTGTTTGTCCTGCTCATTTGTTGCTTTCAGTTTTATATCCCACATATAAGTAATATCATGTGATTTTCAACTTTTTCTGGCTGGCTTATTTCACTTGCATGATTATCTCAATGTCCATCCATTATCACAAATGGCAGTATTTCATCTCTTATGGCTGAGTAATATTCCATTGTATTATGTACCACAGCTTCCTAAAAGGAATTTAGACAGGACCTAGGTTAGTATAAACTAATGTGTGATAGACAGGAACCTAGTAAGATCTATTAGTTCAAAGTTCCCCTGTATCCAATTGTTAAAGATGGTCCAACAAACATTTATTTATCAAACATTAGCTTTTCCATCTTTTCATTCTCCTTATCTCCAGAATGGCATATGAGCGTCAAATGCCCAGTGCCTCCTTGGTCTTATATACCCCCACATGTACATTGATAATAAACTGTGAACATTTTTCTGTTAAATTATCTCATGTTAAGTTGATTATTCGTTCAATGAGAAGGATTAGAAGGTGGGAAGAAAATCATTTTTCACACCCCTGCACAGTCAGATGTGTCAGATCTCTGAACTCTGTACTTTAACTTCTTGGTACTTCTATGCATATTCAATTTAATAATCATTTACCTAAAAGCTCATATTTGATTGTTGCGTTACGAAAAATAAATCTATGCCTCAGTCACAAATAGTTGATTGAAAAAGAATTAATTTTCTTTCCAAATAATGATCTAAATATATCTTTGAAATATCCGAGAATACCACTTCAATAGCTACTGTCTCTAGCCTCTATTTGAATTCTGATATTTTCTAATATTTTCACTTTATAACTTTATGAGAATATACTGCTCTGTGAATTCCTACTGAGAAAAAAAGGTAGTATATTGCCTGAGTTCTTTCCTTTTTATGGCAGCTACTTTTCACAACTCTACTTTCAATGTGGATGAACACTGCAGGATTACTTTCAGAGGTATAATACTTCTCTTAGACCAAATAGTTTTTAGAACTGCCACTTAAAAGGGGTAGAATAAAACTATAGGAATATGGTTTTAGTTCTAACTTTTCTCTCAATTAATGTAACTTGGGGAATATTATTTAACCTCTCTCAGCCCAATTTGCAACATGAACCAGCCAGACTAGAATATCCCAAATGTCTCTTCTATTTCCAGCAATCTATAACTCTAAATAGAACATATTTAAAGCTTGATCCTAAGAAATATTATTTTAAAGAAATTATTTCTGTTAATAAATAGAGATTGTTTTCTTTATATTTTTAAAAATATTTAGAAGATTCTTTAAGAACGATTTGTTTTAGAAATATTCAGATTTTTTCCTTTTGAACAATATGTTCTCACTACTGCTTGGGCTAGGTTGCTAGTCAGAATTTTTTTGGAGCCAAGAAGTTCAATTCTTCTGATAGGCCATCTTCTGCAGTTCACATGAAGCACAATGTTGCAACCTCTCAGCTACATAAAAAACAAAGTTTAGACTATATTAAGTTCCAGTACTTTTTAAGTAATTATGTATGTCTTCAGATTAAAAATCACTCCACAACCCAGGCGCAAGAACAAATTTAGCACGCTCTTCCAGACCAGACAGCCTTTAATTTTAGATCCCTCAATATTCTTCATACCTAGTCTGTAGTCAAACCTTGAGTTAGTCATTTTACTATAGGTGAAAGTTAAATCAGGCTAAAGTACGCTGACTTTGGAACTGAGACCATTCTCTGATATGTTTCTAAACTCTGAAAAGTGTTTAGAAATTATGAATGTGTTTTTCTTAAAGCCCTACATAATAGCTCTCTCCAGTGTCATCTCTCACCATAGACTCCGTATACTTCTGCCAGTCAACATGATCTCCTTGTTTTTTTTCCTTGAAAACACAGGCTTGCTATGCCTTAGAGACATCACTATTACCTTTATTGTCTGTAACACTCTTCTTCCAGATTGCCTGATTTGCTGTTCAGGATACCCACCTTTCCTTTGGAAAGTTTTAATTGAAATATAGTTGTTCAGTATGTGAGTATTCTATTTCCTAACTTTGTCTATCGAAAAAGCTTAGAAACAAAAATGTCCCTCTAATAACAAGCATATTGAGGGCCCAGTTCTTGATCTTGATCTAAAGATCATTAAAAAAAAAAAAAAAAAACCAGGACCCTTCTGAGGAATGTATCATTCCAGGGCAGAAGAAATGTAGGTATTAAATGAACAAGGAACACATATTTGTTAACATTTTATATATTTATATTGTGATGCTCATAAGTCTAGTTTTTTATGACTTCAATAATAATTCTAATAATTATCAGTAGCAAAAAATTATCCAAAAATTATAAATAGATACATTTAGATAATTTGTACATGTATAAAGTTCAAATTTATTGTAAAGGTCTCACTTAATGAAATAGATGTCTGTATTTTTTTCATCAGTAAATACTGGATGATAATTTCTAAATTCTACAATGAGTAAGCACTGTGAAACTTTTCACATAAATAATTAAATGTAAAAAAGTAATTTTCCTGTAACAGTCATTTAATACCTTAAAATACTTATTTATATGCAAAAAAACCCACAAGGTGATCTATCATCAGAAACAATTTTAATGATCTCTCCACTGACAGCTAGATTAAGTCTTCTTCAATTTTATTGAAAAAAAATACAGTGGAAGCTACTTTGACCTGCACATTGATTTGTCACACAAGCTTTCAAGTAAAATTAGACACAGTATTTTGATATGTTTTTCCCCCTTTTGCATTCCAGTGGTTTTTAAAGTGAGAAAAAAGTGATAATAAAAGAAGTCTTAAAAAGAAAATTGGATTCGTGCTTACTTATCTGTATCATGGGAATTCCTTTTTAATGACGCAAAGTGATTATGCTTACTATTGAGAAAGGCTTTGTTTATTTTTGTTGTTGTTGTCTAATGAATATATATTTGTCTTTCATGTTTATAATTTTGTTTTGGAGATTTTGTATATCAACTCTCTCCTCCTGAACACACACACACACACACACACACACACACAGAACACGTGACGCACATCCACAATCTCTACCATCCAGTTTTGGAACAATATTTTATAATCTAGAGCAATTTCTGTTTGACATTTGACAGCTTATGACTGTATTTCTTGATTTTTTATGATCAGCCATTTCTGTTTTAAGGTGGGCATTGTTATGTATATAGTTTGCTCCTAGAAATGTATTACTTTTATCTGCATTTCTTAATTCTTGAAAATGCCTTTATGTAAAGTTTCAGTTCAAATTCATACTTTTAAAATGAAAATATTCTTGTGTTTAAAGATGATTTTATTTTATTCTTAGTATCAAAAATAGAGTTAGAAATAGATTTTTTCTCTAAATGCATATGTTTAAAGAAACCAATTGAATTTCTTAGAATTTACATAAAATTCAAACCAACATTATTGTTGCTGATTTTCTTTTAAACACCTGGTAGAAAGGAGAGCAGACTTTAGTTGGATGCTCTTGGCAGATGGGAGAAGTGGGTGGTTAAAGAGATTGTTAAGTAATATGGCTTTTCACCATCCAGGAAGAATTCAGTGACGCAGAGTAGGAACAGTCATTCATACAATCTATGCATCATCATAAAAATATGGTTTGTTAATTTAACATGCCAACTTGACTAGGCTACAGGGGACCTCAGTTTTTAGTTAAACATTGTTTTGGGTATGTCTGTGAGGTGTTTGGAGGTAATGTTTTGAATTAGTAGACCAAGTAAAGTAGATTGCCTCATCCAATTCCTTGAAGGCTCAAATAGAATAAAAAGCAAAGTAAGGGAGAATTTGCTCTCTCTTCTTGATTGTCTTTGAGCTGGGATATTGTCTTCTTTTGCTTTAAGATTCCTACTCAAAATGGAGTTATCATGATTGACATTCTTGCTGCTCTCGGACCCGTGGATGTAGACTAGAATGTAAACACCAGCTCTTTGCCAACTTCAGATTCTGTGACTTAGCTTCTCAGTCTCCATAATCACTTGAGCTAATTCCTTATAAAAGTGTATGTGTATTTATATTACTATTGGTTGTGTTTCTCTGGAGAGCTCTAATACTTGGTTATTTCCTGCTTACTTAAAGAAGAAAATGTACTCCTTTAGCAAGTCACACTGTGTACAACAGCCAAATGTGAATCCTATTGGCCTCCTTTTTTGAGACAAGCTAGGTGCAGTCTTACAAATATCTGGAAGATGACGAGATATTTATTTAATGGCCACACTAATTAATCCAATTAAATTTACATAGGCATTTAGGTATTGAACTGCTCAAGAACTAGTGATGTAGTAATGAATTCAAATACTTGGTAAAACATAAATCAACATTTTCATATCAAACAAGTAGTAGTGTTTAAATGAAAACTTCCAAATTATTACCAATTTCATCTAGTTATTTTATAATTAAAACCTATAGGATTCAAATACTTTAGACTGAGGGAAAAAAAGAACTCATTGCAAAACCAGATCTACTGTGGATCTTTAGGAATGAGACATAGTGTAACAGTTTGCAAAAACAACAACAACAACAAAAAACAAACAAACAAACAAAAAACTTCCATTATCCTTGTGCCCCTGTACCATCATTTGCAGTTCCTCTCATAAAAAGATATTTTCCAATTTTCAGCGCTTTGAAACTCGGTTTTATCCTTCTCTCTCAGAACACTGTGTCTACCATTTTGAACAAGTTCAGGCTAGTCTACTGGATAAAGAGAAACTCTTAAAGGAAAAATGAGTTGTCAATGCTAAGGACTTCTTGGATGTCTCTGCTAAACACAACTAACCAAGCAGTTGACCACAGAAACATGAGGTGGCTCAGATGAGATGAGAATGATCTAGCTGAGCTAAAATCAACTTGCCAATCTGTGAAATAGTAGGGTATATAAATATACATTGTTTTAGTCCATTAAATTTTGGCCTAGCTTATTGTGCAGTATTATCAATGGCAATAGATACCTCATGTGGAAAGGATTGTTTCATTGATCTGGTACCAAAACATAGGCCTTGCTAAGCAGAGGCAGGGGAAGAAGCCATCCCCACATTACTACTGTGCTTTAAGAAGAACTAAATATACCTTTCTTCAGTTAAAGACTAATTTGAAACAACAATATAATTAGAATTAATTCAATGAATAAGTTTCATTATAAATTAGTAGTTACAAAATAGTCATGAAGATTTAGATAGCATAGGGTGTGCAGTCAATATTACTATAATGGTTGTGTGTGTTTAGTGCCAAATGTGTGCTAATCAGAGAGATTACTTCATAGATTGCAAAATGTCTAACTTTTTAAAATTTAACATTTAAAAAAGTATTTTTAAAAGTTTAAAAAGGCATTAATTTGATATAATGAACAGCATTTTAGGGTATAGAAACTATGCAAAATAGACAAATAGATAAATAGAGAGGAAAAAGATACAGATACCAATAAGCATAAGACAAATGAAAAATGCATTCTGGAAGAAAATTTCCTCAAAATATTTTATAATAGGAAAAATTTATATTCCAATATTGACAATTTATGAAAAATGTGATGAAAGGTGACTTTTTAGAGGATCAAAAAAAGTTTTACAAAAAGATTGCAGTATTTTATGAGTGTCTTTAACATTGAAACTCATAACAAAAGCATATTAAAATTGTGGTATTTCAATTAGAAAATAGTATAAATAATCATTATATTATTGTTCTGGAAATTCTAATTCACTCCATTAGCTAAAAGAAATATAAGAGTATAAATATTGGAAATTAGAAAACATGATTATTTTCAGAGAATATGATTCTTTAGAAACATTGGTCAACAAATAAACTATTGTAAGCAGTACAAAATTCAATGGGAAAATCACATACAAATTAATGTGCCAAAATTTATAACATTTATATATACAAATACAGGTGAATTATGAAATATATTGAAATCTTATGATAATAATAGGTGACAAAACAGGCTGTGTTCTAGATAATTTATAAACTATAGGTCTTTTAATAGCTATGCTTATTATCCTGAAATTACAGGTGAGATAACTGAGGCTCAAGGAAGTTTAATGGTCATCTCCCATAGATATTGAGGTGGTAACAAGATTTCCATCTCAAGCAAACTGATTCTAAAATCTATTCTCTAAATGTCTTATACTGTCTCTTGGTCTCAATAACAGAAGTAACACTAAATATGAAATACCAAAGCCAAGTTTAAGAACTAGCTTGAAGAAAAAATAAAATTGTCATAAAAACTGGAAACATAGAAGGCAGAAACCATATTATTTTTGTTTATTTCCTGTCCTGACAATTAACATAGCCCTGGGCATGTTTATTAAGCACTTAGTAAATGTTGGTCAATATATAAACTGATAACATTTACTATTGTGAAGATGTAGAAAAACAGGCATATCCCATTCCTATTGATGTGGAATAAAACTGTGTAACTTTTTAAAGAAAAATTGATATCAATGCTTATAATTAAAAATGTGTATACTTTTTAACCAGGAAATTCTATTTGACCATTTTATTTTACACAAATTTTCTGTATTGTTTAAGAGTGTTTTTGACAGCAAAGAACTAAAAACTTATATCATATTAAAACATTGAGGCTTATGTTTTTCACATATAATTGGACATAGAAAATGTTCGATGGGGTAAGACAATTCAACAATCTAAACATTATTCCCTGACATCCTTAGCACCTGTGTTTTTCTTCCTGTTCTTGTTTCATCACTGTTTCAATATGCCAAACTATCTCCAAGTAGCAAGCCTGTATTCCAGAAAGGAGGAAGGAGAAGGACAGCAAAGATGCACTCTTTTTTCATAACTGTCACTTCTATAAGAAAGTAAGGTATCTTTCTGAGAAGCTCCCCACAGATTTTTATATTAAGTCTACATGTTTACAAATGAGTCACTCCAAATAGAAGCGATAATAGAAAAAAAAATATATTTGTCTGGCTTTCGCACTCATTTAATACTGTCTGAAGCACTCACAAGCAATGCTGAAATGCATATGTAAATGCATATGTAGGGATGCTTTTCATCACATACCTTTGGTTTGGAGGTGAAGCGTTGAAGTAGATGATTATACCTCTAATTGTTATGGTGATAGAAAAAGTCTACACTCAGAAGAATATTGTAAAATATTTAAATGCATAAAAGAGTTTTAATATTAGGTGTTTAAGATACATTCTTTCCACTAAACTGAAGATATCCACCTTTCAGCTCTCAAGACGACAGTCGGTGATCTCATAAGAATCTGAAAGCCCGCTTAGTCTAGCCTTTGGCACTTACCTGAAGACCCAGTGTCACAAGCTACTGCAAATAGAAGACTGATACCATTAATGAAACATTGATATACATACTTTTTTTTTCTTTTCTCATCTTTTTCACCCTTAAAATTGATTTTTTTTTTTTTTTGGTTAGACACGTTTTCTTGGTTAACATGCTTTCTTATCTGTGTATTTTCATTTCCTAGTTATAATCAGTAGTATTTATTACTTCAATATTTATGAACAAAGTAAACACAAAGACATATGATGTTTTATTGCTACTTTTTTTAAAAAAAATAAAGCTCCCCCCCATATATAAATATTTCAATTCAAACTGAAGTAGTCATAGAAAAGTATATTTCTAACTCCATATCTTGGCATCATAAATCAATGGTAATCTGAGTCCATTAGGTATGATTTATGCTTCTCATTAAATATAGCTATAGCAGTATTTTTATTTTCTGCAAAGAACAGTTAATAGTAAACATGTTTACTTTGAAGAAATTTAGATTCTCTATAAATAAACTTCTCTGGGTCTTCAGCACTTCTGCTTCTGTAATGCTAATAGCAGATCAAATCATGGTATGTGTTGAAATCTCTAACAACTTGTTTATTATTCTTTGTCACAAACTAAAGCAATGCAAAGAAGTTATATAAAGCTGTTTAAAATCTCATTAAAATCCTGGAATCAAAAGAGCCTAAATTTGGGGAAAACATAAACAAATGTATCTGAAATGCAACATTTTCTTAATTTTTTTTAAATGAATAACATGATCCTAACACCAGTCATGTCTGAACACTGTAGGTATTTTTTACAAGGAAAATATAACTGACTATGAAGTCATACTTACATAGTAGGTATATTGTGTTACTCCTCCTTAGCCCCTTTTATAGGTATTTTATTTCCCCACCCTGTCGATTTTGCATTTAGCTACGTGACTTAGTTTGATCAAAAGAATGTTAGGGGACATGACACATAAGCACATCCAACTGGATACTTTTTCTGTATTTACTGGATTGATTATTTTTCTCTTGTGCCCCTGTCCCCAGACATGAAAATTTCATATCTCAGATAGGGTATGCTCTTTCAGCTTGATCTAAACATGTTTGAGCCAACTCACATCTTGGAGTCAAAAGTTACTAAACACAGTTTGACTTGCAGAATCAGCCGAGAAGCAGCTGATCCATATACCCATGAGCACGAAATTGGTTCTGCCTCTAAACCTCTTATTTTCCTTGCTGTTTGCTAGGCAGCATTGCTATAGCAAAAAGATAACTTATACAAATGGTGAATAAAGGGAAACATATACAGTTAAAATCACTCTGGAAAATTCTTCCATCACTAGTAAAACACATTGTAGTTACTTTTGTGTAAAGACCCTTATGATACTTCCAAATAAATACATATTATAAAAATACATAAAAATGCATATATAAACCATAATTTTATAGTACTACATTTTAAATATCAAAGATATTTAGCCTATAAAAGAAACAGATAAAGTGATAATTATTGAGAATAGCATGACTTCTGTCTAATGAACACTCTGGGCATACACTAATATAGTAGTGCCTCTCTAATAAAATAGCTGCTTTTCTCTTTTTTGTTTCTCCAAATATTTTATAATGCTTCAGTGTGCATTGGAACTTCTTTCAACAACTTTGCAACTGATATATGTGTACCAATATTTTTATGTTTTATGACTTTAATTAAATAAAATGTACACAATTACACAATCATAGTTTTATTAATCAATATAATTGCCAAAATTATGATTCAATTGCAATAAAATTTTTACTTTTCATTCCTAAAAATTGTTTTTGGTTCCTTTTCCAATCTGCATGGTCTTTTCCTTAGTAATTGTCCCTCCTTCTTCACATAATTTCCATGGCAATTTTAGTCATTCATTCACTCATGCAATCATTTGACCAGAAAATGAAGAATTTGTATGATCTAGAGTAGAACCATTATAGTTAAGCACTATCAGGCCATCTGATCTTTGAAATTTTTGTACCATTTATATTATTTGAGAAAATGGAATAAGGTGTAATGCCTTATAATTATGGGGTTATATCAATTAGTAACAACGGGAATGTAAGGAATGATTAGGAAACTAAATGAACTAGTCCCTGCTCTATGCTAATCCATTTGGTGAAGAAGAAGAAGAAGAAGAAGAAGAAGAAGAAGAAGAAGAAGAAGAAGAAGAAGAAGAGAAGGAGAGGAGGAGGAGGAGGAGGGAGAGGAGGAGGAGGAGAGGAGGAGGAGGAGGAGGAGGAGGAGGAGGAGGAGGAGGAGGAGGAGAGAGGAGGAGGAGGAGGAGGAGGACGAGGACGAGAGGACGAGGACGAGGAGGACGAGGACGAGGAGGAGGAGGAGGAGACAGAGGACGAGGAGGAGGAGGAGGACGAGGAGGAGAGGACGAGGAGGACGAGGACGAGGACGAGGAGGAGGAGGAGACGAGGAGAGGAGAAATAATGGGGTGGGAAGAGAGAGGAAGAAGAAGAAAAAGAAGAGGAAAAAGAGGAAAAAGAAAGAGAAGGAAGCTGAATAAGACATTTGACTAAAGTGTCAAACCTGTTTATACATGGTGATAGAGCCAGTAAGACAAGACAAAAATTGAGTGCTTTGTAACTACACTATATTTATGTATATTAGAGTTTAATTTTGTAAACATAATAATTTATGGCTGATGGTGCTTAAATGTATTTATTTATCATCTGGAGCTTTGTAAAGGAGCCAATTAGTCACAGAGACAGGTTCTGTGTATTATTACATAACTTGTCCATTGTAATGTAATTTTGTAAAATGGAGTCAGTGATTCAGATTGCCAATTTATTCACCACCATAAAATCTATTTTCCTTGGTAGTGCTAATAATAACACAATAATTCTCTAGAGAGGCAAATTGTGCAAAGTTAAAGGATGCTATAAAAAATATTATCTCCTACCTGAAATATGCTAAAAGAAAGTTATCAGGTGGTAAACATTTTAATTAAAAAAAAAAAAATATATATATATATTATAATATATATAATATATATATAAACATTTTATTCCTTCTTTTATTTTATTTGTTTGTTTGTTTGTTTGGTGAAGCAACCCTTGGTCAACCTCCCAGATTACAAAAGAACCTTGTCAGTTTACAATCCCTTATTTTTTAATTTTTATTTATTTTTTTACAACTACAACACCTGGTCACCCTAGGTGGTCTCCCATCCAAGAACTAACCAGGCCTGACCTTGCTTATTTTCCAGAGATCAGGCAGGATCAGGCTTGTTCAGGGTAGCATGGCAGTAGTTTGTTTCCTTTTATCTACATGCTGATGTTATTCAGTCTATCAAGAGATTTTTTTATTTTGGATTATTGGAACAGTTAGTAAAATATATAAATTGATAGATAAACTTCAATTATTTTAGTGGTTACCTATAGGTCTGTTTGAAATATTGATCATATTTTTAAAACAATGAGAGCTTTGATCTGAGAAAGCAGGAACTTACTTTCACTTATTATAGTGTTTCACTCATAAAGACTAAGATGTCAGCTTTATAACATTTGTAATTAGATTTTTTCTGTTTTAAACATTGCTTAGAGATGTTACAAAACTTAAAAATTAAAAAGGAAAAGTGATATATAAATAGATGTGCTATTTAAAATCAATATATATAAATATAAATACACAAATATATATGTCATTAACAATAAAATTAAAACACTTATTTGAGGACATTTTGTATATGTAAAATATAAGATAACATTTATACACAAATCTTTGGGATAAAAGAACTAAAAAAACACTTCTGAACAACTTCTGGGATAAAAAGGAATCAAAGAAAACTTCAGAATTGGTGAGCTACTCATAAAATGGGAATGTAAAGGTAAATTTAAAGCTTTAAAGCTTTAAATTCTGATATTAGAAAGAAGAACTGAAAAAAATTAATAACCTAAAATTTCTACAAAGCCAAAAATTCAGGCATATCATTGAATGTAAATAGAAGATAGAAATATTTTTTTAAAAAGAAATCAGTGAAATAGATAATAATTATAAATATTTAATAAAGTAAAATTTTTATTTCTGATACAATTTTTGAAAATAATAAACCTCTTAAAAATTGCTCAATTAAAAAAGAAAAAAAAATCCAATATCATAAATAAAATGAAGTATGTCTATACAGATTCTATAATAAAAAGAATAAAAAGGTGTATGATAATAAACTGTATATTAATATATTTATTAAATTATATAAAATAAACAATTTTTAAAAGACAAAAAAGCAAAAAGAAATATAAAGTTCAAATAGTGTCATATTCGTGAATTGTATTGAAATTATAATCAAAAACTTTCCATAATAAAAATTCTATATGAAACAACTTTGCTGGTGGATTGTGAAACATTTAAGGAAGAAACTATATAGATCCTACAAAATTATTTTTCAGAAGAAAGAGTGGAAATTTTTGTATGATAACAGCATAACCCTGATTCACAAACTTGAAAAAAAAAAAAATGAGAAAAAACAGACTAGTTAACATGAAAGTAGACACAAGCATCCTTAATATATTAGTAAATTGAATGCACTTATATATAAATGAAATGATATTTGTATCAGAGATGCTTCTACAAAATAATTCAGTATTTGTAACATTCAAATATTCTTCAATTAAAATTGAAGAAGATACAAATAATGGAAGCATATACATGCCATGGGTAAGAAGTATCAGCACATTAAAATGGCCATACACTCAAAGCTATATATCGATGTCAATGCAATCCCTATCAAAATATCAATGACACTTTTTAGAGAACTAGAACAAAATATTCTAAAGTTTATATAGAACCATAAAAGATACTGAATAGCCACTGAAATCTTGAGAAAGAATAACAAAGTTGGAAATATCACACTACCTGATATCAAATTATGCAACAGGGTTACAGTAATCAAAACAACATGGTACTGGAATAAAAATGGACACATTGATCGATGGAACAGAATAGAGACCAGAAAAAAAATCCATGTCTATACACTTATTTAATATATGACAAAAGAGGCAAGAATATATAATGGAGTAAAGACAGAGTCCTCAATAAATGGTATTGGGAAAACTGGACAGATACATGCAAAAAAAAAAAAGGGCCATTTTTGTAGACCATATACAAAAATAGACTCAAAATTTATTAAAAGCTTAAAGGTAAAACCCCAAACCATGAAACTTTTAGAAGAAAACATAGGCAATAAATTCTGATACTGCTGCTAGTAAATTTTTTGGTGGGGGTATATACCTCCTTGGGCAATGGAAACAAAAGAAAAAATAAACAAGTGTGACTACATGAAACTGAAAAGGTTTTACATAGCAAAGGAAACCATCAACAAAACAAAAAGACAACCTATTGAATGGAAGAAGGTATTTGCTTATGATATATCTGATAAGGAGTTAATATGCAAAATATACAAAAAATTAAACAATAACAAAAAGCAAAAATCCAATTAAAAAATGGGCAGGAGATCTGAATAGATATTTCTCCAAAGAGAGAATACAAATGGCCAATAGACATATAAAAAGATGCTCAATATCACTAATCATCAGAGAAATGCAAATTAAAACCACAATGAGATACCTCCTCACACTTGTCAGAATGGTTATCATCAATAAATCAAAGAACAAGTGTTGGTGAAGATGAGGAGAAAAGGAAATCCTCATACACTGTCGGTGGGATTATAAATTGGTACACTACTGTGGAAAATAGTCTGGAGGTTCCTTTAAAAATTAAAAATGAATCTGCCTTTTGACCCAGCAATTGTACTTCTGGGCATTTATATAAAGAACACCAAAACAATAATTCATAAAGATCTATGCATCCTTATGTTCATGGCAGCCAAGCTATGGAAGCAACTAAATGCCCATCAACAGAGGACTAGATAAAGAAGTTATAGTTCATATATACAATGGAATATTATTCAGCTACAAAAAAAAAAAAGAAAAGAAATGAAATCCTACCATTTACAAGGAGATGGATGGGCCTAGAGGTTATTATGCTGAGTGAAATAAGTCAGACAGAGAATGATAAATATCATATGATTTGTCTTATCTGTGAAATTTAAGAAACAATATAAACCAAACTAATTACAACAGATGCACAAATATGAAGAATAATCTGGTGATGTCCAGAAGGGTGGGGGGTTGCGGGGCTGGGAGAAACTGGTGAAGGATTAAATAAGTACAAAATAATAGTTGATAGGTGGTCACAGAGATGGGGAGCACAGCAGAGGGAATGTAGTCAGCAGCAAACCACCAGCAAAGTCGTTTCATATAGAATTTTCATTATGGAAAGTTTTATATTATAATTTGAATTCCATTCACAAATATGGCACTATTTGCACTTTATATCCTTTTATGCTTATTTATTTGTCTTTCAAAAATTGTTTATGTGTATAGCCAGAAGGAAGATAATCAGGTGGATCATTTCATAA
The DNA here is from genome assembly GCA_003508835.1 of Eonycteris spelaea. Taxonomy (NCBI): domain Eukaryota; kingdom Metazoa; phylum Chordata; class Mammalia; order Chiroptera; family Pteropodidae; genus Eonycteris; species Eonycteris spelaea. Next base: position 4,765,407 of record PUFA01000104.1, read on the forward strand.
ACTATATAAATGTCTGAATAATGTACTATATGCTTGAAACTAATAATAAAACAAAATAAAATGCTAAAATAATTTTTCAATTAATTAATACATCACACTATTATATAAAAAGAAGAATAAACTAGTGAATGTATCAAGACAGAGAATAACAATTTAATAAAATTTAACATTCACTTATAATCAAACTGATAATAAGTTTATCAAAAATGTAAGTAATATCACATATGTAGGTAAACTATAAAGGCATCTCTAGTGAATTTTGCAAAACTTTTGTAGAAGAATTAATATTAACTTTTTTCTAACTTCCTGAAAATAGAGGAGGCAACAACACTTCCAAACTCATTCTACAAAGTCGATATAAGCCTTACACTAAAACCGGACAAAGATATCACGGGAAAAGACTACAAAATAATACCCATTATGAATATAAATATAAAATTTCTTAACAAAATACAAGCAACCCTACACCAGCAACATTAAAAAAGATTATACATCAAGACTAATTAGACATTATCCCAAAAAGGCAAGTTTGTTTATTCTAAAATCAATTAATGTAATACATCATATTAATAGAATAAGGGAAGAAAAACACATGCTACTCTCAATAGAAAAAGTATCACACAAAATACAACACCAAATTAGGGTAAAAACATTTAACACACTAGGAATAAAAGAGAATTTTCTCAATTGACAAAGAGCATCATAAACACACACACACACACACACACACACACACACACACACACAAAACTCCTCTACAAATTGCATTATATTTAATAGTGAAAAGCCAAGTTTTTTCACCCCACCCAACAGTGAGAGCAAGATAAGAATATCTACTCTGACTACTTCTATTCAAGATTATGGTATAGATTTTAGGTAGGAATATTATGCAAGAAAAATAAATTAAAATCCAGTTTGGAAAGAAAAAAGTAAAGCTATGTTTATTCACCAATGATACGATCTTCTATATAGAAAATTCTAGGATGTTTTACTAAAAATATATTAGTGTAAATAAGTAAATACAGCAAGAATGCAGAATCCAAGATCAATATAAAAAAAATTACCTGCTACAGTAGCAATGAACAATAAAAAACATTAAAAAAAACAATCTCATTCATATATCAAACTTATGTAGGGACAGGCTTCATAAAAGAAGTGTAAGATTGATAGCTAAAACTACAAGACTTTGTTGAAAATAGTTAAAGATCTAAATAAAAGATATCACTTATTCCTGAATTTAAAAATTTAATATTATTAAGATGGTAATATTTCTCAAATTTATTTATTGATTTAATATCCTCGCTATCAAAAAGCCCCATCTGACTTTTTGTAGAACTGATTCTAAAATTTGCATGGAAATTAAAAAAAAAAAACAGTGATTGAAATAATCATGAAAAAAGAGCAAAGTTGGAAGGCTCACCCCTGTGAATTTCAAAACTTACTATGAAGATATAGTAATTGAAACAGTGTAAAACTGACATGAAGATAGTTATAAAGATCAATGAAATAGAACTGATAGTAGAGAAATTAACTCTTAGATTTATAATCAATTGATTTTTAAGAAAGGTGTCAAGACATTTCATTGGAGAAGGAATGATCTTTTTAAACAGCTAGATATCCACATTTAAATGGATGAATTTGGACACCTACCTTATGTTAGAAGAAGAAAGAAAAGAAAAAGAAAAAGAAAAGAAAAGAAAAAGAAAAGAAAAGAAAAAAAGAAAAGAAAAGAAAAGAAAAGAAAAAGAAAAGAAAAGAAAAGAAAAGAAAAATGCAAAATGAATCTATGAATCTAAAAGTAAAACTTAAAACTATTAAAGTCTTAAAAGACAATGTAGAAGTAAATCTTTGTGATCTTGGGTTAGGGAAATATTTCTCAGATACAAAAACAAAGATATAAGTGAATGCTCATTACATCAGCTGTTCTTGAATTTTTTAGATTTCTTTAATTCTTATTATCAATTCATTGTTATGCCAATCCTCTGTTAGTATTGACACCTTTATATTAATCTTTCTCTGTTCAAATTACTGTCCAATGTCTATTTCAATCAGACTAAAACTAATAAATTGCCCCAGTGCTTCATACTGTCACCTTTGGGCCTATTGGGAGTTCAGTGTCACCCCAGCAATAATGGTGGGGGCGGTGAGAGGGATAAGATGGCTGAGAAGAGTACTTAACATTATCCCTCAATTTTTCCTCAAATAACAGCAGTGAAGAATCACAGGTCATTGAGATTTAATAGTTTTATTAAAAGTATACTTTATAAAGATAAAGAATGCCTCAAGGAAGCACATGGTCCCAGAGCTGGGATCGGAAAGAAAAAAAAAAAAAAAAAAAAACACTAAAAATGAGAACCCAGAAGAGCAAAAACAGACCCAGAAGCAAGAATGTCTGCCTTACATTTGGGCCGTGATGGGGTGGTTCCAAAGGCATTTCTAGGTGATTGGCAAGTGAGATCGTTTTGATTGACATCTGGTTACTATATAACTTTGCCTAGTGCCCGTGTGCATACCTAGAATTCTACTACCACTGTTATATTCTTTGGGCAATCTGTAAGCCGGACCCCTATTCCTTTTTTTTCCCTCTGTTGCTCTTGTCTGACTAGCTACCTAACAACACCCCATAGGAGCACAATTAATATGAATAAGTAAATGGATAAATGAGGAATGTTCACTAATTTTCAAAAACAAGTGGAAGAGATGGGCAAAAACAACAAAAATCTCTTGGACATAATTAAAAATGGCTCATCATCAGTTTGGCCAATGTGATATTTTGCACAAATTTAGTAGCTATTTCTAAACAACAGAACCAGGGAAAATAGAGTCTGATAACATCATTGCTACATAATGATTCTTTTCAGCCAGACTTGGCAGTAATCTCAGTCAATTTGTGAGCACAACTACTACCAGTTGAAAACCTGGCATGCAAAGATATGCCCTGGGAAGGGTCATTTTTAGTTTTGGAATAAAACCACTATTACAATGCAATCACTGAAACTGAGCTGGGAGAAGAAATGCTTATTTAACTACACCCAACAAATTATCTTGGTATAAAGTTTTCATTGATTTCTTTCTTTTTTCATTTCTGTGCTATTTGAAGTGTAAGCTCAACTGCTGTTCAGAATTTTTGACGCATGCAGACAGTTGGCTTTAACTACAAAACAGTTATCTAGGCATCTAGATGCCTCCTGATATTTCCAAATGAATTGAGCATGTTTGCACCCTTGCTGCACTCAGGCTCATCAAGTGGGAGGTATCTCTAACCTCCCACAGAGTTAATGCTTTGCTCTTCAGTGTCACTTTGCAGCCTAATACATTTGAAAGCTCTGTCTCTAGCTCTATAGAACAGTGGTTGATCAAAATATATGCATCAGTTTGCTATAAATATTTAAGAGTAAAATTTTTCAATAAAGTCGAGAATTTACAAGAGAAAAAAAGATAAGCAAGATAAGCGACTAATATGCTATGTATTTAAAATAAAAGGAAATGAGATCTCTTCGACATATTAAAAATTGATAGGTAATATTGAGCGTAAAATCAAGTGGTTGTCATAGAACAAATCAAATTATAATAAAGGAATGATTAAATTGGGCAAGGCCTAAATTTTTAAATTGTTGATTGATTTTATTTTCCATCTTTCCCTTTATGTTTTCAGATTTATTCGCTTGCTAGTATAGAGATTGTTATTTTTCATCATCTGAGGATATCACTAAGTTCAATATTACATAGTTCAATGTGAGATATGGCATCTGATGATTAAAATTTTCTGAAAAGGATTCTAAGATCAAATGAAGGCTTGAGGATAGGAAAAGGAGAAATCAGAGAAGAGAGGAAAAGAAAGGCAGAGCTATTGAGAATAGGAAAAGACAATCGCTGTGTTTTTAGTTGGATGTTAATATCAAGCTTACATCGTGGAATATGCTTTGATATTGAAAATTTATCTAGAGTCTATATATACTTTTGTTTTTTAAGTTACATATCTTAAACACATGAAGAATCACCTGACATACTTTTAAGAACCCTGTAAAAACTTTTTTGTATGTATTGATTTCTCATTCCATTTAGGTGAACTACCTGAAATATTTTCTTTCAACCAAAAGTGAAATTTCTCCCAGCTGAGTCAAACATAATATGTATAAATTCAGAGGGAAGGACATTCTCACTAAATGTGCATTTTACATTAATATTTTAGAAAATTTCTCATTGTGTTATTATCACAGATATCCTTCAAAGAGCTAAGGGACATAGTTTTGATATTTACTCTTACAAATACATTACAGAAAAAAATAAAAAGAGAAATTATTAGGAAAAGGTGTTACGATTCATTGACAGAGGTCTGACCTAAGTAGAGTATTAAAACCCTAGTATCGTTTTCTCTAATCATTACTTTCAACTGTTATTATTAGGTCACTATTTCCTGATCTATACAAATATATCAGGGAGATCCCATTGGTCACTCTCTCATATTAAATGTTAAAAAAAAATTCTGTTTAAATATTCAATCTTCTAGCCAATTTAATCCCCTGCAACCCACCTTCTCAGGTGTTCCAGGCTGGTTTCTTACAGTAGGTGGAGTGGAAAAGGTCATTGGCCTCTCTATCATTTTTCCTCCTCCTCCCCTAGCACCTTGCATAAGTAGAGGGAAGATATCATGGTCTAATTCTGAGATATAGTCTGTTTTGAAGATTCTTACCAATCTGGGATTGAGGGATTGAGGCTGAGAAGAGCAATAAAAGAGGCAGGTAACTTTATAATCTGTTCATTTTGCTTTGCTACCTAACAGTGTGATTTATTTTTTATTAATTATTGAATGTATTACATTAACGCAAATAAAATTTAGATTACACAATTTTAGCAGTATTATAACTTCTAACATGTTCATCAAACTGTATGTAAATGAATAGACAAATATAAAGAATTTTAAGTAGAAGATGAGATTCTCTTTGACTCTGGAATTTATACTTGATGTTGAAGGATATATGGAATTTAAATAAGTGTAAGAGAGCAGAGGAAAGTCTTTACTAAGAAAGCTATTTAAGCAAATGTTCAGAGAAGGAAAAGTATAAAAAGTTCTCAAATTGTGTCTTAGTTCCCCTATCCTGTCACTTCCCCAACAATTCAGTCTAAAACCATTAGACAAGACTGGGTGGCACAGGCCTTGCTGAATACACAGTAGAGAGAGAAGAATATCCACATGGGAGAAAGGTCATATGTTAAGATTACTTTTGAGACTATGTCATCCTGCCTTCTTAATTCTAGTTTCCTTACCATTTGTTCTTTCTCACCTATGTAATTTGACGCAGTTCAGTGTGTGTGTGTGTGTGTGTGTGTGTGTGTGTGTGTGTGTGTGTGTGCGCGCGCGCGCGCGCGTCTGTTTATTCTTTATGAAAATCTAGGTGAACCCTGCCTTAGGGAGTCCTCTTCTCAGACATTCTTAACATTCCAATGAGAACTCCACGATGGGTTAACTCTTTCTTCACTGCTCATATTAGAATTCTCTAACCAAAATATTTCATTCATTTAGTTGGTAACCATCCTATGAAGCAACTCAATTGCAGAACCATTGTGTAGGCTGCTGGTCAGGGTAGAGGTGGCTGTTTCGAGGTTCAGTGATATTTCCTAATCTGATCATCAAGATGTGGTAAAACAATTTGATACAAACTGTGTTATCTACTCATAAAGAATCTCTCATGAGAGGATCACAGCTTCAGCAAACAAACTTTCTAATTTTACATTCTACAATTCTTCTCTAACCCTAAAATGTTTCCTGATTCTCCTGTTTCTCTCAGGACTTCTCCAACACTCATTTTGTTGTTATTGTTTTTTAAATCATGGGTACATCTCTCCTGAATGTAGAAGCTTAAGCTTATAGGTCATACAAAGAGATCAAAAATACATTATATAAAGATATTTGACACTCATAATGAAACTCAGTTATATTCTAGTTTTATAAGAAGTTAATGAAAAGTACTGAAGAGGATTCAAGGGATATAGTTTCAGTTTGATCTCTGTCTCCAAAGAGTCAATGTTCTAGAAGTTAGAGGGGATTTTAAGCCTTTTTATTCAGTTTTATAAGTTTTATTTCATAATAGAAATCAACAAAGATAAGTTACTTGCCTTAGAGTAACAAGATAATTCTCTTGATGCCCAGACTTCCTACTATACTACTTATGTCATTAAATAGTTGTGTTTTCTTATAAAAGTCATAACTCCTGAACTTTAGCTTATAATAAAATGTTTAATTTAATTTTTATTATTCCTTCTTAGATTATATGATTCTATGAACTTAATTTGTTTGTTTAGTCCTCTTCTAGGTCTCCAATGGCACATCTTCATTTGGCATATTCTTTAATCCCTTTAATCAGTGCACTGAAAACACCCTAGAATCCATCTCAGCATAGCTGCTATTGTTCTATTGCCAGTTTCCTAGGTAACACTTTTAAAGATTTGCCCTACTTGAAATCTTCCAAAAGCACATAAAGTGCATCACTACCTATAATTTTATATAATGAATCCTTATTGATTTTTTTGTATGGTGTGGTATTCCATTTGTGTCAACTTTCTCAGGTTGCTTCATTTATTTCCTTTTCTCTTTGTCAATTTTCCCATGTTACAGAAAAATGCATTTCTGATCTAGGTTGGGAAACCTCTGCAATAACATGTCTAACCCCTATCACTTTTCTTTAGATCTATTTCAGTATTCTTACATTCGTCATACAAACATTATTCATGGCATCTTGGGTACAGGAGCTTCTGGAGCAGCTATTGAATAAATACATATTTTAGAAATTTTTTATCTTGATAGGTAGAAGTGAAGCAAATAGCAGTGTCAACTCTCCCACGTATTCACCATCGTTTTCTTATTAAGCAAATGAGAGCAGTTATTTTAAGTTGCAATAATGTTTTATAAAATAGCAAAGTAAAACACTGTCACCTAAACGAAATACTATTTCCTGACTAAATGCTAATCAATGGAATTTCATAAGTTGAAATTTTTTCTGGTAATAATATTTATAAAATTATAGGTTATAAAAATGCTATGTTTGCAATGCATAAGAATATTGAGCAACAACAAAAAAATGACCTGTGTTTCCAGTCAGAAAAAAAGACCCAGAGACTTATATTTCACTGTCCCACAATAGAATTTCTAAGCAAAACATAACATTATAGATTAATCAGTACAAACCCTCATGTTACTGGTAAGGCATATGAAAACTAGGGAGGTGAAGTAATAATAATGGAAATAGTCAAATAATATTAAAAACTAATTTACACAATATATAATGTAATTAGGCACTTAGCTTGCATTCTCATTTTAAATACAGAACAATCCTTAAGTAAGCACCGTTATTTAACAAAGAATTACACGTTAACTTATTGAAAGAATTGAAAACTGAGTTTTCAGAATCTCAGTACAGTGTTCTTTTTAGCTCACTCGTCTAATTGTTAAAATATTTGTTAAAATATTTTTCCAGGTTCTGTGCATTGAGTGAGGCATTTCGTGCTAAATATACATAGCATATAACCTATTAAAACTAAAAACCATGATTTACCATATAATTGACCTGCAAATACAAAATCAAACTGGCTGAGTCTTTTTTGTAACAAATTCAGTGGATAAAAACAATTCTCATTTGAATTTACAGAAAATCTGTCCTACATAGATTAAGCACAACCACTCGTATTTCTGGCAAATATTTTAAAATTTGTGACGCACCAGTAAGAAAATGCTTTAAAAAAAAAAATCTTTTGAAGAAATTTTGACTGCTTCTTAAACTCCATACAAATAATATTTTAATCAACTATGGAATAATTTGGCAACTGATAATTTTGGGGTGTGCAATAAAAAAAAAATTGGTTTAAGCAAACCGATTAAACTAATTGACTCATCCAAGAAACAAATTACATGTTGAAATCCATAGTTAAATTTAATTTAAGGTTCTGTGAGGTGCTGGAAAAAAGAAAGTAAGTATACATATAAATCTTCTAAAAATTCAAAGCAGAGCTTTTAGAGTTCACCTATCTTCACTGAACTTATTCAAAGCAAAACTTATTTTGTACCCTTATATCTACTCAGTCAAGTCTACAAGAAATCCTCATTTACTAAAATATAAATGTAAAACATAAAAATAACATGAAATATACTATACTTTGGATAGTAAATACTGTTGAAAAATTTATACATCCATCTATTCATTCAACATTGTATGATATTCAAGTGTATGTGCATTATAGAGAGAGAGATGTTTAGAAGGAATTGGGTGTATATGGGGAACGTATATAGGTGAGATACAGTCTATGCCCTCAAGCAATTTACATTAAAGAGGGTGGGTTAAAAAACTATGAAAACAACAATTACACAAGTTAAAGAGCGAACCTGAAATAAGAGAGCTTTAGTATAATACGTTTTCTAAATGTGGTGAAAAGTAAATCTACTTCACACCAGTAGTAGCTACAGAATTTCTATGCAGGAAGAACTTATTGGTGGACTCTGTGTTTAAGAATGATCATGAGGTAAGGATGGACTAGAGGTTTATCTTAGAGCTGTTTACTACAGCAATAGTGGCAGGTATCTGAGGGAATGATAGATATCTGAAGAAATGACAGGGAAGAATATGGTGATAGGAAACAAAAGATAATATCTTTAGAGAAATAAGCATTTTCAGAGAGGGTAAAGATACAAGAAATGCTCTCCCAACAAAATTAACTTTCTTCCGTTCTGGAAAAACATAAGAGGCAAGCCTAATCCTAACCTTTGCAGGGCCTTAGGTAAGACTACAAAAATAGATTCACATATTGTATGTCCAGACATATAAATGTTATAAATCTGGAAAACTGTTAAATAAAATGTATTCTATTCTTATATCTTGATAAACTCACCTCACATTTTATTGAATAGTTTGTTAGCTAGATTTATTTATCTATTGTATTTCTCTTTTTTCATGGAAGTAGTGAAGAGAGAGCTAGTTCCTAACCCTAGCACATACTGAGTCATTACTTGGCTCCATAAGGATCTCACTTACATGTGTGTAGACATCCTAGCCCACATGGGTAAACTCCATCTAAACCCCTATTTCTTGAGCTTAAGGTGTCCATACCAGTAATAATGGCTTGAGAGAGAGAGAGAGAGAGAGAGAGAGAGAGAGAGAGAGAGAGAGAGAGAGAGAGAGAGAGAGATTTGTGGAAGCAGATGATGGAAATGAACTGAGAACTGTTTGTAAAGTTCAGAAAGTTGTTGGTGAGATCTGGTTCAGGGTAGGAATGACCTCTTAGTCCTTGAGGACTCCTTGACTCTGAATGAGAGTGCTATTGCAGGAAGCCATCAAAAGTAGATTCAGGTCTCAGATGATACTGGGAAAAAATTCTAATGATGCATGAATTTCACATAGAGAATAGCATAGATAAGTACTAGGCACTGCATGATTCCTGACCACTACCTTTTAAAGAAAGATGTGAAATGACATGAAAATTGTGTAAAGAGCTGGAAAATGATGCTAGACATTAAGCTGAAATAGAAAGAGAAAATTAGGAATCTCCCCCCACCCCACCCCCCAACACACCATATCCAAAAAGAAAGTATACAGTGAATAAGCGCTGGAAATTATAGAGAAGAAAGCTTATATATTCTGGTAAAGATACACCCATACTGGTTCAGAAAAGAAGTGTGCAAATGTTAGGAAATTAAGTGAAATTCCGGCAAAAGCAACTACTTATAGCTTTAATATAAAGGTAAGTTTATACTACACATGAGGTGTCACTGATTATAAGCCATGTTTTTCTTATATTTGATCAGTATACCATCATCTGTCTCCCTTAAATTCAATACAATTATCATCTTGAATTAAATAAGGGTATTAAAATATAACTATTTTTTAAAACAATGTATCTAAAGTGTTGAAATAAAATTTATTCCTCATAAATTTCCATTTTATTGAATAATAAATTAAATAATAAATAAAATAAATTATTTTTATTAAAATATTTCTAAAATAAGGTAAATAAAAGGTCATATGTGTCAAATAAAAAATTAAATTTTTATTTTTTTATTTTTTATGGAAACATGGTGTACTTTAAATCCTAGAAATATTGACTAACTTAAAAATGTTTGTTAGAAAAACCACCAGTTAGAGGCACATCCACAAGAAGATACATTGTGACAAATAATAATTCATATACAATTTCTTGGTTTATTTTTTTATCCATTTGTATAGTTAAAAACACAGGATAAAGAAACATAGAATTGAGTTCTCATCTACAATTAGACATACTCAAGCTATGTAATACTGGACAAGTTACACAGTCTACATATCCAAAATTATTAACTATTCTTCAGTTCTTTCTTTTCTTCTCTCATAATATGCGTATAATAAAGAACATGGCTAGACTATATTTAATACTCTTATTTGAAGATGTTATATATGTTCATGCAACTAGTTCTTGCCAAACAACTGTGAAAGGGAAAGTTGCTGCTATTTTTTTGTCACAAGACTTTAAAAAAGCATTATTCTCCTGCACTCCTCAATTTTGACAACACATTGCATGTGACAATAGGCCCTGGGATCTGGTACAACATTTCAGTTTTGGACAACCTAGAAGAATTGACTTTCTGAAAAGAATTATCTAAGACTCTTATGTGAGCAATAATTAAATTATTATCTTAATAAATCATTATAATTTGAGATTTATTTATCGTTATAATTATCTAAATGATACATAGTGTATGTTTCAAATTCCTTATCTCAAAATATAGATTATGGTATTACTTAAGTAGAATTGCTGTCAAAATGAAAATAAACTGTAATACACTTAGCATCATGTCCAATGATGTATATCACTTGGTAAATATTAATCTTACTATTTTCTAATTATAATTTTATGATTATCCTTTCTCAACATAAGTAACATAAAACATTGGATATAATTATTTTAGTAATATATTTTTTAAAAATTTTGCTTTGTAAAACTGCTAGGATGATATAAAAAAATATGAAAAATAACACTGTTGACCTAATAAGATAAAATACCTGCCATACACTGGAAGACTTTTTTTTTTTTGTCCTTGTTCACAAATCAACCTAGAGAATCCAAGAGAACATTTCATCTATTTTATTTAAGAATATCCTTACTCAAATGAGGCATGATGTTATGTATAAAAATGCCACAGGAATCTACATAAATACTAATAGGTTCAACTAGTAAATTTAATGAATTTGCTGAATCCATGATCTTAATATTAATTGAATTTCTATGTAAACAGCAATAATCAATTAAAACTAATTTTTAGTGTCACTTAGAGCAGCATTGAAAAACATCAAATGACTAGAAATGAATCTAATGAGAAAAGAGCAATACTTATTTAAATAAATCTAAAATTACTACTAAAAGAAATAAATAACAACCTAAATATATGAATGGACATAACATGTCGATGTATTGGAAAGGCAATGCTGTAAAAATTTTATTTCCCACAAATTGAACTATAGAGTCAAAACAATTCTAATCAAAGCCATAGCTCCTATCTTGCTTTGCTTTTTGTAATATGCTTCTGTGTGGGCATGCATGTGTGTAAATTTACACAAAGGTTTTGAATTCATTTCAAATGCTAAGAAAAAAAGGCAATCAAGATTTTTTTTTAAAGGAAGAAATGTGGAAGACCAGCCAGATATAAAAAAATCATTATTAAAAAGTAATTATTATAAAGATAAATTATTTGTTATTGAAAACTATAACAAGGTAAATTAAAAGAAATTCCAGAAACAGACTTATATGATTTTGGACACTTGAATTATAACTAAGTCGTCACTACAGACCAGTAAGGAAAGCACAGACTATTCAAAAATTAGTGCTGGAATCAATGGATACTCATATAGAAAAAAAAAATCAGGTATATTCGATTATATTCCTTTCCTTTATTCTATAAGCATAAATTAATTCCAGATAGATTACAATATAAATTAAAAAGCAGGACAATAATTAGATATAAGATAACTAGAGAATATGATCTATCTAACTTTGGAGAAAATCAAAATTTCTTAAACAAAATACAGAATTCAGTAAGTAATTGATAAATTGGACTGACTACATTGAATTTGGGAAGTTCTATTTATCAATATATACCCCAAGAGAGTGAAAATGCAAGTAACAATGTAGCAAAAGACCACTGTAGTACAGTGAGTTCAACAATGAACTTTTATCCGTAATTATACAAATGACTTCTATAAATAAACTAGAAAAAATTATGATTGGTAACTGACAAAAAAATTGACAAAAGATCCTGAATTCTTCCTAAACTGAATTCCCAATGTTTGAAAACATCAACCAAGTGTTCAACCTCAGTAGTTATTAGAATAAAAAATAAGAAGGTTTAAACCACTGTGATATAACACCACACGCTCACCAGATAGTTCCTATAAAAATACAGAAAATACAAATTATTAATGAGAATTTGGAAAACTAGAACTTTCATACACTATGGTTAGGTCTATGAATTAATACAACCAACTTGTAAATTGTTTGGCACTCATTATTAAACCTGATCATATCAATATCCAAAATTGCCTAGTAATAATAGCAATAAATATCTGTACTTATGCAGACCAAAATTTTCTATAAAGTATACATAGCTGCTCTATTTGCACTAACAAAAACTGAAAATAACATAATGACTTTAATTACCTATAGTATTTTTCCATTTAAATAATAGTTTCAAATTTACTGTTGTTCCCAATTATACTATATCCTTTTTAAAGAGTAACTTTAACTGTAAGAGGCAAAAAAAAAAAAAAAAAAAAAAAAAAAGGGAAAGGAAAGTAAGCTACACACATATTTATAAAATTATCGTTGCCATCTCTGTAAACAATGGTCTGCAACAGTCCCTAAAATTAAAGATTTCTAGGACTCAGTCCTTCAAAGGAAGGAATTTTGTTTCCAGGAATCCATATTGAGATGAGACTCAGAAAATAGTCAAATTAATATTTTAAAACTCAGTTTAACCTAGTTTTGTCAGACATGGAGCACATCAGGTTACCAAGTCAAGACGCAGTGAACATTTTTAAATTTGGCATTCCCAGAGATAAGCCAGTAGTTATAATTAAAAGTTTAACGTCAATAAATAGACACTACAGGTGATTTCTCTTTGCTTGCTTGATTGTTGGTTTTAATAAAAAGTATCCCAAACATTATCCAGATACATTTTATGACTGTCGTGTAGTATTATGGATTATAAATAAAACCTTTTCACTTTTATCTGAGAGCCCAGTTGTTCCAGAATCTGGATTTACTTGCATTATACCAATGAAATTTTTTCATGAATTTTTATTGTGTGTATGTGTGTGTGTGTGTGTGTGTGTGTGTGTGTGTGTGTGTGTATGTTAATCTCTTGGATATCAGCATATAATTTTGTATTACTCTAGGTTTTTTTCTTTCAGTCAAATGAGCATGAAACCTCCAGAAATAAATTTATCTATGTTTAAAATTTGATGATATAAATATGCAGAGAAAATGTTATGAACTCTACAAGATATGAATAGATCATGGAAGTATGTCTTCTCTTTGCAGTTAAAAGAAAATATAATGGAACTGGGAATGTATGGTCTAGTATTAAGGAAAAAAACTTTTAAAATAAGCAAATACATGACCTTAGTATTATTTTTTTTTTGTTTTTTGTTTTGTTTGGGTTTTTTTAGAGCATTCTCTAACAAGCTTGCCTTAACATTATCTGGCTTTCTAAAAAAATATAACATTGATTAACTATTTACTACTGATTGAAGTCCATTCTTTAAAGTTAAAAGTTAAACTGTAAAAAACTGACAAGATGGAAGTAATTTTTGTTAAAGAAATTTCAATGATTTTTATCCACAAGAAATGATAACTCAACAACTGTTTTTATTGTCCTTTAGATTATTAAGTAGTTTTCTATTTAACAATCATAAACACTCTTTCTTTTCATTGAAAACATGTTAGTTTCTCATAATCTCTTGAGAACTATTTTTACCATCATGTTAGTTTTTTCATTGAGTTATTTTTTTAAACTGTGCTCAATATACTTTTGAAAAAACAATACATTTCAAAACATTAAAATTACACTTCGACATTGCGATTATATTAAAGTAGGATTTTGAAGGACATTGAGTTTCAAACAAAACTTTCATATTGAAATATTTAAATGTATCAAATCATCTTAAAATTACACAATATCATGTCAATTATATCTCAATAAAAATTAAAGATATATGTAACATATGTTATTATAAATACTAAAATACTCTCACAATGTATATAAACATATATATATTTCATTGATTTATATAATAAAATAATTTATATTATGTAATAAAATAATTTTATTATAGATGTTTTTTGTTTTTTTATTTTTTTCTCTAGTCATTTAGCAGGAATAAAACAAATGAATAATAAAAAATTAGGAACTATAATAAAAGCGTTTCAATTATAAAGGGTATATAATTCAGTTAGCAAAGTTAATTCTGACGTAGTTTAATAAAAGCAAATTGTGCTAATAAGTAACATTCTTCTAACTCTTAGTAGTATATTTTAGGTATTTATTAGAGTATATAGTTTGAATATCACCATTATCTTAATCCATAAACTTTGAGATTCACTTAGACTAAGAGGAAATTTCAGTCTGAAAATCACAACTTCATCCTGTGTCCCTGGGATTCTATCGTGCTTCTGGTTTCTTCCTTATGGTCTCTGTATAGATTTCGGACTTACTTAGCCAGTCTTTGCAACTGTGTGAACCAAGTCTCTAATAAACATCTCAGATAGATAGATAGTTGAATAGATAGATGGGTAAATACATAGGTAGATAATATATATAGGCTATACACACACACACACACACACACACACACACACACACACACACATATATACACATATACACACATATACATAGAGATATAGAGATAAACATAGATTAGAGATATAGATATAGATGATATATAGATATAGATATTGATATTGATATAGATACAGTTATATGCTACTGGTTGTTCCTCTGGTTGGAACCTGGCATTCAGATTTTAGTACTAGAAGTGGTTACTGAGGAACAGAATATTTTAGGTAGTTTTCCAGATTGATTCTGGGTTTTCGGGAATTCATTGTCTAACCTGATTAAATAAAGTCATTAATTACCCCGTTTCCAGTGATATAGAGGACACTGATATTTCATGACATGATGTAACAAAAGGTTTCTGAAATAAATTTGACACCTGCAATTTAGTATCAACAGAAGAAAAGGTACTTTCTCTAGGGCATTAGAAGTGACCAACCAGCCCCATTAAACTCCTTATTTTGATGAAAATATTTTAAGTTATGTTCTATCAAGAAAGAGTGGAAGAAGGGTTTAAAAGATAAAGAGGAGTAAGGTACAAATATTCCAGTTATAAAATAAATAAGTCACAGGATGCAATGTATAGCACAGGGAATATAGTCAATAATATAATTTTACTTTGTACAGATGGTTACGAGACATATTAGGGTGATCATTGTTAAGGTATATAAATGTAGAATCACTATGTTGTACACCTCAAACTACTATAATATTGTATGTCAACTATACTTTAATAACAAAAAAAACCTAACGAATCATCAAAAAAGAATGCCAGTAGCAAGACTAAGTTACCTTCCTACTATCTATATTAATGAAACTTTTTCTATAAAAGGTGATCAAAAATCGTGAAGTAAAACATCTAAAAGGTGGATATCAGGCAGTTAATTAATAATAATATTGTTTAAATATTCTGAATTTTAGTATTTTCAGCTTTATTTGATGTAATCATCTAACTAAGTATTCATTTGTATAACTATGCAATATTTGTAATTTTAAGTTACTTTTAAGGTGGACACCAAAATTATATCACTTTAGGCCTACACAAAATCTCGATTTACTCCTTTCTATATAGCTATATGGAAGGATGGAAACTAGAGAAACAGTAGGTGGTAAAATGTAAAATCATGCCCTAGACTGCCTGATGGTGAAACTTGTTTCTATCTATTTTTGGTTTTGTGATGCTAACAAGTTACCTAACCTTCTTTGCCTAATTTTCTTATTTGAAAAATGAGGATAATAATAAAATTTATCTCATCAAGCTATTGCAAGAATTATTTGGAGTACTTAGGACCAAAGTTTCTGGCATATAGTAATTGTTATGCAAATATTTGATGGAGTTAATGATTATCTAGTGTTAAATTTCAACAGGAATCCTACATAACATATTTTACTGCTGTGAATTAGAATATAGTTTACAACTCTGTCTTATAGAACTAAGAACTAAGACAAAGGAAATATAAAAGTAAAGAAAATAAAAATAACATAGTATTTTTATTCTAGAATTCTGAGAAATCTATAAAGAGCTATTATTGATTATTTTCCATATTTGCTTGCATATCCTTACAGTCTATAGAATCTTTACAAGGTAGTATTAAATTTCAAATATTCTAATGGAATAAATGCAAAGGTTTTACTTCAAATGATAATATAGTGGATGGATACATTAATACCATTTTCTATTCTGTGAAATGCAATTATTGTTATATTTTTTTTCAATTTAATTGTGTGCTATGCATAAGACTACCTTTGATTTTTACATCTTTATTTTAGTATAGTATTCTTGTTTGTTATTTCAAGTATTGATATGGGACAATGTTAAAGCTGTATATTGAAATTATTGCAAAGACTTTGGAATATAGATAATACATTAATATAGAAGAATCTTGTTTTCAGTAATAACAAAAAATTGCACATTCCTTTGTAGAGTAGAAAAAAGTAAATTTTAGAAGGGAAAACATTAAAACTTCACAAATGAAAATTCAACTGAACTTTATGTTCCTAATTTCTGAATGTGTAAATTATTCTTAAAAGTTTACTTTAACTAAATCGAAAGATATATAAAACAATATTACAATCCCAATGACAATTAATCAAATTAGAGCTATTGGAAAATGTCAATTAATATAAAAATTACTATATTTACGATTTGGAATAGCGATGTCCAAAACTATAATTCTATCTCAGAAGCTTTTATGATTAGTGTGAATTATAATATTATGAATGTTATTTATAAATAGATAAAACTTAGCTCATAAAATATAAAATATAAAATTAATTGATATTTTGACTAGATATATGTCTTGCTTTTTTGTAGAAACCTCTTGTTTCTTGAGAGCAGGACTCCTAAATCTGGTAAGACATAATATGTCTTCAGAATTGGACTTACACTCATCTTTTGGACTGACACTCTTCCCATTATCCCATTTCCTCTCTTCAACTAGAAAGTAATTATTTGAGAAACATGCCAATATTGATAACATGTAATTTTACAGTATACAAGTTAATTCGGATATTTTACCCTAAACTAAATTTACTCACAATATAATAACTTTCAAAGTTTGGTCCCCTAGCAAAATGTCATGTGTGTGTGTGTGTGTACACATACACACACACACACACACACATATACACACACATACACATATATATACATACATACATATTATATTATATTTAAATAATAATTTTTTAAATTCCCAGAATGTCACAGTGATAAGTTTGAAATGAATGTACTTGAACTATTTTTTCTTTTTATTTCTCAATAGGAAAATAAGGAGCATTAAAGACTAATTTTTCTTCTCTTTCATACATGATATAGAAATATATCAGTTTTGAATGTACATATAAAAATTAATTGCTCTTTAGAAAATATTGATAGCTTCTTGCATTCAAAGTTTTTTGTGTAAAATTAAAATTATCAGGTTTACATATTTCATTACCATTTATTTAATTACACTGTCAGTTTTGTATTAAAATTGTGGATATGGTAGCAGATGTGGGGCTTTAAGATAATTTTGCAGAAATGTTTCATTTCTTTATACAATTTTCAAATACTGATCTAATAAATTTAAATTGCTTGGGGGATAAAATCCTTGGCATGAATACCATGCTATAGTGTGGTTAAAAAGAAGAATCCCTCAAAAAATTTTGATTCTTGTTTTTCTTTTTATATTTTAATTTCCAATGTTAAATATGTGATTTAGATGCCAAAATGACAATGGGTGCATTTTGTATTCTTTCTAAAATTATCACAGATTACCCTAATGACTTGATGCAATTATATATTTATAACATGTTCTATCATCTAGAAAAAAATTAAAAATATATTTATGAAAGTTATTAATAGTGTTAAGAAAACAATTATTTTATTTATAAACACTGCTAGAATATTTTTTCATTTAGAACATTTTTTAACAATAAAATGATAAGCACATAAATTTTATTACATTTTTTAAATCTTCTTTTTACTTTCCTTAATATTTTATCCCTTTCATCAAAGTCATTTTTATCATGCTTACTATGTGACCAACGCTCTGATAAGTATTCTCTGCCCTTAATCTGTTCACATTCATGGGCTGGACAAATGTATCAGATAATTTAGATTCACACATAACTCCATTAAAGCATATTAACAACACAATTAAATTATAGGCCCATAATAAGGGTCCTCTTTTTCTAGATATAAAGACATAAGGGGCACAAATAATATTGTAATAAAACTAGAAAGACAAGCAATATTTTATGTATGAAGAATGGTATCTAGACTAATATATATGCAAAAATCATGAATCTCCAGATGAAAATTATAAAGATCAGATTGCTAAATGAATACAAATATATTATATTTCTATTTATTATCGTTATATGATTATGGAGGAATGACAGAGATTATGGATAATTATTTCTGAATTCATCCACTTAACTTTCTTGTTCCCATTTTTCCCATTAGATAGATATCTACCTTGCTATTTCCCAAGTCTGCATCCACCTTAGCACATTCTGACCAAATTCATGACATGACTGCACCATAATAGAATGGCTAAATAAAAGGAGAAGCATTTAGTGTATGTCATAGAACATTGAAATACTTTGTAATGTCTAATAAAGTAGATTGTGAATCTTTTTTTCTGAACACTCAAATTAGAGAAAAGAGTGATTTACTGAAAGAAGTATCAAGTTTTGGCATCAGAGTTATAAGTTTTGTCTATGCTTTTTCCTAGATACTTTCCACTTTTGCTACTTTGGGTAAATCTTTTAATGTCATGAATGTGATTTTTCTTTCTAGAACTGAGAAAGCAACTCACACAGTTGTTGAGAGTATTACATGAGATGTAAGTATAATAGCTAAAACACACGAGAAATAAATGATTTGAAAATAAGTGTGTAGTGCCGATATAGTGCATAACACATTCTAAGTATTCAATAGTATTTTTTCATCCTTTATCTCCCAAAATATGTTAGAAAAAAATTGAAGAGTATCAATTTTAAAAACATTCAAAAATGAATGAAATATGAAGTCTATTGGTTTTGCAGGCAAAACAATGCACTTAACTGGTTTACTTTCTATTCAAATAGTTCAATGTTCTCTAAGATATTCTTTGGTTTAAAACTTTTGTATCGCATATCATTGTTCCCTTTAGTTACTGTTTTTATGTGGACATCAGCTAGCAGTATCTCTAATGCCTGTCTCGATCTTTGGTACTTATTTGTATTTATACCTATTTAAATCAAACCAAATATTTAAACTATTGAAAATATCTAAGAATCTTAATGTCTTGTTTTGGTTTTGTTTCTAACTTATTGTGAATAAATAATCTGTAGAGATGACAAATTGCTACAAAAATACCCTTATACTAAATATCAACATCTTAATTTATGGCAAGCCTAAAAGAAAGGTTATAGAATCTGCTTTTCAAAAAATACTTAATTAAATATAATGTTAATATAGACATTCAAGGTGCTTTTAATCATCTCTTAAAGAAAAGACTAATTTAAGTAGATAAGGAGGAAAAATTATTTGATTTTAAAAAATTGTTTAAGTGTGCTCTTTTACAAATATATTCATTATTACTGTCAAAGGTAGAAAGATGGCTGGACCATCATTGTAGAATATCTTACACATTTCATTTTTTTTTTTTGCAGGAAATAAGAGTTTACACAATAAGATGATTAACAATATCTAATTAGTACTTTCAGAAACAATCATGTGTAGAGGTTCAGAACAAGTCACCTCAAGATGTGCCTCTGTGGTATTCAGATTATTTTGAGCTAACGTAAATCGAGAGCCTCTGACCACAAGAAAAACTTCTGCCTCCACAGCCCAATTACCTAGAAAAATTTAAATAAGGGGCCTTGCTCATAATAAGAGGTTATCAGAGATAACCTTTTTAACTTATCTCTATGACGGGGCAAACTACAAATTACTGAACATCTGCTTTTCTTATTATCATGCAATGACTTTTCTCTCATTTGAAGTCCTAAGGTGCCTTGCCTTATCCTTAGCTCAGAATGTCATATATATATATTCCTCTTTAAGTTTCTGTACCTGAACCTCTCACGTATGTGTGGTTCCCATAAGTACATATATAATTAAACTTGGTTATCTTCTCTTATTAATCTGTCTGAAGAGTAAAGTTTCTTCCTCCCCTATACATTATAATTATAATTAACATTTATTAGTCACTTTCAGTGTAACTATCTCTAAACTAAACATTTTACAGTCTTATATCTTAGTTAATGACCACCACCGAGGCCAAAAAAAAAAAAAAAAAAGGCAAAACAAAAAAACAAACCACTGGGACACTATTTTTAGTATTATGATCATTTTATACATTAAGAAATTGAGGATTGATTGTCCAAACTTCCATACCTGATAAGCTGAGGGGTTAACGTAGAGATAAAGCAGTATGGAAGAATTTAATTGCAAAATGTCTGTGCATTTGCTTTGTATCCACATGTAAATTATATTCTGACTTTTTACATAGAAAGGAAACAAAATAAACAGTTTCATAGACAAATATGTGAATGTGTTCTTATTTACATTGTGTTTATTTATTCCACAATATCCTATGCTTGATTTCTTTACCTGCCACGAATTGTAAAACTAACTTGGAAATAACATATTTGTTCCTGTTCATTTTATGTATTTACTGATTTGAAGTGGTTATTAAATCATTCAGAAGTATTTACTGTATATTTCAAATTAAATACCGACAGAAAATTCCTTCCTCAATGAGAGCATTATGCTATTTGAAGTGGACTAGATGAAGTGGTGCTAATTAAACATCTGGAATCCAACCTCATTTTACAGTTTCCCGTTATTCAAACAACATTAGGCAAAGGCAATTGAGTATTTTAAAGGACTGATGAGTAAAAGTAGCATTGAAAAACATGAGAATTTCATCATAATAAAATTTTACAATAATTTTTAAGTTGTCATCATTATTAATCAGATTAATGTGCAAAATTTTGTCTATGCAAAAACATAAATACATTTCAAATATAGCAATATATTAAGTTAACATTATTACCTTTCTAAGAAGAAGCAATGATTATAAATAGACCATAGTCTTCCTTTTAGAAACATATAACATTAAAACTAGAATACACAACATCACTTATCAATATATATATATATATACTGTTATGTGCTTCATAACAAGATTAAAGACAACAATGAGCTATGTATATGATGATGGTCCCATAAGAATATAATGAAACTGAAAAATTCCTATCACCCAGTGACTTAATAGCCATCATAACATCATAACACAACACATTACACAAATACCATTGTGTTACAATTCCCTGCGATATTCAGTATGGTGATATTTTATACAGGTTTGGAACTGTAGGGGAACAGAATTTGTCACCCAGATATGTCTCTTTGTCATAAGGATTATTTTATGCTCATTAATTTTAAGAAACAGCAGACATGGGAGAAGCTCTGAAAGTCAAATAGAAGTTACCCTTTGTAAAAGATTCATTTGTAAGGGAAATCTTCATTTATAAGTAAGGCTGTACCTGAAAGAGGGGGATGATTTTATCCCTAAAAACACTTATCAATGAAGAACATAAAAACTGAAATCTAACCTTACAATAGTGGTTGACTGTGCCTTTCCTAATAATCCTGCATAACTGACTTCCCTCTCCCTCAACATCTTTTGTCTTCACCTGAAGATAGTATTTAAGATGGTGCCTTCAGCCATCTTGGAAATTACTCAGTTTTTCTGGGTCTCTCCCATGTATATAAGAGGTATAAATGTTATTACATTTTTTTGTTTTTTTTTTTTTCTCAAGTTAAACTGTATGTAAGTACAGGCATTTCTCAGCCAAGAACCTGGAAGATGAAGGAAAAATTATTTTTCCTTCCCTATGAAGCAATAGACTATACTATCTAGGTTTGTGTAAATGCACTGTATAATGTTCACACAATGACAAAATCAACTAATAATACAAGTCTTAGAATGCATCTTCATCCTTAAGTGGGAAGAATTTGCTTCTAAACTTATTCTGGTTGGCAGAACCCAGGTTTTTTTGGTTGTAAGACTGAGGTCCCATTTTCTTGCTGTCTGTCATGCTACCTTCCTATATATTTCCTGCATTTCTTCTTATGATTCCTTCTATGTCATCCCCTTCAATAATGGAGGGTTTATTTTTTCTCAAGCTTTGAATCTCTCTGACATCCCATTCTATCCCATCTCCATGAATGGCTCCTCATCTGCATCTCCTGCCTTTCTCTGCTTTTAAAGCTCATGTGATTAGATTGAGCCCACCATGATAATCCAGGATAACCTTCCTATTAGCTGAATGGAAACTCAGTCCCTTCAGAGCAGTATCTGGATTATTGTTTGATTGAATAGCCAGAGGACAATCTTAGGAAAATATCTTTCCAATTCTGACTGACATAGAAGGCATTTTTTTACATGAAATTAAAAAAATATCAGCTTTATCTTGAAGCAAAATAATTCTTAGAAATAATTCTGTGCAATGAAGTACCAAAATTAACTACAAATTTTAGAAAGATCAGTCTTATAGCAATGTACAGCTTGAAATATTAGAGTGGGGAAATCTGGATGGCTTCAGAGAGACCAATTAAACTACTCATTTAGTAATTAAGTTTAGAGATAAGTGATCAGGATAATGACAGAGTGAGAAGATATCAGAGGGGATAGGTTTGAATGGCACTAAGGAAGTAAATCTGCTGTATTTTGTTCCTGATTGGCTATAAGAGAATAGGTTGAAGGATGATTCTCATTTTTGGTTTAGGTAACTAGATCAATAAGATTAACATTTACCAAAGCATGAATAATATCCAGAAGAATAGACTTGAGTAAGAAGGAAATATTATATTTAGGTTTAGAGAAAATTGATTCATTCTGATTTAGAAATGTTGATTTTCATATGCCCATGGATTAGACAACTTTTAGTGAGTAATTGGAAACAACATTTTAACATAAAAAGTAAATTGAACTAGCTTCAGAGATGGGTGAATAATCAATGACTGGTACTTCAGAATATGCACATCCATTGAGATCAGAAATCAAAATTATAATTTTCTGAAACTTTAGCAAAGAGTAGAAAGAGAATGAATAAATTAAGAATGGATATGGTAGAGGATGGAAAATAAAAGCAGGAGAGTAGTTAATAAAGTATAGTATAGTTTGGAAGTATACAGACATTAGGAAATATTAGCCATTTCCTATATGTAAAACATGTGATACGTCAAATCATCGAGAGATAATTTAATTGAAAATGTAAATGTTCAGCAGAAGGCAACATATTTTTCTAATCATGATAATAAGGGAATTATATCAATCGTACACATATGTATTCACAACATACTTAACTCTGTAGAGTGGGGAGAAGAAACACTTTTCATTATTCTTAGGTCCATTTAAAACAAAAATGTAAGAACTTGCATTATTTTCAAAATGTTACAAAACAAGGAAGAATCTATGTACATTAACATGATGAATTTTCTATAAAAGTGTTCATGTATTAAAATAATTTTAATGCCATAAATTTATGACTTATACTAATGAGAGGCATATGTATGAGATTATTTAGTGTACAGTGTAAACTTTCTGAGATGTTTACAAACATCTCACATACTTCAAACACCAAAATGTTTTTTAATTATGCTTTAATTTTTATTATCAAAATATATTGCTTTTAAAAATAGGAAAAAAAATACTAATTTTATTACCAAGAAGTGAGACAACAATATGCAATGGAAAAATAACATAAAAAGAGAGTGAAATTGTTGGTAAAAAATACCTGAGAAAATTGGAGGAGTGGCATTAGACAACAGTTGCAGTTATTGCTATCCATTGGAGTAAAATCTCCTCTACTAAAACTGGAAGAAAGTCTATAAGGATGATTGATGATGCTGATAAATTTGGAGGTAGAAGACCTGAAGCTATTATGTTCTCTATTAAGTAGGACTCAAGGTATTCTGCTGAGTGCGATGGGGAAAGTGACCAGGGCAAGGGCTTTGAGGAATGTATAGTAATGTTTAGAAATAGCTCTTGTATGGCTGGGAAAGAAGGGAGATTAGGAGAGGATTAACTGTCCTCTGAGAGTTTTATAAGTTTCAAGACCATTATAGAGTTATAGTAATTGCGAGAGTTGAAAATGATGCAAGAATAGACAAATAAAACAGTGATACCTAACAGAAAACTGAGAAACAATCCCACATACATAACACCGTACATGAAAGAGGTGCCACTGTACAATGGGTAAGGTTGGTAGCTTGATAAATGATATTGGGACAAGTAGCTATCCATAGTATAAAAAATGAAATTGAGCCAATTCTAGGGATATCAAAGACTTAGAGAGGAAAACAGTAAAGAATTTAAAAGTTATTGTGGAAGAAAATCTTCCTAACTTCAGAATAGAAAATTATTTTACTTTTATTGAAGTATAATAACAAAAATAAGCTCCATAGACTTTAAGTGTTTACTTTGTTTTGACTATCATATACATCCATGTAATCATCACAACCAAATATAGACTATTTTCTTCACTACAGAAAGTTCTCTTGGTCTTCTAGTCTACCAATTTCCCATATCTACTCTGATTAGCAACACTTTCTCATTTTAATCATTATACATATGATTGGCCTCTTCTTACACTTAATATAAATGGAATCATAGATTACATAACCATTTGTGTTCATCTTCTTCTGTGGCAGTGTCTTATTTCATTTATTTAGTTTTTTACTGCTGGTTAATATTCCAGCAGTAAAAACACACCATGATTTGCAAATACATGCAAATCCTATGCAAACATATCATGCAAACATATGATGATTTGTTCATCCTTTGCTTATACTCCCACTAAAAATATATATGAAAGGTCAAGGTACTCCATATCCTTTCTAAAACTTAGCATTGTTATTTCTAAAATTTTAGCCTTTCTGGTTAGTTTATAACTATATCTTATTTTACTTTTAGCTTGCATTTATCTGGTAGAATTGTTGAATTGCACGTCATAAAATTTTGATAACCTCTTTTGGGATATACAGTTGATGCTTGAATAGTACAGAGGTTAAGGTTACTGACTCCCCACTTTCACCGGTCAAAAATCCACGTACGAATTTGGACTCTGGAAATTTAACTACTAAGAGCCTACTGTTAACCAAAGCATTTACCGATAACACAAATAGTCAATTGACACATATTTTGTATCATATATTACATTATTACAATAAAGTAAGCTAGAGAAAAGAAAATGTTATTTAAAAAATAAGAGAAAATGCATTTACAGTATTAATTAAAAAGATTTCTCATATTAATGGACCAGCTCAATTCAAACTCATGCTGTTCAAGGGTCAACTGTATATGTATAAGACCTATACCAATTATTATTTTTTTATGGAATTAATTTTATTTTATCTAGCTCACCACTGGATTTAAATATTTTAAACGTAAAATCTGTACTTCCCAATGAATAGATCCTGGAATTGGAGTACTTCTCTGATTCCAGTTATCTGCCTTATAGCTGAACTGGCAGCTTCTGGAACTGTGATTATTTCTTCCCATTTTAAAAACTGTTTACTAAGTTTGGGGAATGCTATAGGGTTTACTGTGCTCCTCAGTTGTACCCTCCATTGCCTGTACCTGAAACACCTTGTTCCACTCTGTTTTCTTTCCCTACCCTTGCAGGACAACTGTCCTCTACTTTATAAAACCATTAATGTCTCAGAGGTTTCTTTCGCAACCTTCACACCTTGCAGGACATGAGAGGCCCTGATTGACTCAGGTGATGACTTTCTTAGTTTTTATTTTCTCTCCATGCTTGAGAAAAATTTAGTGGCTTGGTAAAGAGTTACTTCTGTATGTGAGACTACTTCACACATTCTGAATTTTGGTTTATTTAGAGTTCTTGATACCCTGTTTTATTTATTTTTAATGGATTTCAAATTATGATGTTTAGGTTAGGTTACCTTGTTTTGTAAAATTATTTATTTCTCAAATTTTATTGGTTATATTGGTTATCATTATTTTTGAACTGTACATGCATAAGATAAATTCTATATAAAATATATATTTTATTTTATAAAATTGAATGTAGGAATTTATCAATGAGGCAGTTGTTATTTGTATATTCACTAGCTACACAAATATTAAATAAATAAAATTAGAGGAGTATATCCCTCCCCTCAAAAAATAAATTCAGTGTATTTACAAATGGAGGCTTAGTAAGAATATATCAGATCATTTCAGATATTTTGCACGACATTCAGTTTTCTCCATGAAACAAACCAATTGACATCCATCTGAATTTAACATTTTTCACGGAGGACAAGACATGGAAACAACTGAAATTCCCTTCAATAGATGACTGGACAAAGAAGATGTGGTACATACATACAATGGAATATTACTCAGCCATAAGAAAAGATGAAATACTGCCACTTGCAACAACATGGACGGATCTTTGAGATAATCAGGCTAAGCAAAATAAGTCAGACAGAAAATGTTGTGATCACATAATTTCACTCATATGTGATATATAAAACAAAGTAACAAACAAATAAGACAAACAAACGGATACTCATGGACATGAACAGTTTAGTGGTTACCAGAGGAAAAACAGGGAGAGGGGAGGTAGGTAAGGGTAAGAGGGTCAAATACATGGTGAAAGAAGGAAATTTAACTTTGGAGAACACACAATACAATATACAGATGACATTGAATTGCACACCTAAAATCTATATAATTTTATTAACCAACGTCACCCTAATAAATTTAGCAAAAAATAATAAAAGTAAAATAACATCAATAAAATAAAGTACTATGTAGAAGCAAGTCATTTCCTTAGGCAAAAGACTTCAGAAGTTCTAACACAAATATAGAGATTCAACTTCAAAAACTCATTACTAATAATTAGATATAGCTTTAAAATAATTTTGAAAAGTTTGTAATTTTTTTAAGCCAGGATTCTAATTAGACACTATTAGTTTCCCAACCCCTTTGGACCATCCTCTTTGCTAAACTTTGTTTAATAAAGACAGTAATCTTAATCTTACCCTGACTCCTTTTCAGTTGCAGAGATTCTTTATGTACAGACTGTATTTGTTGGTGCTATGGTCCTTTCTGTTTTACCTCTGCAAATAAATTGCTAGTGGATTCCTTATTACTATGTCTTTGCCTTTGGTGGCAGTTTTGGGGCACTTAACGTTAACTGCCTCAATAAACCAGACTACGTTGCATTAGGCTTTCTTTTTAGACTGTGAAGAATAGTTATACTTTCCATGTCATACTTACAAAGTCTTCTCATAGTATAGACTTACTCAGCATTTAAGTTCTTATTTCTGTTATCAATATTTTGAGAGGTACAGATCCTTACCTCTTGCTTATCTGTTGTTAATATACCTGATTACATTTAGGTTTGATTGTCAGTGATTTACTAGATTTCAGTTCAAGAATTCAAAAATCTCTATTCCAAATAGTTTTTTTTTTTATATAGGAAGAAATTCTATTTTTATTTTTAGTAATTTATATTGTTAAGTTTATTCCTGGAAATATAAATATGCCACTAAAAATAGAAGGCAGGATTCTGTTTCTGCAGTCTAGGCGATGCACTAATGAGCAAACTTAGTTATCTATGTATGGAAGCAATCATGACTTCTACTGGTATTCAAAAGGAGCATACCTATCAACCAAATGGAAATAAATTCTACAGGTCTCTACCTTACGTGTAATATGACAGAGGAGGAAGAAATAATATTCATTGAGGGATCACTCTCCGGTTCAAGGTACTGTTAAAAGACTTTTGATATTTATTATGTCATTCTGTCCTTGCTAAAAATATTAAGTATATTTTATAGTTATTTAATAAATGCAAAGGAAAACATTGATATTAGCCAAATCCTGTTAAATTACATAATAATTTGTCATTAGAGCTAGAAATAGAGTGGCTAATAATTTAGGATTTTTCTTGGCCTGGTTTAAGCAAGCTAACTTGGAGCCACAATGTGATGCTTATCAGAGTAATACAGCAAGAATCTTTGGGGACAATAAATAGTAGACATTAAAATTCAATATGGTATCCTCCATATGTATACTAGAAGTCTGAACTCTCCTTTCCTCACATACAAGCTGGTAATTACAATGCTTCCTGATAAAAAGATAAAGCAGAAGGCTTTTGTCATATCAGTTAGTTTTACCATTTTAAAGATTGAGAAGAGCCAGAGAATGGAATCTAGAATTATTTCAAAGCTCTCCTTTCAATTTTTCTGGGAAGAATCAAATAGCTTTTTATCATGGAAAGATTGCAAATCATTTTTCCCACATCTTTGGAAAAAAGATAATAATGCTGCTTGATACTGTCAAAAGCAATACATCTTTTTATCTTGACAATATTTTCTAGATCATATTATTCAATTTGAAAGTATTATTTAAAAAATTAAAATTGAAACAAATCATATCTAGATTTGTACTATTATTATTTAATCTAATCATTTAGCTTGATAACATAGAAATGTTATCCGGAGATTAAGCTGTTAGGATAAATGCAAAGGTATTGATAGTTACTGAAGATGAATAAGCAGTTTTTACTTTAACTTAATAATTTTATTATAAAAAGTTAAGAAAATAATTTTACCCCTAAATACAGTTATGAGTATTTATATTGACATCTGAATTCATGCATCTCTCTTTCTTTAAATTATGTCTACTGCTGTGTAAGTATATAGAGGTATAAATGACAAGGTAATAAAATCTATTCCCATGAGGCCTGATTAGGCTATTCAGGCTATTCCCTCAGAAAAAATGCTAAAAAAAGGAAACCTGAGTGTGTAAAGGAAATCTGATTAAAGGATTGAGTCACTTGAATGACCATCATGGAAATGTTCTTGAGCAGTTACTGCTATTTTAAGATATGAAATGTGCCAAGCTAAATAACAAACTTTCAAATACTGCAATTTTTTCATATTATTTGTTTACTGATTCAAACTACTTGTTCTTCTTATTGAAAATAAAGCAGATTTGTAAGAAATATTGCTATCATTTTGTTTCACTTTATGTGTTCCCAAGAAACTATCATTAACATAATTCTAAATGTTTACATAATCAAAGGCCTCTCACAAGTGGCTTTGTTTAGATTCCTACAAATTAAGCTAGATTGTACACTTAATTTATTAAAAGGTGATGTTTTTGACAACAATAATTTCATAATTGATGGTAATTACTGCACTGAAAACTCAAAATGCAAGCTTAAAAACAATATATGAACCTTGAACTGATTAGTAGGTCAGAAGTTTCCAACCTTTCGGTGGCAACGGATCGTCTGATAATTTCTGTGCACTCTCTGTGCTGAGAATTGCAATCTCTCCTGGCACTCCCTCTAATTTTTAAAGCCACTTTCACTGAGTCATTTTAGTCTTTCAAGTCTTCTTTTTAAAATGAAAGATCCCCAGGAAGGTCATTATAGCTTAACGAATTACTGCAAAAAAGAGGATGTCTGTTTATTTCACTCCACTTCCTTCCTAACTCTCCTGAACAGAAGAAAATGTCCTAATATCATGGCTACTCGAACATGTGGAGGTGCCAGTGCATGTTAAGTTTGTATAAGTCGTTTCTCATCTAAGAAGTTCTTTATTCTTTCTCCCTTTTGTTCCCCCTCATCTTCCCTATTGATGCACTTTTGAATTGCTCATCAAAGTTTTACATTTCTATCCCAGTTGATGGCATATTTTTAATGAATGGAAAAGGAAAATAAGAGTTCATATATATATAGGTTTATATCATTTTCTCTGAAATAAAAGTCTAAATGAACATATAATTCTTAAAATGAGAAACGAATAAGAAAATGAGAAAGCAATGTTCCTTAAGTATTCTAGCTTTAAGAGTAGAGCAAGAATAATAACTTGAAGGAAAGACAATGTTTTGTGTTTAAAATGCCAAGATTTTCTATATAAATTGAAAATCAGGGATAACTCCATGATAGAAGTTGAGGTTGAGAAGAATTTCTTTACTAGAAATATTCAATCTTTGAGGTTAGTTGTTGATCACGTATCAGTCTTTTTAATCCAATAATTAAAATATTTCTCTATACTATTTCCGTATTTAATAGAGCTAGCAAGGAAATGAATATACTTTTCTTTTTTTTCATTTTCATAACCTCTACTTAACTGACTTTCAAAGATTCGTGTAGGAAGGTGTGGAGAAAAAGAAAGATGGCTGTAGTCAGGGTTCTTCCCCACACCCGTAACTTCGGAGCAGAAGTGACCCAGCACGTCTCTCCTTATGTAACCATGGTCCCGGTAGGCATGCATGGCGGGCTTCCATTATTTGGCAGTGTGCCACTATTGTTTAACTGCCAGGTGAGGCTGGCTGCGCCCTTGCTTCAATAAAGAGGTATGTTGCAGGCGCCGCATTTTTTTGCAACTGCCGGAGCCTTGTATCCCTTACCTCGGAACCACGAATCTGCAGCAACACAGAAAAACAGGCATTTTTTCCCACTTATTTTAGGACCTGGAGGTGTATAAACATTTAGAAAGAATTAAAGGAGAAGAAAGGGAATAAATCATTGAGAGATATTTTTGAATAAATCCCAGAGGGGATTTGAAGAAGAAAATCTGTGAGTGGCATCCCCTGAAATAGAATGAAACCAATGATAATAACAATTAAAGGATGTCCTTTTACTGCAATAACTAAGATTGTAGATAAATGAAAAATTAAACATATTTGAAATAAACTTATATGAATTTTACTATATAAGACTATAACATGCTAGTAATTATTTGAATTCTTTTGATATAGAGGAGGCTGAAGATTGGTGAGATTTACAATTAGGCATAGCAATCATTTGTTCTAGCAGTGGTAATGACCCGGCTTTAAAAGGAAAATGCTATTTTTCATTCCTCTTACTTTTACAACTTTATTCTATAACTTCTATCAAAATTTTATTGGCCATGATGGGGATGAGACAGAGAAAAGTTCATTGAAAGGTTATGATTCATATATTTTTTAATTTGCTTTCTCTAACTCAATTCCATTAGAACTGCTGTAATAACTACCACTTTAATCAGTGTCTTTCTAGGTCAATCAGAATTCTCAACTTAAAATGGATTAAAAATAAAAGTTTATTTTTCCCATAATTGATACTTAATCAAGACCATAACCAAAACAATGAGCTAACTGACTAGATCAACTTACTTCCCTATATTTGAAAGGGATCTAAATAGAGAAATAAGATTATTCTGATTAGATGTAGGGTTGATATCAATCTTAACACCATAGAACAATCAAAATGCCACTCATAATGAGAAAGACTCCATTATTGATGTTTGATCTCCCATAGTGTTCAAGCTCCAAACTTCCCCTTTATCCTTTGCCCTGCATCTGTGTTCTCTAACAAGAATGTGCATTTTCCATTCTCTCCTTGGTATTCTTTGAAATTTTAAACCACAGGCGACCCAGGCCACAGGAGGTCACTCCAGCCCAAACTCTACCCCTAAACACAATTAAACATGGAAAACCACTTGCTCACACTGACTCTGTCATCCTGCCCACACCTCACTCTCACTCTTTGTTAACTCCTGACTGAACCTGAGCCCTTCTTAGGAAATTCCTTTAATATTTATTATGTGATGAATAGCTTTATTTTATATCTGTTGGTGTCTGTGTGTCATTCATAAACATCCATCCTGGACGGAGATGAGAGGGATTGTCTAGCAGCTAGCAGCAAATGCTAGATACCCAATAAAACACTGTTGTACCAAATAATTCCAGTGAATAGATAGACGGACCGGCAGATGGACAGATGGACAGACAGCAGGCGGATGGATAGATTGATGGTGAATAGATGGTTGGATGAGATAGAAGATAAATTTCTAAAAAAAGAAAGAAGGGACATAGATGTGTTACTGAAATGTGGAGAGCGAAAACTAGAAACCTTGCAATTATGTAAGCCTTAAATTATAATAATATTCTTAATTCATAATTTTTTTAAGGTTGATTTGACTCACCCCTTTCAAAACCAAACCATAGGTTAAAAATATTGCTGTGAAGCTGATTTTTTAGAACTTATCTTTAAAAGTCTTTCTCAATGCAAACTTTTGCACAGCCACTGTTTGGGCAAATCAAGCTTTGTTGTCATAACAAAATGATTATTTATAGGTAAGGAATCCATTTTTAGTCAAAATAATTGATTTATGTTAAAAGTTCTTAGCAGGTCACTTGGAAGGGAAATGTAAGAATAAAGAAATAATATGAAAAAAAGGAGATTTAACAGATATGCATATACATATATAAGTACAAATATATAAATGCATACATAGATAATACACAAATATATACATGTATTACATATAATCTCAGATGTTTACATATAAATATATATGAAATATCTGAGATTGTAAAATGTGAATTTAGTTGTTTCTTCACAAAACAACCTCATAGAAAATGAATAGAAAACAGAAAAATCTCATCTTGTCAAAACTAATGGATAAACGTTAAATTTTAAATGGATTAGGCTTTTTATTGTTTTTAATTTTATTTGTGTATATTTTGCTTTGTTATGTAGATAGTGTCCAGAACTTTCAGAATTTTCTTTTAAAAATATTGTTTAAAGTAACAGTAAATCTACAAAGTGTTTTTTGGGAAGTCTGGGAATGTATCAACTTGTGTATTGGAAAGTAGAAATACTCAGCAGGACAATTTTTTGAGTGCAAAATAAAAATCTGTTTTTTTGTGATTTTCTTCCGTTACTGGCCTACAGATACCAGTAAACATACGTGCAGAAAACCCAATGGTCTTAACAACCTCCCCTACTGCCCAACTAAACAAAACTGGTAAGATTGTGTGAGGGCACTGTGTACTTACATTTTAAAACTGTTAAAACCTAAGAAGAGAAAACAGCAAAAACATATTTTTCAACCTTACAAGTGTTTGAGTGTGACAGTACTGACTTCTTTTGGCATCACAGTAACTGTAATATTTGAATTCAGTGTGACAGTTGATGTTCCCCAGGCATTCTGCGTGTGCATTCATCATATTCAGAAACAAATAAACAGAAAAAGCTGGCCTTGTATAAAAATTTAAACAGAAATTTCCAACCAATTACCTGCAGATGCATTTTTCTCCTGATATGACATGGATTGAAGTGTAAAAATCTTTTTCCCGTTAATTTTGACTTCGTACTTTCCCAGACTGTAGCTCTGATTTTGGTTTCCTTTTTCAATTTTATGGATTTAGATACATAACTACAGACATAGAGATAATAGTGGAAGTGGAGGTAAGGTTCTAAATACAGATAGATAGGGATAAAGAAACAGATATGGGTTCTCATCTTCTTACTAGAAGACCTTTGATTATGTACTCATATCGGTGATTGATGTTGCTATGATTCAACATTTTAAAGATGGAGATAATTTAGGAAAGAACAAATTTCTGGAACTGATTTTTAAATTTTATCTTTTCGTTTTATTGTACATAATAAGGCATAAGTAAAGTTTAAATAGGAAAAGATTATTATTACTCTAAGACTGTGAGGTGTTAAAATTATTCTTTTATTAATACAAAAGTTTTCCAGCCTTGGTCAAATAATACATGTCATTCTGTACATTATTTACGTATCTGTGAAAAATGTAAATGTTGGACAAATCAAATCAATCCATCATTATCCAATTATTAAATAGTGAAAACAAACCAATTTACATGAAAAATTATCTTTTTAGGTTTTATATATATGTGATGTTGATGTCAGGATATCTTAAAATGTTAAACATCTTAAACATTTAAAAATGGCTAACATTATTTGATTACCACATATTTTTATAATTATTTTTAAAATATCAATTTTAATGGAACTAAAATATACAGATATGGATGTTAAACAATATTTTGCATTTTTTCCTTAGACTATAATGTAGTCCCTTTGCAACTATTTATTGAATTTCTTCCTATAGATGTAATTTTTTAACAGGACCCAGAAAATACCCATGTGCTCTTTTGAGCATAAGTCTACACAATAAACAGGTCACAATACATTTCACTGCATAATTGAGTAAATTTTCTCGAGTGAAATCTAGTAAGGATAGAATGAAAAGGGCACATGGATGAAAAGAGAGAGAGAAGCCAGTAATAGGAGGGGAATTTGAAATACAATGTGAAGTAGCACAGACACAGTTAAATTATTTGTGCGCTGAAATGCAATTCTCTCACTCGCTCCCCATCCTCAGTGAAGCAAGGATTACTTGTTCTCAATTACAGTGTGTCCCTTCATGGAGTAAGATAATATTTTCCAATCCTGTTGCACTCATGTATGGTCACGTGTAATATGAGCAAAATTGTGTCTCATTTCAGACTAGAAGTTATACAAACCAGGGTGTGCTTCATAAATCAAGGTGGTCTTTTCCCTTTTGATATTTGAAATGTTCTTGGTAGAAGCTTTTCTGACACCTTGTGTTCAGGAAAAAAGAAGGTGTAGAATAGAGCTGCAGCCCACCTTAAATGGGCATTCAGCATGAATTAGAAATAACTCTGTTACTATAAACTGCTGAAGTTGGAGGATCACTTTTTACTGCAGCATTACCTGTGATATAGAACATAAAGACAATGTATATTTTGTTTCTTAATGTGTTTGATTGATTGCTGGTTAGCTTCATATCAGTGGAAATTAAAGAGGCTAAGTACTGCTTTTCTGTAAAAATTGGTAGGCAAAAGCAAGATGATGACATGATATCTAAAGTAAAATCAACACATGGAATTAAGAACGCAAAACCAAAGATAATCATTAAAGCATAATAAGCTCCCTATGATTTATAGAATAATTAGAAATGAACTGGAAGTTTTGAACATATAGAATGGTAATTAGAGTCATTCTTAGTAGTAAAGGCCCTGATATTGATTTTATATTAAAATATATAGATTATAATTGATTAATTAAAATACTTTCAGCTCAGTTTGGATAAAATCATTTCTAATGTACCTCTAAAAATGATCCTCACAATTGCAATTTTGTACCTTTTTTCTTCTGGTATGATTACCTAATTATCTCAATATCTATGAGCAAATCAACCATCATTGTTAGTAAAATTAGCAGTTCATAGTATTTGTTTGTACCACCTAGTAAAATATTTGTGACAGATTTTCTGGGCATTGGGCCATAAGCCATGTTAGGTTTAAGATGTGCTTTCAGGATTCCAGGTAAGCTTACTAAAAACATTTTTGGTGCATTAATGTGATAATTAAAATCATTAGAAAAGATGCAAAATATGAAAAAAAAGAGCAAGACTTTAATATCCTTAGAAATAAATTTTATAATTTGTTTTGATTATTTTTTTTTACCTTGCAAAAAGGTTTTATAAAAATATAAGAATGGTAAAAGTGGGATATAAATCTAGGGAAATTTAGATAAGCTATTAATAGAAGACTTTTCAGTTATAATTCATTTATTTTTATTTGAGTTTTCATTGGTCTCAAATACAAAATGAAATTATATTTAAAAATCCTATCAAATGGTAGTATAAACGTTCTTTGAAACACGAACTGGATATTAAAAAAAATCAAGAATATGTATAGCTAATTATGAAATTTAACTATAATTAGATATTTGTTGGTGATAGAATGAATTCCTCTATAGCAATTGTTTACAGTAAATTATAACTATTAAGAGCATTCTGTGCTACACACCATGTTCTGGTTATAATTTCACTATAGGAATGTAGCCCTACAAGAGATCTCATAGATCAAAGGGGCAAAAAATAAACCAAGAGTAGTCTATGAAATACCTTAGCAAGTTTTTTTGACCATTATAGAGATGTCCATCATATAATAAGGAGATGCATCTTATCTCAGGATTAAATACTATTTAGAAATACTAGGAAAAGATTGCTTTATGACAAAGCAGATTAAATGTTCCAGAAAACAGAAATGTTATAAAATAATCAGATTTACATATAACCATAATCGGTTGAGGTGAAGACAATATAAACAGAGACTTTAAAGAATGGGAAGGTATATTAAAAGCTAGGCTTGAAATAATGGAAATTCTTTAAGAAGGAAAGAAGTATGCAACTTAATCACTATGAAATTTTTTTTGTTGACATTCATGGAGAGTTAAATAATATGTGTTGGTTAACGTGTCTGTTAAAGAATAATTTTTCAGCTGGCTATTTTTAACACATTTCTGTTTAGCTTGAAGTATACTCTTCATTATCTTTCCAATCTTACTTGAAAATTTCACCATGACCAGGTCAATTGCTTCTGCAACTCTAAAAATTTGCCATTCCAAGTAGCATGGTATTTGCAGTAGCATATAATTTGCAAGGTTTGGCACAAAATGTGGCTTTGCCAGAATTTCACAATGGCTAAAAATAGAACTTATATCGGTTTGCTCTGTATGTTATACAGAGCAATAACTATACAGAACAATAACTATACAGAGCAATTAATTTTGATTATAGAAAGATTAATACCTATTCACCTGAAGAACATGTAAATTAAAAATTAGGGAGTATATGAACATATAAATTAATAATAGCAAAATTCTTTCAGCAATATTACCTCTTAAAATAATTACATTTTCTTAAAATTTAAATATCTATTGTAAGAATTTCTGTTGTTTTTCTATTTCTTAATCTACTATAAGATAAATGGTAAATTTCAATTAAAAGTCTCATTGGAGAAAAATATAGTTAAAATTGCAAGTGCTTTTTAATCTCTAATGCCATACAAATTATTCAATGTAGTTCTTAACTGAAGATCATTTCTGTATGAACATTTCACATGTTTTCTATATAATTATAATTTGTTTAAGAACCAAACCTGTAAATCATGCTATAAATATTTAGTAAAGTATTTTATTTCTTCATGTTAAATATATACCTTTTATGTTTCTGCCTAGTTCTGTTTTGGAAAGAAAAGGACAGTGTTTAAGGTTATGGTGAATTTGTGAATGTTACTCAGCTTTTGTTATTATTGAGCTATGCCAAAATTTTACTTTATACTAAGCACCAGGCTCACAAATTGTTCTACCTTCTCACATATCTGATCTAAACTTAGGTTTCCTATGAATTTTCTTGTGTACTAATCACTGATAAAAAAACTATTTATAGGATCAGAATATGTATAAGTTTCCTAAAATATAAATTTAAGTGCAACTTAAGTCACACAGAGATAATGTTTCTAAACCTCATGAAGCAGTTTAAAATAAATTGGGGGAAAAATGTTCTTCATCCTTATCATTTTTCTATACGCTTTTAATTTACATTTTGTTGTGCCTCTTTGTTTTCCTTCCCCTTTCTTTTATATTCACGTTTTAAGTTTCCAATTATAATCCTAAAGTTCTCCCTGAAGACCAGGATGAAAAATTCTACTGTGAAATCATGTAGCTGTGTTATCTTATTTAACTATTTATTTAGCTCTCTTTAGCTAGGAACAGCTGGAAAGGAATGGAGGAAGCTATAGTGAACATGTTTTACTTGTATTAAAAATTATTCTTTCCCAGGTAAGCTTGACCATACTGTAATTGTTTGTTCCTATTGTTGCAATGGATATTTTGGAACAATACTAAAAATGTTGTTTTGTGTATATAATTGATAAGCACATTTTTGATGCCATTGGTTTCTGGCAAAGTCTTCAGTAATTGTTTTCACTACTTTGTCCTGAATTCAGAACAGTTAATGGCCGGTCCTTGCCTTTCATGTACAAGTGTATGATATGAGTGCCGAAAGGCAGGTGACTCTCCTAATAGAAAAGCTTACACATCAATGAATCCTGATAGAAACATTAAATTTGTCTCCCTCTACTATAGAAATACTTTACCAGGTCTAAACGAAAACACCGGAACCAGAGAGTGTGGAAGGGTGCCAGGTAATAACCAGAAGTTTGCGGGCCAAAGTCTCTTTATTAAGAACTTTTATATTTATGGACTTGTGCATGTTGTTGTTTGTTTTGTTATAATACCTACAATTGATTGTTCTTCTTTACTTTAGAGCCAAGATGCTTGTTAAGGTCCTAATCATCTCTTACATAGACTTATATACATTTGCATTAATTTGTCTTCTTGTCCTACATACCTCACCTCCTCTTCAATAGTTGTAAAGGATTCTGTCTTATATACACATGAAGCAGGTGGGTTCTTTATTCACAAGTTCAGTAACAAGTATTTATAAACTCATAATAGAAAATTTGTGCCAGTTAGACAGTGTAGACATTATAAAATAATGATATAACATAGTATATTTGTTATGTATTATGAATATATAAATACAAATTCACAAATATAACTTTATAACTATATATAAAATTATATCCATATATTTGTGTACATATATATCATAATAATATAAAGTAAAAGAAGTAAATTGGGTAATCTTTTATTATAATTTTGACATTTTGTCTTTACACATTTTATCAATTTCAGTTTTTATCATAGGAATTGATTATATTTTTCCTGAACAGTAATGTGTTATTTTGATTGAAACTAAATCCAAGTTGACATTTATATGTACAAAGCCTCTCAGGTGTTTATGTGAAGTGCTGATCTCATTATGCTTTGGGCAGCTGTCACCAAACAGTATGAGCAGCAAAAGTATATGGAGCCCTGACTACTAACAAATCTGCCAGTCTAAATGTACTGTACCTGATGTCCAGAAGCCACCATCTGGACATCGAAGGCAGGTCTCCAGTTTGTTAGTATAGCAGATAGACATAAACAGCTTCTTGAACTATAAGCTGACTAAGCAGCATGAAAATTAGCCCCTGGAATAGGAGCAGGTGGCAACCATTTCCCCCAAAGCACGTACTTACATTCAAACAATTTCTGAATCTGAGCCAAGAATTGCCTTTTCCTTTTGCCAGCTAGCCATTCACTGTTCAGTCTCCTCACCTGCTTCATTCTCTTGGGAGGGATACAAGCAGTACTCACCAGCTGCCCTGCTGGAGATGACTCTGTTGTGATACCAGAGAAAAGCTGGGCTGAGAAGTAGGAAGTGTGAACAACCAGGAAAAGTGGTGTAAGGGTAAATAAAGACTTCCTTGCTATTTTTTTTTTGTAACATTCCTCTAGAAAGGAATAAATGTCTTCAATGAATGTGAGCAAGTCCTTTAGAACAGAACTATTTTTCAGGAACTTTATTGTACACATTGAAAAATATAGTAAAGGATAATTAGAATAACATAATCTCCACATACAATAGACAGTCTTTAAAGGCAGTAAATACAAAGACTAACTGATCAATTTTCTTCCACTTCCTTTTTCTTGGTTCTTTTTCCCTTCCTTTTTCTTATTCTTTTTTCCCTGATTACATAAAATATCAGGAGCTACTCTTCTTCCTTAGTAACCGTCTCTGTTCTATTTCCTTGCCAAATAGTGTGTGGCTTATGGACCAGCAGCATCAGATGGGAACTAGTTAGATAATGCAAAATCTCATGCCAAACCTCTTGACCTACTGGATCAAAATCTGCATTTTCATCAAGATATCTATGTTGTTCCTATGTATGCTTTTAAAAATACATATAACTTTTAAAATTTACTTTATTTATTTCATTTGTTTAATTACGGTTGACATTCAATATTATATTAGTTACAGCACAGTGGCTAGACATCTATACAATATGAAGTTATCTCCCTTGTTCTACATTATAACATTATTGACTATGTTTCCTATGCTGTACTTTACATCCCCATGACTATTTTGTAGCTACCAGTTTATACTTGTAATCCTTTCCCCTTTTTCACCCATCCCTCAGTGCCCACCCATCTGGCAACCATCAGTTTGTTCTCTGTATCTATGAGTCTGTTTGTTTTGTTTGTTCATTTCTTCTGTTCTTTAGATTCCACATGTGAGTTAATGTTTGTTAATGATATTTAGTGTCAGTGATTCTCAAGACCGAGATCACACTAGAATCACCTGAGGAATTTAAAACTACTAAGTCCTGGGACACAGTGCCAGATTTTAATTGAATTGATCTGGGAAACTGCCTCAGAGTCAGTGTTTTCCAGAAGTCCCTGAGGTGGTTCTAACTCACATTTGAGAAACAAACTTATGCATGGATTTCTCAAATGTATTTTAAAAAGCTTAAATCTAAGCACAAATAAGGAATTCAGTTCATTTTTGGTAGAAAAAAAATACGTTCTGTAGATTTCAGAAGAATTGGGTTTTTAACTGACTATAAATAATGATATGTTAAAAATCAACTAAACTGTAAGATTTGGATTTTGAGAGGACATATCATTGAATTGATAATAATTTTATATAATTTATTAATAACTATAAAAGAATGGATTTTTTAAGCTAGACTTTTATAGTGGTGAGATTTTCTTAAATGAATAATGTTTAGTAAAAAAAAAAATTGTAAGGTAAAAGTAAAACATTATGTCTTTCTTACTTAACCTGTTATTACATGAGACCACCTCACATTGTTTATAAAAATAATGAAATAAGTCACTCTACTAGGAAATAGAAAAAAACATTTATTAGAAATGGAATAGTTTTCCAAGAATCTGTTGGACTTAACTGTAAACAAATAATAATGATATTATAGTCATCTAATTTCTAAAAGAAGGTACAAAAATTAAAAGAAATCATAAGACAAAATATAAAACAGTAATATTTGTAATTATTTTATTTTACCTTTTGTAAACCTGGATATTTTGTAACTGCAGAAAATACGAGTTACTAAAATACATTATTTTAAATTCATGTAATATAGTATTTGTCCAGGTGTCGCTATAGATATCAGACTTGTGTTCTTTTCTAAATCAGTCATGAAGCAGCATAAAGACAACAGGAAAAATATAATGTTAGCATAAATACTGTTACCGCTTATTTATTTATTATTTAAAGAAATTTAAAAACACATATTAGTCTCTAGTATAAACTTTACATGTTCACAGTACTGATGACAACATATTAAGGTAAAATTGTAAAATAAAATTTCATAAACCACTGTGGGTTTAAATATTATATGTTATCCCCCAAAATGACAAAATTAAGCTACTTATTACCTTTAAATAGTATGCTATTTAAAACTAAATAATAGTTTTCATATTTTCCTTGAACTCAAAATCTTATCAATTGGTATTTTATAATAAAAATTTTAATTTTTAAAACTGTATGTAGATGGTTAGTCTCAAAATGTATTATTCATTTCTATGACTCCTAATGTAAATATGATTGTATTTACAAATACTGTGATTTAAATATATACAGTGCTCAAAAATGTTTAAGCTATACCTAATTCCTGTCAAGAAACAGATTTCTTTCTATGTAAAATGCAAAATCTATTATTTTTTCTTAGTTTTATATTCAGTCTTTAACAACACATTGTTTTCTTGAAAAACTCAGCTTTTGGCAGTTACTAATACAATTATGGGTGGAAAATGGGAAGGGAATAATAATGAAAGTAATGCTTAGAAGAGTCAGCCAACTTTCAGCAAATCTGGTAATGAAGCTTTGTTAAGGCACTGAATCTATCTTGAGATTAATTTAACTCACTTGAAAACGTGGTGTTACTTATTGAGGAAATAGCCTTTCCAGGAAATGTAGCTGTTTAGAATACAATTCTACTTCATTATAAGACAAACAACAAAATAAACCATTAAGCAAAATTATAGCCATAAGGCTTTTAAATATGAACTCAAACGATTTTTGCAAAACTACTATGTGCCAAGTACTGTTCTGGGCAACTGATAATAATGAAACAAGGTATACATTCTAAGGAGCTAATATTATTCCAAGGAACTCAGAAAATTACAAAATTAGTTCATTTTAGAGTGATGAATGCTATGAAGAAAGTAGGATAGGTGATAATGCTAATATGCTTCCCGTGGACTTATATAGATTTGATTTGTGGTGTATTTTTCATCATTTAATGATTTTAGTTGAGTCAGTGTTGGACTCTTACAAATAAAGCTGTTAATATCTGTGTGCATTTCTTTACATAGATGTTTTCATTTCTTTTGTCAGGAAACCTAAGAGTGTATGGCTGAGTTATATAATGGGAGTAACTAATAAAACTTTTTCCGTAAGCATTATACTCTCAAAAGATGTATAAGGAAAGTCTGAAGATGAAACTTAAAATAAGGCTTGAATGATTTGGTTTAAATATATATAAAAGAAATATTAATAAAGATAAATTCAGATCTAATGACATGTTGTTTTAAATGGAAGGCAAAATTCTTTCAGAAAAGGAATGTAGACACTTTGTCATTCAGACATATTAGAAAACCAATGCATCATCTTTACCCTACAAATTCATCTCAACATGATAAATAGTAAATTATCTCTGTAATTATAACTATATAGCAAATATTATCTTTATTTTAGTTTTAGTTTTGCATAATTTTATTTAAGTGATAGATAAAATATAAAGGATTTCAACATTTACTTATTTTAAACAGTTACTTTTCCTCACCAAGACAGTTGTTAAAGTAACTATATTATTACTTTAATTCTTATCATGGTACTAGTATTTGCATGTATTAGATATTATTTTTCTAAAGGGAAACAGTCTTCATAAGCATTGAACAGAAGAGCACTATTGGAGAAAGGAGAAGATCCTTATAATAGGAATAGATACAGTATACAATAGAGATACTGTTATTGAAAACTTTCTACTGTATTTTGTAAAAAAGATTTGGTCTATTTATATGTTATATTTAAGATCTAAAAACTCTTTTAGAGGGAGAAGTAATAAGAAGCCTGGAGAACTCTGTCTGATGGAAGATTTGCTGTCAAGAGTACACTGTGGAGCTTGCTTTATAACAAGCGAAAAAAGACTTTGGGCAGATTTTTTTTTTTTTTTAATTTACTTAGTACTGGAATGTTCTGGGAAATTATCTCATTATGGAGTTCAATATTTTCTTTTACATTCTACTTGATTTATTGTGTTTCTTGCATTCTATAAGAGTGCATAGTTTCCCAATTGAAAAAAAAGGGGGAATTTCATGTTGACTTATCTCAGTTCTCTTCTTTTCTCTTTATAAGAAGAGTTCTTTAGCCAACTAGACCTACTTAGATTATTGAAAAATAGAGCATAGGTGATTCTGCAATAGCCCTTGAGAATCAAATCAATGCTATAATTTGAAATGCATGTGAAATCAAAACTGTTGTATAGATTTAACATTTGCTTCACTTTCCTATCTCATTGACATTTTCCCAAATACAAGGAAATCATTCTACTACCAGCAAGAAACCTTAAAAAAAAAAAAAAAAAAAAAAAAAAAAACTGTGTCTGATTTCATTAACAGACCTTCATTCTAAGCTCTTTATAAGGCAATATTAGTTCACATCACTCTTTTTAAATAAACAGTGAAAGTACTTTAAAATACTATTATCTATGGAATGTATAGCTAAAAATAAATTTTATTAATATTACATGCAGAGAAAATAAACTTGAATCTTGCTTACTCTATTGTAAAATGTATATTAAAATATTTTTTGAAAATTTAATTTTGATATACTATGAACCACATGAACATGGCGTAATACTTAATATCAAATAAGGTTGTTAAGATCATATTGAAAATAGAGATAATTTTAGAGTAATTTTAAAGTAAAAATCAACAGAAATTACTAATGAATCGTACTGATTTAAAAAAAATGGATAATTATGAAGCATGAATGACTGAGATATCAGCGAGGCTCCTGACAAAATTTATGATTCTCAGAAGTAGCCCCAATTTATAAAATAAGATTGAGAAGTTAAATTTGTTGCAATAAATTAGAAATAATTTAGAAAACTGTATCTTAAGGTGTGATTTTTCTGTATGTGTGGTTGCGTGTGTGCGCACATGCACAAGTGTGTGCATGTGCATGAGTGTTAAAATATAAAATTAGAAATCAGATGCTAGGTAAATCCTAGAAATATAGCATGTCCTTTGCATTTATTTTAATTATTCAAGGAAAAGGCATAGGCGTATGATGTAATTTTTAAAATTATGTTTAGTTGAAAGGCCAATAGCTTGCCCAGCAAGAAAGCATGTTTGGGAATTATAAATCTATTCTAGGGCTGGCA
Source organism: Eonycteris spelaea (assembly GCA_003508835.1). Taxonomy (NCBI): domain Eukaryota; kingdom Metazoa; phylum Chordata; class Mammalia; order Chiroptera; family Pteropodidae; genus Eonycteris; species Eonycteris spelaea. The sequence goes on from PUFA01000104.1 coordinate 4,809,735, forward strand.
TTCACATCTCATAATAGTTTTGTTATTCTTTACCTGTTATCTATCACTGGATAAAGCCTCTTATGAATTGATAAAAAAGTATTTCTCTCTGGCAGATAGTCCAAGAGATAAAGTTTAAAAAAATATTACCTATCAGATACAAGAGGAAGAAATACAGCTAAGAAAATATGGGTTCTTTGGCAGATAACAGTTTTAAAATATTGAAGATGAAATATCCTTAATATATCTAAAGTTATTCCACAACGATGACTTGAATAAGCAGAGCATATGCTAATATTTTTAAAACATAAAAATTATAAAGAGTCTTACCAAGTATGATGATTAGTCACTGAGTAACAGATAACACTTTAGTAAAAACTGAAAAGTATTAATTATGTAAAAAGTGTATATGCACATAGACACTTGAATCAATATGACTGCAATTATGGGGGGAAAAAATCAAATCTTAGACATACCCATGAAGTTTCAGGCAGAGATGAAGCCACTGAAGTGAAAATTATTTTGATTAAATGTTGATTTGAATATGTAAGCTTTTTTTTTAAATTCAAAATATAAGGGGAATGGCACTGACTATGTATTACAAAATTATTTTCAGCAAATCTAAGTATACCTGTAGACTAAAGAGTTATCAGCTAGAATAAATGTCTAAATCAAAGAAAATAGCCTTATGGAATGTGATGGCTCTTTGAACATATTAACACAAGAAGGGAGGGAAATATCAGGATTTAATTTGGTAAATGACATTTTCATTGGTTATACTCTATTAATTAAATGAAACATGCATGAAATAATATTGACCTTGGATCTTTCCACAGTATTTTATAGAGAGTATTATATACATACAAGAAAGTTATCAGTGGTTGGCTTTTAAGAAGGAACCCATGTTATGCATAAATCACCCCTTACTATTATTTTTGACCAGTAAGAAAGTCAAGAAAAGAAACACTGTGTCACTTGGGTGAAATCACCTATGTTCTATGGCTGGCAAGTTTCATTATGTCACTTATTAATTGTTCTACTTTTTTATCTTATTAATTTTCAGATTTTTAGATATAAAAGTTTATGGTTAATATTATTAACATTGTTTTACAATACCCACTGTTGATTTTATATAGAATCTTTCAATCTCAAAATTTTATCTCAATTTTTATCAGACCCATTAAGTGTGTTATATTTTATTGTTTAATGAGAGGATTATAAATATGTGATTTGGGGTATTTGTGGTTTTGAGAAATGTCCATGGGGTTAAACATGTCCTGAGACCTTTAGCCAGATGAATTCAGTAGGTTGGAGATAGGGGTGGAGAAGATAAATGACCTGTGGAATACTTAAAATTGGAGAGATTAGATTAACTGAATATGAGAAGCAGTTAAGAAAAGGCAAGATAAATAGGTAAGCCAGCCTGCTAGCAAAGATCAATACAACAGTCAATTAAAAAGGATAAAAGTTAATATTAAATAGTAGGGTCATCAAAATATCTCATATAGCATTTTTTTCTATGAAAAGTAAAACCTTAAAATTTAGATCTTGATTTGATATCATCTCTGTATTTAAAGGACTTCTCCAGGACACTTGCTATGACAATGTTAGTGTGCATTCTGAGTTGCTGTGAGCAAAATAAAAATAATTAATTAAAATTATATAATAATGTGCACCTGAAAGTATAAGGGACAAAGTGTTGACTGAAAATGAAAAAGTGACATTACTGTCAGAAATTAGTGTTAATTTTGAAACTTTTCTTGAGTTCACATTAAAATTTTAAAAATGGCATATTCTGCCAAGTCCAACATTCTTGCCTGCAGCTTTATGTGTCAAATATTGCCAAGTATAAGCCATAGGGCGGGGTGGGGGTGGGGGCGGGAGAAGCTGTCTCCGACTCAAGAAGCCACGAACAACCTTCTCGACATCACAGAGAGCTGACTCAAAGTATTTTTACTCAATGAATGACCCACTTCTCCATGTCACTTAGAGTTGGATCTAAGCTACATCTACTTAGTTTCTTTTATACTGAGATGTTACTCTGTTCATAAAATGTGCCACTTCAAATAGAGTTTTCAAAATAAAATCCTGATAAACTCTCCAGAATAATGGCATTTATGTATGAAATTATGTATGAAATATGAAATAAGCCAATTTTATTTTTTCTAAATATTTATAATGGAAAATGTATGTACATTTATCTTTTTCATTGACACCCATCATAATAGACAGATGGGTAAATGATGATAGATAGATGATAGATGATAGAGATAATAGATAAACGGTAGATAGATATAGATATAGATAGATGATAGATAGAGGTACGTACATATGTACATACATACATGCATAGTTGTATTTCCCCAATTTGTTATTTTTGTAACTCTTGACAGAGTTATTTTTATATCCCTTCCTTAGAAATTCTGAAGACTCAACACTGGCTAGCTGAAGTTATAATTATATTTTGCTTCTAGGCTTCTTGGGAAAATCTTTGAAGGGGGATTTGGGACTGACACACTCAGAGCAAGGAGATTAAAACTCCGAAGGAATTAAGGGTCAGAAAAAGAAGTAATAAGAACTGAAGACATTTTCCTTACAGGCGCATCAGTAATGGTAAGTTTCAGTTGCACTAGGTACCAGTTTTTCAAATTTCTTGTTCTGAAACATAAAATTGGGAAATTGAAGTTTTCTGGGAGTGGCTCACAGAATAAAAAGGCATAGATTAAAGAAAGTGAAGGAGAACCTTATAGTTTTAGTTGAAAAAGAAGAACTTATTACGGTGATAAATTTTAAAATGTAGTTATTAAAGAGGAAAACTGAAGAGCAAAAATTAATCTGGGGAAAGTGGCCAATGGACTTATCTTTGTTTGTTTGTTTTAGAACCAGGCTCTCTAATATTCAGTTGTCAGATATAGCCTAACTGGTTTATCTCATATTCTCCAATTATTTCCTCCAAATGTCAACAGTCAATGCTAAGCAGTACTGCCTTTTGTTAGATCACTGGTGAAACTGAAGGTGCCTTTCATGCTTGCAGCAACATGTGTTGAAAAAAGAGGTTAAAGAAACCAGAGAAAATATTAAAAAGTTAATCAGAAATGGAACAAAAGCACATGAGAAAAATGTAACTTCTTCAAGATTTTGAAATTATTGAAATTTTCATTGCACTTCCTCAGCACATGGGATAGAAGCTCTTACTATTATTGTACTAACTAGAATAACACTTTAATACTGAGGGGAAGAGGGACCTCAGAAGTTTAAAAGTTTGAAGGAATGTTCAGAAGGTGATACCTAGATTGAAATATTTGGAAGGGGGAAGTACAAGGGATACCATGGAATACAACTGAAGTCACTTCAGTTGTTTTTCATAGAAATGGGAATATCGTTCATCACACATTTCCTCTTTCTCTCTTTTTACCTTTCTTTCTTCTCTCACATTCTAGATATCTGTCTTTAAAACTATTGTCATGATTTCTACCTCTCTTTTTCTCCGACCTCTCTGTTTATCTAGGTTCAACCTCTCTCTCTCTTTCTCTTTCTCTCTCTCTCTCTCTCTCTCTCTCCTACCAACTTGCAACCCCCATCCCATCCCTCTCTCCTTATTCAGTGTGTGTTTGTGTGTCTATGACTTCTATTATAAGCATCTCTGCAAATGGGTTCTGTAACATGTGGATCAGCTTCTAGTTTCCACTACTATTTAACCTCAGCTTGAACTTAGTTTTTAATTGCAATGACTCCATTTATTACCCTAATAACACATAAATTGTGACTGGGCTTATTGCAGCCAACAGACACATTTTTTGTGTGTCTCAGTTCCAAATTTTTACAAAAAAAGTCATTTGACTAAATCGATTTTATTGTTATTCATCTCTAGTTATATCAAGTTTAGACAAGATCACCTGTTTAAATAGTTACCCAGGTCCATTCTGTAGGAGCAAGTACGGGTGGAAAAGCATCACTTATAAAAATGTATGACTGAGGAAGCAGTAGCTAGTGTTTTTAGTAGGGTCCATGATAATTTCAGATTAAAATTTTTGTGTGACATTCCAGAAAGTCTTTTTAAAAATATTGGAATTGAAAACTTCTTTTTTTCTGGAGAGTTGACTTGACACAAAATTTTGAAGGAATTTCTCATGAATTTGGAGACCTCCTCAAAAAATTAAGTAGTGTTAATTACTCATTTGTCTGTCAATCAGGTTTGCAATTGTTCTTGAGGGTGATTTAACCAGGAAGAAAACAAAGACTATACAATATTACACATATTTATAATAAAGAACCCATTTCCTATTCTATCATGACTCATCCTCTGGTTAGTAGTGAATCTAAAATCATCGTGAAAGAGGAAAAGGCCATAAAATAGACTTGTCTGAATCACTAATCCATTTTTATGTTGATGGTAATCTTACATCCGAGAAAATAAAAATTGTTCATAAGAAAATGTCTTAGAATTCCTTCTTCATTGATTGACAGAAGACTATTCAGGATATTTACTATGCATTACATTCTTAGATAATTGTAAACATAAAATGCAATAGTACCTATATTGCCAAATTATGCATACATATAAACTCATGAAATCAAGTTTTTAACAACTTTTTGGAAAATCATACTATTTTGCTCTGAATAGAACTGAAATTATTGCATAAGCTTAGGAGGAATAATAAAGGAGCACTATTGGAATCAGATGAGTCTAAGAATAAAACTTTAAAAGACTTTAATTATGCAGAGGAAATCATTAATCAACAAGCTAGTAGTAGTGAATCTATTCTCAGACTCTACAAGAATAACTGATGACCGTGCCATCATCTTCTCTACAATCAGCCACCTACCCGCTTGACCTTCTTCACCTTTGCTCATATGCCAAGCTGAAACGATAAAAAGAACATCTGGGCATCTTGCCTACCCAGAGTCTCCAGGGGCCTCGCTGCTGCTCTGAGCTTTATCTTTATTTAACCTTTGTTTCAATGATGAAAGGTTGTCTCTCCGTCAGCAGTTCTCCACCTACAGTGCACTTTTGTCACTTGTTCCCAATTTAAACACTTAAGGAGAAGAAAGCATGACTTTGCCAACCTGTGTAATTTTTTCTTCTATTTTCTTCCTCAAATTCCACTATAGCTTAATCTATTGACCTTAAACATGAGATTGTTGAGTCAGGTTCTCCTTGGGCATAAGATACTCCCTTGGCATAAATCTGGCACCATAGAAAGCTGCATTAACTTTTAGCACATCAGTATGTCTCTTATCAAATAACATTTTACAAGTTGTGAATGTTTCAACTTTCAAAAATGCTGATGGCTCATTTCAAGAGGCTTAAGCACAGAAAACTGACTCTGTTTCAGTTGAACCATCAGCTTATTTAATGTTTTTAAAAGCGCGAATGAGAGAAAGTGTTTTTGTGCATGGATCATAAAGTTTAGGTATTAGATACATTTCTACAAATTGAACTAATGCAGAAGCTAAGGAAAGTGCTAACTGGGGAAAATATAAGGAGGCAACTTAGCAAATGACTTTTGCAGATACTAGAATGTTTTAGGTGTTCTTCAGTGTGATGTGAACATGTGCTGGGTTTTGTAGCTCATGTTGAGAAATTAAATTTCTATTAGTAAGCATTTAAGGAAACTAAAAAATGGTAAAAAAAAAAAATCCAAAAAGTGAAAAAAAAATAATGCTGTAACAAGTTTTAAATAATTATATAGTCATTTTTTCCCCCTAATTATGTTAAAACCAGAACATCAGCTGGAAGAAATAAACAGCACTAGGGTATGTTTACCTTGAGCAGAGTTCATACTCGATCAGCTATGATAAGATCCTCTGAGAAAATAATTGCTTCATGCCAGATAACTCTCAAGTGTCAGGCTGCTTAGCATCCAGACATAAGAGCCATAACCTCTATTGATTAATGTCAGTTCACATTATCACCATCAGTTAAATAACAGCTATTTTCAAATCCATGCATATTAACAAAGTGGAATGAAAATGTCTCTAGTCTGAATTTCTATAACAATAATGCAAACACATCAGCCTTTATATAGAAAGATTATGATAAGTAGGAAAAACACATGGGAGGATGTGGTATAATCACAGAAGTACCAACTGGGATAAAAAATGATGAAAGATATCAATCCAATACACTCTTGTCATGCATTAAAGTCACTTCAAATACTTCTCTGACACCTCATGTTCTTTTCATCTAGTTTATTCCTGTTATTATTCTCCCAGAACAGAACCATCGACTATCTGTGTAGTTTAATACGGGTTTTAGTTCCTCAAAAATATGCTACTTATTCTAACCCTCTTTTTCACGGTTTGGATATTTACTCTTAAACATTTTTTTTTTTTTCTGGTAGTTTACTCCTCTAGCCTCATGAGTTTATTTTTTTTATCAAGTGACCTCTCCCCAATTTAGATACTAATCCTGCAAAACCATATATTCTATTCTTTTAACAAGTAAATGGCCAGACTAAACCAGTTCCTCAAAATGGTTAGAGTTCGAACAAGTGTATCTGATGGGAAATTAAGAAAGGGACAGAGAATTCTGAGAGCTGCTTGCTACTTGTGAATTTGCTATGACAAGCAGCCTGATTGGGTCCAGAGAGCTCTTAAACTATGTATCCTAATCTGTATTTGGGGCTTTTGTGACTTCAATAACTTGATTATCTGTGGGAACTTGCCTGAGCCTTTCTAAAATGTTATATGTGAAGGGGAAAATATTGAATCAAACTTGATACACCAAAGACTGAAAACCAGATGCCCAACCTAATCTTAATCTTAGAAGATTTAAACTACATAAGCTCCTTAAAACATAGGTGTCACCCAAAGAAAAAGAGGAGCGGGATATAAAACTTTATTAAATTAAGTTTTTAAATGTATTGAAATTTAATTTTGGCAAACGAGAAGCTTTGAGAGTTTTAATAATTGAAAAGCAGTTTTATGGGTGGCATACCTACATTTTCAAACATTTATACTTTTCTAAATCAATAAAAATTAGCAGATATCACTTTGTAACCATTATAATTTTCTTACTTTTGAAAATCATATTGGATTATTGATATTAATTTTTAAAATAAAAATTTATTTTGAGAATTAAGGGGGCTTGTCATTTAATGATTTTTTTTTTATTTTCAAAACATTATTTTTTCTAGCTATCTACCACAAAGACTTCAAAACTAGTGGGTTTATATTTATGGCTTCTAAGATTTGCTTCAAAGTAAATTTCCAGGTACATACTTACTATAATCGCACACTATTCATTCCCCTTAAAAGCTAACTAACCACTTTCTCACTCAGTTTTGGCTCATACTTTTTCTTTTGATGGTGAATACTTTTACTTCACTTCCAAAAACATTAAATTCTTCTGATCTTCTAGGCACATGGGTAACTTGATGGTAGAGTTTAAAAATATATGCACTTATATTTGCAAATACATTTATATCTATTTCTACATCAATCTCCTCCAGCCCCTCTCTCTCTCCAGAAGGTTAAATTGATGCTTCAAATTACAGTCCAATTCTGCAGAATTTATTCTAGCCTTCTCTATTACTTTGTAACTCCTTTCTCTGAAAGTGAGAAATTTGGCTCTCAGTGTTCTCAAAATATTTACTTATTTGCTTAATCCTTGCAAATATATGAACTACTTTTGTAATCTCTAACACATACATCTATAAAATGCAAATTACGGGTCCAATATGTGTAGAATACTTTGTATTCTTTAGCCTTAGAGAATGTATTCAAAATACTGTTTTTCCCATGTTACTTTTTCCCAAAGTGTTACTACGTTTCTTCTGAGCCCCCTCATTGTGATTTTGTGATTTACTTATTACTGTTTATATTGCATGTGGGTCCTGTTATAGGCTAAACTGTTTTCTCTCTAAATTGTATTCCCTTTCATTTGTTGAATTCTGGACCCTCGTTACCTTAGTTTGGAGATAGGGTCTCTAAAGAAGTGATTATGTTAAAATGAGGCTGTTAGGGTGGGCCCTAAAAAAACGAACTGGTGTCCTGATAAGAAGAAATTTGGACATAGAGACACCAGGGATGTATGCACACAGAGAAAAGGCCAGATGAGGACACAGTGAAAAGGTAGCCATCTGAAAACCAAGGAGAGAGGGTCCTGGAGGAACCAAACAGACCTACCTCTTGATCTTGGACATCTAGCTCCCTAAACTATGAGAAAACAAATTTCTGTTTTTTAAGCTACTAATCTTTAGCATTTTGTTATGGTAGCCCAAACAAACTAATGCAGGTCTCCTCAAGCTGATGAAATAAACTAATCTTGTTTATTTATTTTAAATATGTGACATTAACATGGTTCTAAAAGGTATAATTGTAAAAAAAATACAAAAGTATCACTGTCCATCACGTCTTTTACTTTATTTCATTTTCCCCCATTTCTACCAACTCCCTGTAGGTTAACAAATCTTATTAATTGTTGGTTTATTCTTCCTACATTTCCTTCTGTTTCCTCCTCTCTCTCCTTCCTACTTTCTTCCTTCCCTCCCTTTCCTCCCCAACTCTTTCTATCCAAAAAAGTTAAAAAGAAAACATGAACATTGTACACTTTCTTACTTCTTCCTTACACAAATGGTAGCATATCATATATAATTTTTGCACATTACTATTTTTTCAATAATATACTTAGAAATCATATCATATCAATTCTGAGAAATTGCCTAAATCCTGTTATAACAACTCTCGCCACTTTCCTATGTCTGAGAATATGGGTCGTTTCCAATAATTTGCAATTACAAACACTGTTGCAATAAATAAATTCAAGTATATGTATTTTCATATTGTTGAAGGTGTACCTTTACAATAGATTCCTAGAAGTAGGACTGCTAAGTCAAAGGTTACAAATGTTGTTTTGTTAGACATTGCCAAATTCCTCTCAAAAGGACAGTTTTCATTTCTACCAGCAGTGTATGACAGTGACTGTATCTCTAAAAGAATAAAGTACCCAACTCTGATTTTTGCTAGTTTGATAGGTAAGAAATGTTTGATTTTTTAAATTTTTTATTTAATCAATTATCTACAATTATTTCTCTATTTCCATTATTTTTTCTTTCTAAAACCACTATTGAGTGAATGTTGTACCTCATAGATTTATCCTCCTCATCTTTTAATTTGTTCCTCATATTTTTCATCTTTGTCCTTTTATGTTCTGAGATTTCATGAATTTTGTAATTCATACCTTCCAATAATTTTAATTCCAAAATTTATATATTTAATTTACATAATTTGTCTTATTTGATAATTAATTTTATGTAGCAACACTCTTATCTTTTATGATTTTTTTAAACAATATACCAACAGAAACCAATTTTTCCTACTTCTTTTCTGCTCCCAGAATTGCATGCTATTTCTCATATCAATTATTGTTTATTCATTTTGTTATTTTCTCTTTCATTCTATTGAGTTCTAAAACCTGATGACTTAAAAAGCAAGATAATCTAGAAAGTTTATGTAAGTGTCCTCTAATGTGGTATGGGTCTCCTCTGAATTAAAGTAGCTCTGTGAAAGTTTGTGTATATAAATGACAACATTTATTCTGTGAGGAGAGAAGACAGCCAGAGGCTATCCTCCATGAAGTAACTAACTAAGGTAAATTTGTTGGATGTTAGAAGTCATTTTGACATAGCTCTCTTCTGAGCAAATTCATTTATAAAGTCATTCTCTTTTAAGCCTAGAATGACAATATCATGCTAGTCACTCTGTAAATGTGGAGAATGGGGAGCGATTAGAAAATTTTGACAGGCCGAGCTATCCCCTAAAGAGTCTTCAAATTAATGTCCTGGGATAAGTAATTTTAGAGATTCCATCAGAAATCATTTTAATAATCTGACTTATATAGGGCAATCACAAAGACCTTTAATTTTGAAACCCTTTGTGGTTTTCTACTGTCCAATTTATCAGTCATAGAAATGATCACTCTTCTAATTCTTAATTAATATAACACAATGGACATTGACCCTTGCCCCACTGGACTTGGAGATCATATCCCAGAGGCTGTGTTTTCTAAGCCTGTAGAGCTCACCCTGCAAAGGGCTTCATGTTCATTTTCTCCAGACATGCCTTTTGCCTAGAGAGTCATTGCTAATGTTGGAGACTTGGGTCTCCAAAAATCATACAAAATAGCCACACGTTAATTTCTATTTTGTTTATCATACTCATGTTGAAATATAGAAGCCAAGTAGGTAAATTAGAAGTAGAAATAAACCTTTTTATAACATTAGCATTGTACTCATAAGGCGAGTATAGACGGAGGATTTGGGGCCATCAAATAACTTCATGTTGCCCTGATAATTTCAGTTACCTCTTGAATTCAGTGATTTCGAGGACACATTATTAGATGGTAAACCCTGATAAGAGCAAAACAAATGCACACATGCTACAATGAGATCGATATTTTAGGGTATGCACAAGTGAAATGTCTACAAGCAACTCCATTCCTGTGTAGGTAACTGTTTCATTATTGCCAGGCATATTGCTTTTTGAATTGATTACTAGGCATTAGTCAACTCAAGACCTTCTCACTCTGGTGTCAGTTATTTAAAGAAGGAATATATGTCTAACTAAATGTATCCAGAGGATGCTATGTGAGAGATCACTATTTAATATAAGTAGTTATAACTGAAGAAACCCATCAAATTCTGTTTTAGGGACATTTGACTCTTTAAGACAAAAAAAGAAAAAAATCAATCAGGAGCTGCAGATCTGAGGACAGAGCTAGAATATTATTCAGAGATGTCATTTGACTATTTCTGAAAGACAAATTACTTAGGTTTCAATTGATCCACTAAAATTGCTGTTGGACTATTAGAATTACTGCTGTGACCTGAACAAGCATCTATTTGGAAGAGTCATGGCTGGGTGTTTATTTCTTTCTCACTTCTCTAAGTAATCTTAAAAAAAAAAAAAAAAAAAAAGCAGACTAACTGAGATGGCTGGAAAATGACTCGGTTTTCAACAACTTAAAATAACTTAATAATATTCCATCTAAATAAAACAGTGTCTTAGTTGCTTCATTCTAAGGGGAAAAATAGTTCATATTGGCAGAGTCAAGAGTATTTTGTCATTGGAAATTCTGTGAGTGGAAGATAAGACAATTTATATTTTGTTAGGCAAAATAAGAAAATACAGTCTACATTCAAAACATTAAAACTGTGCTAAGGGAATAAAAAATCAAAAAATTATAGTACACCAAATATTTTCCATGTTTATTATCAGTTTGAAGAAATGTCTGACAATTTTTAAAAAATTGATATAAAACAGTTATTAAAACTTAAAAAAAAACTTACCAAGAGGAAGCATTTTGAGTAGGATTTGTAGAGTGAGTTTAAGTTTAAAACTGAATTTATTATAACCAAATTAACATCTAAGTATTTTAATCCAAACTCATCTGTGATTATTTAAAAAGACAATGTTTCATGTTTCTGATATATAGCAAGCGCTCAAAACCAGCTATTACACTGCTTTTTAAATGAAAATATTTACCTCATGATTTCTATGCACAGTAATAGAAATAATGTATATAAAGTTCTTTGGAAATGCCAGGAATATAGTAAGCATTAAATAATTGGTAAATATTAAAGATATTTTATAGATTACATAAATGCCGTAGGTGCTAAGTACACTAATTGTGTTCCATATTAATAGATTTTAAAAATTAAAAACTCCTATAGAGTTGAAATTTTAGAAGTTTAGTAATTGATCAATATTGTAGATAATTTGTATTGTTTGCCAGAAAGTTACTAAACAAATAATAAGCCCATTTTTATGTAAAATAATGTAGTTATCTTTACAAATTTACCATCTATATTATTAAAAGCTCAAGAAAACTTAAAGTTTATTTTGGGATATAATAAATAATATCTTAATGTCACTGTTGGGGCCGATCAGAGTTCAGTATCGCCCCAATAGCAGTGGGAAGGGAAAAGGATAAGATAGCGCAGAAGTGTAGTTAGCATTTTCTCTTGGTTCTCCAAATGATGCGATGAAGAATCACAGGTCATTGAGATTTAATAGTTTTATTAAAAGTATATTTTAGAAAGACAAAAAATGCCCCAAGGAGGCACATGGTCCCAGTGCTGTAATTAACACAAAAAGGCCACAAAAAAGAGAACCCAGAAGGGCAAAAAGACCCAGAAGGAGGTATGTCTGCATTATATCTGGGTCATGATGGGTGTTTACAAAGGCATTCCTAGGTGATTGGCAAAAAAGGTCATTTTGATTGATACCTGGCTGCTATATAATATTTTAACTACTGCACAGTCTGTTATAATTAGATTCATAAACTTCCAGGCATAAACACAGTATTATAATGAAGCTCAAATTGTAGGCAAATTAAGATAGTACCTTGTGCACGGGGCATCTGTAGTCAGATTAGGCCAGCTAATATTATGACCCTCCTGTCCTTTGTCTCTGAGGATGCAGGAGGGATTCTCTAACTACCAATAGGGTATCCTTTGGGTGGTCTCTGGGCTAGGCCCCTATTCCTTTGTTCCCCTCTGTTGCCCATGTCAGACTAGCTAATAACACCAATTCTCTCACATTTTAAGAATCTTCAATATACAGGGAAAGTACTTTTATTTTTATTATAGATTATATTCCTTAGTATTCTCTCTCATTTATATTTTTATTTTACATTTATATTTATATTTAAACATATCTTTCTAACTTCTTGAGTACAATTAAGTTTCAGACTTAGTATCAAAAATATGAGTAAAAATGTAAAAGAATGATTTTACTTTCAAAAACATAATATAGATAACAATATTATTTAGACTACTATCTAAAGTAAATAACCAGGCAAAGGCCACCTATCTTTAAATAAAATTTGAAATTAAGAAATATAGACAGTACTTCATTGCACAATACTTTATTATTTTCCAATAGTGTAAAGAAAGAGCAGTGTCTTCCAAAATTCACACATAGCATTATCATGGTTGACTTCAGCCCAGCAGCAAAATAATCTGACAAGGTAATTTTGAAAAGGGCTGGAAGTGAATGATATGACAGCAATTTGCTAAATTTCAAATAGTAACATGATTATTGGTCTGGAAAAAAGTGCTAATAAGGTGGCCTGCTATCTGACTCTGTGCCTTGTTTTCAGTGAACAGTGATTGAATTCATCATAAGCTTCACACAATGATGAATATTGTGGTACATTTATGAATAAAATGACTAAAAAGTCAAAACCAGACCCATTAAGCAAAGTGACATTAGAGGCTAAAGTGCTAAATCAAAGGAAAGGATCTTATTTGGGTTGAAAAAAACAGCATTAAATGGGACTGAAGCTGTCAAATGAAAGAATGAGGCTAAGTACAAGAATACAACAGTTACTAATCCTTGCTCTTATAAAAATCAAGGACAACTTGCGTCCTTGTATATTTTGCTATAATGCTAACATAGAATACAAATTAACCCCGACTTAAAAAAAAAATAAGGATAATGATAGATATAAGAGAACAAGAAAATAAGAAAAAAAGTTTCAATGATAGAAGTTAAAATGCCAATCACATTTATTATTATATAGTTGGATAAATACAATAATTTATTGGAAATGTCCAAAGAAAGACTCTATTGGTTTCTAATTAAATTTAAAACAAAAATGCTAACATCATAGCTGTACACTTGATTATTTATATGTTTGTTGCACATTGCACAAATAATTTACCTTTCATCTTTGACTTTAATTTCAAATGCTGTTAATTTAATAGAAGACTTTAAGAATTAAATACAATTTGAATGTTATTTTTACAAAAGGGAACTTGCTTTTTTATAAATGTGGAGGAAAAAAGGCAAAACATTTTAGCAAATATCAAAAAAAAAAAATAAAAATCTTCTTTATAAAAACTTTAAGTATTCAATAAAATACTTTATTATTAGATTCAAATTAGCATAGCCAACATATACGTTAAAATGTTCTCTAAGAGTTAGTGACCTATTGTCTTTAAAGGAAAGTAAATTGTTATGAACAGTGTAAATTAAATACCTAAGATCTTGTTCTTTAATCAGGAATCAGAATTTTATTATTCTACTTTCTATCCTCATATATTGCTTTGTAAACTCTGATTTTTTTTATTTTATCACTTTTACAAATGTAAAATGGATACTTTAAATGCACCAAGTTTAATTAAAATGCTTTCTCTATAAAACTACATATACATAATATTTATACAACAAAGTTGAGGTGCTTAATTTTCTGCCAACTTGACTAGCCACCAGGTGTCCAGATAAAACATTATTGCTGAGTATGTCTGTGAAAATATTTCCAGATGAGATTAACATTTGAATTTGTGGATTTCTCTCTCTAATGTGAGTGCCCATCATCTAATATGCTTAGGGCCTGATTAGAACAAAAATCAGAGAAAAAAAAATTAATCCTTTTTACATCCTGCCTGAATTCTTGAGCTTTGTCATAGATAATCTCCTGCCCTCGTGCTCCTATTTCTCAGATCTTCAGTTTAGAAATCTACCTCTGTAGTTTTCCAGTTTGCAGAGGGCAGATTGTGAGATTTTTCAGTCTTCATAATTGTATGAGGCCATTTCTTTTAATAAATCTCTTTGTGTGTGTGTGTGTGCGTATTATTATTGGTATCTCTTTATCTGTCATCTAGCTAATTTTAGTTCTGTGGAGAACTCTGATTAATAAAAATGTTTAAATTGCTTCAGTAATCTTTGGTTCTGGTGTATCTCTCTAGATATAGGTATTCAGTTATGATAAAGTTTATTTTTCTTTTACAACAAAATACAATAGGATCCTTCAAATAAATGCATACCTTTAATTTTCTCTCCCAGACTTCTCCAAGTATTTTAAAGTATTGATGTATACTCTATTTAGGCTTAAGATTAGATTCCTGCTACATTAAAATTTAAAGTATTTTAGAATTTCATTCATTTCAAGAAAATTTTTTTAAAAGCCAGTTTTTGTCAAATAGACAATATAAGCTCAAACTGTTTTAAGCATTAAAAGGTGGGGGTTTGAGGATATGCCTTAAAACACAGATTTCATGTTGAAAATAATGCACAGATAGAAAAAAAAACATTTCCCACTCTCCTAGAAACCACTGGATAACCATGGCAATACATGGAAATTGATACGGGTACAGGCATATTAACTAGACTTATGCAAATATTTAAAGTAGACTTAGTATTGGTATTTTCATTATATTCTTCATTTGAAAGAAGCAAAAACTGAG
This sequence comes from Eonycteris spelaea, assembly GCA_003508835.1. Taxonomy (NCBI): domain Eukaryota; kingdom Metazoa; phylum Chordata; class Mammalia; order Chiroptera; family Pteropodidae; genus Eonycteris; species Eonycteris spelaea. The sequence goes on from PUFA01000104.1 coordinate 4,824,908, forward strand.
GAGAAGCTTTACCTGCAATGCACTGAAATAAAGTTGTTCTTTCTGAGTCTTAAGATTAAGATATTCTCAAAAAAAGGTCATAAAGGACTAAATTAAAAGCTTGATATCTATAAATGGTAAAAATACAGATTTATTTTCAACATACAAGAATTACTTTTATTTAAAGTGGAGAAGTAATATTTTCAAAAGCAAAAATGACTGAAAGCCTTTTATCCTCAAAATTACTAAAATTCAAAGGAGTCATTTCAAATTAGAACCTAGAACTAACTATAATGATGATTTAAATGGTGAGACTACCAATATTTGCTTCACAGTCTAAACCAGTGGTTCTCAAAATAGAGCATGCATTAGAACATACGAAAGTTTTGTAAAACACTTATAACTGGGCTTAACTATGGAGTTTCTGATTCAGTGGGTCTGGAATGTGGACGAAGAATGTTCTTTTCTAACAAGTTCCTAGGTGATAGTGATTCAGCTGCTCTGAAGAATATCCTTTGGAAAACACTAGTCTATATCATGTTCAGCTCATTTCAGGAAATAGTTAATAGGCAGAGCAACTATACTTAGGTAGGGAACTCATAATTGTGTTATGTGGAAAAAGAAAGAAAAGAACTCCCCCTCCCCACGTGCGCACGAAGTACATGAGTGCGTGTGTGTGTGTGTGTGTGTGTGTTCATGTGCACACACTTAATTTTAAGATTGAAACGTTAAAGCAGTCATCTAAGAAACATAGACTAATGACTGTTATTCATTGAGGAGGAAGGAGCTAAATGAGCTACCCTGAGATCCAGTTATTTCCAAACTTTTGGGGCTTGGCAACAGGGAGTATCCTCTAAAAAGAAAAAAAGCAGGTGACAGTCTACTCACCTGACAAATATGTTGATAATTAGCACTCCTGGAAAAGAGACTCATGAAATTAGAATTGAAGGGAAGTCCATATCAAAGGAATTATCTTAGTAGGGGCTCTCTAACTCAGAATTGTGCATGTGAAATAAATCTATGATCTATGAATTACGAAACCGACTCCTTGAAAAAATATAAAATAAGAGGCAAGAAAAGGCAAATTAGCCATTTTTAAGATGGGGAAAAAGTTTGAACAGATATTTCTCCAAAGAGTGGCCAAGAACCATGTGAAAAAATGCTTAATATCATATAACTAGAGAAGTGCAAATTAAAACTACAACAAGATACCATTTCACACCCACTTGATATGTATAATCAAAAAGACAGACACAAACTAGTGAAGGTAAAGATGTAGATAAATTACAACTTTCATATTTTACTGATGGAAATCTAAAATTTTTGTAGCCACTTCTGAAAACAGTTTGGAAGTTACTCAAAAAAAAACATGATGACCCAGCGATTCAACCTCAACGTAGATGTGTTATGTATGTACAATATCAACACACCCATGAAAAAAATTGCTTGTGAATGTTTATAGCAGCATTATTCATAATGGCCAAAATGTTTAAACAACTGAAGTGTCCATCTAATGAATGGATTAACGAAACGGACAACTATATGCTATAGGTTGAATTACGTTCCCATAAAGGTATGGTGGCATCCTAACCCAAGTTACCCATGAATATGACCTTACTTTAAATAGGGTCTTTGCAGATTTTATCAGGTAAAAATTAGGCCATTACAAGATCCTAATGCAATATGACTGATGACTTTATAAGAAGGAAAAACACTGTATAAAAACAGAGATACACAGGAAAAAGGCCATATGATGACAGAAACAGAGAGGTTGGAATGACAACTATAAACCAAGAGAAAGCAAGGATCTATCAGCAGCTAGGAAGAAGCAAGGAAAGATTCTACCCAGGTCCTCAGAGGGAGCACAGCATTACTGATACCTTGATTTCAGTCTTTCAGCCTTCAGAACTTTGAGACAATATATTTCTGTTGTTTACTTGGTTATGACAGTCTTAGGAAACTAATATACCATATGATAAAATATGTTCATATGTTGGATATAAAACTGAAAGCAATGAACAAACAAGATAAACAATAATTCATAGATGCAAACAACAGTTTATTAATTACCAGAGGAAAAGTGGGGAGGAAAAGGGGTAAATAAGAGTAGAGAGGATCAAATATATGACAAAAGGAGATTTGACTTTGGGTTGTAAATGCACAATGCAATATACATATGACATACTATTAAATCATACACTTGAAACATATGTAATTTTATTAAACGTCACCCTAATAAATTTAATAAAAATATATATTCAGCCATAGGAAAAAAATGACGTACTGATACATAATACAATATGGATGAACCTTGTACTAAGTGGAATAAGCCAGACACAAAAGGACATATATTAAATGATTCCACTTATGTAATATATCTAGAATAGACAAATCTATACAGACAATTAGTGGTTGCCTGGGGCTGGAGAAAAGGAAGAATGGGGAGTAAATTGCTAACATGTATGAGATTTTTTTTGAGGGTGGGGCATGGAAATATTCAGCAATTAGATGTTGGTGATGGATATATGACTTCGTGAATATACTTAACACTGCTGTAATTTATACTGTAATAGTGACAATTGTGGTATGTAAATTAAATCACAATGAAAAATAATCAGGGGTGAGGCAAAGTATCTTAAATAGTCAGGATATTTCCCTCCTTATGGAAACCAAACAATTTCACATGACTATAATCTAAAGAATTTACACAGACCTCTTACTTAGCCAAGTCTGTGAAATATTTGGGCTCATCGTGTAGCCCGTTGAGACATTTGTTTTTAAGAAATCTGCTTGGAACATCTCTCCCAGACGACTACTATACTATTTTAAACTCTCATTTCATGGTAATCAAGCTTCTTCCAATGCTTATACTTAACTGAAATTTGACTCTTTTCAATGAGCAGTACTTCCGCAGCCATCTCACGCAGAACGTGTTAATACAAAGATGCTCAAATCCTTGGGTTATAAATAAAATTTGTATTCTCTTAGTTACAGTGACCATGTTCAAAGTAGCATCCTTATTATCTCATATAAATAAAATCATATCTTCTCCTATGAAATGCTTTCTTTAATTCTTCCTGATACCACCTTGCTATGAGCAATTACAAATATCTTTTCCACTTTCTTGAATTTATTATATGGCTAACTTGATGTTTTCTTTCAGCACAAAACCCTTTTTAAACTGACTCAGTCTTTCTATTTCCCACCTTAAAACTTCTGAAAAGAATGTGACTTTTTCTAGTTTTACTCAGTAAAATTTACTTCAGAAAAGAAGCTTTTTTTCTGGTTAGAATCTTTATCGCATTTACTTTATATCTTTATGCATATTACAAACATGATGAAGTTTCCCAAATGGTGCCTCCAGTTTTAAGACCTCCAGCAACACTTCTCAATGAAAAGGGCATGGATTTATCAAATACCCTACAAGCACCACAATAATTTTTTAATTAAATGAGAGACCTAAGTAATGCTGAGCCTGAGATTTAAACATAGGTTAAAATGACTAAATTATATGGTTCCTTGAATAATTTAATCAACTATATATGACTGCAAGAAAGAGATTCCTTAAACTACCTCAAGTAAGGGGTCATTTTTTAGCATAAACATAAAATCTCGTAGATATGTAATTAACCTCATGCAAATTGAAGCAGAAAAATAATTCTGGCAATTGTAGCTACAAGTTAATGCTGAATGAATGCTGAATTCAAAGTGACTCTAGGGGCCTCATCAGTGATTCTTAACTCTTCACTCTAGTGTTCTGCCACTGATATATTGGCCAGTTTAAAAATGGCTACTTTTAGCATCTGCACCTATATAACTTCAATTTGCAAATAGTTTTCATGGCCCTTTACAATTATTTATTTATACATCATTATATTTAGCTGATGTTTTTTTTCTACATGGTACTTGTTACAAATTCTTAGAACAATTTATTTAAGTCCTATTTTCAGAGTAAGTTCACATACACATATGGAATATCAGCAGCTGGAGATTCAACTATAACCATAGGAGATATTAAATGACAGCACTCTATAGAACTGTCTCTACAGTGTTCAAATCACACCCAAATTCCCAGCTCTTTAGCCCCATCTGTCTATTCAATCACCAAACTTCAACCACATTTTTCTGCTTCCTTTCCCCTTCCCACATATTACTATTTTTTTCCTCTCTTTTGATCTGTTACATCCTGACATGTCTCTTCACTTTTCAGTAAACAACTTAGCTAAAAAATTTATGATCTTCTTACATTACATGTCCATGAACATTAAAATTAAAATTACTTCCCTAAAATAAGGAAATTAAGAAAGATAAACTTTAATGCAAGCTAGTTAAGTTATAGTTTTTACTCCCAGTAAACTCTTTCTATTGGGTATACTTCTTAACTCAGCTTTCCAAATCATAAGTAAATTAATTACAAGAATTCTCGAATCTGTTCATTTCTGGTCCACCAGGATTTATCACAATGCTTGGCACACAGTTTATACTTAAAAAGTTTTAGAAAGATAGATGAAAGAATGAAATGAATGATTGATTGATTTCAAAAGAGGCATTAATAAATGCCCTTTGGGGATATTAGAGATATTCAGTGTAAAAGATTACAGTGCATTCCAGTTCGAGTCCTTCCAGGAATCAGAGAACATGAGAATGGTAGTTTTGCTAATAATACTAAATATGTAGCTGCAGCATAGATTATATCTCTATAATGAAAATATTTATAATAAGAACAGTAATTTCACTGAGTAGAAATGCAGCTCAGTTTTATGCTTGTCATTTAATACTCTATGTAGAGTGCCTACATTAACATATAGACAGTAATATAAAAGAAACGTGGGGCTTTATTTTGGAAGTTTAGATAATCCTGGCATTTGATGTAGTCAAATACAGGTCTCTGAAATCTGCTTGTTAGTATAATAGTTAATTGCTGCTCTAATCTAGGGACGATCTTAAACAAATAAGTAACAAACTGCTTTTCTAAAATCAGAGTCCTCCTAATGCGCTTATGAATGTTGAACTGTGGACCTTCTAATTCCGCAACTCCCATACAAGTATTACAAGCCTGTGTTTCTCTCCTATAGCTAACTTGACTTTCTATGCATACAGTTTTCTGTCATATCTTTGTGTTTAAGCTGAACTTATGGGTCTGGTTCCTTTTGGTCAACTTTGTCCCATTGCTTCCTCCCCTACTATACTACTTCCTCATACACACTATTTTATCCTCATCTGCTTCCTAACTCTAACTATTCCTAACCAATAATTCCCTTGTTTTGCATGCCTTTCTCCATTCTCTGTAGTCTATTTTCTTTCTTCTTCTATTATTTTTCTATGTTTTTAAATATTATTTAAATACTTATACTTATTTTAACTTGTTCCTACTTACTTGTTTTTGGTTGACTTTTCTCCTTTACAAATAAATACACATCTAACAGTAGTGGCAGAAGCGGTTCTGCATACATTATTTCATTATAAATAAAATTATTTAATAAAGTATATAGATGACTTCAGAAATTAAAAGAAAAATTATACACTAAGCTTAATGTAATCCACATCAAAATCTATTTTTAATAAGCTTTGGTATATAATTCCTGTCACTTCACCAATTCCAAAATACTGTGTGTGTAAAAAAAGTATATTTAAAAAAAATGTTGTACATTTAAGTTCACAATATATAACATTAGCAAAATGTTAATAACAATTAATAACAATTAATTAAAATTATGAAAATAGTTAAATGGTTCTAAGGAAACATTTTTGGTTTTCAATAGATAGTTTGATAATGCCAGGAAACAAGAATCTGATGTTTAAATTATTGATAGAAAGTTAACAATACTATTATCCTACTTAAGAAATTTCTGAAGCTCTTAGAATTTTATAAAGTGAAAATCCTGTTTCATTATAAAAGTAAGCAGACACAATGACTTTAGAAACATAAAAGTTTTTGTTTGTCTTGTTATAAAAATATCAAAGACTTCATGAACTTGTTCCAGATAATAATAATTTAGGAGAAAAACATTAGTGTATCTATATACTCTGGGAGAAAACTTTGATTTATGAGAGGTTTTATGAAACTGTCTTCTGCATATTAAGAACACAAATGATAATGCCCATTTTAGAAGAACTTTTTTCAAGGGAATTATAATCCATTGTTGTAGTTTTACACAACATTATTTTGTAATGCATACTTTTAGCTCAAAAATATTATATATACTAAAAAGTACTGCATTTCACACCAGCTAGAATTCCACTCAACAGTATTTCTTCTTAAAAATATTTTTAACAAAACATTTTTTATTTCTACATTTCTACATTACGGACAAAGCTGTCAATGCAGCCTTTAAACAATTACTCCCTAAAACACAGATTTAGGAAAATTAACACTTGAATAAAAGTATTTTCAACATTTTAGAGTCAATCAGTGTATTCTGAGCAGAAAGATCACACTTTAAGACATGTTTAACACAATGTGACCAATGTTTTTGACATATTATTGTTAATACTAATATCACATGTATCACATAAAGTCAATGAGCTTGGACAATCTTCTTTAATAATGTATGACTATTGTTCCCCAATAAGAGAAACTGATTTTTTAAGGTGATGAATAATATAACAGCAACAGAGGAAAATTTACCAAGAGAGAAATTTAGCACATCATTTTCAACTGAGTCATTTGCTATTACAGGGGAGCCTATTCAGAAGACAATTCCTAATATTCTTTATGTTGTCAATATCATCTGGCTTCCAATTTACTAATGACATGTCAATTGTTATCATGTCATTTATTTACAGGAAATATTCTTTTTTTTTTCTGGCATTTATGGCTTTTTTTTTTTTTTAGTGTTTTTAAATTCTCTAGCATATGTGTATGTATAAATTGCCTGTAAATTACTCATTGGCATTTATCAGTGAATTCTCATTCATTATTTTCCAAACATACTCTGTCACATTCTTTTATTATATCTGGATCTATATCATCTATCTCTGTCTATCTATCTATCTATCTATCTATCTATCTATCTATCATTATCTATCATCTATCTATCATCTATCACCTACCTATACTAGGCATCCTCATTCTAAATTTCTCACTCTCGTCTATGTTTCTTAGCATCTTATTCCTCATTTCTTTATATCTTTGTATATATTATGAATACTTTATATCTATTTTTCTCTCTAATATTAAAGTAGGTTTTAATTTCACATTTAAAACATTTCATGAGGTTTGCTTTTCTACTTTTACACATCTACTTGAATTTTCTTACTCACATTTTCAACCCCCATTTTATTTCTTTATAGTTATTTTATATCCAAATCTGGTGATCTATTGAATCTGCTGACTCATTTCATTATTTCTGCATTGCTTCTTTTTTCTTCCCTCCCTCCTTCTCTCCCCCTCCTCCTTCTACTTCTTTTTCTTCACCTCTTCCTCATTCTTCTCTCTCTGTGTACCTATTCCTTTCTTCATCCTTTCTCCTTCCCTCTTTCTTTTTTCCTGTCTTCTTTTCCTTTTTTTCTCTTAACTCATTCTTTTGAATTTAATTTGTGAGAATTCTTTGATGGCTAAGTTGAACGTGCATTTCTTTACACTATAGAGTATTTGTTTTTCACAGTGCAGCTTCCAAGAAACACTGTAACACAGAAACACTTTATTTCTCTTTTTTCCAAGTTTATCGAGATGTTAGATTGTGAAAGTTTAAGATGTACAATATAATGATCTGACACATATATATTGCAAAACGTTTATGACAATAAGATTAGTTAACACATTCTTCATCTCAGATAATGACCATTTTGTTGTTGTTATAGTGAGAACATTAAAGCTCTGCTCTCATAATAACTTTCGGGTATTTAATAGAGTATTGTTAACTATAGTCACCAAGCTGAACCTTCAATTCCAGGAACTTATTCACCTTATTACAGAAAGTTTATACCCTTTGAGCAACATCTCATTTTCTCAACCCTTCAAGCTCTGTCAACTACCATTCTACTCTCTAGTACTCAATTGCCAGCTCAATTGCCAGATTCCACATATAAGTAAGATAATACAGTATTCGTCTTTGTCTAACTCATTTCACTTAATATAATGCCATCACGGTCCATCTAAGTTGTCACAAATGGCAAGATTTCCTTCTTTTTTGTATTTCTGAACAATATTCCATTGTATATATACATACTCCATTTTCTTTATCCATTCATGTCTTGGCGAACACTTGGTTATTTCCATGTCTTTGCTATTGTGACTGATGCAGTAAAGAATATAGGTATGCAGATATCTCAAGTTAATGATTTTCTTTCCTTCAGATAAATACCCAGAAGTGAAATTTCTGAGTCATAAGGTAGTTCTATTTTCAAATTTTGAGGAACCTCTATATTGTTTCACATAGTCTCTGCACCAGTTTATGTTCCCAGCAACACACATGTCCTCACCAGCATTTGTTATCTCTTATCTTTTTGATGACAGGCTTTATAATAGCCATGGGCTGATACCACATCATGGTTGTGATTTACATTTCTTTGAGGATTAGTGATGTTGAATATCTTTTCATGTACTTATTTGTCATTTGTATATCATCTCTGGAGAAACATCTATTTCAGTCTCCTACCCATTTTTAAATCAAATTATTTTTTTTTGTTTTTATTTTTTGTTTTGCTATTAAATTGTATGAGGTCCTTATATATTTAGAACATTAACCCTTTATTAGATATATGGTTTATGAATATTTTCTCCCATTCCACAGGTTGTTTTATCATTTTGTAGATTGTTTCTTTCACTGTGCAGAAGTTTTTGAGTTTGATGTAGTCCAGCTTGTAGATTATTTTTGCTTTCATTGTGTGTGCTCTTGGTGTCATATTCAAAAACCATTGCCAAAATTGATATCAAAACTTTTCCCATGTTTTTTCTGGGAGAGTTTCAGGTCTTAGAATTAATTCAATTCATTTTGAGTTAATTTTCTTGAATGGGGTAAGATAGGGGTTCTAATTTCATTCTATTACATGTGAACACTCAATTTTCCCAAATTCATTTATGGAAATAATTACTTTCCCCATTCAGTAATCTTGGCTTTTATTTAAATATTAATTGATAATAGATGCATGGATTGGTCTCTGGGTACTCAGTTCTGTTCTATTGGCCCATGTGTCTGTTTTTATGCCAGTACCATACTGTTTTAGTTAATATATTTTTGTAACATAGTTTGTAACCAAGAACTGTGCTGTCTCCAAGCTGTGTTCTTTCTCAACATTGCTTTGGCTATTTAGTATCTTTTGTGGTTCTATACAAATTTTAAGATTGTTTGCTCAATTTTTGTGCATAAAGCCATTTGGATGTTGATGGGAATTTACTGAACTTATTGAAAGCCTCCTATAGAGGTGGCTTTTGGTAGTATAGACATGTTAACAATATTAACTCTTCCAATTCATGAACATGAGATACTTTCCATTTCTTGTATCTTCTATTGTTTTCTATTTCAGTGTCTTATAGTTTTCAGAGTAGAGATTTTTTGCCTCCTGTGTTAAGTGTTTAAATATTTTATTCTATGTATTTTAATTGTTTTCAATGGGAGGTTTATTTAGTGTCTCTAATTTGTAATGCTGCTGGAAGTTAAAATCATATATTACTATTCATCTTCTTAAGGACTTAGTTGCTTCTGACTCTGAAATTATGACACCAAGTTTACCAAATTTGTTTTTCAGATTCCCTTACCTAATCTTTTTTAAAAGAGCTCTAATTAGAATAATTTGAATGGATTATCTGTTTTTAAATCTTTCCACAGGTAAAGACTTTTTCCCCCCCAAAAAAATAGCAATTCATCTCTGGTTATATGTTAAATACATGAATACTTCATTTTGAAACTATATTCACTTGTCTTCTGTTTATTATGACAAATTGGTACATGTGGTAATGCATTTGACCGGGTACCTGTTTCCTATAGCTGTAGCATATCCTATTTCAATTTCTTTGGATAAGCTCTTTACTTTGACACTACTCTACCTTAATCCATATGGAGGAGGTAACTAAACCCCAAACTGAATGATCATAACATCAATCAATAGGATCTATGTGTCACAAGCTAAATTATTAAAATCATGTTTTGATAATTTGCATTCTGAATGAATACATTAAGAGTTAAGGCTTTTGAAGCTGGGTCACCTGAGGCCTGTGCCCTTAAGTGAGATCCCAGAAATGCCATAGTCTCACACCATTAAGATGCCTTGAGCTATGTTAGCAAAGCAGTAATCTGCCAGCATATCCCTTTTACTTAATTTTTTAAAAAGTCACTTTCTTTATCAATAAGAACTCTGATATTGACAGGTGCTTTATCTTAAAGTAGATTAAATTTTAAAAGAGAAAAAAAAAGAGAGGAAAGAAAGAAGAAAGGAAAGATGGAAGAAAGAAAAAAAAGATATTTATTGGCTCATATCAATGAAAAGTTCCAAATATGAATAGACTTAGGACCTCAAACTATGGTAGTGTGCTACAAATTATTTTTTTTTCTCAGTAATAACCCTCTCTATGTTGACTTCATTTTCTAAACATCTCTATACAAGTAGTCATTTAAAAATATACCTATAGCTCTACTGTTCTATCATAATCTAAATTTTAGATAGACAGAATATATCTCTCCAGTTAATATTTTTTTTAAAGTCCTGGAAGGATCTCATTAGAGAAAATAAAGTAATTTGCATTCTAGGAATTTGAAAGGGTCAAAGCAAGGCTAGATTATTAGCCTACCTAAAAATCGTGAAGATGGGGTGAGTGAGCATCATTCAAAATCATTTGACAAGTATGATAAGTGTAGTGTTTCTTCAAAAGAAAGAATCAAATTCAAATGAAAGGAGAAGCAATGCAGTGTCTGAATAATACAATTTCTGTTGTACTTTCATACTTTTTCCTGCTTCCAAACAAAAAAAGATAACTGGGAAACAAACAAACAAACAAACAAAAATACCACTTCATAGTCACTTTTGTGTCTTTTGAAATGCATCCATGTAAAGACATATACAGAACTTTAATGATACTTAATCACTATATATATATATATATATATATATATATATATATATATATATATATATATATATATATTTAGGCAAGTGAAATAAAGACTTAAATCCAAAATATCAATTACATTCTATTTTATTTATAGGTACATACTTTTTTCTATGAGCTGATCTGTCAGTGAACAAGCATCATGAAAGTTTGTCATTAGTTAAAAAGAAGACAAAAGATCTAACCAGTTGAACAGATAAATTGAAACATATAATTTAAGTATGCAACATAGTTCATTTTAAGAGAGTGTTTTTATTCTTCTATTTAGAGGTTGGTATGTTTTCATCATTAAACCTGACATTGACTACCAAGGATTTATGTATGAAAGAAATGTTGCTATGTGCATATCACGTTATATTTTTTTTCAATTATTCATTTACAGTTATCTGTTATGTTTAATTTTCTGATGAAAAAATTTGAATTAATTTATTTTCTTACCTTAATGATTAACTGAGAAACTCCTGCCTAAATCATGCTCTGCTTTATATATAGAAAGAGATAGACATAAATATATAGATATAGATAAGTACAAAAATATAGATGATATAGATATAGATATAGATGACAAGTAAATAAATATAGATTATAGATAAATAGATATAGATCTAGACAGAGAAATAGAGATAGAGATAAAGATAGATCTAGATATAGATATATGTAGATAAATGATATAGCTATATGTTCTTATCTACAGAGGTTCAAACTAACTACTCTGTGTAATCACAGTAGGCATTATTATGTAGTTCAAAGTGTGTGCTTTGGAAACCTGAATCTATTTAAAATTGTGTCATATTGGAAAGAAAATATAAGTGTCTGCTTAAAAGTGTTTATGTAGCATTTTCACTTCCTACCCTTCAAAAATTGAATTAATCAATTTCTCCTTTGTCCACCATAACCATCTTTGAACATTTACCACATTGTCACATATACTATAATTATGCTTATAAATTTGTTTCCTTCAGCATATGAAATCACTAAAAAATGTTGTAAGAAACTACTAGGGAACATACATTCTTCTAAATGAGCAATTAACTATAATTTTGTTTCTATACCCTCCCATAAAATCCTCCAGCAAACAGAGAAATTTTTTAATCACTCTCGATACATGATATAAAAGCTTTTAGCACTGTGCCTAGTAATACAAAGAATGTTCAATAAAGTGAATTTTTATTTAGTGGTCAGTAGAGCCAACAAGAGGCAGCATAGCTCAATATTTAGAAGACCCTGAACCTATCTAGATTTGAATCCCCTGTTTCTCCATTTTCTGAAAGTGTGATGTTTCCATAGTTATAAAATGGGATAATAATACCATCTACCTCATAGGGTCATTATGAAAATTCAATGAGTGATTCATTTAATAATTGCAATGGCATTAGAAGAATATTTAGAATGTAATAAGCACAAATTAAATAAAGAATTCCTAAGATTCATGTTTCTGGAATAGAGTTGTTTATTTGACTTAGTGTTCTAGCTTCTCCTATGTAGGTGAAATTGTGGCAATTATGTAGCCACTCTAAAGCATTTTTTTTTTTAATCTACAGTAGGGTGAACGTAATTTAACTAGGAGTATTAATTCGGGTGATGCTTGTGTAGGGTCTAGAACAAGGTGAGCTCTGAATACATCATTGTTACTGTCATCATTTGCCATTTAAAAATACTTTTTGAATGAAATTTATTTGGGTGACATTGGTTAATAAAATTATATAGGTTTCAAGTTTCCAATTCAATAATGCATCATATGTATATTGCACTCTGTGTTCACCACCCAAAGTCAAACCATCAACACATAGTTGACCCCTTTTACCCTTATGTATCATCCCTCTCCTTGCTTTCCCTCTGGTAACCACTAAACTGTTATCTGTGTCTATGAGTTTTTGTTTGTTTGTCTTGTTTGTTTGTGGCTTTCAGTTTTATATCCCACACAAGAGTGAAATCATATGTTTCTCAACTTCTTCTGTCTGACTTATTCCTTTTAGCATGATAATCTCAAGATCAATCTATTTTGTGCAAATTACACTATTACATATTTTTCTTATGGCTGAGAAATAGCCCATTGTATATATGTACCAGATCTTCTTTATCCCGTCATCTATCGAAGGGCACTTTGGTTGTTTCCATGTTTTGGTTACTGTAAGTAATCCTGCAATGAGAATCGGGGTGCTATGAGAAGTGAAATGCAAATTAAAACCACAATGAGATACCACCTTACACCTGTTAGAATGGAAATAGGACAAATAATAACAAGTGTTATTATTTGTTAGAATAATAAAAAATAATGATATTTGTTATGGGGGAAAGGAAACCCTCAAACATTGTTGGTGGAAATGTAAATTGGTATAGCCACTGTAGAAAACAGTATAAAGTTTTCTCAAAATATTAAGAATATAATTACCATACGACCCAGCAATCCCTCTTCTGGATAAAATACTTCTTAACTGCTTCATATTCCTTATTTTGCCACTGTGCACTTAGAGAAAACACTTTACATCATTGTGTATTATCTTCCAGCTATCAGAATATAACATAATTCATAAGAAATGAAATCCCTTTTAGAAATATCTAACTATTAATACCTGAATTTAGTTACTTGAAGGCATATTTTCATAATTAACCTAGTTCAAAGTAATTCAAGTAACATAACTAGTCTAAATAAATTCTAACAGAGATACTATTTTCTCAGCACTAGTCACCTGAAAATAGGCAATGTGTGTATCATCCTTAAGTATAGTCAATTCCTTAACACCCTAAAGGGAGGTGTATAAGAGCAGCAAATTGCTCTTTTAATTATCTTAGGTGAAAAAGATATCACAAATAAAAACACAAAATAATTTTGACATAAAAATTTAATTCTTAAATTGATTTGCACTAACGATAGCAATTATCCAGAGTTCATTTGCAATCAAGATTCATAGAACCCAAGATAATGCTGTGTACAAATTCACAGTTTATTGCAGAAAGAAATATCATACAGCAACTACATTATTGGAAGGACATGAATCACAACCAAGGGCTGCCTCACAGCAAGGAGTTTGAACAGGTCTGGTGTGATTCCCAATTTCCTTATCTCTGCAAGGGCTGTACCAGATGTTCCTTTCTCTCAGATCAGGAATTGCTGGCATGGGCATGGTACATCCTGGAACTGGGACAGGGTTGCCTATACCCTGCTGGTTACCTAGGCATATTGTTTTTATGTAACCAGCCCCAAAGGTAAAGTCCTTTGGCTGTCTTACAAAGACTAGAGGCAACTCATGAAAATCACCTTTATCAATAAACAATGCTGATAAATTGGTCCAAATTATCCCTAAATTCTTTGGGAACATGGTTAAAAAGTAACACTATAAAGCAGTCTGTTCATGCCAGACCAAAAAAAAAAAAAAAAAAAAAAAAAAAAAAAAAAAAAAAAAAAAAAAACTTTAGGATAATAAAAGCTCATAAAAATCAATTGAAAGGTAAAAACTCAATAGACAAATGGGATGTGTACTATATACATATTCAGAAAATAATATGCAAAAGAATATTCAAATTTGAAAAAGTGAAACAAATCAATACAACAATTATCCAATTTTTCTCTTTATATCAATTTTATTACCTTTCAAAAAAACTTTTAAAATAATATGATTAGCAAGAATTAAGGGAAAGACACTTTCATACCTTACTGATGGGAGTATAAATTGATACAAGTAAATTAGCCTGAATCTGGAAATCAGATATACATATTAGCTGTATGAATCAAATGTTTATTGAGAATGGAAAACGGGGTTTTGAGCTATCTTGTTCTTTGTCTTTCAAGCTCTTATAGTATCTCTTTGAACTTGTCACATACAATTCTTAAGACTCTTCTAGACAGTTAAATATATTTTTCTTCTTTCATTTGAGTAAAGTTAATATGAGTGATAAGTATATTTTAGAATTCTTATGTTAGACATCAATGGTACTAAATGTTTACCCATTTAATGCCTCCATCATATATATTAAACAAATGACATTTTGATATCTCCTAAAAGATCCACTTTTGTTTACTTTATATTTAACTTTAGTATCTACCTGAGGGGAACCATAGTATTAATGGTATTTCAAGACAGGAGACTTATATTCTAATTCTAGTTCTGTCCCTAAACTAGCTGTATTTTAACTAACTTGCTCTTCAAGTCACGTCTGTAAACAGAGATCGCCAAGGTGGAGTTATTTATGTACGGGGAACTAAAATAGAGCCAGGAAGCCATAAAGAAGTTTATCTTACACCATTCCACCCAGCATGTTTCTCTATGAACTTCTGAATTTCATCTGTGCCTGAACTTTATCTCTTCCTCACCATGACAATAAGACCATCAACAAGACCATTTGTGTTTCTTTAAAAAGAACCATTCCCTTTCAACAGCCAGCAGTCTTCATTTGCATATTGGGTTCGAACAAACCCTACTAACTTGGCATCATCCTACCTTTACATAAAGAAGATTGAGGCCAGCACATGCAACCCAGCTTTTATAAGCCCTGCCTTTGTTCTCCCTGGTGCACACTTTAAGTTGTTACCTGAACCTGTGTCCACTGGTTGCAGCCTCTGAACTCAAATGTTTTTTATTTCTCTTTTAGTTTAAGCCTCTTTTTCAACAGTTAATTCAAAATTATTTTACAACTCTCAGACTTTGATCCTTCTTCCTCCTTTTACAACACCCTACCTCATCACCTCCTCTGCTTCCCTGAGAAAACAGAAGTCACCACAACAGAAAACACCACAACTGTCTCAGTCCACACCCATATGCATCTGCAGGATTGTTCTCTACTTATGGTTAGCTAGCTCCCAGGCACTCTCTGGCTCTCTGGAAGATTTTTAGCTGTTGAGTCTCCCTGCTGTCTCACACATTTTTCTAATTTTCCATTTAAATCTTATCTTCTCTTTGATATTTAAAGAACATAACTAAAAACTAAATAGATGTTTCCTACCCCTCTACTTTTCTCTCCAAATAGTGTATTATATCTCCTTACCCTTTTATACCAAAACTTTTTGAAATATTATTTACATTATCTATTGCTAAAGAAAAAAATTCAATGACACTTGTTAAAGTGTGATTTAAAAAACTTGCCTGGGGTGGGGGAAAATTATCCTGTTAAAAATTGGGAACATCAAGATAAAATTTTGCAGTGTACAAGAGAGATAGGGCTCAACTCTGAATACAGCATGGGCAATTGCAAATGTATAGCTAAAGAAAAGAGGAGGGCGGTTAGTAGATGAAAAATTACTAAGAAGAAATATCAGGGATAAGGGGATTCTGGCTAAATGAGCTTAATAGGATTTTTATTGAAAACAGGTTAGAAAAATCAGACATTACTTTGGGAATGGTGGCAAATGAGGGACCTGATCAAGTCACTTGGGTAACGAGATATACAAGATCGGAAAGAAGGGGGAAGTCTGGCTAAACTTAACAAGATTCTTGCTAAAATTGGATTTTAAAAGGATCTGGGCCTAGGAGAAGGGTTAGGAGCCTGAATAAAGTTTGGCTAAGCAAGCAATTTTGTCACTATTTCCTTACTTTCTCCTCACAAGAACTCCCCTAATAACTTTGTTTTTTTCATCAATCTGCAGAAATCACTCTTATTTATAATGATAAAATGACCTACATGTATGTAAATCTAACGTAAACCTAATGGACATTTTTTTCACTTCTATTTTTCTCATTTATTTCATTTTCCTCCTTCTTGAAATGTAGTGGCTGAAAAAATGGCTCTTACTGGAAATTACTGTTTGACTATCACTATGGGAACATAGGCCTTTGATTACAGGAACATAACATTCTAAACAAGCTTTCTGCTTCTGTAACCCCACTTACACACCTGACCTGTGAGTTGACAGGTAGTGAATAGAAGAAAGATAGCCCTTTGTGTTCAGACAGAATGGAGTTTTGGGCTTAAAATCCCTGTACCTCTACATTTCAGGGCTGCTTAATTTGGGGTCTGCATATCCCTGGCAGACCCAGCTGGCTGAATAGTGTGTTCCCTATAACTCACTGAGTTCTGGTGGTCCATGTGTCTTTCGGGGGCTGGCAGCTACAACAGAAATACTTTCTCCCCTTGACTTTTTTTCTGAAATTTTCTCCCGTCTGGACACTCTTTTTGTGTCTCATAGTGATATTTTTATTCTTCTACTTTATCCTTCCTTATTCAAAACTCAATTCTATGCCAATTTCTCTTAATATATTTCATTCTCTATGGCTACAATTACATTCTATGTGCAAATGTATATTATACATTTATATCTCTAGATTACCTCTCCTTTTAATACTCCCTGGTACATAATAATCATTATGTTAGACTTTTTTTCATATTGTTAATATTTGATTATTTTTAAGAGGCTCTCCTGAATGCCTGACCAACAAAAGCAGTGGGGTACAATGGAAAAAGCTCTGCAAAGGTATTAAAGAACAGTTTATTTTTTTTTTTTTTTTACTGTTTCAGACTAATTAGGTAACCTTACACAAGTAATTCAGTCTCTACTGACCTTATCTGTTCCCTTATATACATGCAAATACAGGATTTGCATTATTAAATAATCTTTAAGGTCCTTCCAACTCTTAAGTTTTATTATTCAATTTCAGCCTGGCTAATTCCATGATCTTGATATTCATAAGTAATATTGCCTTTTATTGTAAAATATTGTAAGTTAAGACATTTATATAAATAACAGGAAATGCATTTAAGATCCATGAAGTGGTTATAATTACCTCTATGCTCCTAAAACTATACTTAGACATTTAGACATGGACTTGTTGGAAGAAAGAAAGAAAGAAAGAAAGAAGAAAGAAAAAAAGAAAGAAAGAAAGAAAGAAAGAAGGAAGGAAGGAAGGAAGGAAGGAAGGAAAGGGAAGGAAGGAAGGAAGGAAGGAAGGAAGAAGGAAGAAAAAATTTTTAAAAAAGAAAAAAACAGTGAATTAGGATGAAGGAATTAAAAATATTAAGTACACACAAAACTGTGGCTAAATATACTAAAAAACAAAATATAGAGCTAGGAGTGATAACATGGAGAGAAGATAAAAATCAGAACACAAGGAACAAGGTAGGAGGATGGAAAAGTTGCCCCTGAGTCAACAAGGGATGCAGAAAAATGTTCTTCTGTATATGCTTATGCCAGAGTAAGACTGTACATCTTGAAAGAAAAACTGAAGATAAAGTTTCTCACTTCTCAATGTCCTCTGAAATTGTTCTGCCACACTACACATCAAAATTTCCTGATTGATACCATTTAGGAGAAAATAACACTTTTAAACAATCATATTTTCCTAGCCATTGTTCCAAGTTCTGAATTTTTTTTCTTTACCTTAAATATAGTTCTTTCTGTTATCTTTGGGGTAATCCAAGTTTGATGTTGTCCTGGTGGAATTAAAGGGACCTTGGTTTTTTTCACCATTGCAGTAAAGAATTATAGGTCAGTGAAGATAAGGAAAAGTAATATTTATTGAAGTAAATGTCTAGAGGGAAACAGGCTACACCAGAGAGAGTTGAGCCTCATGGAGGCAGGGAGGTCTGTTTTATATCAGGGCCATGATGGGAGATTACAAGGGTGGTGCTAGTTGATTGGTGTGTGTGAGGTCATTTTGATTGATAATTGACTGTTGTATAACTTATTGTCAACTGTGCATGTGTTTACTCAGAATTTAGTCCATTATAATTATTAGATTCATGAACTTCAGGGCATATATATGATATTATAATGATGGTATAATGAGGCTGAGGTGAAAATAAGGTCAGAGTACTCTACTGTGCAAGCATTTGTGACTGGCTTAAATTGGTTGCTGTGTTGTAGCTTTTTGTTTCCTTGTATTTCAGGATGTAGGGGTATTGTTAATTGAAAAATACTTTTTTTTTCTGGGAGGTCCTAATGGTGACCTTTGGGTTGGGCTGTTGTTCTTGTTATTCCTGTGATTACAGAGCTGGGCCTTCCTCCTGTCACTCATGGCTACCTAACTGTCTAGCATTTCTATACAAACTCCAATTACAAATAAGAAATATAAGTTCTTCTATGCCCCTCCCAAATATATGTGTGTATAAAATATATAATTAATATATATTAATTAATTAATATGTAATTAATTAATATATATATTAAATATATATATAATTAAAATCACAACTTAAAGAATAAATAATTCCTTAAACCATCACTGAATTTAATAAATCGGGCAGTAAAATTTTTATTTTAAATATTGAAGATATAGAACACTAAACTGAGAGACATAAGTAGACAGAATATGAATCCAAAGCAGAATCTAGTTCAAAATATTAATTTCTTTCATTCATTCATTCATAGTTACATTGAATGAATAAGTGTGCTAGTCACTGCTTTTACACATATGGCTATACAGTTTTGCCTTCAAAAATAACGTTTAGCAGGAAACATAAATGTGAAACAACTCACATTGCAATGAATATAAACAAAAAAATAGTGAGGATCAGTATTTTCAAGAGATTTAGCAAAGGAAATAAAACATTAAGAATCATTGTTTCAAATCAGACAGATGGATCTGAAGTGGAAGATATTATAAAATTGGGGTACACATTTTAGAAAAATGGAATACTGGTGGTTAAGAGATAGAGAAATTATATTGAATGGTATGTTCTTGAAATGGCAAGTAGTTGGATAAATTGGAGTGCTTGTTTTCCATTGTTACATAATGAATTACCACAAATTTAGTACTTAAAATGACAGAATTTTATTATCTCATTGATTCTTTGAGTCAAGAGTCTGGCATGTTTTAGCTATGTCTTATGTTCAATGTTTCACAAGGCTAAAACCAGGTACCATTCAACTGTGTTCTCATCGAGATGCAGCTAGGGAAAGATATACTTCTTACCCTTCTTATATTCCTTGCAGAATTCAGTTGCTTCCTGTCATAAGACTCAGATTCCAATTTTCTTTCTGGTTGTTGGCCAGGAATTTCTCTCAGCTAGCAGGCACTGCACTTGGGTCCTTGCCATGTGACTTTATTTTCAAGGCCAGCAACAAATAACTTCACTCATGAAAAATCCCTCTCTTTTCAAAAGCCTAGTTCCTTTTTAGTGCTCATCCGATTAGGTTAGAAGAACCAGGATATGCTTTTTGATTAGTAAGTCAATTGATTAGTAACTTATTATATTTACAGGTTCTACCTGTCATCAGCCTGCCCTCAGAAATGCACATCTGAGAATAGGATTCTTGGAGACCATCCTGAAATTCTTGCTACCACAGGCTGGATTTGGGGAAGTAAAGTAAAAGGGTGGTGGTAATGAGCAACAACGGAATGATCTGATTTAATACTAAATGATTTTAGGTACCTTTAAGATGGTTCAATGGCACAGTAAAAATCTTGAGCTTTATCTTGTGGATAATATGGAAATTCTGTAAGCTTTCAAGAAGCCAAATGATATTCAGATGCATTTTACAAAGATAACTTGCAGATTAGAGAAGGCTGCATGGAATTTAAGCAGAAGCAGAGAAACCAGAATTGATTATATTTATAATAATTCAAGTTAGGTTTTCTCATAAGGTAAAATATCTCCCTGTAAGGATATTTTGGACATTTGCAAAACATATTTTTGATTGTCAAAATGGTTGCAGGTTGTTCTGCTGAAAAACTTCTGGATATCACAAATCACCATCCTAGGCAAGAGATAATGATGCCGTGTCCTAGAAAACACTGAATGTCCTGTGCGACATTCGCATCATCAAATTACTTTAATATACACTAAAATTTTCAGAAATGCAAGCAGTTTGTATAGAATGAAAAACTTGCACTTTGTTTTGTTTACAACCATACAATACGTTGTTCACTACTTTGGAAATTATGTCAGCAATGGTAATACTGCTCATGATATTTCAGTTACCAATTCAATACGTTTGTAATAGTCTATGTCATTGATCATGAGTCATCACTGTGCCTTCTCATGTAGTTTTTCTAAGTGCATACTGAAATGCATATTACTTTATTGTAAGTACGTTTCCTTTTGTTTTTCCTTTATGTTAGTATTAGTCTATTACATTAGAACTTTTAAATTATTTTGTGTTTTATTTTCAATGAAATAAAATTTCATTATTTAAAATTTTATTTTAGAAGATTGAAGTGGATATTACAAAAAGCTTGTTTTAAAAATAAGGTGTGATTCTGATAGAGTTAGGAATTACTGACTTATTCTATGGTGGGGCAATGGTATGAACGCAAAGAGTGGCTTTGAGTTAAACATATCAAGCAGAGTCAGTCCAACTTACTGATTTTTAGGTTGAGTAGTGCGGGACTCTAGGGATGTTGTTAAAATCCATCAACACCCATGGCCTATTTCTGAAAATTCATTGAACTACTGTATATACACTAAACACTCAGTCACTCCTCTGTCTCTTATCTTCTCTGCCTGAGGAATTTCTTTAGCCCATGAAAAGCAGTCCAGATTAAACAATATATGATAGATAAATGCTTTTGCTTTCTGATCCCTCCATGGGATAATTGTTAGACACATTCTACCTAACATATGGAGGGGCCTCAGTTGCCCACAGTGTAACCTACTCTGTAGTTCATGCTTCATTTGTCCCATTCCTGTCATACTTCCCACTCCTGTTCTTTAGGATTATTTCTAAATAAAATATCTCCACTTCATTGTTTTCTTTAAGTGTGTAGGGGGAACCCAAGCAAAGGCAAAGATAAACCATATATAAAGAAATTTAGAACTCTTTTAATTGCATTTCTTCTGCCTGGACATTTAACTCAAATATTTGCATAGCTTGCTCCCTCTTCTCTTTTTGTTTAAATATCTTTTGCTTAAATATTATTCTCTTGATGAGTCTTTCCCTAACTATTCTATTTAAAATGTCGGCATGCATTCACAACAGGCACTTGTTATCATCCTTCTACACTTTAGTTGAGTTGTCTGGAGGACACAGTAGTGCTCATTTACAGGTGAAAGTTA
Source organism: Eonycteris spelaea (assembly GCA_003508835.1). Taxonomy (NCBI): domain Eukaryota; kingdom Metazoa; phylum Chordata; class Mammalia; order Chiroptera; family Pteropodidae; genus Eonycteris; species Eonycteris spelaea. The sequence continues at coordinate 4,846,860 of PUFA01000104.1, forward strand.
ATTTAGAACATTTTGAGAGAGGTCCATGTAGTCTCAGAGATGTGGGAATCATCAGTTTGGGGATGAATGAGATGGCGTAGGATGATGAATAAAGCAGGAATGATTTCTAAGATATAAGGATTTCCTATATCAGGAAAGACTTTAGGCAATGAAAACAATGAAGGAGCTTAATTTACACAACAGTTTCTCTTCTAGAAAAAAAAAAAAAAAAGAACACGTGAGCATTTTAATGTTTAGCTAATCTAAACTTATATAACAGCCTAAACTTCCAACTGTTTTCTGTTTCATACTTCTATTAAAGATAAAATTTGCTTTCGTGTAGTTTTAGTTACTCAGAAAAACTTCAGTTAATTTCTGTCACTGTGTAGTAAATTTAGAGTCACATTAGCATCAGACTATTCAACTAAAAATACTAGTTTTCATTTCTCATAGCTAAAATACATTTTCAACAACTGTTGCCATTAAAGAAAAGTTATCTTCAACACTTATTCATTTTTAAGACTTCTTCCCAATTGATTTTTAAGATAAGTTTGCTGTGAATAGCCTCTTCTTAATGCCTACTTCTAGAATATCAAAATAAACTTCTCTGTAGATGTCTTTACTTCAGATACATACATTGAATAAAAACTTGCTTTTGAATATAATTCAGAAGATTAAATTCATCATATAAATGTAAATTTTAAGCTTCAGAAAATAAACCTAGAGCTAAATTCTCAATTTACAGTGAGTACACTGTAGTTTATAGAAAGTTTTTAATGCAAAAATATCAATTATAATAAAATTTTTAAACTTTAGTCCAAAAAAGTGAAATAAAGATATGCAGAATCAAATGAAAGAAAATTAAATTTTCTATAATAGATCATTGCAAAAGAGACAATAAAGAATTATGTAGTATCAGAAGTTAATTCTATGTGTCAATTTGACTAGGTCAAGGGGTGCTTAGATATTTAAACATTATTTTGGGTGTTTCTATGAGAGTGTTTCTGGAAGAGATTAACATCTGAATCAGTAATCTGAGTAAAGCAGACCATCCCGCTTGATATGGCGGGGCTTCATTGGGTCTATTGAATGCCTGAATTGAGCAAAAAAGCTGAGTAAGGGACATTTTCTGAGCAAAAAAAGCTGGAGTAAGGGTACATTTTCTCTGCCCGATTAGGATGTTGGTCTTCTCCTGCCTTCAGACTCAGGCCTGGACTACAACTTAAATTTTAAAATGTGCTAAATTTTTTTTAAAAGTTGAAAAGTATGAGACACGGAAAGATAAAAAATATTAACCTATTATTTCAACATCTGAGAAAATAATGTTAGAGATATTATATTACTTTCTAGTCTTTGTTTGTTTGAGTAGATACATTCTATAAGAAAATCAGTGTATTTTATCTATAAAAAATATATTTGGCATTACAGATTCAATGTGTTATTCTGTAAACTGTTGGGGGAGATTTAAACCTGTCATTGCCCCAATGGCACTGAGGGGATATCGGTTCTTTCTGCTGATGCAGTAAAGAATTATAGAACAGCAAAATTTAAGAAAAAGAAAAATTTATTAGAGTGTTTCAAGAGAGAAATGGCTACACAAGAGATGGCCCCAGTGCTGTAGAAGTGGGATAGTCTGCATTATATTTGGGTGGGATGGGAGGTTACAAGGGTGGTGCTAGATGATTGGCATGTGAGGTCACTTTGATTGACAGTTGGCTGTTATATAATCTTTTGTCTACTGTGCATCAGTCACCCAGAATTCAATCTATTATAATTAGATTCATGAACTTCTGGGCATTTGTATGATATTATAGTGATGGTATAATGAGGCCAAGGTTGAGGAAGGTCAGTCTATGTACTAACTGTGCAAGTGCCTGAGGCCGAGCTAAACCAGTGATTGTTTCTGTGATTTTTACTTCCAGGTATTTCAGGATGTAATGGTATCTTTAACATAAAATGAATGTTTCAGGGAAGTCCTAAGGATGTCTACCTAACTACCTAACAATTTATAGAATCTTTTTGCTAAAGAGAAAATAGTCTCAAAAGCGTTTGAAATACACACACACACACACACACACACACACATGTATATACATATATATATACATATACATATATACACACATATATATACATATGTTTGTGTATATATATAAATATATATAAATTATATACATTTATATAAATGTATATATGATGGTTAATTTTATGTGTCAACTTCAGTAGACTAAGGAATGGCTAGAGAGCTGTGACATCTAGCCCTATTCTTAGATATTGGCACTCAAGGTTCTCAGGCCTCCAAACCCAGGTAGGGACTTACACCACCAGCACCTAGATTTTCAGACCTTTGGACAAATGCTAAATTACAACACCAGATTTCCTGATTCTCTAGTTTGCAGATAGATGGCAGATCATGGGACTTCTATCCTTCTATAATGCAATTCTTATAAAAAATCTCCTCATATATATAAATATAAACATATATACCCATATATATTTATTTCTCATATTTTTGTTTTCCTGGAGAACCCTAATGTGTGTGTGTGTGTGTGTGTGTGTGTGTGTGTGTGTGTGTGTGTGTTAAATTTTAGTGTCGCAGTTACCTCATTGTAAAATAAAATAATTAGACTGGTTGGTACATACCTTTGACTATGCCCATTATCTGGTGAATGTTTGGAACATATGCAGTTATTAGCTGCTTTTCAAATAGTTGTGTTTTTCTTTCTAGTTTTTTTTTAAGAACATTAATATAATTAACTCAGACATGAGATAAGTAGACTATATAAATTTTATCCAAGTAGAATTATTTTATTATGTTAGAACTATCATAAATACTTTCTTAACAATCTACAATTACCAAATATTATTAAATGGGTCAAATTATTTTGTCTCGAAATATCACAATACATTCATGTTTTAAGGTTTTCTTTGAACTTTCGATATCAGTTATAACCAAATAACATGAATTTACACATGGTCTATTTTATTTTGAAAATAAATTTGACTCTACATGTATTAGTCAGAGTTCTTCAGAGAAACAAAATAAAAAGGATACATATATATCATATATATATAAAAAATCGATTATATATACTAACATCATATATATGTATATATATATATATATATATATATATATATATATATATATATATATAAAATCTTTTATAAGAAATTGGTTCCCATGTTTATAGAGGCTGAGGAGTCCCAAAATTTGTATTTAACAAGCTGGGGACACAGGAGATGATATAGTTCTAGTCCAAGTCCAAAGATTCGAGAACCAGGAGTGCTGATGGTATGAGCTCTAGTCCAAATCAGACTCCAAAAGCAGGCGAAGACTGATATTCCAGTTTTGAAAAAATGAGGCAGGGAGACAGAATTAACCCTTATTCTTGTTGCTTTATTCAAGACTTTCAGTGGACTGGGGGAGGCCCACTGACTTTGGAGAGGGCAATCTGCTTAATCAGTCTACTGATTCAAATCAAACACCCTCATAGACACACCCATAGTAATGTTTAACCAAATATTTGAGAGCACCCTATGGGTCAGTTAAGTTGACACAAAATTGATGATCACAAGTCTACCTCTTCTCAACTTTGCACCTAAAACACATCTCATTAAACCATACTTATCTTCAAATACAGACAATAACAAAGACATAATTATCTCTAACATGATAAAAATATCCTGCATACAACCAGAACACACAAACTTCTTTCCCAGAAAAGGGAGTAAAGTCTTGGCATGATATTTACTCTTTTACTTGCTATTATATAACTTAAACACTAAAATTGACATTCACAATACTTAAATACTATAATATAAAGTTAATACATGTTATGTTGCATGGTAAGTGAATTAAAGAGAGAAAAGAAGATATTTGATATACACACACAAACATATCCATTATAAACTAAGAAAGAATAAATACACTCTCCATGTCTGTAACTGGTCATTTGGCATTTTTAACTACCTTCTTCGCATTGAGTATTTCTTTTGTTATCAGGAAACATCTCAGCTTGTTGCGGTTCTTTACCTCATGAGGTGACCCAAACTCATTCCTGAAGGGTCTAGGCCACTAGTAGTCCTGCCTGAATTTGGTTGTTGCATTTTTTCCATTCACCTAAATCATAGGGCATAATAAAACCTTATTAGGGATCTGACAGAGTTCAGTATTGCTAAGGATATGCATGGGTTCTCCGTCCCTGCTCCTTGGCAAGGAAACTCTCAAGGCAGTGACCAAGTTGATCTTAAAGTTCCAGTCTGTCTTTGGGAGTGTCAATAAACATAAATTAACAAACACAAATGACCTTATCACAGAAAAAAACAAATTCAGAATAACTTCTATTTCCCAATAACTTACATTAACTCACAAATCATATCTCATTGGTCAACCTATTACCTAGTGACATCATAGCCACTGTAAAACAGTAACATAATGAAATAGTCACATGTTAGTGATGATGCTGGTGTAAATAAATCTACTGTACTGTTAGTCATATTAAAGTATAGTACATATAATTATGTACAGTGCATGATACTTGATAATAATAAATGACTATGTTATTGGTTTATGTATTTAGTATTCTATACTTTTTATTGATATTTTAGAATACACTTTTCCTACTTGTAAAAAAAGTTTGCTGCTACACCATATGCTGTGTTACTGAAGCAGCAGCCTCATACATCTATTTACCGTGTCTTGATTGCATTATTTTTCTCTTGTGCTTGATTTAATCTCATGTTGTTTAGCACAGTAACATGATGTACAGGCTTGTAGCCTAGGAGCATATAGCATATGGCTTAGGTGTGTGGTAGGTTATACCATCTAGGCTTGTGTAAGAATACTTTATGATGTTCAGATGACAATGAAATCACCTAACAATGCATTTCTCACAATATATCTCTGTCCTTGAGTGGCATATGATTATACTTTATTAATTCATTCCAGTGCTAAAAGATCCTCCAGAGGTTTTTTTATTTGTTTGTTTGTTGTTTGTTTTAAGCAGAGTTTAGTCCAAGTCTGTATTCCCTATTGACACAAATTTGAATAAATTCCTCTTTGCCTCCTTAAACTTTTTTACTATTTCTTACAATGTTATTCTGTTTTTATTTTTTAAATTAATTAATTAAAATTTTTATGGTGAAATTGGTCAACAAAATCTAATAAATTTCAGCTGTACACTTTAACAGTAAGGCATATATATATATATATATTTACACTGTGTGTTTACCTCTCATAGTCACCACATATTTGACCCCCTTTACCCCGTCTGCTTCTCCCAACTCCCATCCTCTGGTAATCACTAGTCTATTGTCCATGTCCATGCCTACTTAACTTTGTATGGTGCACATTTTTGCCTTGACAGAGTAAGAAGCTAGGCAGTCATGAGACTCACATCAGTTGTCTCCCATCTCTCAAGGATTGTTGTCATTTATTGTATGAAGTGAAATATCTTATCTGAAAGCAGAAATATGTCACAAAAATATTTTTCATTAATTAAAAGAAAACAAGTAGAAACAAAGAGCAATAATATTGAATTAGGCCGGGGGCTCTTAGTTAGATTTATCCAATAGCTTATAGAATAGATTGAATAGAGTCATTTCATAGCATAAGAATTAATAATTGAAAATAATCTAAAATGTTTAGATATTTTTTATTCATATAAGCACACTAATGTTAAATTCATGAATGAAAAAAAAAAAGGCTTCTCTTCCTATAGCCCTCTGATAATATCAAGGTCTCTCAGATTTAAGTGTCACTCCATGCCTATTTCTCAATCAGAAAAGTTTTCACTTTCTCGACTGATTGTCTCTAACTTGACTTTTAAGATTTCATTGTCAAAGGATTCTGAGATCACATTTGGTTTGTTACCATAATTCAAGTTGGAAATAACTAGAGGCGGGGAAAAAAAGAGCTTTGGAATATCAAGGACATAAAGCTTAGGAGACAGACCAGAAACTGTCTCCTAGAGATAAAAAGCAAACCCCCTAGAATTATTTACAGCATTCTCAAAAACAAACAAACAAACAAAAACAAACAAACAAAAAACAAAAAACCCAAAACTGAACTAAAACCTCTGAGACACTAAAGAATTGAAGTAACATGATTTACCCTCTTTAATAGGTAAGTTTTTGCACAAAATTGTCATTGGTGGAATTAAGATTAAATTGAATATTGAAGGGGACCAAAATTTTGCCTCCCCAAAATGTACCTTTTCAGATATTGATTTTAAGCTGGTTGTTAAGAAACAAAAGACTCAGAAAGAACCTTTGACCCTCTCTTTTCCTGCCCCTAAATTTTCAGGTAGAAAATCCTGCTTCAGGATGGGAACTGTAGCATAATCACATTAACATAATAGTTTAGGGTTTTCACCTTAGCCTAATTTGAATTAAGTGTGGTAATAAGAAGGAAGAAACTAAATAAAAATTGTTCTGTTGGATTCTTTCCTCCAGCCCATTGTTTATGGATTGCCTAACTGGAAGATTTTTGCCGTGCATTCTGCTCTTTCTCAGCTACTTCTGAATTGCCTATCTCCCTTTCTAAATCTTAGAGCCTGTGCCCGTTGTTAACTCCAATGCCTCCTTGGGTATCACTATGACAACCCCAAATGTACATTCATATAATCTTCTGTCTCAGTTAATTTTATAATTAGCCCAAGTAGGAGAACTTAGAAGGTAGGAGGAAAGTTATTTTTTATGCTCCCACAATATCTATAAATTAGAATGAAAATGTGGAGTAAGAACTTCTTTGGTAGGTAAAGATTTGTTTAAATATGGGTTTGAACAATAGGACAGAGAATTTAAATCTAAAAAAAAAAAAAATCTCAGTGCAAAGAAAAGTATTATAAGCAGCCTTTGAAATGAGAGTTTTAAAATAGCAAAAAATTTGAGTACCAATTAATTTATTAAAATTAATGGGCTTTGTAATTACCAAATTTATTTGATATTTTATAACATAAAATTGTATCAAATTGTTTTCATAAGTTTTTTTAGTATTTTTCTTATTCAGGTTTTAAGATCCTTAATCATGCCATTTTTATACATTTTGGGACCAAGACAAGGCACCATTTTTTTTCTGTGTTTATATACATTTTAATGGTCTCCCTCTCTAGAGTGTAAGTTTGTTGGAAACAGGATCAATTATTAATTTATTTCCATTGGCTACCCCATAGTAAAAATATTTCTATAGTAGAAATTTAATACATTTGATAATTTTAGCTGAATCAAAACTATAGACAAAAATATGTACATACATGTTTAACATATGAAAGTCAAAAGCAAAATTAAAATTCCTATTGTTGCAGGAGTGACACCAGATGGAGGAATTCGGACGCTCACACAACTTTGTTTAGAGGAAGGAGAATTTATTAGGCCTGCAGAGCATGTGGGGTTAACAACTCCATGCACATGCTCATTCAGATTAGATTTCTTACAGCTTATATACCCCAGCAATGTTCCATGCAAGGGGCACGTGATTCCTTTGTCTAAAGGTCTACATGCACTTCCTGACTCAGGATGGGAGGGGGAGTTTCAGGTAGGGGCTGCAAGGGAGAAGGAATTTGCAGACAACCAGTCCTATCTATTACAGATTGTTTCTCCTGTAGATGTGATGAGATGAGTTTCCAGAAGGCATTTCAGAGATCTATAGGGTGTGGTTAATCTATACCCGGCTGAGCCTGTCATTTCTGCAGACCCTTTCCTTTGTATTTTTTCATAGGCCTCCTCTCCCTCATTATGAGAGAAATAGCTTTCATATTCTAAAGCATCTATTAAATGTATGTAATATAGACATTAAAATTAGATTTGTGAATATTATACAGAAACATAGCTAATTATTTATCTTGTAATATCAGGCAAAAACAATGATAAAATAAAATGTATTTTTTATTGTTTCAAAAGATTTAAAAACATATATATATACCTAAAACTAACTGGAGAAAATCACATGACTTTACCATGGTAGTATTTTTGGAAGTATCTGTTAAAGAGAACTGTAGGCCTAAAACGGAGTCATGTGTGCTAAAGCCCTTTACACTGAACTAGACGAAATACCTGACCTAATTGCAGTTTCAGCCTCTTCCAGGAATGTGACTTTAAACCAATGAGTCTGGAATTTTCTGAACAACACTAGTAAAGTAACCTGCTTGAGAAGACCTTTGCCATTCTTTCCCCAGAGAAAGGTGTCCTTGCATGAAACAATTTTTCCTCTTCTTCGTTTTTTTACAACTAAAATTGTTTGAAATTATAGTTGGTATACAATATTAATTAGTTTACAGATATACAACATAGTGATTAGACACATATAAGTTATGAAGTGAGTTAAGTCTGGCACCCATTTGACACAATACGTAGTTGTTATAATTTCTTTGCTTGTGCTAATAAACTCTTGTCCTACTCAGTTTCTGCCTATAAAAATCTTCCATTGTGTACAACTTCTTAGAGCACACCTTTCTATTTACTAGATGGGATGTTGACCAAGTCATAAATCACTCAACAAACCAATTAGATCTTCAAACTTACTTGATTGAATTTTTGTTCTTTCACTCATCAAGATGTATTTTCTCTATTATTTTATTCAATTTTATTTATAATAAAATATTTTAAATTGTTTTTAATAATTTCTTGAGTCATGTTTGACAATATACATCAACTACCATGGAATTAAAATCTTTATATCAAAAGTATGAAAAATAAAGAAAAACATATATGATAGTATCCTAATAGTAAGAGCCAAACTAAACTTATAATTAGCATTATTATGGAATTGAAAATCAAAGACAGTATAATGACAGCAAAGACATAACAAGCTTAAGCTATTTGACTTGTATATTTCAAAATCACCTAGGAGAAAAAAAAAAAATGAAACCTGGCCAAACACTCTGGGATATGTACTCTATTCCCCAAATGTTCACATGTACAAAAGGCTTTTGGTTGTCATTTTGGTTTTAGAGTAAATAGAATGTGTGGGCTATTTAAAGATTGAAACAGTTCAGTGAACAACAACAAATTAGAATTTGTAAAGGATCCTAGGGGCCATAGACAGCCTTCCATTGTAATTTTTATCTGTCTTTTTTTTTTTTTTTAAGTTCTCCAATAGTACAGATTAACACTAGGCCTAGACATCAACTATTTGATTTTCAGTGTCAAAATTCTCTCTTTTATTCTGGTTGAATCTATTAACAACCTCATCATACATTTTTTCTATAATAATTTCTGATAAAATGTTTTTCATTTATCCTCTTTATTCCAGTCTATAGTCATTTTCCATATCAGAAAAAAATAAATACCATTCTATGATTTTTTTTAACAGAAAACACATGGTATTCCTGTCCTTTAGCTGAATCTATTAATAACCTCATCACACATTTTTTCCTATAATAATTTCTGGTAAAATGTTCTTCATTTATCCTCTTCATTCCAATCTATAACCATGTTTCTTCTCAGGAAAAACAAATTAAAACCATTTTATGATTTTTCTTTTTTACCAGAAAACCCATCATTTTCCTTTTCTTTTGGAAACTGAGCTTTGTCCCTATGGGAATAAAGAAGATATTTGATTTTAAAAATATACATTTTTAAAAGATCTGTTTGAGAAAACACCTAATGTACTTTTTCAGTTTTATGCGTTAAACACTTTGTTTTGAGAGTATATAGAGATATTCTGATTTCCATACTTTTCTTAAAAAGTTACATAAGACTTGCCCAGCCTTTGCAAAGATTACAAAAAAGCAACAAATGTCTACATTCTTTATTTTATCAGGTTATGTGTGTATGAGTGTGTGAGTATTTCCTTAGTGTTTATTAAAAATATATGCTATGATGAAGTCACAGCCATCTACATCTCTAGGAATTAAAATCTAAAATCAGTAACTATGGTCACATCAATCACAAAGCAATTAGATATTAAACCAGTAACTTAAGTGGCTCAAAGAGAAGAAATGATGAGGGTTAATCCATTTGAAAATTAACATTATGCTTTATGCAATATTTTCCAATTCAATTAGATTATTCAGTATATTAAATATGTACTTTGTGATTCTCATATATAATGCATGAACAATTAAAGAGATTTTTTTTTAAATATAAGGTAAATACTAGGGACAATTTTGGACAATTTTGTTTTTTGTTTCTTAGTGTTTTTATCAAATAGAAGACCCCAGAACTTTATTACTTTAAAGGGACTCAAAGCTTAATAAACTTTATGAACCTTTCACCATGTATATATTCAAACATAAAGATATCCACAAGTAAAGACAACTAAGAAATATATACTTCTATATAAATCATTTTAAGACTAAATTCATGACTCAAAGATATACAAATGTACATTATGTTGGCCTTAGATGGGTGGCTTCAGGAGGGTACTAGATGATTGGCATGCAAAATCATTTTGAGTGATGCTTGACTGTTATATAACTCTTTCCCTATTGTACATACACTTACCTGGAATTCATTTTGTTATAATTAGATTCATGAACTTCCAAGTATATGTATAATATTATAATGATAGTATAATGAGACTAAGGTAAAAAAAAAAAAAAGACAGTGTATGTACTAACTGCGCAGGTGTTTGTGGCCAGCTTCAATCAGTGGTTATTTTGTGTTTTTTTACTACCTTGTATTTTAGTATGTAAGGCCATTTTTATCTGAAAAATGAATGTTTCTGGGAGGTCTTAAGGGCAGTCCCTAACTTGGGTCTAAATTCTCCCTTCTCTCATGTCTACCTGCCTAACAATTCTAAGAAGAAGTAAAAAAAGTAGACACATAGACACATTTATAGGCCATTAGAAATGAAAATTGAGAGTCCACATGGACATTAATGAATTATTTCTTGAATCAAAAAATAATTAATTTTCATTTGTGGAAATAAAGACAAAACTCACTACTCTTTGAGGCTGGCTTGGACAACAGAAGTATAAGGCCTTCAAACGAGACTTTTAGCGAGACCCCAAACAGTTAACATTGTAGACCCCAAGAAGAAATATTTGTAGATGACAGAGTCAGAAAATGCTGTGTTTACTTCCTTCGATGACTGCGTTAAAATTACAACTAAGTTAGAGAACAACCTGGAGAACCATTTGAAGATACAAAGAAGAGGCCACATCAAGACTAGGGAAGAGAAATGAAAAATGAGCTGGCTCCACACCCTTGTATGATGGTTGAACATTGGATGGAATATCATGGCTACAGAGGTCCCTCTACAGCAGAGGTCCCCAACCCCTGGGCTGTGGACTGGTACCAGTCTGTGGTCTGTTAGGAATCAGGTCACACAGCAGGAGGTGAGCGGCAGTCAAATAAGCAGAGCTTCATCTGTATTTGCTGCTCCCCAACACTAGCATCTTCACCTCAGCTTCTCCTTAGATCATCAGGCATTAAATTCTCATAGGAGCACTGGTCTCTGGTGCCAAAAAGATTGGGGACCACTTCTCTAGAGGACTAAAGGGTTTCAGCCTCACACAAGCTCCCCAGCCCAGGGTTCCAGTGCATGAAGAGGAGTCCCCACAAAATTTGGCTTTGAAAATTAGTGGGGATTCTGACCTTTCTGGTGAGGCAGAAGGCTTCTAGAAACCCAGACATCCCCTTAAAGGGCCCACTAACAGATTCCATCACCCATAAGCATGCATCCTGGGCCTCGGCAAAGGAATAACAATTTGGGAGGTGCCAGAGACATATAGGGAAAGACTGAGTTGTGTAGCTTCAGGGTGAAGGCTGGAGGGTCAACAGTCATTACCCTTGTGTTGAGCCCACATTCTGTGCAGCCTACAGGTGGGCACCATCTTGCCTTCATTGAACTCTCTCTCCACATGGCCAAATTTGAATCTGCATTGGACTGATAATATTTGCTCTCTTCAACCTGATGACTCCCTGAGACTCACCCAACTCCCTCACCCAACTCACAAATTGCCAGGCATATTTGTGGCTAGGAAACCAGCAGCAACCTACACTCTCAGAAAGAGCCTCTTTTAATAACAATCAAAAGTCCTGAGTAGCAATAGTGGCCTAGTCTCTAGCTTCAGTATTTCTTTAAAAATCTCAAGGATCTGTGAGCCTAAAGAGGGCAACAGCTAGCCTTGGTGTGATTTAAGACTTTTGTGAGGGGCCACAGGCTCAGCTCAGCACTGTCATGAATCTGAATCAACACTAATCTGGGAGCATGAATTGCCCCAACTTCTGGGACTCCACCTCACCAAAATTGCATACCAAGGCTCTCTCAGCTGCTGAGCCTCACAGTCAGCCAGCAGGCAGCCTCATGCCTTGGGGTGCCCTGAACCTTTAGTAAGCTGCCCCAGCCTGATACTGATGACAGCGGCCTCTGTTTATACCATGGCCACTCAGACATATCTCCAGGTCTAGCACAGGTAGAGACCAACTGTAGAAATTATTTAAAGCTCCTACCAAGTTACCCAGGCATGTCACAGGCAACACCTGACTTGATTTGCACAGGAACCCCTCCCAAGGGAACCCAGTATTAACACACCCAGATGTTGGCTTCACACCACAACAGAGCACCACCTGATTAGCACCAAAAATGGCACACACAAAAGGTAGTCTCAAAAAACACATGACTCGACTGGGGATAATCCCACTCCAGGTGTCAGCCCCGGCACAGCAGCTCATACCCTGTGGGCATGGCCAATACTCACTTCCAGTCAGCATGAGTGTAATACTCATATTCTGATGTGCCAACATCAATCAAGGCTACTACAAAAGAAGAGCACACACAACACACAAGGGGCACTATGGAAGCACCTTGAATAGGTGATAAGGGAGACTGCATCACTGGGCACACGGCACCTACTACATGAGGCCACTCTGCCAAAACTGGGAGATATAGCAGATTTACCTAACACATAGAAACAAAGACAAAGAGGTAGTCAAAATGAGAAAGCAAAGAAATGTGTCCCAAGTGAAAACAAAATAAAACAACAAGAGAAAACTTCAGAAGAATAACTAAATAAAATGGAGGCAAGCAACTTACCGGATACAGAGGTCAAAACGCTGGTTATAAGGATGCTCAATGAAGTTATGGAGAGAATAGATGAGCTCAGTGAGAATTTCAAAAATGAGATAGCAAGCATAAACACACACACACACACACACACACACACACACACACGCACACACACACACAGAGAAACCATGAAAGATAGCCAGTCAGGAATAAAGAATACAATAACTGAAATGAAGATATACTAGAAGGAATCAACAGTAGATTTGATGAAGAGAGAATCGGCACAACAATTTGCGAGGCCACAATTATATCAAACTAGAAATCAATTCAAGAAAAAAACTGAAAAATACACAAACACATGGAGCTAAATAACGTTACTAAACAATGAACAGGTTAACAATAAGTCAAGAAAGAAATCAAAAGGTACCTGGAGACAAATGAAAACGAAAATACAATGACCTCAGATCTGTAGGACACAGCAAAAGCAGTCCTAAGATGGAAATTCATAGTAATAGAGGGCTACCTGAAGAAACAAGAAAAATCTGAAATAAATAATCTAACATTACACTTTAAAGGAACTGGTGAGGGGAGGGGCAGGGAACAAAACAGCAACTAAAGCCCAAAGTGAGCAAAAGGAAAGAAATAGTAAAGATTAAAGTAGAAATAAACAAAATAGAGTCTTAAAAAATACGAAAGATCAATGAAACCAAGAGTTGGTTTTTTGAGATGAACAAAATTGATTAACCTTTAAGTACACTCATCAAGAAAAAGTAGGGAGAACACAAATGAATAAAATAAAAAATGAAAAGGGAGAAGTGACAACTGATACCACAAAAATACAAAGGATTATAAAAAAATATTATTAGCAATTGTATGCCAACAAATTGGACAATCTAGAAGAAATAGAAATTCCTAGAAACATACAATCTCTCAAATTGAGTCAGAAGAAACAGAAAATCTTAATCAACTGATTACTACTAATAAAGTTGAATCAGTAGTCAAAAATTCCCAACAAACATAAGTCCTAGACCAGAGCTTCAAGGTTAACTTTACCAAACATTCAAAGAAGAATTAACACCTGTTCTTCTAAAACTCTTCCAAAAACTAAGAGTGCAAAACAGGCTCCCTAACTCTTTTTACGTGGCCACTGTTATCCTGATCTAAAACCAGACAGACGTTATGGAAAAAAGAAAATTATAGGACAATATCCCTGATGAACATTGATGCAAAAAACCTCAACAAAATATTGGCAAACTGAATTCACCAGCACACAAAAGTATCATGCACACTGATCAAGTTGTATTTATTCCTGGGATGCAAGTTTGGTTCAATATTTGCAACTCAATGTGATGTGCCACATTAACAAATTGAAAGATAAACGCCATATGATCATATCAATAGATACAGAAAAAGCATTTGACAAAATCCAGCATTCATATATGATAAAAAAACTCTCATCATAGTGGAATAAAGTGAACATATCTCAAAATAATAAAGGCCATATATGACAAACCCACAGCTAACATCATACTCGATGGTGAAAAGCTAAAAGAGTTTTCCTTAAGATTGGGAACAAGACAAGAATGTTCTCTTTCACCACATTTATTCAACACAGTATTGGAAGTCCTAGCAACAACAATTAGACAAGAAACTGAAAGAAAGAAGTAAAACTGTCATTATTTGCAGTTGACAGGCAGGATACTATACATAGAGAATCCTAAAGATTCCACCAAAAAACTCTTAGAACTGATCAATTAATTTAGTAAAGTAGCAGATACCAAATTAATATTTAGAAATTGGTTGCATTTTTACCCAAAGATAAACTAATAGAAAGAGAAATTAAAAACAATCCATTTATACTGCATCAAAAATAATAAAATATCTAGAAATAAATTTAACCAAGGAGGTAAGAGAGCTACCTGTACTTGGGAAACTATAAGTCTTTGAAGAAAGAAATTGAAGAAGATACAAATAAGAGGAAATATATACTCATAGATAGGAAGAATTAACATTGTTAAAATGTACAGATACCACAAAGCAATCTGTAGAATCAATGCAATCCCTAACAAAATATCGATTTCATTTTTCAGAGAACTAGAACAAATAATCCAAAAATTAATATGCAACCATAAAGGACTCTGAATCGCCATGACAACCCTGAGAAAGACGAACAAAGTCAGAATATCATGCTACTTAATATCAAATTCTACTACGAGTTTAATCAATAGTATGGAACTGGCACAAAACAGACACATAGATCAATGGAACAGATTAGAGATCCCAGAAATCAATCCACACCTATAGAGTCATTTAATCTATGACAAATGAGACAAGAATATATAATGGGTAAAGACAATCTCGTCAATAAATAGTGTTGGGAAGAGTGGATAGGTACATGCAAAAAAAAAGAAATGAAACTGGACCACGTTCTACACAATATACAAGAATTAACTCAGATTAATGACTTAAATGCCTATGATACATATGATAAGGGGTTAATATCCAAAATTTATAATCGTAAAAAAAAAAAAAAAAAAACTCATACAACTTACCACCAAAAAAAACAAGTAATCCAATTAAAAAAAGGGCAGAGGACCTGAATAGAAATCTCCAAAGAATTTGTATTTACATCACTAATCATCAGAGAAATGAAAATTAAAAACCACAATGAGATATCACCTCACACCTTTCAGTATGGCTATCATTAATAAATGAGGAAACAATGTTGGTGAGGATTTGGAGAAAAAGGACCTCTTGTGCACTGTTGGTGGGATTGAAAATTATTATAGACACTATAAAAATAGTTTGGAGTTCCTTTAAAAAATTAAAATTAGAACCACCTTATAACCCAGCAATTGCACTTCTGAGTATTTATCTGAAGAAAACCAAAACACTACTTTGAAAAATATATGCACCCCTATGTTTATGCAGCATTATTTACATAACAAGGTATACAACCAATTTAAGTGCCCCACAGTAGATAGTCAGATAAAGCAAAGTTAGTGGTATATATAAATACAATGCAATAATAGTGAAAAAAAATAAAATTTTACCATTTGTAACAACATGTGAAATAAGTCAGCAGAAAAGACAAATACCATATAATTTCACTTATATGTGAAATCTAAAGAACAAAATAAACAAACAAAATAAAAAGATTCACAGTGAACAAACTGGTGATTGTCAGATGGGAGGGGGTTTGAGGGGATTAATGGAAAAGATGAAGGGATTAGAAGTACAAATTAGTAGTTACAAAACAGTTATGGGAAGGTGAAGTACAGCATAGAGAATACAGTCAATATTATCATAACTGTGTATAGTGCTGCCAGGTGGGTACTAGATTAATCAGGGAGATCACTTTTTAAATTATATAAATGCCTAGCACTATGCTGTATACCTGCAACTGATATAGAATAATATTGAATGTCAACTCTAATTGAAAAATATAAATTAAAAAAACTTTTTTTTTTTTTTAAAAGAAGTCATTTGAGGTGAACCCCAAGAAGGAATTTATTTGCTGAGGACTCTTCATAATCAACCAAGGGCCCAAATTTTGTAATGAGAACACAGCAGCCATTTGTTGACAGGAGCTTCTTATGCTCTGTATAGTGAGAAGAATTTGAGCCTGAACTCTTAACTTCACTGTGAAAAGCAATTTCCCCTCTGTTTCAGCAGAACACAATTTAGGTTGATACTTGAATCTGTGTTTCCTGGTCTGCAGCTCGTTTTGCTCAGATACTTTTATTTTTTTATTATAGTCTAAAATTAATTTTGTTTCATAACACAAAAGACAGCAATGAGGAATGAGAAAGAGTGGCTTAATTCTACCAAGAATAGAAATGCCAAGTAAATGATAATCAATAACACAATCCATGTATTAAACCAGAGAATAAATAGCCTGGGAACTCAACATAAAGAGCAGAGTTCAGATCTCCTTGCTAATTTACCACATTTTCATAGACTGCACAATCTACAAGCAGCAAGGCACAAGGGGCCTATGTCAGTACTGTACCTGGTCAAAGCCTGGGGTCTGTGTCAAGAACATTGAAGACTGGGAGATCACAGTGGGACTTTCACTATAATTGGAAATAAACAAAGCCAACCAAATGAGAACAAGCAAAGGCTATTTATTCAAAGCTCGCTATAGCAAGGAAGTCAGCCATTACCATTTGTTCTTGGTACAGGTTCAAAAGCAGTCAGAGGAGTGGGAAAGATTTATAGAAAAAAAAAAAAAAAAAAAAAAAAAAAGAGAGAGAGAGAGAGAGAGAAAGCTTCAGGTGTACCCTGATTGAGGCCATTGGCATGGGAAGCTATAGGCAAGCTAACTAGATTTGGAGTATCCTATATGATTGATAAAAGTACATATTTGACTTTCTCTGTTTGGTCCCACATCTGATGCAGGGACAAAATGAGGGAAGTTGTCAGTTAATAATCAAGCCGGACCATTTTGTTACAGAAACTATTTTTGACTTCTTGGATTATTATTAGAGACAGCAGTATGACTTCTCCCAAGACTTATACACAAGACTTACAGCAGGTTGGCTTCCTGGCAGGTCATTATAGAAGAGTTGGTGTCCAAGGATATTAATAAAGGTTAATGTATACCATTTATTTAAGTAATTAGGATTCTATTGAAAAATATATAAAATTATTTTTGTCTATTTAAAATATTTCATAAGAGCAGTACAGGAGGATTTAATATTTCTAAACTCTATGTATGTGTAGTTAGAATATATATAATTCATAATTACCCTGTATGTGTTTATATACATGTGTATGTGTATACATGCACATATATATGTGTTTGTATATGCATTTTTAACCATTAAAATGGCCACTTTTATTTACCACTACATTTTCAAAGAGCATGTCAACATGTACATTTTATGTTCTTACTGAATGATTTCTTCTTTCCTTTGATCCAGATATTTTCTACTCACATTTTCAAATGGGTTAGTCCGAGTACAAAAGAAAGGATGGGGAAAGATTTGAACTCTACTAGATAAGTAGTAGTTGATATTTTTCATATGTTATATCTAATGTCATAATTTTTTCCTTACTACTTTTTATTATTTGTTTCTATAATGGAATTCCAGGAGTATGATACG
Source organism: Eonycteris spelaea (assembly GCA_003508835.1). Classification (NCBI taxonomy): domain Eukaryota; kingdom Metazoa; phylum Chordata; class Mammalia; order Chiroptera; family Pteropodidae; genus Eonycteris; species Eonycteris spelaea. The sequence continues at coordinate 4,864,902 of PUFA01000104.1, forward strand.
TAATTAAGTATCATAGTAATTAAGTAATGATAATGTTAGCCTCAGTTATAAGGCATACTTTGTGCCTGAAGCTATTCTAAGTGCACTTCATTAGCTTATTACATTCTCACAAGAACAATAAGAACTATTACTATTATTCTTGCTTTACAGATAATAAAGATAATTAAAAATTTAGAGATTTACATTAACTTGCCTGTGGTCATCTACTAGTCTTAGGGCCAAGATTGAATCCAAGTATCTAATGCTATAGCTTGTGTGCTTACCCATTCTAACACCCTATTGCTGTAAAGAAGGTAGTAAATAGAGTACTATTTCCATGGACCTGTATTTTACTTCACTTTGTATTTATAAAAAAATAGTTTGCTTTCATTAATAAAAGTAACAGAACCCATAATCAAAACAAGGTAATCAAAGTAATGAGTAATGCTGTAAAATCCAGTATAAGAATTTACAGTAACAATTAGCCTTTATAGGAAGGACACTTACAACGGGCTTGTCATTTTCTTCAAAATTTTATTTGCTATGTCTCATATAATGCTCATACTAATCCCTCAAGGCAGATACTACTATTGACTCTTATCTCTAGATAAGGACTTATTGTGACCAGAATAACCAGACTCAACCTGATATTAGAGGCAGTTTAACAGCAGGCGGCTGTCCTTCCAAAGGAGCAGCCTCGACCCATTTCAGGTCCACAGTTTTATACACAAAAATCCATTAATTACTATATCCCACAGAAGCAGAAAGCGGAATGTTAAAAGGTCAGATTCCCATACCACGTTTCCCATAAATTCCTCCTACTCTTTCTTGTGGGAACAGAGTTAAACAATAGCCTACCGATGTAATCGCCAAGTATTCAATCAGCAAATGTGGCTGCTGTGGCGGTTGGCATAGAGGTTTCTAGTCTTAACCCTTTCTTTCATCTTTCTAGGGGCACATCATCACAGACTAAAGCAAAAAGAAGGTAAATTAAATGACATCATGGACCTGATATTAATAGAGACATGACTCAATGCAGAATTATTCCAAAGCTTATACTTTGTGGGGAGGTCTGGGGTTAATTTAAATTCAGTCACATATTCAATAACTGACCTAAACAATTTAGTTTTCCTCAGGCCCAACTCTTCCCTGTTTCGTTATGCAATATCTATTTCAAAAGATATTTTTAAAGGCTATAGATATTAATGTTCTTGTCAATTAATAGAAACTCTTAAATAAATGGCAGACATTAATATTTATTAATATTCTTTGTCACAGTGATTATCTTATAGATGTACTTACTTGTTTTGAATAGTCTATAATGTTTCTTTGTAGATACTGTTGAAACAACAGTAATAGTAACCAATGACCAAGACAGCCTTAACTTTCCACTCAGACTGATTAAACTTTAGTTATAATTCTTCCCCTTGAGATAGAAATAGTAAGTCCCTGAAATTTCTTTTTTTGGAACATTTACTTTACAACACTTATAATTACAATTTTTTTCTTTAACCCTGTGAAATATATATAAATCTGTCAGCATCTTGCCAGTTTTACAAAGAAGAACTGCCTTCCTTAAAAGGGACCCTTTTCTTTGAAAATCAATGTGGAAGGAAAGAGTATCCTTATCTCCTAATTGCTGATGGAGGGTAGGATACTAACTTTAATGGCTGCAAATTGGCATAGAAGGCCTAATTATAGGGAAAAACTGGCACACACAGGAGTAACTAAATGCCTGACACATCTATTGTTCAAATTTTCCTCCATTCCTGCCCCCTCAAATAATCTCGAGTTCTTTTTCACTAGCATACCTGGTTCTTAAATCCCCATCCTACCCTTAGCCATTTTTTCCCTTCAGTGGAGATGAGTTCAGGCTCACTCCCCTACTGCAGTAGTATTAGAATAAAATCAACTTATTTTTTCTCACCTTGTCAGGTGTCTTTTTTGTTTAACACCTAGAAAGTATTTTAATGTGATGCTTACCTATAAAACAGTGTCATCATAAGACTTCTAATTATTAGTAAATTATGTGAAATACATCTTGAAAAATAGATATATCTGCCATGAGGATCTTTGTTTAGAGTCTGGAGCTTCAACGTAGGCATATAAGAATGGGAATTGTCTTTGCAGTACATTATGTTATCACATTTTAGGATCCTCTTCAGTAGTAACAATCTCTAAAATGTTTTCTAGAGTGATAAAATATTTAATGAAAGTAAGGAAAAGAAGCACAGGAGACCTTAGCAGCTCTTTTGCCCTTTGAAATATGTTACTCCTTGAAAGCTATTAGCTTAATATTCCCTTCTAATAAAACAAACAAACAAACAAACAAAAAACTATAATTCATCAGCTAACTGGATCTGTAAAATTTCTCTTCATCTTCATTCAAAGTCTTAGACCTGATCCAATATAAAATAATCTCTTTGCACAAGCAGGGTGCTAACGTGAAAGATAAGGTATTGCAATAACGTCATTTTCTCTATCAACTAACAATCAACAAATCTTCAGGCTAAAAGAACAGTGGTGACTTGGTCAATTACCTCTCAATTTTGTGCACTGATGTGAAAAATCTGAGATGAGCATACCACTGACCTTATGAGGTTACTCTGCCATGAATTATTAATGATTATCTTCTTAGAGTGATAGTATACCAAGGTCATCCATTTCATTTTTCTTAAATAAGTGCTAAACTCATGGACTGGCCAAACTGCCACCAAAGCAAGCTCTCCAGAATGAAGAATCACATTGTCAATGCCATACTTATGAATATCAGTTAAATTCTCCTTTAACATTCTGTATTTTCACAGGTCCTTTTTGATATTGCATAAGAATCAAGAAAAAATGAGTAAATATCAAGCTTCTTTTTGAAGAAGAATATTTTCTATTATACTACAAAACTAAATTAGGGAGTGATAACAGGGAAATAATCTCAAGAATTAACGATGTGAATACTTTCTCTTCAAAGCAATTGAAACATTTTATAGTGCTGAAATTTGTTTCAAATATTTATTAAATAAATAATTATGTCATAGTAAATTGGTAGAGATGTACATCTTGAAAATTGTGTAAGATTGATAAACATAGCAATGATAACAATGTATTAAGCAGTTATGATATACTGTAATGCCCTGGTTTGGAACTCCACAAGCCAAGAAGGAAACTGACACCGATGCAAGCGCAAGAGGGAGTTTATTGACAACTCGAGTTTGGACCCCACTCGTTCACTGACGCAGCAGTGGTTGAGAGGACCCCAACAGAGAGGTTGGGACCTAATTTAAAGGGTAAAACCGCAAACCTTGGGGAGATGCCTTGGCGTTACCTGATTGGGGGTTAGGTTGACCTTTAAAGGATTGGGTGGTAGGTTTTGGGTCTGCGTGCAAAGGGGGTTATGTGCAGTTGCGGCTGCATATAGAGGGGGCCGTGTGCAGTGGGGCAATATGCCAAGAGGGGCTGCGTGCAGAAAGGGCTGAGTGCAGAAGGTAGGGCCGAGTGCAGGTGCCGAGCAGTAATCAGATATGTGCAGGAGGAAATAAGGGTGCCTTAAGGGCCCACGATTAGCTGGCTTGGCTGGTTTGGCCAGGTGGTAAGGCATTGTTCTTGACCACTGGCCTTTGGGGAATTTTTCTTACAATTCATCTTGAGGTCACGCAGAAAAATGGAATCATTCCGGTCTTTCAATACAAGTAGTTAGGCATGCATTATCTAATTTAATCTTTGAGAACCTATGAAGTAGTTACTATTATTTATCTTTTATATGTAAGCAAATGGAGTCATAGTACATGTATATAATTTAGCGCAGTTGCCCCAAATAGTGAGTATTAAAGCTGGGGTTTGAATTCACCCACCTCCATCTAATTACAACAGTGCTTTATGCCTCTCACAGGAAAAAAAAAAAAAAAAGTTTCAATAACATTTCTGTTTAATTTAAAAGAAGACAATGTTATCTTTTTTCCATTTCTTTCTTTGTGTCCCTTTTCAATTTGGGTCCTTGGCTTTTCTACTACTCCTGCTGATTTGATATGCTTTTATAATGGAAATATACAGACTTAGAGCACCTTTCTATCATATTGATTCACATAATATTTTTTGCTAAAGTATGCAATCTGGGTTGTTTTGTGGAAATGCCAAGTATTCACTTAGTATTTGATAGTAATAACTTAGATTAGAATGAGAGGATGAAGTGTCTGGTCCATCACGGACAAGAATGAGAGGCCATCTCTAACTCAGCAATTTGCAGCTAATGAATGAGACTTTCCTTGATGATTGTATTTTTGTAAAATAATTATTTCTGATGAAAAAGACAGGGACACATTTTCCCTGCAGGAGATACTCAGACATAGATATGTCCAGAGAAGAAATAAGGGACAACCATCAAAGCAGTCAATTATCAATGAAGCTATTATAGGGTGATAAGATCAATGGCACAGCTTTCGTTACAGAGGAATGTGATCTCCTGGTAATAGTTCTGAGTTGTGACTCAAGGAAGTCAGTTTAGGAGCTCCAAACTGGGAGTCATGAGGTGAGGTATTAACAAGATAATCACATACTTCATTATCCAAATTGAGATACCTGTAAGACTAAAAGGAGACACTATAAATAATTAGGCTGGAATAACAGGGATAAATTGGTATTCAATGGACAAACCAGGATATATCATCTAAAAGCATTGAATTTAAAGTCATAGAACAATGAGTATAAATTTCAATTCTACTATTATTCCCATGAAATTTGATAGGTTACTTAATCATTCCATGTTTAATTCCTTATGCACAGAATGATAACTAAACTTAGGGTCTTGTTAATTCAGGTTAAATGTGTTAATATTCACATAGTCCTTAGTCCAAGGACCTAGTCAGTATTTGAAACCTCAGTGTGTACAGGCCCTTCAGTTTTAATGGGTGAACTTTGAAGTCTGATGAGCTAGGTTTTACTACTTGTTCTGCTTAATACTGCTTAATATTTAATAATAATACTGCTTCAGTTTCTTTATCTGTAAAAGTAAAATGGAGTAGTATAATTCACCTGAGAGAATTAGTATGGGGATTAAGTACACACACATACAGCATTTAATAGAGTACATTATCTGTAGTAAACATTACATTACTGTTATTTAAATTCTTTACAATATTTTTAGTTAGTATGTTAGCACACTGGCTTTTTTTCAGTGTTTTGGTTATAAGAAGGAAAAAAAAGATTTAAAAAATGAGGAAGAAAAAATGACATAAAAGTAGAAAGCATTTATTTATTATATTCTTAAATTACATTGTAAATTTACAAAACAACTAGAGAATTATTTCTCTTCTGGTACTTTAGAAAAAATTTACCTAAAAAGATTTTTGCTCTTTTTATATCTTTTTACAAATTTCACATTATTATATATGTAAATTGTTTTCAAACTGTGAAAGAATTTGTAAAGTCAGAGTGACATTTCTAAAACCCATATTATAGTGTTTAAAGGTCGATTCTTTTTAGCTTGATTTTCACTTCTCTTAACAAATTGATTTAATATACAGATTGTCTTCACTTTTGATACACTTTCAGCATAGGAAAGTTATCAATGAATACTGACCCCTCCTTATATCATCTTGGAAATAAAAAATCTTAAACTGTTTTCAGAAAAAAAGATATTAATAAGAAAATTTAGCTAGTGTTCACTTTAAATAGGTATGTAAATGATAAACTTAACAATTCAATATTAATTAAAACCAAAGGTAAAATGAAACATAAGAATTTTTATGTAAGCATATGAAAATGTGCCTAACTTTATTACACTTTATGTAAAAAAAAAAAAAATAGAAACAATAATCTAGAACCAAGGTTCCACAGTGTCAGGAATTTTAGCTAATATGTTTACTGCCAAATTTTCAACACTAAACTAAGATCTGACACAAAGAGGCAGCCATAAACATTTGTTAAATAAATAAATAAATAAAAAATAAAAAATAAATAAATAAATAAATAAAACGTACTCAACAGACATGCGAAGATTTGCATTTTGATAATACCAAATCTTAGCAAAAATATATAGCTGGTCAGAGTGTAAACTGATATAGTGATATAGACAGAAAACTTCGCAGCTATTAAAATTTACAGGTAGTCTATAAAAAAATACATATGTTCACTATCTTTAAGACCAACTTGCTCCCCTCTACTAAGACATTTGTTTGATGCCTTTTTATTAAATGCAAAATAACAGTAATAATTATGATTTCAAATGGCAAATGGATTTGCCGTTTTGGAATTACCTTGAGAATTCTAATTTTTAAAAATTTAAGAGCACTAAATTAAAATGCTTAGTCAAAAGATTTATTTTGTAATGAAATGAATTGTGAATTGGTACAATTTTGACACTTGTATATAAAGTTGTGAATTTATTGTCAGAATCTAGCTTTTTAGAGGAAAAAAAATATAGAAGTTGTTGCCAATGCTATTGATTCTGCTCCTATTAAAACTAAACCTTAACAATACTACAAATTATGCCTTAATCACTCTCAAATTAAAGCATATATTGCCACCTCCATGTGATAGTTCCAAGGAAAGTTAAAAATCCTTTATAATGGTACTTGATTTGAGGCAAAGAACTATGTTCCTTTCTGTGTTATAAGACTGGTTTTTCATTGGACAGGGGTTGAGGGAGTGATTTTCCCAGAAATTTCCTCTGATTTTTCAGATTAGATAAAACCATATCTCTGATTTAAGACATATGTACAATTAATTTGTGAATATCTTCACCAGCTACACTTTCCCATTAAAGTTATGGTAGGACACATTTAACACTATGGATACATATTCCAACTATCCTAAAATAAGCACCTGGTTTAGTTTATATATATCAAAACAAATTATTCCCTTTGGAAAGATTTTTTCATTAAATGATTTGCCTCAGAAAGGGATGAGACCCCATGGGGAAGCCACCTAAGGCCACTAGCCTCAAATGACAGTCCTAGGTACTTTCTGAATATGCCCGGGCTCCCATAGAGCAGGCTTTTCTGATGATGTGGGCTTGGGGACTATGTCTCTTGTCAACCACTACTACTTCCTGGCCTCTCAGCCTCCCATAACCTTTTTCTCCCTCTAAGGTAGCCCTAACATGTGGCTAACCAAAACCCTGGTTTTAGTGACCATGAAGTTCTGGTCAAATTGGCCTTAGGGTTCTACCCAGACTCAGCTTCCTGCCCCATGCCTGTTTGTCAGTGAGAACTCTAAAGACAGCTAGGAGAGAAACGACAACTTGTCTGGAATTTTGAGTTGCTCTCCAATACCTTTTTTTTTTTTTTTAAGGAATAAAGATATTTTGAGTTAATAAAAAAAAAAGAAAAATTAAATAACATACTCTTGAACAACCAATGGATCAAACGAAATCAAAAATATACCTTGAAACAAATGATATGAAAACATAACATACTAAAATTTATGGGATTCAGCAAAAGCAGTTATAAATTGGAAGTTATCAAGGTTTATTTTTTTTTTAAAAAGACACAACCAAAATTAGAAATGAAAGAACAGACTTTCCAGTTGATACCACAGAAATACAAATTTGACAACCAAAAAAAAAAATGGATAAATTCCTAGACACATACAACCTACTAAGGATGAATCATGAAGAAATAGAAAATTTGATCAGACTAATTAATATTAAGAAGATTGAATCAGTCATGAAAAACCTTCCAACAAAGAAAACTTCAGGAGTAGATTGTTTCACTGGTCATTTCTGACAAACATTTAAAGAAAAATTAATGTCAATCCTTCCCAAACTCTTCCAAAAAATGGAAAAGGAGGGAACACTTCCAATTCATTGTACCAGGCAAGCATGACCCTGATAATAAAGCCAGACAAGGATACTACAATAAAAGAAAATTAAAGCCTATATCCATGTGAACATAGAAGAAAAAACATTGAACATAATATTAGCAAACTATATTCAACAATATATTAAAAGAATCATACACCATGATCATATGAGACATTCCTGAGATGTTCAACATCCACAAATCAATTGATGTGATAAACCACACTGACAAAATGAAGGATAAAAATAACATAATAATCTCAATAGATGCAGAAAAAGCATTTGACAAAATTCAACATCACTTATGAAAAATAAAAACAACAAACTGGACATAGAGGGAATGTACCTCGACATAATAAAGACAAGCTCATAGCTAACATTATACTCAGTTGTGAAACACTGAAATCTTTTCCTCAAAGATTAGGAATAAGACTAGGATACCTATTCTTACTATTTCTATTTAACATACTACTGGGAGTCTTAACCAGAGCAATTAGGCAGGGGAAAAAAATAATAATAAAACGCATTTGAATTTGAAAGCACGTAGTAAAACTCTCTCTATTTGTGAATGACATAAGATAATATACAGAAAATCATAAAGATTCCACCCCAAAAATTGTTAGAATTAATATATCTTGTGAAGTTGAAGGATACAAAATTAATATACTAAAATGAATTGTGTTTCTTCTATATACTAATGATTTGTCAATTAGGAATTAAGAAAACAATTCTGTTTTTATGAAAATAAATAAAATACCTGTAATAAATGTAACCAATAAGGTGAAAAACCCATAGACTGAAAACTGTAAACATTGATGAAAGAAATTAAAGAACACCAAAAAAAAAAAAAAAAAAAAAAAAAGGAAAAATAGCCTGTGTTCACAGTGCATGGGGAAAGAAAAATGGCTGCAATCAGGCTTTTTTTCCCCACACCCTTAGCAGCTAACTTCTGAGTGGAAGTGATTCAGCACTTCTCCCCTTATGCAGCCATGTGCCCAGAACACATGTGCGGGGTTTCATTATCTGGCAGAGTGCCACCATTGTTTAACCTGCGTATAAAAGGTATTGCCGCCCTGAGCAGTTGGCTATGCCCTGGCTGGAATAAAGAACTATGTTGCGGTTGCCTATGCTTCCCGTATTGTCTTCCTACTGCCTAAGCCTCATACGCCTTACCTTGGAACCTCAAATCTGCAGCAACACAACGGACTAGAAGAATTTTGTTAAAATTACTATCCAAAATAATCTACAGATTCAATGCAATTTATATCAAAGTTCCAATGGCCTTTTTCATAAAAAAATAGAATAAACAATCCTAAAATTTTCTGGAACCACAAAAGATCTCACATAGCCAAAGTTGTCTTAAGAAAACACAACAAACTGGAGGCATCACAGTTCCTAATTTCAAACGATATTATAAAGTATAGAAATCAAAACAGTTAGGTAATTACAGAAAAATGGACAAGTAGATCAATAAAATAGAATAAAGAATCCAGAAATTAACCCACAGACATACTGTCAATTAATTTATGACAAAGCAGTGAAAAATATACAATGGGTAAGGAAAGTCTCCTCAATAAATGATATTGGGAAAACTGGACAGTCACATGCAAAAGAGTGAAACTGAACCACTATCTTACACCATACCCAAAATCAACTCAAAATGGATTAAAGACTTAAACATGACCTGAAAACTTAAAACTCCTAGAAGAAGTTATATGTCATAAGTTCCTTGACATCTATCTTGGAGATGATTTTTTTTTTGAATTTGACACCTAAAGCCAAGGCAACACAATCAAAATAAAAAAAGTGGGACTATAAACTAAAAGCTTCTGAATAGCAAAGGAAACCATCAACAAGATAAAAAGGCAACTTACGTAATAGGGGGAAATCTTTGTAAATTACACATATGATAAGGGGTAAATATACAAATTATCTAAATAACTTTCATAACTCAATAACAACAACAAAAAGTAACAATCATTATTAGAAAATGGGCAGATCTGAATAGACATTTTTACAAAGAAGGCACACGAATGGCTAACAGGTACATGAAAAGACACTCAGCATCACTAATCATTAGGAAATGTAAATCTAAAACAAATAAAATATCATCTCATATGTGTTAAGATGGTATTATCAAAGACAAGAAATAAATGTTGGTAAGGATAATGGGAAAAAGGAACCCTTGTTCACTTTTTGTGGGAATGTAAATTGGTGCAGCACTATGGAAAACAGTATGGAAGTTTCTAAAAAATTAACATATGATCCAAAAATTCCATATCTGGGTTTTTAATCCAAAGGAAATAAAATCACTATCTCAAAAAGATATCTGCACCCCCATGTTCATTGCAGCTCTATTTACAATAGCTAAGACATGTTAACAACCTAATTCTATCAATGGATAAATGGATGATAAACGTGAGATTATATAAATGTGTGTGTATACACACACGCAACACATACACACACATATTCAGCTATTAAAAGGAAGGAAACCTTGCCATTTGGACATTATGCTATGTAGAATAAGACAGACAGAGAAAGACAAATGGGGCATGGTGTCACTTATATGTGGAATCTGAAAAAGAGTTGAATTCATAGAAACAGAGAGTAGAAAATGGTTACCAGGGGCTGGTGTGGGGGGAAATAGGGAGAGGTTGATATAAGGGAATAAACTGTCTGCTGTAAGTAAAATAAAGTCTGAGGTCCCAATGTATACCATGGTAACTATAGTTGATAACATTGTATTGTATAATGGAAATTTGCAAAGAGGGTAGCAGTTCAATGTTCTCTCTCTCTCTCTCTCTCTCTCTCTCTCTCTCTCTCTCACACACACACACACACACACAAAGTTATGTATATATTAATTAACTCAATGGAGAAATCCTTTCACATTGTGTATGTGTGTGTGTGTGTGTGGTGTGTGTGTATTATTATTATTGTTACACTAAAATATTTTATAATTTCTGTTACTTTAAATATTTTTATAATTTTATTTGCCTATTATATCTCAATGAAGAAAAATCGCATAATTATAAAGATTAAAAAATCTAAGAGCTAATTAATAAAAATTGAGCAGGTAACACTGAAAAAATTTATCCATATGCCTTAAAATATAATATATCTCTGTTCTGAAGGAAGCAGTTTTTATTTATATTACGCAATAAGATCAAAATTAAGAAGAATAGCATTATATAACATATGATGGATAAATAAAAATCAAGAATACACTTATTTTATTCCATAGCTTGGTTATCTTGATTGTCTTAATAAATGAAAAATATTAATAAAATTACTCAGTGCAGTGAAAAATAATTAAATGAAGTAAAAGCACAATTTTATATTTTGCTAAAATTGTGTTTTTACTCCAGGTCTAATTTTGGAGACTTACCAGACTTATTGAATTTAGTCACATCATTTTCTATATGGGTTAAAAGTAAATGTAGATTGCTGTAACAGTAAAGAAATATAACCGAGGCACATTTAATGAGGAAGCATCAGAGAAAGAGCTAATGTTTATATTCTGTATTTCCTCAGAATGAACCATATCATCAGAGCAGCTAGTATTTACTATGAGCTTCAGATATCACACCAGAGATCAAAATATGAAAAAGTAAAAATAATAAATCCTATTGGGTAGTGTTAATCTCTACTCAAGCAGCAAACATGAGTCCTGATAATGGGATGCATCAGAAAAGCATTTTAGAAAAATACGTTTATTGAATAGATGCAGGTATTTGTAATTTGTAATTTTCAGGACTTAGTTTTGTAATTAAAAAAATGAAATAATTAGAATAGATACTACTGAATTTTCTATCAATTCAAAAATTTTATTAGTTACAAATATTTTAATGAATAAAAATGGTGGCTAGGCAATCTAAGAAATTTTATGGAATATAAAATAATAAATGAAAAGTCATTATTTATATATATACCCTAATGCAATATAATGTCATTTATTTTTCCATGATATAAAAATAAAAATTTAATTATTCAAATAAAATAATTAAAAGGTTATTGACAACTTATACTTCATTATGAAAATGTTTAATGTAAGATTATAATCACAAGTATTTAAAAAATTATAGAAGTCTGAAAAGATGAATTTTAATTAAACATCTGTAGACATTCAACTAAACCTTTTAAAGGAATATAAATATTGTTTTTTACTCTAGTGTTATAAATAAGGCAGATGAAATTCCATTTCCAAGGAGCATAGAGACATGTAAGACCTTTGCTTTTACAATAACGTGAAACAACTTGATGAGATAAAATTTATATCTTTTTATGGGGCTAAAAAAGAAAGTAGAAAGCAAGAGGAAGGAACCCTTGATTAATTAAATTCTACAGAGGGAAACAATAAAATGTTCAGAGAAGATCAGAGGATCCTGGAGGTTAGTGGACCATGCAGGAGGCAGGTATCATGGAGTGAGTAAACTAAGCAAGAATGAAGGGGATCAAGCATGTTTTGGTTTTCATTGTGGTATTATGAAATTGGTTGCATGTCTCAAAAAGCCCCAAACACAGGAGCAGACTCCTTGGCCCAATAATTCCTATCCCAGTCATGTCCAAAAAGTATCATCAAAAGAGGGCCCAGGAGAAAGTGCAGTTAATACTCTTCCAGCTTAAAAACTAACAGGATTATAAAGGCCACCACTGGGTGATTGGGAGTTGGTGTAATTACCAGGAAACTCCAGCTAATTAAATTTGAAACCCTGAACCAGCTGAACTTGACTGTAAAGGAGTGAAAATCATTAATACCTTCCCCCCACACATATATACTAAATCCCAGAGACGAAAGGGTCTAAATTTTGGGGAAATGAACAAAATAAAATTATGCTTCAGTTTTCAATGAAGATTTTATATGCAATGTATATAATACAATCAAAATTGTGAAGATATAGAAAATTTCAGAGGAATATGGATACTTATAAAATATATAATTAAATTTAATATCTGAAATAAAAGTGTATTGGATAGGCATAACATCACATTAGATATTTAGAATAAAAAATCCACAAACATAAGATTGAAAATTAGGAAAACTAGATTTTTTTCTAATTAAAGCAGAAAGAGAGCGAAAAAAATACTGAGAAATGGACATGTAAATCAGAATCAAAATGAGATATCACCTTACAACTGTTAGAATGGATATTATCAAAAAGACAGAAAATAGCAAGGTTGTTGAAAATGTGGAGAAAATGGAACCCTTGCTCACTCTTAGTGCGAATGTAAATTAGTGTAACCTCTATGGAAATCAGTATAGAGATTATTCGAAAAATTAAAAATGAGACTACCATATGGTCCAGCAATTCTACTTCTGAGAAAAGGAAAACATTAACTCAAAAAGAAATATTCACCCCCTCCACATTAATCGCAGCATTATTTACAATAGCTAAGATATAGAAACTACCTAAATGTTAATCAATGGATGAATGGATCAAGAAATTGTGGTACATATGTACAAAGAAATGTTATTCAGTCATCATAATAAAATCTTCCCATATGCAGCAACATAGATTGAACTTAAGGCATTATGCTAAATGGCATAAGTTAGACAAGGAAAAAATGCCATATGATTTCACTTATATGTGGAATCAATCAGTCAACACACACACACACACACACACATATGCACACACACATGCTCACACACCCCAATCTCATAGATACAGAGAACAGATCAATAGTTGACAGAGATGTGGCGTGGGAATGGGAAAAAAAATGTGGGAAACAGGTTTTTTTTTTTTTTTTAAGTTTAAATAAATTTTGCTTAAAAAAATAAAAATAAAAATAAAGTAGAGAGAAGAGAGACATAGAGAGAGACTAAAAAATTGAAACCAGAGAATATATTACTTTAAGCTGCAGTTTTGAGGGGTAAATTGGTTATGTAGCGTAGATAACAGGAAGTGAAGAGCAGTCAAAACAATACCTAAAAAGTGTAGGTGAAGACAAGGATTGGAGGGCCATCTAAGAGAAAAACCTAAATTGCTTTGGACAGATTGTAGGAAATTTGTCTTGTGAAGACGTGTACAAAAAGAATGTAATAAAAATGGGGTAAAAGGAAAAAAATTAAAAATATAAAAATGGCTCTAAGGAAGTAAGAAAAATGTCATTAGAAACTGGAAAAAAAATGGGTATCCCTTTGTCATGAAGTGGCAAAGAACTTAACAAAACTCTTGTCTGCAGTTTACGAGGAAGCTTAAGTATACCTAGCTGAAAGAACTTCCAAGCAAAGTATTGAAAGTGCTGTCTGATTTCCTCTTGCTACCTCATATAAAATGTCCTTGGAATGGGCTATTTCAAAGCTGAAGAATTTTACCTCTCCAGAGTAGAAGCAGCAATTCTTTCAAAATGTACCCAAACACTATGTATGCATATAAATATGCAACAAGCCAATTTCTTGATGCCCTGGATTTCCCTAGTTTCTGAACCTATTAGTTTAAATTCCTTTTGAAGCCAATACTCCATTCCAACAAATCAATAATCTCTGAATGGTTATTTATTTTTTATGTGGAATGAAGAAATGTGATCTAGGTAACATAGTCTGTGATAAGACAATGAACTTAAAAGAACTTTGAATTGTGAAAAACCATATTCAACACATAATGTAGTAAAAAATAAATAAAACTGAAGCTTTTTATAAACCTATTTATTTTCAAAGTTTGATTTCAAAGAAACAGAAAGAAAAGCAATTATTGACCCAATTAAAAGAGGTACTTGTATTGTCAAATCAACTTGCTAAATGACCACTCTTTTCAGCACACTTCCACTTTTCCTGCCTCAGATTAATCTCCACCGAGGTCCTGAGAAATTTACTTAGCTTCCCTGTGTGCTTCAAAGTGTCCCAGGCAATGAGAACTTGTTCACAGCACTGTTATTTAATCAGCATATTATTCATGATCACACTTCTGCACTAAAACTTGGCAAATCGTAAGAACTGAGTAAAGGTTAATGTGACTCTGAATCTGTATAATTGCCATGATATTTGAGATATTAGCAATCTTACTTCCTCAGATGAGCATCAATTTGCATAGCTTTTCCACTGATTCACTGACCTGAATTTCCTTTAAGGAAAAAAAAAAAAAAAAGTAATAATAATGCCAGACCTAAAAACCTCATTTAAAAGTCCATCCTCTACTTTGAACCCTTTTTTACTCCTTTAGATTCTCCTTACCTACTTGGCTCTACTTTTTATTTTCGTCTACAGAGTTTATCATTTTCTAATTTAAATTTACTTGTTCATTGTGATAATTCGTTGTTATCTAATGCTTCTGGAAAGTAAATTTATTTCCATGAGGGCAGGATCTTTGCCTATTTTTGTTCGCTGGTGAAGTTTAAGTACTTAGAAATAAATCTTGCACATAACTGGTAATAAATGTCAAATGAATGAATAAATAATTCTCTAAGAGCTAATAGTTGTCCAACATATGTTGTTGTGAATGTTGAGATGCAAATAATCTGCCAAGAAGGACTCCTCCTGGTTATCTAGGCACAAATTCATAACCAGAGTCCAGCAACCATTGCTGTCAAGAGGTCTCACACATTCTGCCTTTCAGAGAGAAGCTACAGGTTACTCTTTAAACCTCCTGCAGTGTGCTCCTGCCACCAGAGTCAATTCTTATAAGACAGTTCCTGGTTTTGTTTTATAACCGATGGACTGAGACTGCCCAATCCAATCAGAACTAGGCAACTGTATCCTCATATGCCTCTATATCAAACCAGTCAAAACTGCTCCATAATGACCAATTGGAACACATGATTTCAACCAATCAAGACCATGTGATTTGGACCAGTGAGGACTGTTGGTTTGGAGTCCTCATTTGTATAAAACTGGACCAATCAGGAACCTGGGCAGGAACTTGATAAAAGGCAGTTTCCCTTTGTCTCCACAGAGTGCACTTTAGGCTTTAATCAGAAGCTGCATTATCCCATTTTGCAAACTGGTCTCCTGAATAAAGTCTGTCTTCTTTCCGCATCTCAGACCGGGAATTTTTATTGACATATCTAAGAACTTAAGGGAACTGAATACCTCTCAACTGACTAAACCTGACAAATTGCCTACCCATATCCTAAATGTTACCTCACAATTTAGCTTATCTTTAAGAGAAAATGTTAGAAAATTAAAGAAGGTTCTTGACTACACTATAGCTAGAATTTGACACAAGCAAACTTTTAATGACATACTGAGGCTGCATAGGAACAATTAGTAGTTTTAAATTCTAATACAGATGCATTCGATTGTAAATTGCAATCAATTTATATATTTCCACTATGCAGAGTCTATATTGCAAATAAATATTTACTTCTTTAGAAAACCAACTTTTTTTTTAATAGCATGAAATTATAAAATTTCTTTAACTGCTTAAGTCCCAGTGTGGGTAACTTTCTCCAAAATCTTTTTATTTTTAAAATTAGAAAATTGTCCTAAATAAAGAATCACAGTTGTAAGCCCCTCTTGGTTACACCACTGCCAATGCAGACAGTTCGCTGTATTCAGCTAATGTAGCTAGCAGGTACTGTGTTGGTTGCTTTGGCAACCAATAAAGTTTTGGACTTCTATCATCTATAGCCATTCTTTGATAGTCTAACTAACTCAAATGCACAGCAGTACTGTGCATTATTCTTCCATTCATGCTATTTTTTTTTTTTTTTTTTTTTTTTTAGTTATTGCCTAGGAGACAGATTTGCCTTTAGTAAATCTAACAAACTAACACACTGCAGTGTGTAAACTAACACACTGTTGGTGCTGAACAGCAAGCTTTTCTTCCAAATAGTTTAGAAAAACATCAAGCTCTTTTAGTCCTTTGCCGAAAATTTCCAGAGCATAAATATTCTTTAAACTTAGCTAAATTCCAAAAGTTGTTTTATCAAGAGAAAAAAATATATCCTTACATCAAACTGAGTAGTTAAATGTCTATCAAATATTTAGCAGTATTCTACAAATTAAAAATCATAATAATACAATTAGAAAAAAATATTATTGAGGGAATGAATGTTATATTCTTTATCATTCATTTAATTTTAAAATTATGTCTGTCATCTTATAATTAGTAAACATATAGGTGGATCAGATATTTCAGCAACATTTATATAACTCAGACACATCCATGTCTTTCTAAGGAAGTAGTAATGTGCAATTTTGTTTATTTTTATTTATTCAATCATGTTGGTTATTACCAGTTAAATATAAGTTCTCTTAGGCCACTAAAATTATTTTTACTATGTAATTACCTATAGTAGCTACTTAACTTTTGAATATTATGTGGTTTTGACCCCATAAGTATTTTGAATTGCAGCTGTTCAGCTTATAGGTATTTATTTTTAAATAAAATTATTTCAATTATTCATATTTCCTTTTTCCTCTTTTTTGTTGTGGTAAATAGTATGAGCTTTTGTTTAGTTTCTTTTCCTATCTAGCAGTCAACTCCCTGGCAGTCAACAAAAAATCTCTTAATCTACTGGCCAAATTAAGGAATCTTTGATTTATCATAGTTCTGGTATTCTTAATAAGTTTGTCACAACATTAATCTGCTTATACAACGAAATATACTACTGATTAGTCTGTTGTATTTGTATGGGTACATGTCTGTGTTTAATAGAAACTAATCTCTGAATATCTATTGATTTTGAGTCAATTTATTATTCGAAGGTTTATTATCAAAATTTGTAATGGTTTCAATATGATGTCTACAGACTAATTGAACACCTACTGTTTCTCTAAAAAAAACAATGAAATAATCCAACATGTATTTTCATATATATAAAAAAAAAAATTGTCAAACCACAGAACAGGTACCAACAGAAAGTGAGCATTCTAAGTTTATGGAAAATACAAAGCTTATGGGAAGTGATTGAAGGAAATATCAACTAACTCTTATCAAACCTTGATTGATTCCATCCAAAGGGTAAAAAAAGAAAGAGTTGGTTAAAAAGTGGTTGGTCCTTTCTAAAAGAGTCCTGTACAAAAAGTTCATGTCAGAGAATAATGGCCTAGGAGGACCAGTCTTTGGACAGTAAGCAGGAAATTATCACGATTTCAGGAACTGCTGGAGTATCCTGCAAATGTGGTTGTGCTTTATTAAGTGACTGATCCCAGTTCACATATAATGGAGAACAAGATAAGTACGGTGAGGACTTTGACACAGCTAGCCCTTTTTATTGGTGAGGAAGCCAAAATAGAAATGAGGACAATTTTCCAACTAGAGGGAAATAAAACATGTGAACTAAAAATGTTGCAGCTTAGCAGTAGATTTCTGTGATGTGCTTGGGTTCTCAGGAAATCCTCCCTAGTTATTAGTGTCAGATGAGTGCCAAAGGGATACATGTGAGATACTAGCAGCTGTTTACTATGCCATGTTTCTTAATTACCTGAATGGATCATTATTCATTTATCATGTTGAAGTTTGAGGTAACTCTTCTAAGAAAATGCTCTTTTACATGCTAGTTTTGGATTAATTGAAAAGTAAGACATAAATAACATAGATGGAGATCCTCTTAAAAATGGACATTTGTAAATGAGGCCTATTTATAAGGTCAAGTCATCTCCCGAATATCAGAATTAAACACTGAATAAAGAACAGCTATTTATACTCAACCTGTACACACCTTTCCCATAGGCAAGGCCGTATCTCTAAGCTCACTTATGAATGTTTGAAAGAAAGCACATTCTCTAGGCATATAAGATTTAAAGAATAAAGAAGCTGGGTGATGCCTTCCTGATTTTCTACCAACCTTACCAATTATACAGGTCATTCCACCAAAGGTGAGGGAAAAACATTTTCCTCAACATCTTATTTCTGTCTTTGATAAAATTTCTCATCAAAATTTATTAACACTGATTGTAACACTTATCTTGTTAACCTCTGCATCTTCAGTTGTAGGTAATATATATAACCTAGATGTTAATATATTTATTTCAAGTTTATGTCTGATTGTGAAATTTAATAAAATATTCAGTTAAACTTAAGCATCTTCGTTTTGGTCTCCTAGTTTCAAAAATATTTTCTATAAATCTACTAACGTCTTTGTTATGGTAAAATACTGAGTGGTTATTTTTCCTAAATAAGATAAAAGCAGAGGTAGATGAATTCATCAGTCATTAAGCAAATGATATGGTTTTAGGTTTTCTTCTCTTTTAATATTCCATGTATAATGTAAAATGTCTGCAACTGATCCAGGCAACCTTTCCAATGAATCAAAACATCTAAGTACAGAAATAGAGTGAGAAAGATTCTATTTTATTGTTAACTCTGATTCTATTAATGATCTTTCCTAGAAGCACAATATATGATATTACACATTCTCTCTTGTTCACAAAGGCCAGGATTTAATCACATATCTGCTATTCTACCTGGAATGATAGCTGGAGAGTGAGTGCCTGGCATTTTCATATCTACAGAGGGAGGGAGTCATTTCCAGAAAGGACGGAGGGTGGAAGGTGGGCCCTTTGTAAACAAATAATAGTAACTGCCACTGTCTTTGCCTAATTTGTGTATAAAAATATTTCTTACAAATGTATTTTTTTGCTCCAGAAAATAATGCATATTTAGGAAGCATACACATACATACATTTACAATATATCTGGAGACATATAAAATAAGGTAACAGATTATTTAGTTAAGTATGTCCTTAGCGCAGAATATCATATGGCATGAAAGTACAATGCAAAGAGAAGCAGAACCAACAGGAAGGGTTCTGAGAGATACTCTTGGGGAAAGCCCTCATAAAAGTGGGGGAGATTTTGAGGGGAGGAAGAAGAAAAATAATATAACAAGAAAAATATCTAAAAGTTCTCTCTTCCCATAAAGCAGTGTGTGGCTTCTTGTGTTCTATGGGTGACATAGCCTGCAGATCTTGGAAGAGCATAGACTCGTATATTTTTCCAGAGAAACATTCAGTAAAGGAGCTGGAGAGTAAATACCAGATGTCTGAGGCCAGGCATTAGAAATTCAGAGATATGAACACACACACACCACACACACACACACACACACACACAAATGATATAAATGTCATATATTGAGTCATTACAAACAAATTGTTTGACTTAGTACCTGTTAAGACAGTCCACCAAAACCTATTTTTGTACTGTTTGAGAAACTACTGTAAATAGGATATATGTAACACTTATTCCTGAGCTTCCTTTCAGCCTATTGACAAATCAACTCCTTACCTAGCTTATATAGATACAGATATATTTGCTTTAACAATGTCGAGGGGCTCCAAGACCACCCCCAACCTTCATGATGCCCTAGAATGACTCATAGGTTTTAGAAAAGCTGTTATACTCATGGTTACAGTTCTTACATTAGAAAAATACACATTAACATCAGCAAAGGGAAGCGACACATGGGATGAAATTCAGAAATCAGGCTCAAGCTTCCAAGTGTTCATTCTCAATGGAGCCTCACAGATGCACTTAATTTTCTCTGTAACAACGCATGACAGTATAAGTGAAGTATTGACAACCAAGGAAGCTCATCTGAACCTTGATGTTTACTGTTTTGATGGAAGGTCACTCATGTAGGTATGAAGCACCCATGTGACTGACATCAGCTACTCAGACTCCAGGCCTCAGAACACAAACAGGCATTCACCATAAATTGCATCATTAGCGTAAACTATTTAATCAAACTGGTAACATGTGGCTTACGGCCACCGTACACAAATACACTCTTATCAGGCAGAATTCTCAGTGGATTGAGAACTTAACTTTCAGGAACTGAAGACAGACTTTCTGGGGGAATGTGAAAAATTTGAGCAACATAGTCCTACTGAATTAACCCTTTGCTTCGCAGTTCACTTCTTTATTTCATGCCTATGTTTCTCTTACAGAAAAATGATCAAATTTTTCTAGGCATCTATATCTAGTGAACCATTTATATTACATATACAGTAATAGTATCAGTATGAATATGCCTAATATTTGGGGGAGTGAGTGTCAGACAGGAATAGATTTAAAGAAACAACTCATTCATTCTATAAAGCTATTATACACATTTTTATATTTTTGTACTAATTTGATTACTTGCTTTCTCCCTTGATCTATAGGTACTTGTACCTTAAGATAAACTGTACTCAACTACAAAGCATTGAAATTAATTGATAGTTAGTTAGTTTTTCCTCAGGCCAGTCATTTCTCATCAGTATTATAGCCTGAGAAGGCTTTAACTTGATCTTCTAATACATTTGATCATTCATATCAGAGTTAACATGACTAATTTGCATAAGGTACTTGAATCTTACCGACAATGCCAGTGTTATGCCATATCGCAGTATGTTCTTAGTAAATTTCAGTTTCACTATAGAACAAAAATGGACTTTTCTCTATATATCAGATATCATTATGGATAGATATTATTACAATCAGATATGATTCAGTTATTTCTGGGCTTTAAGTCAGTTGAGCACAAAACTAGTGACCATTCCTGGTTTACAGATTTTTGCTGAGACTTATTTCATCGTATCCTGTTATACAGCTTATCTCTGCATTGGGGCAGCTCCCTCATGTCTTCTCACTTCATAAACCCAGGTGGCCACCTCGAGCAAGTACACCAGGATATTCACTGATAATTCCCAATCACTTCTTTATCTGTAAATGAATTCTGATGGGCTTTGACATGTCCTACTTCAATGTGCTTCTTAAGTTCCCATAGGATTTTAACCCTTTAATAATTCATCCCCCACCCACCATATGACTAAACAAATGGTCAGGTCCACTGGCCACCAACATGAGCCAATATACACCCAAACATCAGAGTTCTTATATGCATATAATTATTGCATCACTCCAATTCAGTCCATGGAACCGATTTACTTTCTTCTCCAATAAGTTTCCCATTAGTTGGTAGTAATTTAGCAGCCTTTAAAATAAGATGCTGTTCATTCATCTTACAATGATCATGTATAAATCTATAGTGTTTTCTTGGTCAATTGAGTGTTTTTTATCATTGTTATTTGAGAGCTGTTCCTAGGGCACCAACCTTGTTGCAATAAGATCTAGCAACTTACTTAGGTGGTTTCAGAGTCGACCCTAGAGTAAAAGGGACTATTTCTCATGAACACAGTGAGTGCATCCTTGGTTCCCTTCAGTAGCATGTTCCTCTATAATTTTTTTTTCTTTTTATTAAGGAGCTTTTTTGGACACTGTCTTAATTATTACAGTGTTTCTGATGTAACCCAATGCATTATGGTATTTCAGATTTCAAGATTATTTTAAGTTCTTCAGTAATAAGGCTGTATCAATTAATGCAAATAACAAGTCAATCAGTGTCCCTCAAATGGCATGTACACTCTCATTGTGTTTAGAAATTTTCTGGTCCAGAATCTCAGTATTTTCTGTTGGGCAGCACTCACAAGCTTTTGTAATAAGCTTCCAACTGCATTAATGCAAGTTGTAAATACTTCCAAATCAAATTGGAGAGGGATCATAAGGGATAGAAACATGAAATGAGCCACCACTTTTTGTAATTCAGATGTAGGCTGCTGTTCAGGATCCATCAAAAATGGCTTCTTTTTTTTTTTTTTTCTCACATAGTTTTGTAGATAGCATCTAGCAATTTTTCCAGATCAGAATATGAATCCTCCAAAATCCAAACAAGTCAACTGGGTACAGCGTTCTTGCTTAGTTACCGGGGTAGGCAGAGACAGTAGTTTATATTTAGTTGACTATATAATGTCACAGATAGCTTCCGCCCAAGTTATTCATAAGAATATCCCATTTGGATGGAGCTTGGATCGTTTGTTAAAATAATCAACCGACATTTGTTAGTCATGTGTGTCACCACTGAATTTAAATTAGTTCTAGTTTTCTTTTCAGCTTCTGATATTATTATTATGTCATCAAAGTAGGATATTATCCCATTGAAGACCTGATTCATTATCTTCTAACCAAATTATTATACTAAGCAATTGGATTCAAATAGCCTTGAGGGCAATACAGTCTATGCAAATTGTGGTATTTTACTTGCAAAGGCACTCCGACACTTGCTCTTTTCCAAGATTGAGGTAAAGATAAAGCATTTACAAGATCAATTGCTGAGTATTGGTCTCCTTTAGATTGTTTTTCACTTTGTTTATTCTCCTGTTAAAACCATATCAGGAGCTGCTGAACTAGAAGATGGTAGCACTTTATTTAAGCCTTGTAATCTTCTGTTTTGTCTCCATCAACCTTCCACATGTTCATGGGTCACACTGAGCCACTGTACAGAGAATTACTTGGAATGAGCATTGTAAATTCTAAGATCTCAGTAATTACAATTGTAATATATATATATATATATATATTATATATATATTTATATATATATATATAGTCCAGCAGATATCTGATATTGTTTAAAATTAAAAATTGTTGTGGATTTGAAAAATCCAATAGTCTCTCATTCTCATGTCTAAGTAATACTGTTCAAAGAGCAAACACATGCCTCTGCTGTGGTTCCCTAGTCAGACATACTGTCCATACCAACAATACATTTGGGAATAGGATACATAGCCACTTTACATAAAGTCTGTCCAAACATTCTGATTTTTTTTTTTTAACTTTCATCTTTGTCTCATCAATCACTGCATAACCATGTATTGCTAATCTAGCCTCCATTAGGACTTCACCAACAGGTTTGGAATCACAGGTGCATTGAGATCTCATGGCAAGAAATCTCAGGAAAGTTTCTTGTCCAGTGCCTGGCCGTTTCACTCATTCATGTTCATATGACTTTGAGTCCCCAGGCAAAGGTCAGGGCTAGAGACCATAGGCCTTTCATCAATTCTCATTCTGGTTAATCTGCTAGACTATTACCCCTGACACTTTGAGGTTAAGTTTCTCATTATCCTCTTTGTTTTCTTGCCTCATTCCTCCAAACAGGGTAAATAGAGTAGACTTATTTAGAACCCTTCAATATTGGGTGATCAGCAGAGTCTGCCAGCAGTCCTTCAAAACTGATAGTACTGAATAAGCCCCTTGTGTCAACTCAATCAATGCCTGCTACATTCATCACATTCTTTTAAAGACTTCCATCTTCACAATGCCAGTCTCAACTATCCTTTAGTCTTTCCTATTCTCTTGTAGATCACTCTAATTTTCTTACTATTTGTAAGTTTCATAAGTGGAAGCTGAACCAACAAATCTGATATGGCTTCTCAGACCATATGCTTGATTTTTAAGTTTATAAGGAGTACCCATGCTCCTTTAATAGAAGCACTTATTTTAACCTGGGTGAGGGCATACTGTGGGTGGATGAACTTCCCAATCAATGTGAATTCAATCCCAAAATGTACTTACACAAAAAATGTCACTACATGTATAGAGTTATACTTCTCACAGTAAATAGACTTTACAGTGGTTTTGATCCAATCTACCAGGCTAGCTATCTCCTCAGTAATACCCCTCTGTGTATTTGAATTATGTACATGCATCTGTAATGGTTTATTTGTAATCTGTACCTTATATTGATTCAAAATGTTCCTATATTCTGTAGTATGCAAACAGGAAATTGACCCTAAGTTAGTCACTCTCATGACCCATTTCACTAAAGGTTATTTAGGAAGCTGATAATATTGATTTATAGCAGAGATAAAATACATACTACTGAAAAAATGGAGAGGCTTTGAATCAATATAACTTACAAGTAATGGTTGACAGGAAAAAATAGTCCTTCCTTGCCTTGAAATATATTTTACAGTTAAACTGCATATAAAATCTGAATCATTTATGGCTCTCTTTCTCTTCTCCATATATCAAGAAATATAGAGATTCTTATATAGATTTAAGTGTAGATGCAGACAGAGATACAGATAAGAAGCAGGTATTAATGCCAAAATAGATAAGATACAGATATTAAAAGATTTTTAATGTCAAATTATTTGGGTTTTAATGTTTTCATTTTGGGGGTTGAAAGCAATTTCTTAGCAATAGTTGGAAAATTGATTTTTTTTTTTAACTCTGGAAGTGCCATGTGTATTTTACATAACTATTCCAATAAAAGTTTACTTTCCTCCCCCCCCCCCAGATAGAAATCTGGATTTAAAATGTCTAGAGTTTCAACACAGATTTTTCTCTCTGAAATGTTGTATGCATGAAATGGTATTTGAACTTGATTACACTGTGAAGCAGGAATACAGCAAGAGAAACAGAAGGCTTGATCCTTCAACTTATATGTCACTGAAGTTAAGATTAAGAGTCTTACCCACACATTAGTACAAACCTACCTGGTATCTTGTATTATTAGATGCTTAGCATAATCTGTTAAATGAATACATAAATTGCTTTTTTTTTTTTCTGTCCAGATACCTGCTGTCACCTTACCATAGTTCTTCTATAGTCATGTTTATTTTCTACTGCTGCTTTTGTTACTTTTGAGCAGCTAGGTTATGATATGGCTCTATTTATCTAATGATTTTTATGTTCTTGTGTTTGAGGTTAGCTGAGTTTCTTTTATTTGCAGACATATGGTCATCATCAAATTTGGAAAATATCCCTTACACATTTTTTCTGCATAGCCCTTAAACTTTCATTTTACATTGATTATGCCACTTGAATTTTTTTTCTGAGCTTGCTAAAGCTCTTTTTATTTTTTATTCTATTTCTTTTTGTTTCTTTTGTATATCCTGTATATATTATCTGTGATATTTTCAATGTCATCAGTCTTTTCTTCTGTTATATTAATGTACTATTAAACTTAACATATATTTTTATCGAATACATCATTGATTTCATGTTTTGATTTATGTTTTTTTTTAACATCCAACATTTCTGTACATTTTGAACATGTGAAATGTAATTATAATAACTGTTTTTATATTTTTACATAAGAATTATATCTCTTTATTAGCTCTGGTCTATTTTAAATGATTCTTTTCACTTTCTATTTTTTTATTTTTTGCTCTTTTGTATGCCTGGTAATTTTTTTTTTTTTTTTTTTGGTTGCCAGATATTATGTATTTTACCATTTAGGGTGCTAGAAAATTTTCTATTACAATAAATATTTTGATCATTATTGCTGTGAATAATACAATGCTAATTTGATCTTCAGTATTATGAATCAAGCATTATTGTGAATAACATTGCACTGCACATAGAGACACAGATGTCTTTTCAAGATTTTGATTTCAATTCTTTTGAATATGTATTTGGGATTCAGTTAAGTGATATGAAAACCCTTGAAGGCAGTAAGCCGTGAAGTTTGGAACTCATCTCATTTGTTTCCCACACTACAGGGAACACTGTTCCTCATTGCTTGACAAGTGTCTTCAAAACTTTTATCGAATATATTATGCTTTTTGTCTGTCGTTTTGTTTTTATTTGTATTAAGCGAGGGTAAATCTGATCTGTGTGGCTCCATATTAACTGGAAATTAAATTTTTCTTTTTCTGTTTTTTAGTTTTTAAAGATGTGTTATTGTTGTATTGCTGTTGTTGTAACAAATTAATACAAACTTGGTGGCTTAAACAAGAAAAATTTACTACCTTACATTTTTGTTGAGTAAATGTATAACACAGGTTTTTAAAATCAAGTGTAGGCAAGGCTATATTCCTTTCTGAAGGCTTTAGGAGAACATCCATTTCCCTGCCTTTTCCACATTCCAGAAGCCATAAGCATTCATGGGTTCTCATCTCCTCTCTCCATATTCAGACAGGAACTATGGGCCAAGTTCTTCTCACATAGCTCCACTCTGATATTTCTATCCTATTAATTTTTCTTTTACTCTGACTCTCATTTTACCTCTCTCTTCCACTTTTAAGAGTTCTTATGATTACATTGTGCCACCTGGACAATCCAGAATAATCTTTTTATACTCTGATTAGCAACTTTAATTTCATATACAATCATAATTTCCCTTTGTTATTTAATATAACATAATCACATATGCCGGGAATTAGAATGTAGATAGCTTTGGAGGCCATTATTATGCCTACCACAAAAAAAATAGTTGTTTTATTTTTTAAAATCCATTGTTAAAAATCTCTATCTTTGACTAAAGAGTTTGAACACTCTATATTTAATATAATCATTTATATAATTGTTATATTAGTTAATAATCTTGGTTTTTGTTTTCACTTTTTGTTATTTTCTTCACTTTTCTGCATTTTTTAATAAACTGCATATTTTAATTTTATTATATCTTCCAATGTGATACTATATATAACTCTGATTTTTGTTTGCTTTATTTACTTACTTATTTTAGTTGTTGCATCTGGTATATTATCTAATTTCTCTCCTGCTTATGGGTTATATTTGGAATCCTAATTTGTTGAGTGCCTGAATTTGTTCTGTTCACTTAAACTGTTTTGAAATTTGCTTAAACAAGGTTATTCACTGTGGATCAGCTTTATATTTTCAAGCTTCATTTTTAAGCTTTATTTTCTGGCATGACTCAAAGATTTATTCTTGAGCTAGTTCAGCCAAAACTCTTCAAATGATTTAATCACCTTACCATTATTGGTCTATTCAGATTTTCTATTACTTTATAATCGATTCTGAGTAGGTTGTATGTTTCTAGGAATTTTATCCATTTATTCATGCTCTTCACTAATTTCCTGGTTATTAAAGTCTATACTCTGACTGATCAGGACTAGAAAACTCCTTGCCTTGCCTACCTCTGGGAATTGTATTTCCAAGTGTGTAGTTGTTGCTCTTTCTCCAACAGTTGTCCTTTGCTCAGCTTTGGCATTCTCACCTTGTGAATGAACAGCTTAGTTCTCAGGGAAAAACAAGCAAAGAAACAAAAACTCTTATGTATAACCCTATGGACAATCAAGAACTACTTTTCTGCATAATTCCATTTGTGTTCCTTTGTTCCACAAGTTTCAGCTACTTCAGCTTCTCCAAACTTCAATCTGCATCTCCTCAATTCAGCAAAATGATCACAGTCTCCCTGCTTTCCCACTTTGTGCATCTACATCTCAGTCTAAAAAGTGCCTCTAGGTAAGTAAGTGATGTGATTATAAAATTCACCTTGTTTGTTTGTTCTTTCTATTGTCTAAATGTTAAAATAATGTTTTCACTTTTGTTTTTCTGTTGTTTACTGAGGAGGTCAAATCCTGTTTCAGTTATGCCGTTATAAACACAATCTTCTTATAATCCTCTCAGTGCTTTCTGGTATATTAGTCAGTGAAAATCCTCACAGTTTTTCTATTATATTCTAATTATATTTTCACAAAAATGTGTTGCCTCATAAAATATTTACATATACTCTTTGAAAAATGTGTTGCTTGTGGATTTCAGATATAAAGGCAGAATTGTCTATTTGTTTTATATGTTATATGTTTATAGAATAACTCTGAAGTCATCAGTGTTTGATAAATGAAATGTATAACAGTGTGTTTTAATATTTCTGGCTAATGTAAAAAACATTGGGCTTTAAAGCATGCTTTTACTTTATGCTTGACAGGCACATGATACAAAAGCTTAAAGTGTCATGACATTAATTAAATGTAAAGTGAAAAAGACAAGGTTTCAAAGCAAAGATGATAGCTTTGCAAAACAGATAACTGTACTGTATTTATTTACTTAATAATGATTTTTAAAATATTCTTTTAATAGCATGTTTCTATCCATCACTAAGTTCAGTTGACACTAATCTAACCTACTGATTATTCTGAAAGGAATACTAATCTTACTTCTTGAGGAATAGAAGAAGTTAATCTTCCTGAAGCAATGAAGCATAAATTTGGGAAGCATTTCCCATTTGGATATTTTCCCCAGAGAGCTTACAAATGTACACAGCCAACAACAGTAAATGCCCACTTAAATATTTATTGAAATAAATGTCAAAAGTAAAAAATAGTATTAGGAGGCAAATGATCGTAATTCAAATATACCATTGACTCTAACTATTTAAGAGTTTTTAGAACAAAACTATTTCAAGCATATTTCTTTTATCTGTCAGTAGGCATTATCCACCATCTTTGGAGAGTCTTTCTTAATACAGCAATATGAAGTTAGTAAAACAAAAAGAAAGGAAGGAAGGAAGGAAGGAAGGAAGGAAGGAAGGAGGAGGAGGAAGGAGGAAGGAAGAGGAGGAAGAGGAGGAGGAGGAGAAGGAGAGGAGGAAGAAGAAAGAAAGAAAGAAAGAAAGAAAGAAGAAAGAAAGAAAGAAAGAAAGAAAGAAAAGAAAGAAAGAAAAAGTCTTCCCAAGAATTCCAGAGTGAAAATGTGAATTTGAGGACAATACTAAAGGCCTAGCTACTAATTTTCAATGAAGAAATAAATGTTGGATTTTTTAGATGTTTTAATTTCTTTAAATCTAAGGGTTACATGTCAAAATACTAAAAATGAAAGAAATACTTTTTAAAAATCTACAATTTGAGATAGACAGCAGGCTTCTTTCAATAATAAGTAAGATTAATAATAAACAAAGGAAAAGTAGAAGTTTATTGATAACTATCCCAATACTTTCCTCAATTATTTGAAATATATCTACTTTTTCAAAGTTCTCTTTACTTTCTTTCTTTTTCCTTCCAAAAACATATTTAAACAACATTTAGACAGAATCAGTAACTAAACACCAGTTAGTGCTGGATCATTCACAAAAGCCATTTCTTTGATTTCTTTAGCTACTTTATATAATAAAATCCAGAGCTTTCAGGGGATTCACTGAAAGGGACAAACTTTCAAGCCTTCTTCAGCAAAGCTACATAATTCTTTAGAAACAGATATTTTGATTTTGTAATTCTTTATTGTCACATGCTCAAAAGTGCTTTACCAGAAGCCACATTATTGTGTAAAGTCATAACTTTTCATATGGAAGGAATGCTTCTTTCTCTTCAGTTAATTCCGATTTCCATTCTAATCAAATCTCATAATTGGCACATTTCGATCCTAAGAACATCTAATACAAAACTTTAGTGGAACTGGTGTCTATTCAGTAATTGCATTTGATATTTCTATAGGAGGGATCTCGTATCTTTTAGGTTGCTTGTGGATTGTATAAATTGAAGAAAAACATTGAGGGACAAGCTAATAAAGTGCAAACTTTCAACCAAGATATTTGTTTTATCTTAGATAATAATCTGCCCCCAAATCAAGGTTTCTTTCAGCCTGTGAAACTTTCTCACATCTTTATCCCTAGGTTCCATTGTTAATTAACTTAAAAATAGAATTCCAATAAAGTTTTATTTTTCAGTTCAGACTAAAAATGACCAGAGACATTTGTGGAAACATGGCAGAGTGAGAGACATTCTCTTAGATCTCTCCCCTTGAAATAACAATAAGCTGAAGATCTAATACTCAACAAAAAACACCAAGTTGCACACCAGTACATCTGAGTGTGGGATCTGCTCTTAAGAGCTACCACAGGTTAGAACCCTGGATGTTGGGTAGACTGGGAAAATAAAGAAGCTGCCTCTCAGCAGCTGCTTGAGCTCTTGCAGGAGGAGTGGTGGGGAGAGGGAGTGACAAGTTCATGCAGCGAGTTTCCTGAACATTACTGTCTGGGATACCTGTGAACTTCCCATGGCCTGCTGGCAGGAGGGTGAAGTCATCAGATCAGAAAGCAGAGAAGCGGCTGGCAGAGAAACAACAGCTGATTTTTACCGACTGCAGTTACAAAGCCGAGGCTGAGCCACAGCCCCCAAACCCCAAACCAGAGAGCCTCTCTCTATATACCCTCCGACACCTATCACCACAAAGAACCCCAGGGAATCTGAGCAAATGCTGTTGAGACTGTTGCTGATACATAGAAACAAATGATAATGATAGTACAACATATCAAAGTTTTGGGGCATGGCAAAGCAGTCATAAGAGGAAAGTTCATATCATTACAATCCTATGTCCAAAAACAAGAATGAGCCCAAAAAAACCTAACGCATCATCTTAAAAAAATAGAAAAAGGAAGACAAATAAGCCTAAAGTCAGCAGAAGGAAAGAAATCAAAAAATTAGAGCAGAAATAAATGAAATTGAAAAAAAAAAAAAGTAATAGAAAAAATAAATGCAACAAAGAGCTGGTTCTTTGAGAAGGTTAATAAAATTGACACCCCTGGCTAGACTCACTAAAGAAAAAAGAGAAAGGACACAAATAAAAAAACAGGGATGAAAGAGGGGAAATTATACTGACATGATGAAATACAAAGGATCATACAAAATACTATGAAAAGTATATAACACCAAATTAATAACCTAGAAAAAATGGACCAGTACTTAGAAAAATACAACCTTCCTAGACTGAATCAAGAACTGGAAAATCTAAATAGACTGATCAGCAGTATGGAAATTGAAACAATCATCAAAAACCTACCAAAAGTAAAAGTCCAGGACCAATGGCTTCACCAGTGAATTCTACCAAACATTCAAAGAAGATTTAATACCTATTCTCCTCAAACTCTTCCAAAAAATCAAAGGGAGGCAATACTTCCCAACTCATTTTGATGCCAATATTACTCTGATACCAAAACCTGGTAAAGATAACACAAAAAAGAAAAATACAGAATATCTCATGAACACAGATGCAAAAATCCTAAATAAATACTAGCAATCAAATGCAGCAATATATTAAAAAGATTATACACCATGATCAAGTGGGCTTCATCCAGAGGCACGGGATGTTCAACATACAAATCGATTAATGTGATACATCACATAAATAAATTAAAATAAAAATCATATGATCATATCAATAGATGCAGAAAAAGCCTTGACAAGAAACAGCATCCATTTATAATCAAAACACTTAACAAATTGGTATAGAAGGAAAGTACCTTAACATAATAAAGGCCATCTATGACAACCCTCAGCAACATTATACTTAATGGTGAAAAACTAAAAACCTTCTCCTCTAAGATCAGGAACAAGGCAAGGCTGTCCAGTATCATCACTGTTATTCAATATAAATTGGAGGTCCTAGTGAGTGCAATCAGACAAGAGAAAGATATAAAATAGGAAAATAGGAAACGAAAGAAGTCAAACTATCACTATTTGCAGATGATGATTCTCTATATGAAACCCTAAAGACTCCACAAGAACACTACTAGAAACAATATGCAAATACAGTAAAGCTTCTGGATACAAAATCCAAGGTTCAAAAATCATAGTGCATGGCCATATATCTAATAATGAAGTGTCAGAAAAAGAAGTAAGAAAAAATAATTTTTGTAATTGTAAAACAAAAAAGATTAAAATACCTAGGAATTAACTTAACGAAACAAGTGAAGGACCTGTATGATGAAAAACTATAAAACGCTATTAAAAGTAATCGAAGAAGATGCAAGGAAATGGAAAGATATTGTGTATTGGAAGAATCAACATAGTAAAAATGACCATATTACCTAAAGCATGATTAGATTTAATGCAATCTCCATCAAAATCCCATTGGCATTTTTAAAATAAATAGAACAAAAATCATCACATTTGTATGGAAGCACAAAAGACCCCAAATTGCCAAACCTAATCTGAGGAAAAAGAATGAGGCTGGAGATATCATCTGCCCGACTTCAAATTATACTACAAAACAATAGTAAATCAAAACAGCATGGAATTGGCAGCAAAACAGACACACATGACCAGTGGAACAGAATTAAGAGTCCAGAAGTAAACCTAAATGAATATAGCAAATAATTTTTGACAAAAAATCATAAAACATACAGTGGAGAAAGGAAAGCCTATTCAAAAATGGTGCTGGGAAAACTGGAAAGCCAACAGCAAAAGAATGAAACTAGACTGTTGTCTATCACCACACACCAAAATTAACTCAAAGTGGATTAAGGACCTGAATATAAGACCTGAAACAATAAAATACAGAAGAAAACATTGGAACTAAACTCAAGGACCTTGGACTTAAAGAGGATTTTATGAATTTCATTCTAAGGCAAAGAAAGTAAAGCTAAAATAAATGAATGGGACTAATCAAACTAAAAAGCTTTGCTCAGAAAAAAATCATGACAAAGTAAAGAGCAACTATCCTAATGGGAAAATATATTTGCAAGCAGCACCTCCGATAAGGGCCTAATACGCAAAATATACGAAAGAACTCATATGACTCAATAACACAAAAAAAGAAATGATTCAATCAAAAAATGGGCAGAGGACCTGAACAGACTTCTCTGTATAGGACATACAAATGGCCAACAAATATTTGAAAAGATGCTCAACATCGTTAGCTATAAGGGGAATGCAAATCAAAACCACAATGAGATACCATCTCACACCTGTTAGAATAGCCATATAATCAACAGGACAAGTAATAATAAATGTTGGAGAGGATGCAGAGAAAAAGGAACTTTCATACATTGTTGGTGGGACTGCAAATTGATACAGCCACTATGGAAAACAATATGGAGTTTCCTTAAAAAACTAAGAATTGATCTACGATATGATCAGCAATCCTCTACTGGGTATTTACCCAAAGACTTGAACACCTATATCTTGAAAAGGTATTTGCACACTGATGTTCAAAGCAGTATGGCAAACATGGAAGCAAGTGAAATGTCCTACAATAGATGATTGACTAAAGAAGCTGTGGGTACATATATACAATGAAATATTATTCAGCCATAAGAAGAAATGAAATACTGACATTTGCAACAACCTGGAAGGACCTCGAGATAATCATGCTAAGAGAAATAAGCCAGAGAGAAAAAGCTGAAATCACACATAATATATCACTATATGTAGGATATAAACCTAAAGCAACAAAGAAACAGGACAGAGATTCATGGACATGGAATACAGACTAAGGGTTACCAGAGGACTATAGACGAGTGGTTATTAGTGGGGTGAGGGAGGAGGGAGGAGGTAGATGGGGTAAAGGGGGTTAAATATAGGAAGGAAGGAGAGGGTGAAGTGGGTAAAGGGGATCAAATATATGGTAGCCTGAAGGAAACTGGACTTTAGGTGGTAAACACACAATAGAATATACAGATGTCAAATTATAACATACATCTGAAAATTATATAATTGTATTAACCAATGTTACCCCCCAAAAAATAAATAAATAAGTAGAAATAAAAGTGAGTAAAGAAGTCTATTAAAGATAACCATGTGTCATGAGGAGTTTTTAATTTCTTTTTTTAATAGCATTTTTATTGGACTATAATCTGTATATATTCTGATTTTTGACATAGATTTTTCTTTGACTCCTTTATATTATCAACAATTTTATTATAACCATTTCGTGTGATAAGAAAATAAATTTATGTGGTTTCCAGATTGGTAGTGTTATAAATTAAACTTGTTGATTGCAATTTAATAAGTTTTCATGTTTTTCCTCAATTTTACTAAATTTAATTAACAACTGAAATAATACAAATCCACCAATTTTGATTTTATTCTATAAATTTAATCAAAATTTCTTTTGTTTTTCTTAATTTTCTTCTTAATTATTATTGTGTTTTGAATAAACATTTTCAGATATGTTACCTCAATGTCCTTTGACCTGAAATGTTTCTTCCTCTAACTTTGTAAAGTTAAAACTATTTTGTAGCAATATTTAAATATTTTCCTTGGATTTCCTTCTTCATCTTATGCACGTATTATTTAATAGATGATTTTAAGTTTCATTATTTATATTTTTTACTATAATGGTGTACTTCTTCCAATTTTTCAACTTTTGGGATTATTTATTTTATGTATTTTGTAAAGAGTGTATATTATTAATTTTATTTTAATATTTCTATGACATTCAATGAAGCAGTACATTTTTAATTTTTGTTCTGTTTTATATATTCATATTCTGACACTTTTTTTATATATGACATATTTCTGGTATTTTAAAACATGGATTTTTGACTTTTTTTCTATTAGTGTTAACCTCTAAGTTTTAAAGCATCCACTAAAATATTTCTTAACTTCAGAATTAAGAATGTAATAGTATCTTTAAAATTTTTTCTATATACTCTATTATAATTAAGAAAACATTTTCTTAATTTTCTAATCTCCCTGAACTGACATATATATTTTACAGTGTTTCAGGTATATATAAATGTATTTTTGTTACATTATTATTTTATATCTTCCATATTTTCTTTTCCAAGTAGAGCTATTATCATATTTGCATTCAGTATTATAATCAATGTGCAAATATAAACTTTTAAAACTATTTTTAAATATTTAAAAATTTATTTTAAAAAATTTTAAAACTTTAAATATTTAAACTTTATTTTGAACTGGCTTCAATGTTAACTTCTTTTATTCTTATTCCATGTTTCCTATTTTTTTTTAATTTAAATTTTGTTCAGATTGGAGTATATCTTTAAGAAACACGACAATATGTTTACTGACTTCTTAAATATTAAAAAATGTTTACACTGTTATTTCATATATGAAAATTATTTTGAGTAATTTTGATCCTATGTTAGTATAAACTTGATAAATTTTCAACTATTAAATCTCCTAATGTTGGAGGCTTGCCTGATTTTAGTTGCTACGTAGGTATGTAGGACTCCACCCAGCACCTTATGAGAAATTTTCTTCATTTCGTTCAAAATCAGAACTTCAAACCTTGTCCTCCTTCACCCTTCTTCATCTTTTCTATAGCTCAGGCCCCACATCCAACATTTTTCTGTCTCACCAAATCCTTTCAGGGGTGCATTAAATATCCATCCATTGCTCAACACATTTTCACTACTCTCCTCCTATCACCCTGGATCTAGTCACCATCAGCTGATCTAACCCGTATCCCTCCTGCTACTTTTATCCTTGAATCTTTGTTTAAAGCAGGAGGCATAGTGATTCCACTAAAATGTAAGTCATATCATGGTCATGTTTTGCTTCTACAGTACTAAGAATAAAAAAAAAAAAGATGCTCTTTACAGTGGCCGACAAGGCCCTATTGCTTTTGTTTCTCTATTTTGTCTCTGATCTACAAATCTGCCTTAGTTTGCTCTCTCAAACATAATAGTGAAATTGCAGCACTCTCTCACTATAAAGCTTTTGCAGTGGATGTTCCCCTGCGTGGAACATTCTTCCTCTACTTATTACATGGCTCACTTCTCATGTCCTCCAGTTTTTTACTTAAATTAACTTTTTGATTAAAGAAACACCCTTTTAGCACTACCTTAGCCCCCTTTCCAACTTTGCTTTCTAGTGGTATGTCTTCTAGGAGATAAAAATCTCGTCGGGCATTATTATATTATGTAAAACTATTGCTTTATAAGGATTAGTCAATGATTATTATTAGAGTAAGGACATTGTAAAGGGTAAGTATAAACAGGAAAACTTTTAGACTTTTGATTTATACCATAATATGTACTGTGATATCTTTGATTAATAAATGCATTGGAACCTCATAACAGAAATCTCATTGTAGCCATTTGGGTATCAGTTTTTTTTACAAGCACCTTAAATATGCTCTTGATAAATACGTAATACATGAATATATTCCTAATAAATATATAAACACTGAATCATATTGATATTTTTACTTGTACATAGAATAACCAAAATTATTGTTTGATATGTCAGAGTTTTTAAGACACTTGATTCTAAATTTAATACATGCAATGTTACAATAAAATGTTGATAATGTTAAACAAAACTAGTTATTTGAAAGAACAAGTATTTTTTTTGTGTGGCCAATTTTAGGAAATCTTGATTAAGTTTAAAGTTCAACATATATATATTTTTTTTTAATTCTAAATAAGTGGCCCTAATTTAGGACAAACACAATAAAGTAGGATTGTCAAAGAGGAGAAATACAAACAAAAATTACATTCTTTTAAAGACAAAGTAAAGTGATGTATTAATATTTTGGTAATATACAGGAATAACTAAAAATCTATATTAGGATTATAATGTTATTTTTTTAATTGAGAAGCTTTCTAAAAATGAAAGTTTAGTTCAGACAACAGAAAATCTTGGTGATAAAAAGTAATCTCTATAATCCAGCCACTGGGAAACTTGATAATTTTATAAAAAGAAAACTAAAATTTTAATTTTACTTTTTAACGTACCTGTGATGTAAAAACTTATAGCTTAAGATAGATAAGGTTTTTTTTTATAATATATACATTTACACTGAACCAAGTAAGTCATCACATATAGGTATTGCAAACACTATTTCACATTCCTCAGAAAATTCTTATTTATAGTATGTCCTCAAATATGTGTTTTAATTTCTAGTATTTATTAATCCTCCAAATGGGTCTTATTATACATCATATGTATATGCTTAGAGATACACAAATATACAAATATATAAATAATAATCTATATTTATTTAAATTCTGCCTAGAATTAAATAAAATTTTTAGCATATTATGTAAAATTATGCATATGTGCATGTTTATAATTTAATTTAATATTTTAAAATTATAATCATTTTCTTAAAAAGTTAATAAACATATTATTATCTGTGTTTTTTTTAAATCTAATTATTATACTGAGTGTTGCCTGAGTCATTTATATTAATTACTACCTTTAATCAAGTAATCGATTTTCTGTTTTATTTTTCTAGACAGAAGCACACATTTATATCAGTTACAATTTATATCATTTATCACTTAACAAATTTCAAAGTAAGAAATGTAAAACACTACTTTAATTGCCCCTCATCATTCTATAGCCTGTCTATACAAAAAAAATTAGTAACACAGATATTGTATAGCTAGTTTATAATTGATATTTTATCTTTATTTTATCTGGAAATTATCTAGATATCCAAATACTATATATTATTTAATTCAATTTAATATTAAAAAGACTTTGTTTAAAGATCTAGAAGTTACCAATTTAA
Source organism: Eonycteris spelaea (assembly GCA_003508835.1). NCBI lineage: Eukaryota > Metazoa > Chordata > Mammalia > Chiroptera > Pteropodidae > Eonycteris > Eonycteris spelaea. The sequence continues at coordinate 4,902,336 of PUFA01000104.1, forward strand.
TTGAACAAATCATTCCCTTATGATTGTAACATTAAAGTAATTTATAATAATGAAACTTTTAAAAAGGATGTTAATATAACTTTCATTAAACATATTTTTATTTTATAATCTCAAATAATGTGTGGAAATAATAATAATTTATTGGGCCCATAAAATTAATGTATAAATAATACCAATTTAAAATATAAATAATGAAACCAAAATCTTGTCGTAACTCAAATATCATGAGAAAACAATTTTTATGTAGTGACATTAGGAAGAGGACAATGAATATTCTATAATTTAATATATAAGCATTCTAATTATTTAAAAGTGTTAACTAATTATTAGGAATAGTACATGAATTATTATATATATATATATATACTATTTATATATCAAAAACATTCTTATTGAATTCATACTAAAAGCTTTAAGTGTATAGCTTTTCTTCTTATCTAAGAACTGAAAACTGTTTTTTGGCTCACAAGTGATTTTTTCTAAGTTCCAATTTTACAAGAAGAAACCATACAAAAGAAGTACACTAAGTTTGATTTTTAAAGAAATTTTGACCACTTAACTCAACTAGATAGTCCTAGAGCGTACACATAATGAAAAAAAAAAGAGAGAAAGCTCTTGCTTATGATGAAGTAAGCTCCGTAGTTTCCCCAAAGAAGGTAAAAAGAGATGAAGTAGAGGGAAAGGAAGAATTGAAATAGAGACAACTTCAGTTAGTTTATGAAATCATTACTATAAAAAGCCTAATTATAGTTCCTCTGTTAAGAAGAGGTGCATTTGTGCAGAAAAACACATTTCAATACACACACATGTACAGTGGAAGGAGGCACTGTACTTTATTTAAACAGCAATTTAAACTCAATAATTTCATCAAGTTGTATGATAAGAAGTCTTTATTTATTAATGCAAATGACTTTTCTTTTAGGCAGAGAAGACAGAAAATATCCGCACAAGGTTCCCTTCTCCTTTCTTTTTTCTTTTCTAATTTGAACCAACTTTTGCACGTCAAAAATTCTTGAAGGGATTGTTCGATTTCAAATTTTCCTTAGGCTTTATATGAAAGAAGCAGGCATTTGACCTGTAGGGACAAGTGGATTGCAAGTACCCCATGAAAACGTTACCAGTTTGTAAGGATAAGAATGCCTGTGCAACTTATTATCTCTAGAACCTGATAAAAGACTAGTGGTCACCAACTGGGCAGATGGCAGACAATGTCAACAAATCCCCTCACAGCTCCAAGTAGATGAAAATTGCAAAAAATAGTTTTCAGAAACACAATGACAATCCTGAAGAGAGACTTATATGGTCTCATAAAATGTGACCCAAGGCAAAGTTTGTTCTAAAGTTTTTGTTCTTAGAAGGTCTGGACTCAGTGTTGGCTCCAGCTTAAGAATGAGTTTATTATGTCTACAATCATGCTATCCTGAACACACCCAATCTCACCTCATCTCAGAAGCTAAGCAGGGTTGGGCCGGCTAGTACTTGGATGGGAGCCACCTAGGAATACCAGGTGCTGTAGGTGTTAAAAAAGAAAAAAAAAAAGAAAAAAAAGAATGGGTTTATTAGACCTATATGATCTCCCTATCAACTCTCTTAAGTCTCACAACACAAAATGATAAGATGACAGAAAGACAAACAATAGGGCAGAGTTTGATTCTGGATTAAATCAGATCAGGTGATTACAGGGTTTTCTAAATGTGTTCTTCATTCCTTAGAACAAAAGAAACGTAGCATCGCAAGAAAAAAAAAAAAACATAGCATTACGAAATCAATGCAAAGAAACCACAGTTGAAATCTTTTTCAGGATGTATCTAATGTTTGTGATCAGAAACTCCTGAGCCAGAGGCAGCAGGAGCACTGAGAGTAGCACACGGTTGACCTCAAAGATCTCAATTTTTGAGGCATATTGATTAGATCTTTGTAAGACATCCATGATATTTGTACTTTAGTCTTTCAAAAAATCATAGGAAAATGCAAGGATCAAGAAAACTATTTTTATTAGATTTACTGAAACATGAAATTTAATACTTTCATAGTCTTAATCATGTCTCAGAAAGAATAAATAGGGCAATTATTTATAGCGTTTTAGAGCCTAGACTGAGTGGACATTTTAAGAAGGGGGCAGGTAAGGCTTATCTAGAGTTTACAGCAATATAGCTTTGGATTGGTGAGCATAGAGAGGAAGGGTCTTTGAAGCAAGTTTTGATTTTAAAAGCTGTTAGTCTTGAAAAGTTTTTGATTTGGTACACAGTATTATAGGAGAAAGTTATTTCCTGGAGAAAGTAGCTAGTTAACTGCCTTGTTCTTAGCTTCATTGAAGACAGGGAAGCAACGTATGCTCAGCCCAAAATTATTTAACCCAAGACAGGAAAAAGTCTTTGGTCTTGTTTAACACAGAGATGAGAAAAGTATGTTGTTTTAGCTGTCACAGTGTTGGGTATTTTATTTTAATTTTTCCACGCATCTTTTGCTATGTGTGGCAAACACTGTTGATCTTCAAAGGCCATTTGTCTCTTCCACAGTACAGGATTTTTAGCTGGTATATGTTTTTGGGGTACTGAAAACTAGATTTTTAGCCTCTCCAAAAGTCAGGTGTACATAGTGAAAGAACTGAGAAAATAAAAGATCACCCAAATGAGAACATGCAGAAGCTATTTTATTTATAGCTTGCTATTGCAAGGGAGTCAGTCATCATCACTTGTGTTTTGGCAGACACTCAAAGACAGGAGAGTGAGAAAGCTTATAGAGAAAAAAAAAAAAAGGTGAATGCTTCAGTTATGCTCTGATTAAAGGTTGTCAGCGGGTGCAAGTGTGAAGAGGGCTAACTAGAAATGGGGAAACTTACACGACTGGTTTAAGGAACATATTTTATCTGGTTTGTTCTTAGATGGACGTGGGGGCAATAATTAGGAAATAAGGCAATCAGTGACAAAATCCTGATTATTTTTAGCAAATTGATTTAAGGGCTGTGCTTTAGCATCTGGGGCTGACTGCTGCAGAAGCTGTGGGTCAGGGTCAGGGTAATACTGCCCTTTATTGTCTGGCCATTGTCTCCTTTATATTCAGTCTCTCAAAATGAAGTAAATTATTTACCCTTTGCCAATTTCTGGGGACCTTTAATTTTTTTTTTTTTTTTTTAAGATTCTCTTCTCTCTCTCTCTCTCTCTCTCTCTCACACACACAACACACACACACACACACACACACACACACTTTATCTCTTCTCTATCTTCCATCTTTTTGGTTATCAGGAACACTAATACATCCTAAGTAATGAACTCAGCCACATGTGAGGAAGATGGCACAGGCTCAAGTTGTCTGTGTTTCTAAGGAACTTGGAGTAAAGCTACCTAGGGAGTAAAGTCACACCATGACTGCTTGTATCCAGATTCTTTCATGCGAATAATAACTTTTATATTTGAGTTAGTCACTATATCTTTGGCCTTTCTACTATTTGTAGCCAGATTTTTAAAAAACTTGAAAATGGTTATTTATTAGAATTATTGCAGGATCTGCAAAAGGAGCTGATTTCCACTCATCTATAGAAAATCTTAAAGTAAATGTGAAAAACTTATATCCTCCCCAAAACACAAGATAGAATTGTATTCTTTGAAAATTTTCATCATATATTTTAAAAATTGAAGTTTCTGTTGAACTTAATAATTATAATGTTAACTGTGAAAGTATTTAAAAACACGTAACTAGGATAAACTTTTCACTGGGGTTTCACTTATGGACAAACTTGTCTACTGATCAAACATGCCCATGAACACTGAAGGGATATAGGCCATTGGGACACCCACAAGGGAACTAACATAAGGGCTGACAAGCTTTTAATTTGCTCACAGTAAAAGTTTTGCCCAACCTTTCCTTCATATTTAAAAATATCCATTCAACACCCGCAATTGAAACTTATTTGATTTTAATAATCAATGTCACCCCAATAATTTTTAATAAAAAAATAAAGACATTCAGAATTGAAATCCCCAGATATGAATAAAAATTGTCCTCCAGAAAAAAAAAAAATGATTGTCTTTCTGGCATATAATTCATTTTTTACTTACTTCACAAAAAAATTAAAATCGCTGCATTTTATATTCTTATGGAATTCTTATAAATTGAGGCCCTTAAAACAGATTCTTCTTAATGTTTCAATATGCAGTTGGAGCTATTAAAGGGAGATTGAGCCTAGTATTTGCTAGATATTTTTCTAAGTTTCTGAGTACCTGTGCCATTTATATTATTATATTATTCTTTTGGATTTTAAATAGTTATATTAGAAATGTATCGGTAACAAGTATCAAATTCTAAGGAAATGAAGTATAGAAATACCTAAGTTAATGGAATGGTGAAAAGCATACAGAAAGAGGCTTCTGGCTTTTTTTTATACTTCTAAAGTGCAAACTTCAAGTGAAGATGGCTCCAAGTTTATTTATCCTAAGTCATTTATTTTCTCTCTTTAAAAATAGTTATTGAACCAAGACAGCAAGTTAATTTTCAAGTTCTGGAACTCAATTGTCCACAGCTATGATTAGAGGGAGAATTGCTTGCCTGTGTATATGGCATTTCATACACATTAGTAAAGAAATGAAAACTTTTGCTTTGTGACAGAAATGATGTATATATAAACCGAATAAAATATGAGGCAGCTCTAAGTAGGTAATTATAGCTTTAAAAAAACTTCTTTAAAAATAATTGAAATGTGTGAAATTAGTGGAAAATAAACCTAATACACTGACAAAAGCAGTTTAGAAAAAAATATATATGGTTTTGAAAGTATAGCATTTCTAAATTCTAGCCAGGCAGATGCTAATCTGAATATTCATACAGGGATGATTTAAAATGGATAAAGTTACTTTTTGTGTCCCTGAAAAGATCAATTATAGATTATTTGGAAAATAGACTCCTTTATTTTGAAAATAAATGAGAAAGATGTGAAAAATAAGACTCATAAGCATATTTAGACCCAAGAAAAATGTTTCTTATTGATGATTATTGTGATTTAACTTGATTTCTGAGAAGGTGATAACGATTGGTAAATAACTGTTGGCAGTTTTAATTTAGGTTAGCTCCAGGCAAAAGACCTGCCTGGAGGTCTTATGATTCATGAAGTTCTGCTTGACTAGGAAAATAATGAAACACCATTTTAAGAGTTATCAACGATCACACAATGATCACATAAATACCAAGATGCTATATGATTATGTGTCATTGGAAATTTGGCTTATTTCAGTTTAGAATCAAATTCGAGTACATCATGGTACCTCATAGGGTGATCTGATAATTTTTTTATTGAATAATTATTCTCACACTTTAATAAATATAACCATATTTCATTGTAACAAACAGTCTTACTTTTCAAAAATTATTATTTTCAAATAGATTATATGGCTTAAATGATTTAACTTTTATGACTAACCATATAAAGAATCGATATTCTAGTCCAATAAAAAAATCTAAGGCCTAAAGATTTAAAATAATTTTCACAAGATCACAAACCTTGATAGTATCATATAGATCTTGGAGGCTTTATTCATTTTTTCATTCTTTATTCTTTCTGTTCCTGAGACTAGATAATCTCAATTGATGTATCTTTAACTTTATTGATTCTGTTTATTGCCATTTCACATCTGGTTTTGGGTCCCTCTAGTGAAGTTTTCTTTTCAGTTATTATACTTCCAGGATTTATATTTGGTTCCTTTTCATAACTTCTACATTTTTACTTGATATTCTATATTTAGTGATACACCACTCTTACTTTTTAAGATATAATTTCCTTTAATTACTTGAGTATATTAAAATACCTGTTATAAAGCTTTCCAATAAGTCCAATACTGGAATTATTCAGAAAAACTTATGTTGACTTCTTTGTTTCACTTGTTCATGGCCATAATTTTATTTCCAAGAATTCTGTCTTCTTAAGTATGTTTTTAAGTCTAATGTATGTTTGCTATATTTTTTTCTTTGCACGGACTATCTGGAAATGAAATAGATTTGTTAATATCTCTCTTAAGGAGATGAATTTTTCAACTTTTCCCAATAAAGCTTTCGACTCTTGTCATATATATTTATGTAAGACTTCTCAATTATTAAAAAAATATATATGTATCATTATGTATAACTTATTCCATCTCTAATATTTTACGACTGAAAAACTATTTTCACTAATATCAGTCTATTCTAGCCTTTTACCATCAGTATTTTTCAGTGTGTGCTTTATTGTCTATTTACTTGAAAACTTTCTTTTATTTTAGATATATCTTCTATAAATGATACAAATTTTGAATTTCATTTTTTAATCTAATCTGATCATCTCTGTATTTAAAAAATAAATTTAGTGCTTTTATATTTATCATGATGTACTTGTGCAATATTCGTGATGAGTTTTATACTTAGTTCCACCTTTTGTACTTTATTTTTAAGTTTTGTCTTTTTAAATTAATTTATTTTTTTTTCACTTTGGCTTTTTGTGCTATGTATGCTAGATAATTTAATTTACCAGTGTGGACATTTTATATCTTATTTTCTCTTCTTTTAAAATTATCCTTGAAATTTTGCCTTGACTAATTGATGGCTAAATATACCTTTCCTATCCTCTCAGAAGCAATCCAAAACCTTAGGAATAAGGTAATTCAAAATGTCTTTCTTCCCACATTCAATGATATTTTATCCAGAATGGTATGTCTTAATTTTTTTAAATTCCAAATTAAGCGACATTATCATTGTTATTATTTTGTTTTGCACACACTATGTATTATCTGTTGTATTAGTAGATTTATCTTTATTTTGCTTACTATGTTTTTTCATGCATATCATTTGCCCATTTTCCTTTCTTCTTTCTTCCTCCAATTCCAGATTATTTGCTTTCTTGTTTAATACATCTTTTGGATTCAAAAATGTTATAACCATGTCTATTTTTAGCAAACTCTCAATTTTTGTTTATCTGAAAATGTTTATTTATCCTTCTTCTTGAATAATAATTACACTTTATAATTTGAATGGAGTATATCTTACAAACTTTAATAATAATAATTAAAAGCATATTTAGCATTTATAATTTACCATGCACTTTCAGAGCCTGGAAATATTATTCCTGTTCTGTGTCTATTCTAACTTATGTGTCAATTATTTTTATTATCCATACTTCACCAGTGATAAAAAGAATGCACATAAATTTTAATTAACTTGCCCGTAGTCCATATAGTTAGTAAATAACAGATAGCATTTATTTAATCTTGGCAACCTACCCAAGAGTCAACTTTGTTAAGATCTGGTCCATTATTTTTTTTTCTCTTTTGAATAGAGAATAATTATATCTTCTACTTTCACTTTGTATTCTTTCCTTAAGGTACAATATATCAAGGTGGATTTGCATACTTAGCATATACTGAATTTCCCATATCGATACACTTATGATTTTCCTCAATTCTCAAATATTTAGTTATTACTTCTTCACAGATTGCCTTCATTTTTTCTCTACTTTATTTTAGGATTCTAACTAATATATGTCATAACTTTTCACTATATCTCCACATATTTTAACTTTACTTTTATAAATTTCAGCTGCTTCTATTTCTACTGCATTTTTTGGTAGTTACTACTAGAACAAGTCACTAGTTCTGTTTGTTTCCCTAATTTATTATTCTACTTATCCACTGAGTTATTTTTATCTTTTAAGTTTAACAAATGTAGGGTTTTTTATTTCAAATCTGCAAGTTTTTCAAAAAAAATTAGTCATGTCTAATAGTTTTCTTGTGATGTGCTCATTTTATGATTTTATTCTTTTATTCTTTAAGAATTTATACAAAGTGTTTTATATTCTTTATCTGATAACTGTTAGCTTTAGTTTCCTGTGTTCAGAAAAATAGTCATTTAATATTTAATATTGCTATTGCATCAAAAATAACCTTTTATTAATAATAAGAGCAGAAACATTTGGGGCTATCTTAAGTTAAAATGTTTTAAATATCAATTTCAATGAGGATGTTTCTATAATTTTTATTAATGATCAAGTGAAAGATGAGTCCTGGAGCTATTATAATTGGAAAACAGTCCTAAGTGTGGGGTTTACCTACCTTCATAGACTAGTCTATGAAATGTACAGGTCAGTTGTCCAAAAGTTGAACTGGTCACACAAATTACAAGAGATCACCTCTTCATTAATTTGAAGGTATCCTATGTACTCTTTTTAAACTATGAGAACTGCCTGTGTATTACAGACTCACAGGTAGATAAGGAAATTGGTAGGTGTCCCTTCAGACTTGGAGGTTCTTCCTCAGACTTGAACTGCATTATTAAGCCCCTATAATCTTCTATAAATCAGAGTAAACTGAACTTTTCCGCACATATCGTGAAAAACTATTTGAATCACATCTTGTAGATGAACAAGGTGAAAGATGCATGAGAAGTTATATAGTTTTTAATTAATAAATAACTTTATGTATGTAAAAAGAAACAAGGATGCATTCTAAAGAAAATAAAACTTTGTTTATCAACAAAGAAATACAAACTGCAAAAATGTTACAATTCCAAGTAGTGTGAGATATTCCGGTTTCAAATCCTTGCCTTTACTATTAGTCTTTCTAATCAAATGTAAGCACTATTAAGAAAGGTTAAGAGTGCATAACATCTGTCTCTAATTATAAAATTTGTAGAGAAAAGTGTTTTATTCAGAAAATTACATGTTAAACAAGTCCCAGAAATTGAAAGATGTTAAGTCCACTCCATCGTTCTTTAAGGATCCTAAATGTTGTATATCAAAAAGTAAAGCCTGCTTTCTTTTCATACCAATTTTCATATGAGTTCATAATTCTGTCACCTGCTTATGCTCCTCTCATTTCTCTTTTAAAAAGAGCAAAAAAAATCTTATTAAAACACCTACTGAACCACTTCATAGATCTTAACATAAACTTAGATTTTAGCAATATGTGTAGTACATAAATTATTCAAATAAGAGCATAAACGTGCAGTTTATCGCTGTTAAAAGTAATAAATCTGTTTAGTTATACAGGCTCATATGCTGAGAGAGCATTATTATTGGTGGGGAAAGCTGGCAATAGATAATGTTATTAAAATGCAGCTTCATTTCCTGCTGATGAAGTCTTAGGTATAATACCAGCATTCAAAGTGTATTAGATTCCTTAAGATAATAAAATAAACAGAAAGTAGAAATTAATAAGTAGAATTGAAACTATTCATCCTGTCTCAGTTTTCACATCAAACGTTAGATTGGACTCAATCTAAAGATTCTTGTGCCTAATAATTATTATGATATGTGTTTCAGTGTAGGAGGAAGGGACAGAGGAGTACCATAATTTTTGTCATACAACAAAGAATGGCTCTATTTAAACCAGATGAATGTTTTTCATTTCATTGCAATTTTTTTCCGTATAAAAACAATCTTGCCCCTTTTCCCTCTTGACTAAAAATGATATGGTTATGATTGGGCTTAAAACACATCTTTCTCCTTAGTGAATCACCAAGGGAATATATAGAATAGCAGTCTTGTGACTCTTTGTTGTCAGGTATAAGAAAGGATATTGTGCTCAGACAGTTGGTTTAAATGACACATTTTACATTTTTCAGTACCTGCTGGGTACAACATACACCATTATTTTGGGCTTAGGAGAAATATAAAATTAAAAAAGAAAAGAATTGGGAAAGATAATATTCTTATCTTCTCTGAATTTAGTATTTGATTAATTTATTAACTTCCCTTGTCTTTCCTTCCCTAATCTATTCTGTAGTAATTAGTTTTTTTTTTTAATAACAGAAAAAAAAACACATTATTTTCCTTTCCAAAAAAAAACCAAAAAACAAAAACAAACAAAAAAAACCCAAGATTTTAAAGGCAAACTTCTTTACACAAATTTAAGTTTTTCTAATCTGGTCCCTTATGCATTCTAGCTATTATAATCTATTTCCCCATTCTCAATCCACTCTCAGCCTCCTGAAATTAGCTTCCTCCTTTCAGGTCCAGCTCAAATGAAAGACAGCCTAAGGTTCCTTAGTTGCAAATAATTAGTCTTCCCCCCCTTTCTTCAGTATCGTAGTTATTTTTCAATTAACTTTATTTCAAATTTTCTTTCCTTATATTGATTTATTTATATATCAACTTTCACAAACCTCCTCCTGATCCGCACCCATATACACACATACTAAATGTTAAACATTTTAAGGTTTCTTGGCAGTTTCTCACTGGTTTTGCTTTGGTATTTTGCTTATTTCTGAAAGCAAAGTAGGTATTCAATAATAGATTATCAAATGAATGACTTAATCATCAAAAAGTATATTGGGCAATGTTAAGGGAAAGGAAAGTGTATAAAGTTAAAGTTTTCAAATGTTAACTATATTTAAAAGAGCATCTGCTAAATTGTACTTACACTCTGACTCAACTTATGATTAAATAAGAAAAAAGTCACAAGCATGTGTTTGATGGTAATAAACATATGCAAATCATGATTACCACAAAAACAATAATTCAGGCTAAAGGAAGCCTGCACAGCTTCAGTAGTTTTCTTTCCTGTAGCACCTAGAAAACCATAAATTTTAAGGATGAGGAAAGTAAGGGTGTTACACAACAACTGTTTCCAAAGTTAAAATGCATGCTGTTAATCGGAATAAAAATTTTTACAAACTGGACACAGTTATACTGCTTATGTTCTTAATCTCTTTAAGAATCTTCACTTGAGCCTAGGGTTTTGAGGTTAGAATATTGTAGAATCTGTTAAGATGCTGGTCTGTCTGGGTTTGTTTGAAGCACTATTAAATGTAGCAAAAAAAAAAAAAAAGTCTCAACTTGGGGAGGGCCTGAGGAAGGACCAAGCCTGTGGGACTACTCACTTAAAAGACTTAATATTAAAGGTGAGGTAATTTGGAGCATCACATTAGGATTCATTCAAATACAGATCTGGTCCAAATTCCTACAATGAATTTCTGGAATTTGGGGGGAAAGAGGTGTAATTAAATCTTAAAATTTTTGTTCTCTAAACTCTAAAAAATTATCAAAGTACCCTTGAAGAGTTGAATAACAGAAAGAAATGAGAATCCTTCTATAAAATTCTGTGCCTTGATAGCACGAGTGATGAACCATGTCAGTCAGTGTAAGAAAAAAGAAAAATTATGGGTAGACTAGGTAGACTTTATATCTTTATAATAATTCTGTTGTATTAACTATATTAGGTAGGTTAGGTTTATCTAATTGATCTGGAAAGAGTTGTGACTATATAGTTTGTTATTTTACAATATTAAATCGTGAAACAAGGTGGTTAGTCATGTCTCAGGGTAATCCAATAGCATATAGTAGTGCTACAATTTAGCCCAAGTCTCTTTTAAGGAAAATCCAAAATCTTTTTACTATGTGTGATTTTCTCATTATTTTTGTTTAAAAAATCTAAGATATTATCAAAAATAATATGATTCCTCCTTTACATCTAATATTATGTTAAATGATATATCTCCTAACATTGAGCTTTCCAGAGTGGGAACACTAAGGCAGGAATATAAATTTATTGTCCAGTTAAATTCTTTCACTATTTATTTACAAATTTGTGTTACTAGTCATAGTTTAGATTGTCTGACTATCTTTTTAAAAACATTTTTTATTAGCTATAAGTATCTAAGTCATACTGCTTCATAAATGGTATTGAAAGTTTCTATCTTTCTGGGTTCTAGAGTAATTCAATTGACATGCAAATATCTGATTTTGAAATTTTAATAGAATTCTCCTGTAAATCATCTTGACCTGGTCATCTTTTTTTCTTTGTTTCATTTTAAGAGTATTCTTTGATATCTTTTACATGTTCCCTTTGAAATTAATTGTTTGAATGATCTATCTATGAAAACACTCAGACATCCTACTATTATTCACAAATGTAATCATAATCATATAATGAGAATTTATAAATTTTAAAAACTGAAGCATTTCCACTTACCAGATATTATTAATTAGAAAAATTAGCATTAAATAAATTCTATAACCTAAAACTAACTATATAGCTAACTGACAACATAATAATGTGTGAAATTACCAAACGCTGTTGAGGGCTACAACTGAAAAAGTAGTGAGTCATACTTTGTCAATATTATTTTCATTTAGATTTAATCTATATGAACTTTTATTTTATTAAATTCCAATAGATTGTTCATAGATCTAAAAATAAGTTAAGATTCCAAATGACCAGAAATATAAAAATAAATAAATAAATGAAGATAATTCATAAATTAATGTCAACACAATAGCATATAATAAAATTTACTTTAGACATCAATAGAAAAATAATAAACTATTCAATAAATAATATTGAAAATCTATCGTGATAAAAGAATTGAATTCTTACAACATATATCAAGTAAATTCCAAATGATTTAAGGAGTACATGTAGAAACAAATAAACACTTTAATATTATTCAAAGAAATATAGAAAACATGTGTATGAGTTTTCAGTTAAAAATAAATTTTATACAAGATGCAGAAAATGATAATAAAGACAATATAAGGTATATGTGAACATTATATATGTCTACATTATAAAAGGAAACTATGATTAAGACTAGGGAAATATTTTCAACAAAAAAATAATTAATATGTAAATAATTAAATGTTTTTATACATCAATACAAAAAAAAAAGAAACAATCAATCAGTGGAAAAGTGGTAAGAATTTAGGCAATGTGTATAAGCCAAAATCTTGACTACTAATAAGCATACAAAACATTAATAGTAATTAAGTACACAGTTGAAAATAAGCATGAGATACAATTTTATGCCTATCAAGGTTGCAAATTGAAAAAAAAAATTGATGCCAAATTTTAGTGAGGATGTAAGAAGCATAAAAATCCTCACATTGATGTTAGAATTTTACTTCTTACCCATATTTGAAACACATTGATAATATTAAAATTTAATATCTAGTGATTCAGCATTTCAACATTTAGATATATATTCTAAAAAAGTATTGAGTATTTTAACAGAAGTTATGTGCAATATGTTTACTTTATTAATCTAAAAACAGGAAAATAAACAACCATTAATAGTTTAATAGATGAGTATGTTGTTTATTCTTATACATATCAATAAATTATAAAAAATGTTGAATAAAATAAAAGAAAGATAGCAATTGTTCATATTTACAAAGAAACACATAAAGACAAGCATATATATTATGCAATAAATAATTATAAGTATAAACATAAAAATAGAGTAGAAGGTTATAATACTTATATATGATGTTGGTTACTCTTTGGAGAGAAAAGCAGTGCTTAGAATTAGAGAAGGAAAATATTCGTTTATTTTCAATGTACTATTTTCTTTATATAAAATAAAATATGAGAGTAATACATATTAACATTTTAATATTTTAAATTCTGGGTGATAAAGTCCAGAACCTCAAAGTAGAGGAGGAAAAAGTCTACGTAATAAGCAAATCAAGTTATTGGATGTTGATCAAAGTGTAACAAAGTGGGAAATACAGGATGAATAAGTGTAAATATCTAATGTTATATGATAACTATAGTATAATACCGTACTATGCTGGAAAATAAATAAAATAAAATCATATGACACAAAACAGTAGAAAAGTAATTTTATAAAATTGCCACAAAAAAAGGACATACAGCTGGAAATAATTGAACACAGAGACAAAAGCACTTCCCCATGTGTTTTGTGTTGGTTTATTTTATATGAAAATATTTGTGTTATAAAAATGGAAATAATATTCATTCAGTGGAAAATATTTTCTAAGATTTGTCAATGTGAAACCACCTCATTTAGAGCAGGTGCAGCTGATCATCTCAGTTACCATTTAACATGACATGGCAGAATGCAATACATTCAGACATAAATCTGTCCATGGCTCCATTCCACCCCCTTTCTTTGGATATTAAGTCATTCCTGAATCTGGACTGGCAATCATGCTTAGAAGTCCTCATCCATGAATCTCAGCATTGTCTTAAAGTTAAATTTCGTGGCAATATCAGCCTGAACCATTATCTTGGTCTTTCTAAAATAGCTGAATCCATCAATACGTCATTTTAAGAAGGAATACTATTTCTATTTGTAGTGAATTACTGATATTAATTGAATAAACATAAAAACACATGCACATCTTTATAGGAGAAGAACTTCACATTTTTCTCCACTGATTAATTTTATTATTTTAAAACAGTTTAATACTTAGGTGGATCAATATTTTTAAAAGCTTAAGATAATATTTTGTAATTATGCATAGCCACCTGCTCTGAGTCATATATTTAGTTTAGAAGTAAGCCTACTGATTTACACTTCTTATTTGGACTCTGAATTCTGGCCTGAATCTGTCACATAATTTCTAAGTAGTTTTATACAACAGAACAGCCTGAAACACAGTCAAATCACTGAAAGCAAGTCACCTGTCATGATAAAGGTTAATGTCTCCAAGTCAGAGGGCTGTTATCTGCTATTTGTATCATAGTATTCCAGTGGCTGAGTCACCACAAAAGTACATGAAAAGTGAAAGGGATAAATATGATCTATTTGCTAGGTAATTGGTCTTCATATGTATAATTTTATTTCAACAATTTTCTAAGGCATAAATTATTTTGTTTCCTGGCAAAATACAGAAAGAAGTTGAGACAAATGTCAATAGAGATATAAATTATAGTTTTACTGCTGTTAAGCTACTAATAAATTCTAAAATTTATTTTCAAAATAAGATATTAAATAGAAAATATAATTTGAAATAATGTATACAGAAAATGAGTGCAGAAATGTGAATAATAATCATGTGATTACTTCTAGTTTACAATTCTCTTCATCACATGGAAATATAAATGTTACCTTATAAAGATGAATAAATCATCAAATTGTATTAATTTACCGTAGCACTCTCTTTCAGCATTTTTACCCAAATCATTGAAGCTGAAAGTATAGTCAAGAGCATGTCCCGGTTTTGACGCTAAAGGTTAATGCTAATATTCAATTTTACCTTAAATGTTATTCCAATGTTAAGGTATTTAAACTGAACATACAGGGAAGGTGAACAGAGGTATCATTTCTTTAAGTAATACGGTGGCAGAAAAGTAATTAAAATATGTACAATTCCCAATTTTTATGTAAGCTGAGCCTCTCTCTTTTGGTCAGATATAACTCAGTCTTTTCTCAAAAGCGGCATAAACCAGCCAGTTTCTTATTTAATACACAAGAATAACCATAATCTTTTTTTAATGCACTCTCTGTAAATCATAATGCCATCTGTAAATTTTCAAAAAGTAGAAATGTCATTGTATTGGTTCTCATTCAGCTCCCACCTGCAATGCAGATTATTTGTCGAGTGATGCTATACATGGTATCCAGGATATTGTAGTTAGATGTAGCCCTGTGGCAAAGAGGTAATCATATTGATCTTCACTACTGCAGCAAATACTCTTGTGTCCAACTGTTAAGCTTTGCGCGAAAATAAATAAAACCACAACTATCAGATCTGCTGTTGAAGCAAGATTTCAAGTGCCTCCAAATCATCTGCTGCAAGGTCATTCCAGACAGTATTGCTCTCATAAGTGGGATGCATTGGATAATTTGCAGCTCTCAAGCTTTCTAACTGGTTATTCTGGGCTATTTTCCTTCAACTATTTTTATAGGTGTCAACACAAAATGTTTAAGGAGCAATTTGTTTTTAAACCAAGATCTTAACAATTATGCTACTCTTGAAGTATAGGAAAATTAGGGGCAACAAAGAAATTACGTGTTTTAGTTTCTTAATATAACAAATGTTTTAAACCATTCACAAAATATCACTTTTAAGAAAGAACGCATTTTTAAAATGTTTTATGAAAGTCTTGTGTAAGTGAGGTCAGTGAAGTTTTTATTTGTCGATTCTGAATGTCTATTTTTGGTTTTGTTTCTGTTATTACTAGTAGTTTAGTTTAGGAACTAATATAGTAGATAAAATTATCTGATTTTCACTCTGACTGAGAATTATAAAGTATTTTCATAGTTATTATTTTTTAATTTAGTATATATCTACTTGAGAACAGTTGTTTTTTTTTAATAAATAATATTAGTCTATGTTCAGTCATGAAGTAGCAATTAAAATCACTGAAACTCTATTTTATCATCCTTCAAGTTATTATATTTATTTATTCATTAATTCTCATAAATAATGAATATTTATTCATTGAAATGTGTATATTGAGTGCACAGGAGTCTCTCTGTACTCGAGGATCATGTTTGAGAGAAAACATAAACGTGTAGAGAAATTAGGACAATATTAAGTCAAATTGCAAAATAGAGATATGCCATAATGATGAAAGACTCTCCTTGCTTCCCTGTATAACGCTTGGTAATGTTCTGGTGACATTTCAAGTCCATTTTCCATGTTAATTATACACGGCTCTCCTTGATCTGGGCCTGGGTTTGCCTCTCATTACTGCTACTGTTATTATAATCCAACCACAACAACATGTTCTTCTCTGTCTCCTCCTTGTCTAGATTCCTGGGCCTTTTCCTCCTCTGACTCATTCTTTTCTTCTTTCTTCTTTTTTTACTTCTATTTCTGCTTTGATCGAACATAATAATTTAATTTCTCAGTGATACGTATCACCTGCATCTTAACCTAGATGAATGACTCTGTCTGTCTCTGAATCTTCTTTTGGTTAGTAATCAACTCAAATACCATCTGCCAGAGAGATTCTTTGAAATATAACCTTCTGTTCTCCATTTATTATCACATTACTCCCTTTTAATTTACCCTAGAACAGTTAAAAATCCTATTAAAGAATTCTATCTATCTATATCTATCATCTATTATCCATCATCTATCTATCATCTGTCATTGAATTATCTGTACCAAACTTCTAAATTATCTGTCTCTCCACTGAAGTATAAACTTGATAAGATCAGACCCTATCTAGAATGTCTATAACTATATCATTGGTGCCTAGAACAGCTTGGCTCAGAGTTGGTAATCAATACATAGTCATTGAGTGAATGAATATGTAACATTTTAAAGCAATACTCTGTATCCCCAGTGTCAGTTACAGTACTTTTTAATTATAGGTACTTAATAATGTTTAGCAAATTATCGAACTCTACTTCCAGGGTCAATGAAAGATGGGCCATCATTTCAGGTTAGATAGGAATTGACAGACAGATAAAAAGGTAAACAGACATGACAGGACATGAAACAAAATATGCAGAAATGTAGAGCCATTAAGTGATTTATATAACTTGAAATCATATTTAACTTCATAGAGGTGGGACAGATAGCCCAATTTAAGGGTAAAACAGTGCTGGATAATGTATTATTGTGTTAGAAGATTAGTTAGGGAAAATGAATATAGATATTCTATAATGTAATGAAAGTAAATTTGAATTTGTCTGTTAGATGACAAGGATTCATAAACAAGTAAAGAACAGAGGAAAGTAATCAGGAATTGTTATTTGTGTATTTCTTAATTTTTTTTCCTCTGAATGTAGCTGGAGTGATCACACACTATCAGTGTAGAGGGGAATGTGAATAGGGGAAGGAAGACAATTAGAGTTCTACTATAATAGCCAAAGGAAAAGATGGCAAAAGTCTGAACTAAGGCATTGTCAGAGAGGAAGACTTGGATTTCATAGATGTTCCTGTGGTAATGTTAGTAGAATAATAGGGAAGAAAGAGTCAAAAATAAAGCCCACAAGTTTTGGTTACATTCTTGGGTTTATCAAGAAAGGAAAAATATTTGAGGATAAAGGATAATGATTACTGATCTTAACAGTTTAAAGCTGGAGAATCTGTTGTCATCTCAAAATGAGAATGTCTAGAAAACCAGTAGGTACTGGACATGTTAGGAAATAGATTTCATGTTAAGAGGAACGGTGTCTGCTTTGACTTAACTCATCACGGTGTCATGCATAGCTCCTGGAATATAATTTGGGTTCAATAACTATTTGTTGAGTGTAATTAATTAATAGATTTTGCAGGTGTAAATAAGATCACCTCAGTAGATCAATCATATAGAGTGAAAAAGGAAAAACTCGCATAAGACTTGAAAATGTCTGAATCTATATTTTAGCTCATGATTGTCTTCCTACAAATGATAATTGTTAATCCATTACTTGACAAAAATAAATTTAAAAATATTTTATTAAGTTACTGTATGAAAATTACTTTCCCGTTAAAACTTATTTAAAACATTTTCTGGCTAAATTAAATTGTAAAATTTAATGGTAATGGTGAATTTGATCAAATGTCACCATACACTGTAATAATTTATCATTGTTTTATATAGAAATTCAAGAATACAATTAATTAAATGTTCTTTAACTTTGAGTATGTATGGATTTGATATGAATAAAACTACAATCTAATGAGGTAGGAAAGACACTTCAGTGCTTAGCCAAACAGTTAGAAAGAGGCAATTTTTCAACTTGTTGCCTATATCATAGAAGGGCCTATTGCCTAAATGATGAGGATATCTGTTTTGGGGAGCTAACACTTTTTCATCCAGACATTTTCAACAGGCTCAAAACATGAGCAGAAATGAACTATTGCATAGGTCCTGAAAGAACAAAACAAATAAAAATGGATGAAAATGCAAAGTGGTAAGCGATCCCATACAAACTTGATGTTGTGCAGAAGTGAAGTACTTTCCTAAGAAAATTTGGTTTACTTCTATTCTTTATATCTAAAAATCTGATACTGAGAGGCAATTTTATTTATGCAAGTTTTCTGAAGAAGATGCCAATGAGAAAAAATAGCTTTATAACCGACAGTCAGAAAAGAAATGTTGCAAACAGAAGCACAAGGTAAATTCAATGATGACCCAGGTTATGTTTTTATTCTGTCATTCAAAATAGAGAAAAGTGATGCCAAAAGAACATTTGGGGGGTAAGAAAACAAAATCTCTAGACTTTCTCTCCCAACCAAAATCTAACTCCTCATATCAGTCTATATAATAAACAGTTGTCAAAAAATCACGACGTATTGATTTAATTATTATTATTTTATTATCAGTAACCAACTAACCATTTGACTGAATTGAAGTAAAGACCAAAATACAGTGTCTTATTTTACTTCATACTTGCCAAGCTTCAAACTTGCTTTGGATTTTATGCAGCTGTGATGCAAGAGTACTATTACAGAACATGTTTTAAAATTAAAAAAAAGTATACCGACCAATTCATAAGTACATATTATATCATCATTTAATCATGAGTTTATCACCAAATTTCAATGGGTTAAAGCACTCAATCTATTCTGTTTTTGAGATTTATTATTCTTCAGCAGGATGGGGAACAGTTTGGGCAATTTTGCAGGTGGAAAGATTAGGTCTCATCTCCTTTTGGAAGAAGGTGTGGGAGGAACTACTGCTAATGAAAATTATACCAGTATTAAGTACAAGGTGAGATTGATGAATGCATTTGGTTTTGAAAACAGAAAGAGTGAACATACTCAATTGTAAACATTTTAATTCCTGGATATATCTTCCAGAAATGAGTGCTATGTGTACCATGAAACAAATATAAGAAAGATAAAAAAAAAAACTATTCACTGACAGTAGATTGGTTGAATAATGTGTTATAATCACAATGGAATGGTATGCAACAATAAACATGATTGAATAAAACAGTTATATACAATGATATTAATGACATTTGTGGCATAAAGTTTAAAAATTAAGGCAAACACACAAAATATATATTTTATAATATATATATACTTTATAATTCTGTTTATATAAAATTTAAAAACTGAGAAAATCTAGAAAAATTTAAAAACAAATAATTAGATAATAATTACACGTTTGTGTTTGTGGACTTAGTATTTGTGCCTCCCCAAAAGTCATATGCTGAAAACTTAATGCCCAATGTGATAATATTAAAGATAGGGAAGTCTTTGGGAGGTAATTAAATCATAAAGTGAAAGCTTCATGATGAGATTAGTGCCCTTATAGAAATTGGAGACAGCTTTCAGGCATTCAATGCTCTGCCATGTTAGGAGTGAATGAGAAGACAGCTGTCTGCAAACCAGCAATTGGGCTCTCATCAAGGACGGAACCTGCTAGCACCTTGATCTTGGACGTCCCAGGCTCCAGACTATGAGAAATAATGTTTGTCGTTGGAGCCATCCATCTGTGGTAATTTGTTATAGCAGCCTGAGCAGACTAATACAGCACCCTAAAATGAAAAGTAAGAGGGACTGCAATAAAAGTCAGTTAAGGGAGTTAATTTCAGAGGAGAGGCTAGCTATCAGGAAGAAACACATTCTGGGAGGGTGTAGAGGTACTGTCAAACTCTATACCTTGATTGATGTGATAGGTATAGAGTTAAGCATTTTATGGTAACACGTTAAGCAATACATTTATAGTTTTATGTACTCTTCATCATGTGTGTTATACTTCACAATAAATCTGGTTAAAAATAAAAGACCAAAAAGAAATGAGAAATAATGTCTTAAAGTAATATTTAAAGGCCAGGGGAGTAGATTCAAGGATTAGGCTCAAATATGATAAAGTAGAATTGAAAATGATCTGGATGTGTTGTCTGGATTTGTGGGCAGTTTATTTTGCTGGGTTACACTTAGTCTATTGCTTTGTACATCAGCAAGTTTGCTAAAATATAGTGCATGCTACAACTACCTACATGCTAAATGTAGAGTCCTTGTAAGACACATGGCTGGCAAATGTAAAACAAATTAGTTACTTGCATAAAATTATTAAGAAATAAATAAAGAACTATAATAGGAAAATAAAGGAAATTAATCAGAAGAAAAACGAGTGTTTAAAAAATTAACAAAGTTGAGCCTAAACTAATTAATGTAGTTTAGCTTTAAAATTAAGAGTAATTATAATGGCCTTAAATTACAATATTTAAATATTTATGAGAAATTTCTAAGAATTAATTATGTTCAAATGCCACAATGCATGTTTTTGTAAATATGCATTATTAATATTACAGATGACATGTGGTCGGCACTTCTTACATACCTTAATACAGAAGGAAAAATATTGCAGATTGATACAATTTTACAATTTTATAATTTTTAATTCTTGTTATGAGAAAAATAATTTCTAAATTTTTAAGTGTTCAGATTCATTTTCTATTTATGAGACAATCTACCAAAATAATTCCTCTGAATAACATGGCCAGATAAACAATTTGGACTCCTTTATTGGTTGTGCATTATTAAATTTACCAGTTGTGTTTCTAAATAGTATGTATGCATGAAACTACTTAGTGACTTGTAAAAAAAAAAAAAGTACCATGAGGGAGGAAGCCTATGAGGTGTTTGTCTTCATAGCTAATGTGAAGTTTAGATAATCAGTTGCTCCATTCAAGCATTAAAACTGTTTTTGCTTCAATTGCCTAGATAATCAAAATTCAGTTTCTGGGAATTTTGCCTAAATTTTCTAAAAAGTTTGTTCCATCTTTAAATGGATTTGGCCATAAAAATATAACTTCTGAGTTTTGTGGTGTTATTATTTTAGGGAAAGCAATGGAACTTGCTATTCTCACTCCCCAAATATTGGAATAAATCTGGATTAAATGAAAACATAAAGGGTTCTCAAACTTTGTTTTGAATTACCTAAATTATCTTCTATGCTTGAGTCTAATACTTGTCCCGGGCTTTGTTCTTCTCCTTGATGTGTGTGTGTGTGTTGTGTGTGTGTGTGTGTGTTATACATATATATATTTCTAAAATATATATATATATATTTCTAAAATATATATATATATTTCTAAATAATATATATATATTTCTAAAATATATATATATTTCTAAAATATATATATATTTTCTAAAATATATATATATATTTCTAAAATATATATATATTCTAATATATATATATATATATATATATATATTTCTAACACACATATACACAGAGAGATACATTTTCTTGCACTGCCCAATCCTTTCAAGAAAGTTAGGCGTTGAAGGTATGTGTCATCTCAAAAGGTATGCATAGCTTAGTGAAAGAGTGCAAGTTTAACAACAATTTCCTGAAGACTCAAAAAGTATTAGAGACAAGAACTTATTGGAGTTACTCAGAAAGCTAAGGACAAGCAACTTTAAGATGATGGATATTAAGACATGCTCAAGCATCAGTAAGACATTCATTACAGACAGAACATAGTGATGTTTGTAGCGCAGGGGTAGACAGAATGCAAAGGTGGAATGTCAAGAGCTGATCATAGAGAAAAGTAGAGGCTTGTGAATGAACTGTGTGGAATTCTTGGTCTGTTCAATAGACTACCAGCAAAGTGGGAAAGAGATGTACTCAGAGTTTTGAAAGAATTACATAGGCAGCGAGGAGAATGGACTATCACTGAGAGAAGAGTGACAGGGTAACCTATCTGAAGATACTTGAAATAGACAAGGCTTAAAATAAAGCAATAGCAATAAGTATAGAGTATATATTTTCAGAATAATTCTGAAGGGTAATAGAAATTGGAATGTTGATTATAGGAGATCTTTTTTAGGGAAAGTGTATGTAATCAAGAAAATAAAGCAGAAGCAGAACAATATCAAAATTCTTAGAATTAGAAAATTATAAGACAACAAAGATGAAAATACTAAGAAACGGCCAATAAACAGAAGAGAACGATAGAAAAATTAGAGCCTTTCTCTTAAACCTTTTTTTTGAAAGGTAGGCATAATGTTGTTCAGTAATTTTTATTCAATTCCTTTTTGCTTACTTCAGTTCAACCATACCTATCAAATGAATGAATGAAATATTTAATATTTAAATGTGGAATAAGTCATTTACAAAAAGCAAATTCTTACATTTTAAATATGTAAAACAGATGGTAACATTTATTTCCTGTTCATATTTACTAGGATTTATTTGGCAAACTAATCACAATTATTATCTTTGATTATATTTTATAGAAAAATTTTTGCAGTATTTTGATGTAAACATATATATATACTTTTTCAAAATCAAAATTTTTTTTTTTAGGCTACCCACTAGAGACTTTATTTTATTTAGCTGTTACATTTTAAATGAATAAATAAAATGATTATTTTTATTATAGAGGCTTTTTTTGCCTACTTATTATTTGAATAGTAATACATGAACATGGTAAAAATGCAGGTATATTACACAGATTAGAGAAACTAAGTCTTCTCTGTCTCTCAGTACTTTTTCCTAGATGCGACTACTTTCAGCATATTGTTGGGTATGTATGTTTCCAGAATGTACATACTTCTATTAAAAAAATTAATGATTGTGACTATATACATTTTCTCACATCTTGTAGATGTGAGAAGCTGCTTTATTCTTGTTAATATTCAGTTATCTGAGAAGACCACAATTTAGACATTAAGGTTTTTGAAATTTTGCTATAAAAATCAATGCTGTGATGAAAACCCTTGTACATTTTTTACACATTCACATGTATGTATAGGAAAAATTCCTAACAATGAATTTTTCATTGGTGGAAAAGGGGAAGTATGTATCAAAATTTTAAAAAATGTGAAATTAAGTTATGAGAGGAAATAAAAACTTTTTCTCCAGCAATAAAGAACTTTTCTTCCAGGCAAACATCTTCTAATATTTTACATCTCAGTATAAGTGAAAGAGAGATTGTGGATATTATCCAACATTCATCCATTCTTTTGTAATTATATGACTTCAGTACTATTTCCTTGCTATTGTGCTCATTACAAGGTAGTATTATTCTACATATTTATATTATTTATTGAATAGTTGGAATATTAAAAATACCATAATAATAGTTTGCCAGACTATTAATGACTATTAGGTAGTAAACTATCAAAAACACTATTGAAGACAAATAAAATAATGCTATTTCTAATCTTCCTTATAAATTGTGTTTTAATATTATTATTTTGAATTTGTGGTTTTTAAAAAAAATTTGTTTTTTTTTTTTTTTTTGCATTTAATAATCAGATGATAGTGTGGCTTGCCTAGTAACTCAGTAGTTACTATGTCCTCAGATGTCTTTAATATCCAAATTAATTCTAGACTTGATACAGTTATTACCTCATAAACAGGAAGTGCCCTTTCATTATAATTTAATTCCTATGGTACCTGTACTGGAAAGGTTTCAATTATAAATAAAAATTGCTGCTGATCAGAGCCTAAACAGCTTTCCTGGAAAAAAAAAAATCAATAACTAATGAGCGATCTAATTGTTAGATAAACTTCCCTAAGAAACAATCCTTCCATGAAGCTATATGTCATTTTCATGTGATATCTATATTCTATAGAAGAAAATTTATTTCTCCATTAACTATCAGAGAGCCTGACCTCCTTATGACAGTGCACGTGTATTTCCATCTGAAGTGCCACTGAGAGGGGCTGTGCACTTGAATGATTTTCTCTACTTCCTCTTGGCTCTCCTTGAAAATAAACACATACATATTTATGATGTGGCTTCATTCATTTGGGAGTCAAAAATAGCTGCATAATAAAAACAATAATGTGTTTTAAAATGAATAGCAAATCTCATCATCCTTAATATGGAGGCATGCTGTGAACCCTAAGTTCCTAAACTTTTATGAAAGCAGCCTACTTTCATGAGGTCATGGGATAAGATATTTAACTTTATGTTTACTGACCTGAGTTTAAGAACACGGGATGCAAGAAACACTACATGGAGATGGTCCTATAATGTGTTCAGCTCTGAATTCTGCCATTTTGTCTCTGACAATTGTACATACTGGCATATTTTCAGGTAAGTACAGCAAATGAATCCACCCTTATCCAGAAATATAAACTCAGTATTTTCATATTCATTTCCCTTTCCTCCATAGTGTTGCACTTTGATTCTGCATCACCTTTTGCAATAAGTATTACAGTGACATCAAGCTCTCTTACTCTCTGGTTTGCTTAATGTCATTTAAGTGCTTTATAAATCTAATTTATTTTAATAATTAAATAATGAAAAGTCTATAGCTTTTCTTCACAAAGTAATTTCATCTTAAAACAAGCAAAGCCTTACTAAAAAAAACATTAATGGACGAATTTCAGTCTTCATCTCTCAGTATCTCTCTGACCTCAAAGAAGTCTCAACACCTCTTTTAAGGGCTCTCGTCTGATTAAGTGAGGGCCACTAAAATATTTTTTTTTTCTTATTAACTCAAAGTCAATTGATTTAAGACATTAATGTTTGCAAAATTCCTCACCTTTGCCATATTTTACTGTCTAGAAGCAAATCATAGGCCTCATCCATATTCAAGAGAAGTGCATTACACAGAGCATGAACAATCATAGGGGTCATCATAGATTAAGGCCTACCACACAGGCAGAACCAACAGAAATCTCCAATATATTAGATAAATGATCCGAAGTAAAATAGAGGAGTATCAGACAATTAGTAGATTTTATCGACTGAACAAAAGGAAAGATGGTGAGTCATATCATTTACTGAGATGGGGTGACAAGGGCAAGATGATGTAAATGTATTTATAGGACAGGAGAAATTAAGTGTTTGCTTTAGATATTTTAGGTTTAAAATGTCAATTCAACATCAAAATGGGATACTGAGCAGATCATTCACTATGCAAGTCTGAAGCTCAGAAAAGTTCAAACGAAGAGCTATGAATTTGAGGATATTACAAAGCGGACAACAATTAAAGCCAAGTGCCTGGATGAGTTCTCTTAAGAAAGGGCCAACTCGAGAGAAAAAGGACTGAAGGTTAAGAACTGAGACACTCCAAGATGTAGAAGTATGGAAGAGGAGGAGACAAAGCCAGATAAGTAAAATGGGCCGGGGCCTCTAGTAAGCTCTGAAGAAGGTAATCATAACTGTATTTGAAGCCAAACAAATGAGTTTTTCAGAGTAGAATGAATGATCAATTGCTTCAAGAGATTTAATATTGTTCTTTGATTTGGCAATTGGTTATTGGAATTTATAGGATGTAAGTGTGGTTTGATTAGATACAATAGGGAGTGGGAGATGATGTGGTATATATCTAGTGCAGAAAACTTCACTAATGATCTTTACTTCAAAGGAGAGATGGGATCTAATGAGGTGTTTTTCTCCCTTTATTACTATTGTTTTTACATCTGATTATTACAGCATATTTTTATCCTATGAGAGTGAACTGTTAAAGAAAGAGAGTGTCCTTCAAAAGAATAGGACTTACATAGTGTACAGAAAATCATATCCATTGCAAATCAGGAGTCTTGTACTTTACATAAGAACAAAAATAATTTATATAGTAAAATAATAGGGAAGACAATATATGGCACAGATGAAAGACTAGTTTTTAAAATGGGTACCAAGTATGGTATGCTGATTTGCACTGCCTATAAATATGATAATTAATGATTTATAATTTGGCTTTTAAAAAACTATTTTTCTACTAAAACCATAAAATCTGCATAATTTTTGTGACCAGAAAGAATATTTTCATTTTTCATTCATTTAATATTGTAGCTTAAAGAAAATATTCTCTAGGAAAATGTTTTGCATTAAACCAGTTCTTAAAAAACAACAAAAACGTAATAACAACTCCATTGGTACAAATTTTGAGCCGCTCTGAATCAGTGCATTTCTGACATCGCCTGTGGCATGTAAAGTGCTTTCTAGATCTTGCATAGAGTACAAAAATGAACAAATGTCCTCTTCCGTTCTCATATAAACACAATTTCATTTGGAATAAAACAGATATATAATGACTTAATACATCCAAATAGAAGTAAGGTGTCTATATTAATTTTTGATAAATTCATCTCATCTTATATTTTCTATTTATGATCTTTCTCATATTTTCTATATGTACAGTACATTTGTCTATAATAAAATTTTAGAGTCAATGACTAACATTGATGACGTTTCAATGTATATTATTTTATTAAAAGGAGAGGAGAGTTATTATAAAGTATTATAAAGTAAGAACAAATCTAAAAATATATACCTGGAAAGGATAAAGCATACGCACAAAAATAAATATATGCTAATTACATTTCCATAATCTTTTCCTCAAGTATCACATACCAGAGTAACTACAACTCTAAATATGTTAATAACTTTATCCTTTACTTGGAAGTCTCTAGAAGTAAAAATATTGTCAGCTTTTTTTATAAACTTTACTGATAGTAACTTTATGTTTACTATTTCACGTATATCTCTTTCCATATCATGTTATTCTTATTAGCTTGTTTATTTCATTTAATTTTTATAAATTACAATAATATAATGTTTAGATGTATATTTAAAAACTAAAGTTACAAAATTATTAGATTTTACTCAGAAGATTTATTATTCTAGGTAAATAAATTCCTCATTTTTAATTATTTCCTGAAAATTGATAGCATGGTGGATGAAATAAGAGAAAAAAATTAATATTTATGTTTGCTTTACATTTCAGAGAGAAAGAATTTCTGTTACTAAGCTTTCTCTAGTTGTATTTTACATATTTAAAATATTCATACTCAGAACAAATTGGACCTCATTATTAAATTAAACTTTATAGTGATATAGAATTGCAAGAGAGCGTATACTGCCAGTGGGCCTTTCACATTGCTATGCTCTGATAACATTCCAGTTAGAAAAACATCCAAGATTAGAGCTATGTGGAAACAATGTATTTCTACTACGTGTGACCCAAATTAATGTGTTCATTTGTAAACACTAAATAAACATATTTTATTGTAATTTCATTTTGGGGGGTGCAACATTAATGTTGTATTGAAATAGTAGTCTGATCAAAACCTAGTGAGGACTGCACTCAAATTTTCAGTGAATTTAATGGCTTAGAATATCAATCTCTGGATAGATATGAAAGCCATATGGCAATCATACAGGGAAGTTTGAATTTTAAAGTATGAGCACGACTCAACTACAGTTTCTCAGGATACTGTGCTGTGTATACTTCACCTATCTGAAATTAATCTTTTCTAAAGATTTTAGTATTTCATTCAGCAGATTAGCCTGAGACAGAAATGGACAAAGGACCAAGCCTCTACATTTTTTGAGTTTCAGTGAAGCAGGAGAGAAGGTAAAACTTTAGCGAGTTTTAAATACATTCTTTAGCCTCAAATTGAGAGTCTTGGGGAGTGCAATAACATTCCTAGATCTATTCTAATCATAGCTCATAATGTATGTCTATGTGTGCCATAACTCACAAATTATACTTTTGTCCATATCTTACTTAAATATATCCCAAAATAAAGTTTCCAAACTATTCATTTTTCCTATTTACCCATGGCAAATACATAGTATAAATAGAAACTTTTCCATTTTTAAACATTGAATAAGGTAAAAATTTAAATAATTTTTTAACATTTACAGTAACTATTTCTAAGTGCCAACTCTTTGAAAAGTCTGTAATTAGATACTGCTAAATCTATCAGTCTAAAAGGAAAAAAAAATAAGTATGCTGTTGTCACTTTATTAACTATTTATTTATAAATAATATATATATTTTCTTTGTAAAGGGACATATTCATTTTATTTACTTATTTTTTTTGTTTAGATCAGTAGTTTGCTTCTCATAAGTATTTGATAAGCATCTAATCTCTGTTTCTCCAAAATTTAGTTAAAACATCGCCTGTATTAAGATTAGAGTAATGGAGCTGTAAATATTTAGTGGAGACTAAGCAATTTTCTGGTGACGAAATCTTCTAAGAGTGACAGCACTGCAACAATACTGCTCTAATTATCTAAATAATGAAGCCTTATGCTTTCCAGAGTCTATGTGACATATTGATAACCATCTGGCTGTATCACTAAAGGGCAGCTATTTTTCTGATAAAAAGATAGAACCACTCAAAAAATGTCTCTTGCAAAAATTTAAAGCATAGTAATAGCAAGTTCTATGGAAAAAAAAATCATCATTATGTAATAAAACTCTTTCTTGTCATTTTCCTAAGTATTAATTAAGCAAACAGAAACTTTTAATGACATTTAGTATTTTAACACCTATAAAAATTCTGTTTGCATTAAAAAATAAATAATTATTTATAACTTTGATTTCTACACAAAGCTACACATAATGACTATGTGTACCATTATAAGTAAGACAAAACTATAACTTTGAAATTCTATGTAGAATAATGATGAATGACTCCATTACATAATAATCTTGTAAAAATACGAAACTTCCTTCAGTGAATCGCATTGTTTTACTTCCAAACTTACCTGGGCAACAACACTATGTCTATCTCAGTACACGGCCTTGCCGCCATTGTTTTTAATCACATTCTAATGAATTTTTCTTTCAATCTTCTCACTGATAATTCAGACAGATCTCATAGCTTTACAGATGCTTTCTGCTAAACACAACTCTACTGTTGTCAGCTCTTAAAAAACAAAGGCAAGTCTAAATTCAAATTATAATTTTCTGTGTAGTTTAAATATCTGCTGTCTAACTCAACTGTGACCCACATGTCAGGGCCTAGAAAGAGCAGAGAGAGGAAAGGTGGCGAAAATGGTTAGCTATTTTCCTTATGCTGACATAAATTCTATGAAATTATACTTTTCACTTCTACTCCTCTGCCTTAACTTCTGCTCCTTTATTTCCTTTTTGTGCCTGTCAAATTCCACATGCTCCAACAGCAGTCGATGTTATTTTCTTTGCCCTTTCTTCACTTTCTATTGGCTCTCCTGATGTGAGATATGTGTATAAGCAAAAAAAGAAAGCTTTATATAAAATAGATGATGGGGTGGTGGGCCTGGGTATTGTCAGTTACTTTACTCCAGAGTATGTCTATTTACCCAACAAATATATCAAATGAAACACACATTCTTATTAAGTAATAACCGATTTTATAAAATCCTTTTTTTATAAGAGAAGTTTTTATTTTAACTACTAATATGATTGATATTATTTCTTCAGAATGAATAAACTGACATGATAACTGAGAATTTGCCTCTTTCTTCCCTGAATTATGTTACTAAATATCACAGTTACTGAGAAATAATGGTTCAATGCTCCAACTGCTTCTCTCTAATTCTAGGTTGTCCCTGACCAGAGGAATTTTAGATTTCTCTCATATTTGTGAATCAAGTAGCTAAAGTAGCTTAAGGAAATCTGCAGGAAAGTAGATGAAGCATGTTAGTTAAAAGACAATGGGAAGAAATATGCATGTATCCAAAAGAGGAGATATGTTCTACAGGCAAAGACAAAAAACACAAATAAACAATATCGTCCTCCCAAAAAACACAAACACAGTGTATGCCAAGTGGAATTTATCTCTCTGCTGTTAGTTTGTGACCACAATCTTAGAGCTATAATGTAAATCAGACATGCCTTTTTTCTAGTATCTATATGTTTTCATATTTTCACATTTCTATATCTGATCTATGTGGACATCTTCACAATGCATTGTGTAATACATACAAATAATATCATCTTCTTAGTTGTCACAATATTTTTTATTGACTTCCATCTTTACACCAGTAATTAGAGAGGCTGCATTTTCCAGATGTAAAATTCAATATGTACTTTGAGGTACTGCTGGACTTTCTATTCAGTTCCCCTGGTAGTAAGACTTCATCATATATTTTATAATCAAAGAAATTTTATTCTATATTTTAATATATGATAGAATTACCTCCCCCTCTCTTATTTCTCTCCCTTTTCAATGTTTTCATGTCTTTTCTACTCACTTATTTGTCTGTATAAAATTAAAATAAACTTATCTAGCTAGGAAAAACAGTTGACATTAAATTTATATATAAACTTAGAGAGAAATGTCATATTCTGAAGTTGAGTGTGGACCAATGTGAGAGGACAGAAAGGGAGACAGTGACAGGGCAGTTTACACCTACTCACAGAACCTATTCTACAGACCCTTACCAGGTGTTCAAAAGAACATTGAGGGGAAAATGGGAGATGGAAGAAAGCTATTAATGCAGAAAAGGCACAAAGTTCCCCTTAGATACTTTCCCTTACAGAAAAGCCCCTAGAGGAAAATTAAGAACATCCATACTCCCAGTGTGTGGATGGTGGTTCTTTGCAGTTGATAGAAAGGTAAAAAATAATAATAATCCACCATCCCTGTAGGTAGAGTGTGCCTAGAATCTTACAGCAATCCAGGTATAAGTCTCAGATCTTTGAGGAAAATCTCTGTATAAACCAGTAATAATAAAAGGCAGGGTTCAGCTTCCATGGGGAGAAGAAACATGATCACTGAGAAAGCTGCAACTTTGAGAATTAGGAACACAGAACCTACCTATACTAAGGCTGGACAAAAATAATAATAATAATAATAATAATAATAATAATAATAATAATAATAATAATATAACCCAGAACACATCCTGTCTGCCATCACCAAGCCAGTAAACACAAGGAACTAGATATAGCAGACCACCAATGAGGAAGGGGCAAGTGGATAGAGAGCAACTGCCTCTGAAGCACAAGCGCAGGTGCATAGGATAGGCTGAAAGCTGAGGTGGGAGTCAGGACACTGAGAAAAGCCCCCCATCACCCCAGCTGCAAGAGAAATGTAAAGCCATTCATGCACTAAACTGTAACAACATCACACCAATACTTGACTTAACATCCACAACTTGATTAATAACTCAAACCCCCATACTAGTAGCCTAGAATAAGAAAAGATATGACCATTTCCTGGCAAAAAAATATATACTATTTATCTCATTCTTTCTGTTCTAAACCTGATGTCTGCATGCAAAAAAATTCTCTCTCTCTCTCTCTCACACACACACACACATACAGTCAATAATAATAGAACCAGACTCATAGTGGAGCCAAATGTTTGCACTATCAGATAGGGAATTTAAAATAACTGTGATTAATGTTAAAGTCTCTGATAGACAAGGTGGCCAACATGCATGAACAGATGGGGAATTTCACAGATAGAGACTATAAAATAAAGTCAAAATTTTCTAGTTACTCCATCCTAATTTATGCCTCAGGATAAATTACTCTTTGTTCTGGTCCCTGTACTTTATTTAAGTTAATCAGATTTATTTGATTATCAAGTATTTTCCAAGCATTTATAACCTGCTCTTAGATTCATCTTCAGGTTGAGATAACATCATTATCTTATCAATATAATTAATAATAAATATAATCAATTCTCTTTTTTTCTGGGTTGTAACAACAAATAGGATAATTTGTAATCTGTTCCACATGAATGCAAAATGGCATTGGCTTTTTTTTTTTTTTTAGATCAGCATTCAAAAGAAGATATTAGTCAAATTAATCACAAAATAACTATCTCCTTTAGCTTGTTGAAAAACTTATAACTACTAACACTATTGGAAGCATAGTATTCAGTCCTGTATGGTGTACAATTAATCTCTAGGATCAATCAGGTTTTCTGACAGGCCATATTGAATTATTAGATAAAAAAATTTTGAGTATGAATATACCCGCATCTAACATATCCTTGATTAAAGTTGAAATTCCTTGCTGTCAGGAATCCTATAATGGTTTAAATTAACCAATCGAAAGTGTCTAAGTAATTCTAAAGATCCTATCTAGTATAAACAATTAAAATAAGGTGAAATGAATGTCTACAGCTCATCCAGATTACCAAGGTTTGCTTAAGAATCTTCTATTCAGAAATTATATCATTCTGTTGATATATTTTGGTAAAGATAAGGCAACAACCATGCATGGCAACAACATTGACGAATGTTTTCTAAGATCTGTAAGAAAAGGAAGTTTGTTCTTACCAAGTCTCTATATCATTTTAGTGTGTAGTATGGCATTAAAAAATAATAATAATAAAAGGCACACATACCAAAAAACCCACAAAACTAAAGCCATATTTATCAAAAAAGACAAAATACAAAAACTAAGTAATCTACAGAAAGCTAACAGAACCAATGAGTTTCATAAAAATAAATTGTATTTCTAGATTATTACAACAAATGAGAGGAAGCTGAAATAAATGTATAGTCACATCATAAAACCAAATACTTAGAATAAACTTGAAAAAATTGAGCAGAAATTGGACACCGAAACATCCAATAAATTGCTGAAATTAAAGAAGACTTAAATAAACAGAGTGTTAAGTGATGAAGATAGATTGGAAGACTCAATAGTGTGATTTTGTCAGTTCTCCCAAAACTGATTTTAATTCTGATCAAAACCTCATCAGGCTTTTCAGTTAAAAAATGACAAGCTGGTTCTATAATTTATATGAAAATATAAAGCCTCTAGAACAATCAAAAGAAGAACAAAGCTGAAGGATTTTTATAGCCTTATTTCAAGACTTATTATAAAGCTACAGTAATCAAGACAGTGTCTCACTGCAGTAAAGGTAGACATATAGAAAAATAAAAAATAGTATACAGAGGTCATAAATAGATACACATACACATCTGTTTGACTGATTTTGAAATAAGCTCCAAGATAATGAGAAAAGAATAATATTTTTCAACAGACAGTGCTGTGATAATTGGAAAACCCTATAACTCTCTTTGATTGCTTATAGAAATGTAAAATGTCTCATTAATTTGGAAAATAGAGATAATCCTGGCAAAACTAATTCACAGTGATAGACGCTAGGATTATGGTTAATACATATATATAACATAATATAATATAAATACAAATGTATAAAAATATACTTTGTTATATTACAATGCCTTTATTATATTAGGTTACTTAAAATTATACGATGCAAGAAGTGTTAATGACTGAGAGGGCCCATATTAGGAGACTAGCATTTCATTTTCTATCTTAGGTTTTAGTTAGCTTTGTGATAATTCATTGAGTTGTACATTTATGTTTTGTGCTTTTTTTCTGTGCATGTATTATATTCAATAAAAAGTTAAATAACCCAACAAACCAACAAAAAGGCATGCTAATTTGGGAGATTCCAGGAACAGAACAAACTAAGAAACTGTGCCTGTTTAATTTTATTTAATTTATTTTTTCGAAACAGTATAGAGAGGAACAAATTAGGACAAGAAGAGGAGGAAGTGGTCCCCACAGTGAAAGGAGCCAGTCTTTGAGTCAGTAAGAAATAAAATAATGCCTACGGAAGTAAACTGAAGTTTTATGAGCCACAAACCTTATATTATTTAAAAAGGTTTCTGCGGCTATGTTCCTTACCCCAATCACATTTGCAAAGAGGGAAAGAGAAATTTCAGCATCCAAAATATAATCAGAAATAGTTTGGCTCAGCACAAATGCAAGATATCTAGCGTTCATTTTAATTTTATCTTTCTTCCTCTCCCAAATATTCAACAACTCCATTCCTACACTTTTCTCTTTCGTTTTAAATCAGTTATACTGAATCATGTCCTTCAATTTAGAAAGCAATATGCTTTGAGCTCTTTGCGTGTTAGTTATAGATTAAATTTGATCATTATGCCAGACTCAGTTTTTTCTTTATTCCAGATATAATCACCTGTCACTCTGACAGGCCTTAGCCATTGCCTTACTTCTAGGCCAGAACAATCCTTCCATTGCTCATGGCAATTCTGTAGTTAAAAATCCTCAGCTGTTTTCTGTGCTGTAGCAGCCACCACAGAACCAGAAGCCCTCACATGCAGTTCCAGCTGACAAAAGAGACTGCTTTGCTTTCTCTCTGACCTGCTGCACACAGGCTCTGGCTTCTTCAATGGATATCTACAACAGAACACAGAAGGGCCAGGGAAGTAATGTCTCTTTGGGTGGCTCTGAACAAGTGAAAAGGGTATCTAGGGCGATCCTGAAACTCGATTCCAGAATACGTCTCTGGAGACATGCAACTTGACTGAGAAATTAGATGGGTTTATTGGGAAGCTGTAGCCAGCTGGTTAACTTACCACATTATATCTGCTCTTTTCTGCTTTTCTTTCCAATTTTTCAATTTATTTTCCCTGGGATTGCATCTCTTCAATAAAGCATTAGCATGTAAACTTTGGCTTCAGGCACTGTTTTTTTTAGGCTGGCCAGGGAGAATCAGTCATTCACAACATTCCCCCCTAGCCTCTCTTCTAAACATTGACAACAGGGTTAGTGGGTAGAGGTTGCTATGTTAAAATGAAGATTTTCTGTTTTAAAAGCCAGTTAATCTATATAATGATAAAACAGTGACCCTTTTGTTCATTATCTCATTATCATCTGGATTGGGTGACTAAGCTAAATGATTCAGCCAGATACAAACAAAACGTTAAAAAATAAGATACAGAAAAGAAAAAATATATATTGTTGGGCAAACGTTTAATTATTATGGAAAGAAGTACATGAATAATAAATGTTATAGCTCCCAGCTTTGTCATTGTGGTTACATGTTTCCAGTATTTCAACATTATTGTTAACTCTAGATTA
Source organism: Eonycteris spelaea (assembly GCA_003508835.1). Taxonomy (NCBI): domain Eukaryota; kingdom Metazoa; phylum Chordata; class Mammalia; order Chiroptera; family Pteropodidae; genus Eonycteris; species Eonycteris spelaea. Next base: position 4,937,512 of record PUFA01000104.1, read on the forward strand.
TTATATGGTAAAACAAAATGTATTAGGTTACATAAAGTACTATTTTAGGCTTAAGCACATTTACTAAACATACTTAGGTTAAGGTCTTAAGCATATGATTTTTATTGTACTGTCTTTTAAAGGTTCTTAGAGCATTAAGAAAATGTGCTGACCCAGGCAGAGGAAAACATAAAGATCAGTGGCAACTCACTAGCATTAAGTCATTTATCAAATGCTGACAAATTACTGATAATTTATATTGATTCAACAGCTGGCTTAGTGAACTGAAAAGTCAAATCCAAATACACACTGAACTGGAATTGAAAATGACTTCTTTCATCAAATCAAAGTGAAGTTAAGCTGAAACTACTATTTTTCTATACATTCAACAGTGCATTTTCTATTACGTTGAACAAAACACTTGCTATAACTGCTGTAGATACAACTAAGTTGTTTGCTCTTAGACACCAAAATTCTACCAAGAGTTTTATAGATGCCTGAGATCCAAGTTTACATTTTGAAGTAGAACCTTTCTACAAGGATCAGTAATCTATTATTTTATATATGTCATAAGAATGCACCGTAGTCCCTCCTTATCTGTGGGAAATATATCCCAATACCCCCAGTTGATGCCTGAAACTGCGGAAAGTCCCAAATGTGTGTGTGTGTGTGTGTGTGTGTGTGTGTGTACTATGTTTTTTCTCTATACACAGATACCTATATGTACATACCTATGCTAACATTTAATTTATAAATTAGAAGCTGTAAGAGATTAACAACAATAACAATAAAATTGAATGATTATAACAATATACCATAATAAAAGCTATGTGAATGGTTTGGGGGCCATTATTAAGTAAAATAAGGGTTACTTGAACACAAGCACTGCAATATCATGGCAGTCGATCTGATCGCTGAGATGGCTTCTAAGTGACTAAAGGGTGGATAGCATATACAGCGTGGAAACTCTGAAGAAGGAATGATTCATGTCCCAAGGGGAATGAACCTGGAGGCCAGAAATTCTATCATGCTACTTAGAGTGGCAATACACCATTTACAATTTATGAATTGTTTATTACTGGAATTTCATATTTAATATTTTTAGACCAAGGTTGAACACTATCAACTGAAACTATAGAAAATGAAACCTATGAAATTTGATTTTTTATTTTCCAGTGTAACAAATAAATATATTGCTTTAACACTTTTTATTTAAGTCAATAAGAATTCTGTCAAAAATCTAGAAAGAGTAAAATTTAAAATGTCAGATCAATAAAATAGTATTTAGTAAAAATTTCTTCTGCACATAAGAACCACTTGTGAACTGGGAGCTTTTGGATTCAAAATGGATATGAAGCTCATGGGCACAACCTTACAGGATGGTTTATGAAATCAAAATGAGGAAGCCATTAACTTTTAAAATGATTGTTTATTACAATAGGAATTTCTAGATGGCAGAGTATTAGTTAAAAGTGATGATGTCATATCATTTTAGAAAGATGATTTGTTTCTTTTATGATTATCAGAGGCATTTACAAGAAATGCTCTAAGTTAAATTTCACTTATATTCATGAAATAAACTAGATTTATTTAGTTTTGTTTACATAACTTAAATTATTTTGTCTGTTTGGGAGATTCTGAGTTTGGTTTCTATTTAGTTCGATTTTAACAATATCAAAAGACTGCTTGTTAAAACATTGGTTTTGAATGACCAACCAAAATTAATGTAATATCTTTTATTTATTAATCATTCTTTAAAAGTATTAAACATCTTTAATTCAGAATAGAAATTCTTTAAAAAGGCATACTATATCATTTTTGCATATTGACATAGTCACAAAGATTTCAGCATGACTTAATCATCTGCTAAATTCCATATAGAGATGTAATGTTGTTGTTGTTTACTTTATTGGCCCAGAGGGTCTTAAAGTAAAATAATGTAGATTTAAAAATATATCTATATCTATATCTATATCTATATCTATCTATCTATCTATCTATCTATTATTATCTATCTATACCTACATAAACACAGGTCAGATAGAATGCAACATTGTTTGACTCCATTAGGCAGAGCATATGCTCTCCACAGCCACCTTTGGTCACCGTTTCACATCAACATCACTTTCATGAACTCTTAGTTATGCTACAAGAGTTGTTTAATTTAAAAGATAGTTGGGAGGTGTGTCTAGTATTGACTATCTTTTTACAAGGCAAAAATGGCTGTTATCCTCTCAAGTTATTTGTATGTTTGAAACATTTAGGAAAATATCTGTTTATAAAGTAAAATTTCAGACAAAATATTTTCTTTCTGTGGTTTTAATGTCATCAAAGATTTTGATTATATATCATTAAACTTCTTCACATTTTAAAAATCACATCTTCTTAAAAAATAGGAGCTTTCCCCACAAATGGTAATATTTATAGAATTAAGAAAAAATATATATTATCATAGATAGATGGGTCCTTTTGGAGCTGCCATCTGTTATTCAGGGTTTTGCCATGATTTAAAGAATAGCATTGTTGGGCAAAGGGGGAAAAATCACAAGACCAGATTAGCAGTAAGAAGATCTTGCATAAAGAACTCCCAGTCTCTCTATCAGTCAACTCATGGAGAGGGGTGCCAGGACCAGGCCTACCATTGAACATGGTGTGGGTTTCATTCTAATAGAATAGACCCTTTCCCACTATGAGCTCCCTTTTAATATAGCAATCAAGGGAATGCTACTTTACGGTTTGTGAAATACAATGGCAACTTGACACTAGGCAATATCAATTTAGGTGGCAGCTGTTTACAGGAATTAACTGGTTGGCCAGTTGATCTGCACCTGGAGACACTGTAGTAGTCAGAACATTGGAGCCCATATGTGATTTCAAATATCTCTGCTGAGTTGAAGAAGTCAAGTGTATTATGGGAAACAAAGCTTGGCTACCCAACTTGCTGTTGAGAGAAGTGGGGTGCTCCTTCTATCAGCTTATGGTCTAGGCAACTCATAGTCCTCACTTAAGGTCATTTTTCAGAAAATCTTGTTTCTTTCAAAATATATTTCATCTTACCTCACAACTCACAGGCTTTTAAAAAGCTAAACAGATAAAACTAAGCTCTGAAGAGATTTATTAAGTATATTCCAATGAATTTATCCTGACTTTTTACAAATTAGTTGATGATTCAAAACAAAATTTAGGTAGTTGCTTTAGAAATATTTTAGGACTAAAAGAAAGTTAAACATTTTATGGTATTATTTATTAGTTTTGTTAGTTTTGTGATGAACGGTACTATTTTGCATAAACTCTTCAATATAAGGTTGTTATATAAAATTTGAGGGGGAAAAAATTTGTATCTTCAAAAAAGTTTTAGTGATTTTTGTATTCAGCTTATAAATATCAAAGGATTATTTTCACCAATTACTAAACTTAAGATAAAGAAGAAACAGCTGTGACAATATAAAAAACACACACATCGTCAGGATTATGTCTTCACTACATCTCCCCTTACAATAAAATATGTAAATCTATATAGTCATATATGTTATTCTGGTACATGGTACTCCAAGGTCATTAAGGTCACTGAACTCTTTAAGTCTCTTGACTCATTCTTGTTATCCGTGCCAAAATGTAGAGAGTTATCAGAATCTTATCGATTCCATTTTTAATAGATGAGGAATGTATTTGTCTTTGAATTCGAAAATCCAAATGTTTATCTTTGAAAACCAAGAAATATAAGAGAAGATGTTCAATACCATAGCACCTTAGTAGCTTATGATTTTATTTTCAACTTACTATTGCCTGGGTTTAAGTGCAGGTTTTTAACAAGCAATCTAAATGGCATTAAAATAAAGAAGATAAATATTGCAATGTAAAGAGGATAAATATGGCAGTGTAATTTTCTGGCCTATTTTATAGAGAATTGTTACTTTACTCATGTATTTTAATTGAGAAACACAAACATTCGAATAATAAATTTTCCTACCAATGAAAAGAGATATTCTCTTTGAACTAGGTTGAGTTCTGTTTTTCGTTTGTTTGTTTGTTTAATATTCCATACTTAGAGTTGTTTATCAGCTCCTACAAAACAACAGCTGTTTCACTCATGGGCTTCTGTATAAAATCCATGTGAAATGAAAGATATTTGGGCAGAGTTCAGACCAAATATATTTATATGACAAGGGCTTGTACTTTCTGTTCCTGTCAACAGTAACCATGCAGAGGAACGATTCAGTCACATCCTCTCAAACAGAGCATTCATGTTCATAGACTATCACGGTCTATGTGTGGTCTGAGCATTTCCATGAACTGAAGCCACATGTCCTATAGCTCGCTGCTTCAATAACTGCCAACGTTTTGCAATGAGCACAAAGTTCCAGGTGCAAACACATTTTGCTAATTCTATGTCAACCAAATGGAAAAAAAAAATTTAAAACTGTTCCAATTCCTTTCACATTTTGCCATGATTATGACATTTCTTTCCTGAGTGTCCAAGTTTACCTTGAGATCAATATATTTATATTTAAAATTTCTCTTAGATAAACATATAAAAGTTTTATTGAGTAATAAAAAGTAAATCTAAGACTAGAAATCTAGTCTATTACCAAATATTTAATTAAGCCAGATATTCTAATTTTTTTAACTATTAATGAAAACTTTTCAGTATCTTTTATGAAATTAAAACCTATCTTATATTCTAATTAACTATTTATTTTTCTTGAAGTATTTAAAACTTATCATAAAGTAAAAAAGAAAATTCTAAACATCTAATTTCTAAAAATCTCATGTGTATAGCCTGAAAATCAGTCATCTAAAATATTCTAGGTAGCAAATTTTAAGCCCAATTTTATAACAAAATATCCACAACATCCTGAATTTATTACAGATTACTTATAAGTATTATAAAATTTGCACAGCACTTTCACATTATGTAATAAATTTCTATAATAATATTATGATAGGCATAATTATCTAATGAAGTCAAAAATAATATTGAGAGAGGCAAAAATTTTCTTCTGAGGCCACAAAGACAATTAGTAATAAGCAGGATAATAAAATCCCAATTTTTCCCTTAAAGTCCTTTCTTTGTTTTATTTTCCCCTTTTAATTTTTTTTTTTTTACTTTCAGCCCTTACTTTTGAACATTTTCTAAAGCAAGAACCAAAAGTCAATTTCTTTAATTTATTGAAAGATGCATCACCTCTGCTAGTTTTCAAATAAAATAATTATATTTTCTATAACTTTTTTTCTTGAATTTGGATGTTTGAAACTTTGATTATGGCCCATTTGATGCCTTTTAAGTGGCACATTTAAAAACTATGGATTTTACTTTGAAGGACCTGGCTAATAAAGGATATCCAGACAAGGGTGAGTTGGTTAGATTTTGGGGTCCTTTCCTCTCAGTGCACTACTTTGATCTATGTTGTTAATTTCTACCATTTTATATTATCACTCAATTATATTACAAATACCTTGTGGAAAGTCAGAATAATATTTCCAGAAACTTGTCTGGTGATAAACTAAACAGAAGAAATTCTAGCTTCTCCTTACCAGACATTTAACTCCCAATAACAACTGTTAAACAATTGGAAGAGACATTGTCAAAATCTAAATGTATGGAAAGATGGGAAAAACTAGGTTGGTTGGAAAGGTTTTTAGATATTTAAATAAATCACCATGAATACCTCCATTTTTCCAAGCTATGGGAGACAGTTTTTCTTTATCACATAGGTAAGAACTCAGAAAACATAAAGCTGTCCTGCTTATTTGTTTTATTGGTATCAGAGCTCCTGGGTTCTAAATTGAGTCAGTACTTCCTGTAGAGGTCTCTAAAAGTAGAGTCTCTTGTTCCCTGGAGCACTGGACTTCAACTATACGTCATTGTCTCAAAGTCTTGCATGACTTTCTCATAACTTTAATCTTTCTCTCTTTCATATGACTCTATATTGTGATACCTTTCTGGCATTTTCTCTGTGTGTTTGAAATGTGACATTTTTCTTGCTTTTTCTTTAAAGAGTATACTAGAAAAATATTTAGCTTTTATTGATGTTGAAGAAAATTAACTTTATTTTGACTCTATCCTAATTTTAAAATGTTTCCTTTTAATCTTCCTCCCTTCCTCCTTCACTCCTTCTCTCTCAATCTCCCTTTCTTCCTTCCACAGTGTGTCTAACTTGTTGTAGGAAAATAGCCTAGTGAGAAACAAGAATTTTAATTCTGACTATGTGATTTTTTATTTGTCTTTAGCAAATTACTTAACCTCTAGTTGTCATGTTTTCTTTACAACTATAATGAAGAACATATTATCACTTTATTTTAGAAGGGGTTTGCAAAAAATAATAAGCCTAGAAAAACATGAAGTTGTGAATAATAAATTTGTGAATTGTAGCAATCAAATATCCAGGTCCTGTTTTCAAAATTAAACCATGTAGATTTGATAACACTGTCAGGTAGTCAGGCATGAGCGACAGGCGTGAAGGCCCAGCTCTGTAACCATAGAAACTTCCCTTGAAGACCTTCCTTAAGGACCTCCCAGAAATATCTCTCTTTTAGGGTTATAAATTACTCCAAATCCTAAAGCACAAAGGCCGTAAAAGCTGCTGGCTAAACCAGCTACAAACACATGCACAGAAAGTACTGCCCATAACTTCAGCCTCATTATATCATTATAACATCATGACTAGGCCTAGAAATTCATGAATCTAATTACAACAGACTGAATTTTGAGTAAGCACATGCTCAGCAGCCAACTGTCAGTCAAGGTGACCTCACATTCGGATCATCTAGGACCTCCCATCACAGCCCAAATATAAACAGACTTCCCATTTCTGCTTTGTTACAGGGTCCTTCGCTGGAAACCTGCCCTTCCTTTTCGAGTGTACTGTTTTATCTCTTCACCTCCTAAATTCCACAGGGCTGCAGCCTTCTTTAGTGCAGTTTATTTCCTTCTAAAATGTACTTTCAATAAATCTTACCTATTCTCAGTCTTGCTGACCTGTAATTCTTTAACGCATTGGTGTGGAAGAACCGAAGGGACAACAACACACAACGCCGCCCTCCATTGTCCTCTCTTCCTTCTCCCCTACGCTGCTGGGGTGACGCCGGATTTGACATCACCCTACCAATGACAACACTATTTCACTATTATGCTAATGAACAAAATCGAACCTGAAAATCACACATTAGTATATGTAAATTTTCAATATTGCTCTGCGTAATATGAAACATTGGTCTGTTGGCTTTCATAGGTTCCACAGTGAAGCTAAGGGGAATTAAATTTTAGTATTAGAATTATTTTCAAATTTCAGTAGGCCACTTTCTGTTTGACCTTGGAGAAGTGACTTTACTTTTCAGTGTTAGTGTGTGAATCATTTCTGATCATTTTAATAATCTATGCCCATACTATTAAATGACATGTACTTTGCAGGAAAAAATAAAAAAAAATAAAATAAAATAAACACTTCTGGTTTCTTAAAAATAAATGTTTCTTATGTTAGACTAAAATACTATTAAACTTGAAATACATTATTTTTGAAAGATAATACTGATAGATTCTTAGAGCTTTTTGTAAAATTTAAGAAGGTATACTTGTATGGTCTATAATACTTTTATTTTTTATTCTTTATTATTCAAAAGCTACATTTTTTTAAGAGAGAGAACAAAAAGAGATTTTGCATTCATACTAGTTATATACCAGAGTGGTATATGAAGACTAGCAGGTTTATAAATAGCCTCATCTAGCTAGTTAAGGGTTAACTCCACTTTCTTTAAATACCTATGTTGGCTGCCTAACAACCACCACAGCTTGATGGGGTATGCGGCAAATATAAATACTCACAATTTAAAAAGTCTCTTATTTAAAGAAATAGTTAAAAACTAATTTATGGAAAAAATGAAATGAGAATTTAATAAAATAATTGTGGAGAGCTGAAACCACATATAATAAGCATTTAAATGTATAACAGGTTCAAATTTTTTAAAAAACTAAAATATATTATGTAACAAATATACCATCTCCAGTGCATCTAATATATATATAAAAAAAAAAGCCAATTTTTGTAGAACATTCTGTACATGTTACAAAGATGATAACTTATTTACATGCACTGCCCATTGAATCTCATGTGGCTCATCTTGAGATAAGAAAACTTAAGTAGAAGTAACATGAAGTGACCCAGGTTACTGTCCATGACACAGAGCCAGTGATGAGTGGAAAGGATGGAATTTAAATTCAGGTCCATTGAATCCATTGCTTGTGTTATATGCATCAACCATGGATCCACATAATTGTAGAATTTGCTTTGAATGGCTTCCTACTGTACCTTTATTCCTATTACCATGAGCTAGCAAGATTTTTGTGGAGCTATAATTTCTGTAGCTTTTTTTATATGAATAAAATTTTTGTATAATTTACATTTCAGAAAGTTATTTTAAAATCCAAAATCTTTCTCTAAATTACATCTTTCCTTCACAGCACATCCTTTGAAAAGAACTATGTGTCAATTTGAGTAATGAGAATTAGCATAAACAGCTTCATTTAATCTAAAAGTTGAATTTATTATTAAACTAAGAATTTTAGATTTAGTTTCCTCCTTGTTTCATATAAAATTTTAAACCATACCATTATACATTATATTTCTCAAAAATTTTTACAATATAAAGACAAATAATTATTAAAGTACAGTTGGTATTTTTCTCTAAAAATATAAATAAACTAGAATATATTTATTATCATTTGAATTACATGTTTAGTTCAACTTTTATTAACTTTTGGATAATATGTTTACAAGCTAAAGTCATATGGAAATGTCAAATAAAGTAACAAATATCTTATTTATTATTTCTTATTATAAAATATAACTGCAGACATAGGAAATAGAAATATTTATCACATTCATCTCACTACAATATTGCCATTGCTTTCAGGAAAGAAAAGATTATAATACACAACTCTGAGCTCAATAGAAAATGTGTAAGAACCAGTTTTATCTACTTAAGCAGTCTAAATACACACAGGGACACTTAGCAACATTAATAATTCAAATTCATAAACCATGAGACATGCAAACAGTAACATTTGTGCTATAATCCACCGTGTGTGTGTGTGTTCATGTGTGTGTATGTAGATGTGTTCAGCTGGGGATGAGAGTATAGAGTTCATACAATTGATATTATATCAACAATCCAACTGTAGCTCTTATAAGGAATTATAAACTTGCTCTATTCCCTGTATTTCAATAACGACAAATGAATTTATTTCATGCTATGAAATTAACATTTGAATTCTTCTGTCGAAACTGAGTTTGTTTTCCTTGGCCCTAAATTTTGCATCGTGTTAAAGAATAAAACATTATGGTCTGTGTTTCAGAGTTTCTGAATCCAGCTTTATTTCCGCCTTCCATAAATTTGTAAATAAAAATTTATCAAAAGGAAGTCCATGGAACTGTATTAACATCTTTTTTGTTTCAGGTTCAACCATAAGTAAAAAATTTTCCATTTGTTCATTCACATATGAATGACTGGTATAACAGAGAAGCCATTTTTACTAATATCCTCATTTAAAGCACCAAATAAAACAATCTAATAAAACTATATAAAAACTCTGAAAAAATTTAAAATCCATAGAAAATGGGATCTTAAAATTAAAAGGGGCCAAAACAAAATTACCTTTGACAAATAACAGTATAAAGGAAAGCTATGTTGCTTTTTTTATTAGGAGACTGCTATATGAGAAAAGGATTTTCTGAGTGGTTTTCATTGTGAGTAAATAAGTTATATTTGCTTTCAAATAAATACATTAAATTTAACAACTGTATCTCATGATCTGTTCAGGAAAAAAATAAACTTATGCTTATGCTTAAATTATTAAGCATAATAACTTTAAAAAATTATCCATACTAATTAGATAAAAGTACACTTTTGTGTTATCTTCCAAAGGATCACTGTCTAATATGTTTTTAGACACATTTAGAAACTTGTTCTTAAAAATGTGGTGATTGGATACCATAGATATATATGAGATTACCAGCTCTTTTCACTTGCTCCATTTTTAATGGAACCTTTCCACCATTAAAATATTCTTAATTCTCACCTATTTAAAACAAGAAATCCCCCATTGATTCCCGTTTTTTCCTTCAGAACTCTGCTACTACTGCCTAACTCTTCTATTTCTTTCATTTTCACTGAGACTGTTTTCTTTGAATACAATAATGAGAAGAAAAAAAGAACTTTTTGATGTTGTGGCTGTCTCCTGCTTCTAGAAAATGTGTAATGTATATGTGTGTGTATGTGTGTGTATACATTTAAATAAAAATGTATATATATTAATTAATTTTGTCAAAATGCTAAACTGTATTTTTCTCAGCTATTCTTTTTAATTTTTGTGAAGGTTTTTACCACTAGTAGGAAATACATGGCTGTTTCCCTTTCATTTAAAACTCTCTTACTAATTTCTTATCTCAAGAGGAAAAGTCAAGTCATTGTCATAGTGATTTGGCATTGTCTAACAATTGACCTTCCCTCTCTTCTTTCCTTTCCTCATTCCTTAAATATTTATTAAATGCCCTCTGTGAACTACATAATGAGGATGCAGAAAAATAACACACATTTCCTGCTCTCAATAAGTTTATTATATGATTAAGAAAACCGTTTTAAACTTTCAAGTTAGAGTATGACTATTATCTTCAACTTTGCAGAAGATAGAGGCAAATGTAGGTTCAGGGAGGCCAGTTTAATGACCGTTGAAATCATTTAGGAGAATATAATGCAAGGGGCATAGGGAACAGGATAAAAACAAAGCATTCTAGAGAAAAAAAAAATTAACACGTACAGGACAAATATTGGCATCTAAAAGTGGGCAGAAGGAAAACTTTAATACTTAGAGTTGTAAAACTTCTGGTCACTACGTACCTATCAACAATTATTTTAAATGTAAATGGAATAAATGCTCCAAATGAAAGACACAGTGTAGAGAATAGATAGGAAAACAAGACCTTTATATTTGCTGCCTATAAGAGACTCGCTTTGTGTTGAAAGGCACACACAGAGTGAAAGTAAAGGGATCAAAAAGATATTTTATCAAAATGGAAACAACCAAAAAGCTGCAGTAGTAATACTTATGCCATACAAAAGAGACTTTAAAACAATGGCTATAACAAGAGACAAAGAAGGCCCAGTATTCCCATTTCGGTGTATGGACGAATGGATAAAGAGGTGGTACATATATACAATGGAATGTTAGTATAAAAAAAGAATGAAATCTTGCCATCTGTAACTACATAAAGGACCTAGAGGTCTTTGTGATCAGTGGTATGCATCAGACATAGAAAGACGAATGCCATGTAATTTCACTTCTATGTGAAATCTAAAGAACAAAATAAATTAACAAACAAAACAGAAACAAACTCATAGATACATGTTGATGGTTACCAGAAGGGAGAGGATAAAGGGGATGGGTGAAAAGGGGGAAGGGAATAAAAGTACAATTTAGTAGTTACAACATAGTCATGGGGATCTAAAGTATATAGCATAAGAATTATAGACAATGATATTATAAAAACTATGTATGGTGTCTAATGGGTACTAGATTTATTGGGGTGATTATTTATGTTATATAAATATCTAATCACTATGTTTCACACCTGAAATTAATATAATATTGTATGCCAACTATAATTGAAAAATAAAAAAAATATTAAAATAATGGAGAAAAATAAAAATAAAGGGAAAAAGGAAACATATAACCAATTTTTCTACTTTTGTAAAATAGTTTTCTTTAAACCATACATCTATTTAAAAAGCAAATGTATCATTTCATTTATTTTTATGATTAAAAATATGTATACATGAAAATACTAGAGATTTAAGAGGGAAAACATAATCAAGAGGTATCCTACAAGCTAATGGAGAAAAATGTCAAGAGAAGCAGGATCTATAGCATTAACCTAAGGTAGGATAGTAAAGGTAAGAAAAGCACAAAAATATTCAATTCAGTTTGTTAATTACTAGTTATTTTTGACTATTTTTTAGAAGTAGTTGTGTTTATTAATGGTTTAAGCCTGGTTAAAGTATTTGGAGAGTAAATGGCAGGTAAGAGAATGAAGACAACATGGCATGTGTCAGAGGATAAGCCAGTAGAGAAGCTTAAATTACATTCTTTTCTGGGAGATGAGAAAAATGTATTATTTATAAAACTGATTTTAAATATCAGTAAATGTTAATGACTTTATAAAGAAAATATTAAATGAGTTGCAGTTCATTCTATACCTCTTTATTTAGGTCCTGTCCTAGTTGCTGAAGCAACATTTATAGAGCGTTAAACAAGAGGTCATTGTTTTCATTAGAATAATTAAGAATAAAAGCTAATGAACTAGATCATTTCAGAAACTGGTACTGCTGTGGGAAAAAAATGTGACAGAACTTGACTGGGGAGTAGGAGTTCAATTTAGTGATCTATTCTATATAGGACTTATTGAGGAGATGAAATATGAAATGCCTGAATGAGCAGGAGGCAGTATGCAAAGGTCTCATGCGGGCATTCTAGGCAGAGGCAATAGCAAATGCAGAAGCAAACTTGGTATGTTTGAGAAACAAATGAAAATCCATTTTAAAGGAATAAGTTCTAGATTTTTAGAGCTGCCTAGGGATTCCTCTTATTTTCATAGTTTTTAATCTAATTTTACCAATAATCATTCACCAAGAATTTTATATAGGTCAATATTGTGAACTGTGCACACATCAGCTAAGGAAATGAGTTTTTATTATTTGCTCAGCTACTCATTAATTTTGTGACAGAAAATGTGTAAAAACTTTCCATTAAAAGTACTTTCTATTTCACTGAAAATCTTTCACCACTGAAGGGCCACTAAAGTAGAAACAATTGTCTAATACAAAGATAATTTCATCCTCGAGTTCAGCGAAAGAATTTCTCACAGACAAAATTGATAGAACCCCAGGAAAAAATATTGTCTCTTTATTATTTCCAGTCTAGGTCTATTGTCATTTTTTGACACACAGCACTAGCACTTCCTTCCTGATTATCTTCAAAAGTTGGATGTAATGAAAATCAAAAACTATTTACTACTTTATCTGTTTCTATAGCTTGCTACAACCAAACTATCTTTCTTCTGAAAGATACTTTATTTTTTCTATTAATTTGCTTGTAATTTTTTTCTAATGTTTTTGGGACATCTCAGTGCTTCCAATTTCTACTACTACTCCATTTCTCAATTTCAATGTATGAATCTGAGTTTGAATACACTGCCTTTTAATACTTAAAAGAAACATCTATGCTTGAAGTCCCCATTCCTCACTTCAATATTTTTTCTCTAGTCAAGTTGAAAACCACTTATGAAAGCTGCCAATGATTTACATCTCATGATTCCCAATAGTTAATTCCCTGGGTCTTTTAAATCTCATTTTATTACAGAGCAACATTTATTATATTTCTTACTTCATGATAAATGCGGCAGCCACAGAGATGTGCCACTTGATGTCCTTTCAAGAAAGGAATTGTTGTCTAGCTATAGAGTGAACGTGGCTGACAGACTCCAGATGTTAGCTTCTTCAGCTTACTCTCTTCTTGAATGGTCCTGGACAACAACTGAGAAAAGCAAAGTTACAGAGTCCAGCCATTTCTTGCCAATATGGGTTTCCTCTAACAGGCAGAGCTCTTTGCTCCAGAGCTACCAATGGGCTGGCTATGATTTTTTTTAGTTCCATATCATAGTCTGACAGCTCTCCTTGTGCAATACAGCTTCCTCCACTTTTTTTTCAAAATATACTTTCCCTTAAAACTTTTTGAACTCCTAACTTCATCTCAGTGTCTGTTTCCTAGAGAATCAAACCCACATCTGTAATTCACTGGCTTCCTACCCATTAGTGTGGTTGCTGTCTTGACTGGTTCATCAGAGGTGACTTTTAAATTTTTATGTATTTTGTGAGTCATTTATTAACCATAGCCACTATAAAAATTAAATTATATAAACTTAAACAAATGATATTAAAAATAAAAGTAATGAGTACTTAAACCTTATTGTTCCTCAGTCATTTACTACGTCTTCCTGTTATTATACTTTTAAGATTATTTAAGTTTATTGCATATATTTGGGTGAAGTGCTCTACAGTGCTGTCTCTTCCCATCACCATCTTCAGTGACATCACTTCTAGTTTTAAATAAGCTATAACAGGAGTGTTGACACAAAAAGAATTGTCAAACACTGCGAATCAGCTCCCCGCCCCCTCTGCAAATCAGTTGTTAAACATTTACCAGCACATCATGCTCCTAACTCTGATTGTTCCTTCTCAATTTTCTTTTTAGTTTTCCACTTCTTCTAGAAGACTCTTCAATGTACTCTAAGACTGGGTTTTGTCTCCTCCCTATCTCTGCTATTATTTTAAAGCTTTGATCTAACTCCATGATAAATAGAGAAATGATAGATACAGATAATCTGTTTTACCAAGCAAAATTCCCAGGAATCCCTAGCAGCTTGCAGAATGTTTTTGTCCTGGGATGGTAGAACCTGAGTGATACATCGCAATGTCCACTTTAATGTTCCTCGGATATGCCAAGTTTATTGCCGTATCATAGCCTTTATGTTTGCTTTTCTTTCTTCATGAAAGCTTTTCTCTAGATTTCTATGTGGTTATTTCCTTCACATCTTTCAGATCTCATCTCAAATATACCCCTTGTAAAAAATGTCTTGCTTTTTTTGCCCTTCCTAGCTAAATTAGCTCCAGTTCCTCTTCACCATATTATTTTCTTTTCATGATATATATATGTGTGTGTGTGTGTGTGTGTGTGGTGTGTGTGGTGTGTGTGTGTGTGTGATATTATAAAAAGCATTGTGATGTTTAGTTTCTGGTGTCTCCTCAATGCCCTGGAAAACATTAAGAATTTAAAGCTCTGTATTCTATAACTAATATATTACAGTGTTATAGAAGTATTTGCATAATGATTCTATTGCTTGACAACATAGGTATTAGCCTGCTGTCCTTGGAAAAATAAATTAAGTACGTTGTCACTGAACCATGAACCACAGTAGATTTGTGACGATTACCAATAAAAGTTTATTTATAATAGTAATGTCATTGCTCTAGAGTTTTTTCAATACATATATGCAAACGTAATGATTATACTCATGCAATGTTATGCACTGTGATTTTATAGTGAGGAAAAAAGGTCTTACCAATGAGATTATTTATTTCTATTGATTTTCTCCTATTTTCTTTGATTTTCTGATCAAATTAATATGTTTAGGCAGTTGAACTAGATTCCTGAGACAAACTACAAAAATTAATCTGGTCAATTTAGAGAACAATTTTTCACAATTTCATAGTTTTTCTATGCCAGTAAGCTGTACATGTCACATAAGGTAATGGGAATTGTTTCATAGTATTGGAGATTACTTTAATCATATAATGGTTATAGATTTACACTAACAGAAATGTAGGTAGTGTTTGAATACTTGGATATGTTCTAACTACTATAATTGCCTTAAAACTAGCATAGCTTGAAATGATTATCAGCCAGTCAAATTGTTTCATTTGCTTTTGATATGCTCCATTTGGTATCCTACTACTACAAGGTTACATATCGTCAACTTGTAAATATGCTACTTAGCTATTCAAATAAACAAGTGGCCTTTTATGAAGGTTATTTCCAGGGAGAAAAAATGATTTCGGGCACTACAAATCAATAAACATGTAGCCTCTGCAATACCAATTACATGATACTTTTGACTGTATCGTTTTTTCTTTATAGCAGGGGAACATTTATTTACAACTAAAACAATCTAAATAACTTGACATACCATATTGACACATTTATGAATTGTCTTAATAGGTATTTTAAAGATAAACTATTATCGAAATATGAAGAAAGATTTATACAAATGTTCAATTCCTAAAGAAGTCTCTTCAATGGTGGTTCTATTAACAAGATATTGATTTGATTTTGCTTTGAGATTTTTGAATAATTTTAATGCATTTTGTAATCATGTTTATTATCATGCTGTTTTTAGTACTGTGAACAATGGAAATCTCACTGTAAATTCATAATTACACAGGGCAAAAATAATTTTAATGTAACACATTAAACTTAGAACACATTAAAATAATGAATTACTAAAATTAAAAAGGCATAATTAGTATAATCTCATGTTATGTATTTAAAGCGTTATTCTAAGGCTGCAGTGTAAAGAATCCTTTGTAAAATTATTAAATGTTCATAAAAATTACTATATATATTCTTAAAAGTTATGAAATTCTAGCCTTATTTAAAGAAATAAGAATGTAAATATGTGCATATAGTTAACCAATAATTTAAACCTTAGAAATATTCAATCTTATATTTCTGTGAGGATAAATTCTGTACTCTTATCTGGAAAAAAATTTTTGCTTATAGCCTCTTTTTATTTGGATTTATGAAAGCTTTTGTTTTCAATAGCCTAACAGTCTATGTCAACATCTGGAGAGATGAAAGGAGTTGCTATAAAGACTGAATTTTTGAAGCTACCACCATTTTACCAACTACTGCCTCTGTCACATTTTTATGCTTCGTCAAAATGAGGCTGTTTAAAAGAAACACATGATACTCTTTCCTCTCTCTGTGTTTTCAGTTCATCTGATAAAAGAATATAACTTTTTACTCTTTTTGAGTGTTAGGAGAAGACAATCTGTATCTACTTTTTTTCTATAGAAGAGAAGTGTGTATCAATTTTTGATTATTAGTAGAATATAAGTGAGTCACTGATTTTCATATCATTACATAGAGGATATATCTTTAAAGTTGTTGTTGTTATCTCTAACCTTTGGAATAATCAAAGGTAAAAACAAGTATTGGTGTCTATATTAGGCTTTAAACTCTACAAAAAATGTTTATATTTGCCTAATTCTGAAAAACAGAAGTTCAGGGCATATTTTTATATTCTAAAAGTGAGTAAGACATTATTTTAAATCCACAATGAAATGGAGATAAATTAGTACTGGTCACCTCATCCTGAATAGAGAAAGGCTTTCATTTCTCTTGTCAAATATTATGTTCCAGAATAATATAGTTGAGCCAATATAAAATGCATCCCAGTTTCTACCACCACATACACATAAACACTAACAACTCTTCCTTTAATGCCTTAGCCTTCTAGGAGATGGATAATTGGAGAGTTAATTTTTCAATATTAGAAATTAGATAAGGAAATGTAGGGCCCTTTCTGTTTAACTATTTAATGTTTTTATTTTATTCACTTTTTAGAATCTTATACACATTCTCTCTCACTCTTCCCATCACTATTTCCTCTTCTTCTCCTTCTCTATCTGTCCCTCCCCCACCCCACACACATTTTACAATGTAGTTGATTTTAACATATTTCTCAGAATGTGATCTACGAACAACAAAAAAAAATGTATCCAAAGGTTAGAATATTCTAATGTACATAATAATTAAGTCCTTTTTTTTATTATTTTAATATCTCCTTTCATACTTTTTTCTTTTTTCTTTCCCTCACCCACATTGCTTGGGTTAGTCTCTCCCTCTGTTTCTAAATCACACTCATATTAGTCAGTTTCCCAAACACTCAACCCTTGTTAACAGGCTAGCATCAACTTTGTTTCCTGGACTCATGGTTCTGTTTAAAGGCAAGATTTATAAGCTGTTTTTTTTTTTTTTTTTTGTAACAAAATAAGATGATTCATTTTTTTTAAACCACATTATTTCTCATTGAATAACATTGTAGAGAAATTCTTCAGTTATTTGATAGTATTCTAATTTATTTAATGACTTCATAATATGTTGTGGTATAGAGGCAACAGTAAACTAGCCTTTGGATAGGTATGTGTTCTATTTAAAAATTTTCTTCACAATATTTAATAAATATAATTGTATATATGTTTGTACTCCTTGGTGAATTTATTTATTTATCTTTTAGACATAAATTTAATTTTTTTTCCATTACAGTTGACATAGATTACATTAGTTCCAGGTTTATAACACAGTGATTAGACATTTATATAACTTACAAAGTGATCACCCTGCTGAAGCCAGTACCCACCTGACACTCCACATATTTTTTACAATTTTACTCTCTGTATTGCATATGCTGTGCTTTACATCCCCATGACTATTTTGTAACTACTGATTTGTACTTCTTAAACCTTTCCCCTTTTTCACCAATTCCTCAAACTCTCTTCTCATATCCATTATCAGAATTCTCTCTGTATCTATTAGTTTGTTTCAGTTTTTTTTTGTCCATTTATTTTGTTCTTTAGATTTCACATATAAGTGCAATAATATGGCACTTTTCTTTCCCTGTCTGACTTACTTCACTCAGCACTATACCCTATAGGTCCATCTATGTTATAGCAAATGGCAAGATTTCATTCTTTTTTATGGCTAATATTTCATTGTATATATGTACCACCTCTTCTTTATTCATCCATCCTTTGATGAAGATCCAAGTTGTCTCCATGTTTTGGCTATTATAAATAATGCTGCAATAAACATATGGATGCACATGTTCCTATGAAGTAGTGTTTTGGGTTTCTCCAAATAAATACCCAGAAGGGGGATCACTGGGCCCTTCTTTGTCTCTTGTTATAGCCATTGTTTCAAAGTCTATTTTGTATAAGTATTGCTGTCCCAGGTTTTTTATTTGTTTGTTTCCATTTTTATGAAACATTTTTTCCCATCCCTTTGCTTTCAGTCTATGTGTCCTTCAGTCTGAAGTGAGTCTCTTGCAGGCAGCATATAAGGGTCTTATTTCCTTATCCATTCTCCACCCTATGTATTTCATTTGGAGTAATTAATCCATCTGTATTTAAAGTAATTGTTGAGAGTCATTGCCATTTTATTCTTCATACTTTTGGGGTTTGTTTTTGTTCTTGTTTTTGTTTTCTTCATCTTCTTAAAAAATTTCTTTTAACATTTCCTGTAATATTGGTTGGGGTTAATGGACTTCTTTAGTGTTTTCTTATTTGGAAAGCTCTTTAGCTCTTCTTCGAGTCTAAATGATAGCTTTACTGGGTAGAGTAATCTTGGTTGTAGGTTCTTACTTTTCATTACTTTGAATATTTTATATCAGTTTCCCTTGCTTGCAAGATTCTCTTGCAACATCAGCTGACAGTTATGGAAGCTCCCTTGCAGGTAACTAATTGCTTTTCTCTTGCTGCTTTTAAGATTTTTCTCCTTGCCTTTAAACTTTGGAATTTTTACTATGCTGTGTCTTTGTTTGGGCCTCTTTGGGTTCATATTGTTTGGGACTCTGCACTTCCTGGGCTTGTATGTCTATTTCCTTCTCCAGGTTAAGTTTTCAGTCATGATTTCCTCAAATAGTTTTTCAGATCCTTGCTCTCTCTTATTGTCTTCTGGTATCCCTACGATGCCAATGTTGATAGGCTTGATGTTGCCCCAGAGGCCTTTTAAATTATCCTTATATATTTTTTAATTCTTTTATCTTTTTGCTGTTTTGATTGGGTGTTTTCTATGATCTTATCTTCCAAATTACTTATTTGATTCTCTGCTTCATGTAATCTACTGTTGATTCCCTCTAATGTAGTCTTGATTTTAGTTATTATATTCTTCATTTCTGATTTGTTTTTATGTTTTCTATCTCTATGTTTATGTTTCATTTTTGTTAGAGTTCTCAATGAGATCATTGAGCAGTCTTATAATCAGTGTTTGAACTCTATATCTGGTAAATTGCTTGTCTCTATTTCAATTATTTTTCTGGGGCTTTGTTCTATTCTTTCATTTAGGACGTTTTTTTTGTTGTTGTTGTTTTCTCATCTTGGCTGCTTCCTGTGGTTGTTTCTATGTATTAGGTAGAGCTGCTATATCTTCCAGTCTTAGTAGAGGGCTTTATGTGGCAGATGTCCTGTGGGGCCAGGTGAAGCCATCTCTCTGGTCACCTGATCTGGGCTCCTAGTATGTCCCCTCTGTGGGTTGTGTGTGCCCTCTTGTTGTAGTTGAAACTTGGTTGCTGTTTGCACACCAATAGAGAAGTTGGCTCTCAAGCTAACTGGCTGTGTGAACTGGCCATGACTATAGTACAGGAGCTGTTGAGCAGATGTGAGCCCATGAAGAAAGATTTGCTTTAGTGGGGTTGTGGATCTTGATGAGTCTGTCCCTTGGTGTGTCATTTGTGGAGGTGTTTGAGTTGTGGTCTGAGGCTTGACATATTCATTCTGGAGCCTCTTAGGAGGGGCTCTAATACAGGTCAAAGTCAGCTGCTGCCTATGTCCTACACAAGTCATCTAGCATGAGCTACAAAGATCTGAAGGTAGTTGTCACTTTTTCTTGTCTTGGAAGTGCCTGGGAGGGCTAAATTGTGAACTTTAGCTGGTTGCTGCTAATGCTGGGCTTTTGGCTGCTTAGCAAGAGGTATGGGACACACAGAGGGCAGATGCTACTATTTGGGATTTGTGAACCTTTGAGAAATTTTAGAAAAGTTTGCGGCATGAGCCAAGAGAGATCATTTGTATGAAAAAGCCACTGGGTGTGGCTAGGTGGGCCTGCAGGTTGGGTGAGCATGGTCTCTGGTATTTATCAGGGTGGGACAGCCAGTGTTAGCAGATGTGATGGCTGCCTGCATCTGAATGCTGGATATGGAAAAGGAACAATAGCCTCTGCCTGCACTTCTGCCTGGAAGAAAACTGCTCTCCAACTCTTGCCCTGAAGCCAGTCATTTCAGTTCCTCCCTATGCTTCCCTGGTTCATGTGAAGCTGCTGTCCCAGTTCTGGAGCTCAAAGTGAGAGAGTCCATCAGTGAATAAGTCCATGGGCGGATCTTTTAAGAAGAACATCTGGGATTCCAGCTGCCCTTCATCTCACTCAGCTACAATCTTCTCTGGTTTTCATAGACAGAAGTTATGGGGACTACTCTTCCCAGAATTGAAACACTAGGCTGGGGAGACTGGTGTAGAGCTGGGGCACCTTACTCTTGCAGCAGGACTGCTGCAGCTGAAATATCTCTCCCGATTTTTAACCTTCACATGTGTATGTGGGACCAGTTCTTCTTCCTAGCAGTCTCAACGTGTCTTCTTCTGTATGTTCTTAGTTACAGGATTTATATTCAGCAAGACTATAAGCCATTCTCAACGATGGTTGCTCTAAAATTTAGTCCTAATTTTGATATGGTCATGGGAGGAGGTGAGCACAGTGTTTACCATCTCTACCATCTTAAACAAAATCCTTAGTGACTTTATTTTCAATTGATAGTTTCTAAGACTTGTGATCGATGAGTTCACAGACTATATTTTTAATTTTGATTGTAATTTTAATAGATTTTGTGTGATTAATTTAAAACCAATTGTACCTTCCATATATGAAAATACTGGTTTACTCATATCTCTAGAAACAATATATAATTTTTGTTTAATTGTTTCTAGTCTAATATATGGAAAGAGCTATCAGTTTGCCATAATTTACTTATCTCTTACCAACGAATCTGTACATATTTTCACAAGTCATTTTATACCTTTTGCTGCCATCCTCATAACAAATCTATGTTTTTCCATATCTACTATTTCTGAGCTGAGTGTTTTAGGATATCTGTTTTCATACATAAGTGATTTATAGATATAGATGTAGATATAGATGTACATACAGATATATGGTGCAGGGTTTTTAAAGAAAAATTTTATTCTACCTACACCTTTGTTTTGACTTGTTATAAAGTGCTAATAACCCTTTGTGAATAAGTTAAGAAACTAAATTCCATCTAAGAGCACAACAGCATTAAATGAGTAATCAAGTTGTGATTGTAACATTGATTTTAAGAAAGTCAATTATTGAAATTTTACTTATTTTTAAAGATATACATAAAAATTAGCTTAAAATCCTAAAATAGAAAAATAATAATTATCTTTATAGAGATGAATAACTATATTTTAAAGTTTCATCTTTGATATCATTAAAAGAAATGAACTGATGAAAAATACTCCCAATATTTCATTATTAAATTATATTGACCAAAGAAATACAAGCTCCTTCAAAATTCTATCTATCTGGTAAGTGTACAGCCTGACAAATAATTATCCCCTGAATTCTGTACCAAAATACCTATAATTAATACATTGTGCTTGAAAAAACACTTAACTAATGATAAGATAAATTTTTATATTATATGATTTACTACAACTGTTGGTGGCATTCGTAAAACAAATTCTCAAGGAAACTGTAAGCATAAGATATCTAAACTTTCCTTTTCTATCAGTCCACAGTGAAAATGACTTTAATATTCTTGAAACATATTTTAATTCACAAGATTAGAAAGTGATATTGTTTTTAAATGGAATATATTACAAAATTTGTTAATATTATAAGTGGGGTGCTAAGAAGCCACTCTAATGAGGAAAATTGATAATTAAAGCCACAGTTCAGTTCTGATAATGATAAATTATTATTAGGAATTTCTTTTAGCCAAATAATTTAGACTCTGCTAATACCAGGGCTTATCATAAGCAACACTTCTTCATATTACAAGCAACTATAATCAATTCCAATTCCTGTCACTACAGTTATCTTAAAAAAATGCTCCTATCACAATTATTCTATTTGAGTACACTAAACAATTAAAAAATAAAAATAATGAAGGAAGTTATGTTTTCAGGTATCATAATCTTCTATAGTGATATTGCAAGCAAATTATTGTGATTATAGCACATAAGATAAATAAGTTAAAGGAACAGGAGAGAATTTATGTTCAGACATATATGCATATATAAAATTTTAAATACAGTAAAAGTTCCATTCCCTATGAGGGAGTTAGTTGTTGAAGAAATTTCTTGTCCATTTTCTGGTTATTAATTATACTTCCTTGAACATATTTTCCTTTATTTTTCAACTCTGATTCATTATAATTTTACTTAAGACTTTGATGGTTACAAAAAGTTAAGTAGAAATAGAAAAAAAGGAATGAAAGAGAGGGTGGGAGGGGGTGCAATGAAAGGAATGAAAGAGAGAGAGAGAGAAATGGGGATGACAGATGATATTGCCTCTTACAACTCTAAATCCCTGGGAATATGTTTTCTGTGAGGTACATTTCAGTCAAAAGTCACATATATATTTTGGCATCTGTTACCTAGACTAGATAATGCCTGCTATATTTATTTCTAAATATGATTTTTTCTTGGGTTCATGATGTTCTTACTCACTAAGCAGCATCACTTTTGAAGACATTGTTACAAATCCTCCAAAGAATTATTTGAGAGATCATTAGACAAATGAAGCAACAAACGCAAAGGATGCTCTGAGAATTCAAATTTCCAAAGTTCATATAGCTAGAAGTTAGTGGAGCTCAGATTTGAATGTATGATTTTTATATACAAAGCTTGTTACCATAATAACAGTTATATTGCTTATTCTATCAAGAGAATGGTATAAAAATTTTAATATCGGTATAAGTATAATGGTTAGCCCTACGATAAGAAATGTGGTTATAACAAACAGAAGCATAATAAAGCTCCTAATCAAATTAAGCCCTTCTTCATATGCCAGTTGATGACATTAGTATAAGGCTTTACTTCTAAATGAAAATGTCTTTGGGAAAGAAAGCACTCATTATTATTATACTATCAATCCTGAGAATAAAAGAACAACTTAAGGGTGATATATGGAGACAAGAAAGATGCTTAGAGACAGTTGGCTAAATTAGGCATTCTAAAGTAGAACAACAGAAAGAACAAGGGAAAATGGATTATAAATTTTGAAGTGTTCATATTCAAATTCTTATTCTGTCACTTACAGATTTTAAGTTTAAGAAGAGTACATTGTATGAATGTCCTAAGTTTATAAACTGTAAGTACAAATTAAAAAGAGAGAGAGAGAGAGAGAGAGAGAGAGAGAGAGAGAGAGAGAGAGAGAGACCTCAAAGAGCCTTCAGTGGATTAAAAGAATTTATGTAAGCACAGTCCCTGTATGAAGCAGTTCACTTAAAGTTGGTTTTTATCCCTCATTCAGCTATTCATTTATCACAGTTTCTCCATAGGGTAGATGTGTTCCCTTACTTATAAATCTCCCTTTGGAAGCTGCACTCAATGGATGACAATTACCAAAATTTATTAAGCTATGAATTCAAAATATAAAAGTTGTATAGTGATGGCTGTAAAACATAGAGCCATATCTTAACATTGTAACCTTGGTGTTTCCAAAGCAATTTATTTGGCATTAGTGAGACACACTATAAATGATGTTTATATGTAAATTCTTTGTTGACAGCCAAAGACATTTTGATTTATAATATATTGTTTTTATTTACTCAGCAATAAAAACAAATATATCCCTATTGCTTTTTTCATAAATGCATTATTAACATTTCATAGAGAAAAATCTAAAAAGTGTACACTGATTTATGAATGGGTGATGATAACACATATACTTATATTGTGTACAAAAAGCACAAGGTGAAGTTTGATAAATTCCTCAAGATGTTTCTCTGATTTGAACATGACAATACACACAAAATAATTATAAAGAATAAAAATAATTTTTTGTCTATTAGGCAGTGATATCAGTATAACAGTACCAAAATCATAAAATTTGTATCAAGTTAAATTTAGTTCTAAGAATACTTAATTCCATATGAAAGCAAGACTATAAAAATTACCGTAAGAATGTCTGTTTCCAAAAAACACAATATTTAAAACTATAAAAATTATAGTAGTTGACATTATTTTTGCTCTACTTCATTAAAATGATGGCAAATCATATGCAATAGTGAACCAAGAAGCTATAATAATGATATCAAACAACTTATGAGAGAAATAATCATATGAAAGAAAATGATTCTTATAAAAATGTATTCACTATGCTTATTAAAATTAATGAAGATATGGTCAAAATTGGGAGATTTGTATCAAATACCAAGCAAAAATCATTTTACCAAACAAATAATCAAACAAACAAAAAAGGTGAACTAATTAAAGCACTGAAAATGAATGTTAGTTAAAGGAATTGCTAGGTTAGGTAAAATACCTCTTAATATACAATATATTTTGCCAATTTGAAGAAGATATTAAAGAAAAATACTTGAAAATTATTCCCTGTGCTCACTAAAAAAAAAAAATTATGAAGCATGAAATTGTATAGGAACATTCAAAATGGGATGGAAAGGAACTTAGGAGTGCCACTGGCATGCTCATAAGTGGAAAGAGACCAAAAACTTGAAGTGTTTAAGGACATAAGAATAAAATGAGATCTAATAGGGAAGCACAAAGAACTGTATTTAAAAAAATATATCCCAGCTGAAAAAGTAATTTCCAAGAAATTTTTACTTTCATCAAATCAAGCCAATACATTAACTGGACATAGGATAACATAATTAAAAAAAAAAAGTTTTCATTAGTTAATAGGTCTGGTTTAGCTGTTGACAAGTATTTAAAGGCTACTTGTTATCTGGTGGTGAAAATCAAGAAATAAATTTGATCCATTGCTTGCAGAAGTCAATAGAATAAATATACCGTTTTAAATGTTATCTTTAAAATATATTGTTAATAATGTAATGTATGTATTTATCTCTCACCTTGAAACACTGAAACAGGATTTATCATATCTAATTTTCAGCTTCAATGCCATTTGAAAATATTTGACAAATTTCTTTATAGCACTTAAAATTTTATAACATTATACTTTACACATTTTTTCTTTATAATTGACCTCACATTAATTACAGCAGGTCCTATATTATGATTATTTTATATTTCCAGCATAGTGTGGGACATGGAATATACTAGTTGCTAAAATGTATCTGTTTTAGGCCTGAGTAAAGATAGTATTAAGAAGTATTACCGTTGTTTGTATAAGGATATAAAAAGATTTATGCAGACC
This sequence comes from Eonycteris spelaea, assembly GCA_003508835.1. Classification (NCBI taxonomy): domain Eukaryota; kingdom Metazoa; phylum Chordata; class Mammalia; order Chiroptera; family Pteropodidae; genus Eonycteris; species Eonycteris spelaea. Next base: position 4,963,292 of record PUFA01000104.1, read on the forward strand.
ACAGTTTAACACAGAATTGTTTTTCCTAAGAAACACAGTGTATTCAAAGTTTGGTAGGACAAATTTTTAGATGTGGAGAACCAGATCTCAGAGTGATTCAGTGCCTGGTCCAAATAAGCCAAGGTTAGAAACAAGATACCCCAGTTCCAAGTGATGTATTTTGCACATAAAGTCTGTTAAGAAAAAAAAATCCAACTTCAGAAATACACCAAAGTGATTAAAGTTGTTCTTTTAGTTTCATCTTGGGTGTTATCTTGCAGGTCCAAATGAGGATTATCTCATTCTCTAGGGGTATGTACCTTTAATTTTATTTATACTTATTTGTAGCAAATCAACTGATTTTTGCCCAATAGTAATATAAATGATTCTTGTCTTTTGAAAAATATAACAATAAATGTTACAGTTTATAATACCATAGCACATTAACTATAAGTTTCTTTATTAAAAAAAAAAAAAAACCTTCTTTTTGGTGTGCCATTTTAACACACTTATACATATCTCAGCTCTTCAAATTATATTTGAATGAGCTTTGCCATCTGAATAGTCTCCTCATTAATAAGTTAGTTAATTAATGGCTGATATGTTTATTAGAGTCTTGCTTCTAACTTTTGGCAGTTTATATTTAAAATCACATTTAGAATTGATATTAATATTGCCCAGGACTCACCCTTCCTACTTTGAGTAACTAACTGCCCTTTCCCTACCCAGTCATATGCTTGGGGTGGGGCTTTCTTCCCAGTATACCTTTTTCCTGGCCAGAATTTTGAGAATATCTTTCAGCATATTCCAGTTATAATATCACATTTTATTGTGTAATAGTGCATTTTTTAAATGAAAATAGATATTTATCCTTCTCAAGATTTTTCATTTCAGAAGCCAAAGAAAAAGATTTGGGAATAAGCTAGCTGAATTAGAATCAAGAGTTATCAACCACAGTTTTCTTGCTTCATTGAGAAGCAGAGGAAAGAAAAGCGAGTATGCAGTTCAGTAATTTCTCTAAGTTCCTGCATCAAACTTTGCTTGAAACTACAGTGTTAATAGTCTTCCCAAGTGAGGAAAAAAACATGCTTTTGCTTAAGGGAGTTTGATTTTTTTTCATTTCTCATAACCAAATAATTCTAACTAGAGTGTTAAGCAATGAAAATATTAAATATGGATTTTGCAAATAAATATAGTAAAATGGACATATTTCACATAAAATAATAAAGTCCTAAGTTAAAATTCATAGTAAACTTTAACTTACTATAATTATCATAATGCTTTGAAGAAATATTTAAAGTGTACATGTTTTATACATTACTGATTTTTGACTGGAATGTCTTCAGTATGAAAATGAAATTACAGATGATAAGATTATAATATTAAAATTCAGGGATAGTACTAGATAATTTTTATTGGCGATAAAGGCAATAACAGAAATCAAAACAACAGGGGGTATAATAGTGTAAAGATCAGGATTTTTCATATTTGTTGAATATCTTAACATAACATTGGAAGTTAATTTGACAGATTAACATTATGAATGAAAATATATCCAATCATGAGGCATATTATTTTTAATAACAGCCTAATAATTGTATATGTAGGAAATCATTGAAGCTTTTGAAGCTATCATACTAGAGATTTAATTAGAAAATATTTGTTCATAGAGTATCAAATATGAAAAAATCTATAACTTTAAAATGATCATGAAGACATTTTGTGATTATAAGAAACAATTTTCCTTTCATTACAAAACATTGAGAGAATTGAGGCTAGTGTACAATTATTTATAACACATTTTCTTTTATTTAAAAGAATGAATGGCAAATTTTACTTGAGAAAAAGATTCCATAATTTTTTTTCTTTAAAATGCATTAAAGATATTAGAGCCTTCATAACTGCTCTCTATGTCCTCTTATTTGGGCCACAGATGACTTATTTTTTTTTACTCCTGTCAGTTTATATATGCTGGAACTGTCTTCTTTGCCCAAAATTTGTGCTGAATTTTTATCATATGTAATCCATGTGGGCTTTCCTACTGAAGATCAGAGCAGTAATATAGGGCGGAGGAAAAGTTTTAATCACTGAAATTTTAACTTATCTCTGCTGTTCTTTTTCTCATTATCATAAAACATTTGCAGATTGTTAATTCAAATACACTCCTCTAAACATTTAAATCATTTCATAGTGATCATTTTTATGTATGGCTTTCATGACTTTCATTCTGATTTCTGGAGAGCAAAGTTAAGCTGATTTTTTCTTGTTTAATCATTTTTATCCACAGGATCAAGCACTAAGATTAAATCTATTATCTATGTATATTTAATTAATTAACATGATAATTTCTAAATTCACTTATACGTCAACCAAATAATATTTCACTCCAATTAATACTACCTAGATATGCTTAACTCTTCCTCAGGCATAATATTTTGTTGACAGACTGTTTATATAACATTGTATACTTTAAAAAAAAGGTAATTTTACTACCCTCAGGAATTTATATGTTTTTAACCAATTGCCATTCTGGTATACTTCTAAAAGTTTTTCAGTTCACATCAGAAAGCCATTCAAGGAGAGGAGAGGGTAGGTAGACTCATTATTTGGCTTTGTAGACAGTCTTTCCAAAAGCTCAGACTCATTAAACTTGTTTAATGGGGATATTAAATTTCTCTATGTTTCTGACAATCTTAAATATTCTTTTATTACTCAGAAAAATATGCATCCTAAGAATTTACCTTTTTCTAATAGTTTTCTCTTTTACCTAATTTTCCTTTCTCAGAAGTTAAAAATTAATCTTGTTATTAGACAGTATTTACTTAAAATAATATGTATAGGACAGAATACATAATCAAATGAGAAGAATATATGATTATTCACTATAAAAATGAAAATGTGCATTATATCATTTGGTTTCTCCACATTATTTGTATCTCTTTTATGCTACCTATATTTTCATAAATGAATAGTATTATATATCTTTTCTAATTCATGCAGTTTCTACAATTGCTGTGCCTAACATTTTGCAAACAGTTACATATATTAGCGCCTACCTGGACTTGTTGCTGTGTTCAGTACGCTAACAATGACAATATTTGATAAGACCAACATATGCGTAGGCTTTTCTCTTATGCATTGATGAAAGTTACCTGTACGGGTGTACGCTTTTCTCCAAAAATAACAAAAATAGATGGTAGTAGCTTCATTTACACCTTCTTGTATTTTCAAACTGGTCATGTTTTTACATGTCAACCAAAAATATCTGTTTTGGAAATCAAATGCTTTACATGAGATTTTAATAAAAAGATAAGCTATTACTCCTTCTGATTGTAGGTACATTAGAGAATTTAAAGACAGTGAACTGATCTTGCTTTTTACTGTAGTGCTTCTAGTGTATCAGACTTTTTATAAGTGACAGGGACTCAGGTCCCTGAAGGGTTCCATTTATTCACCTGCTCTCTGTAGTAAATAAAACAACAGTTTAACATTGAGTAGATCTGACTCTACATGTAAGAAATTCAGGTAATCCTGCAAGTAAAAGCAATTTACTTAGATTTTTCTAAGTCTTTGATAATAGCTATCACACACCCACACACACACACACACACACACACACACACACACAGACACACACACACACACAACAGAGACACACACACACTATTTCAACCACTTTAGAAGGCTTAAAGCAACATATTGCTGTTGAATAATCAATTGGAGTCCTGATTCTGCCACAAGCTGACATATGAAGAACAGAACCACTCTTTTCCCTCATTTAGGCCTCTGCTAATGAAGTCCATTGCATGGCTGCCTTTCAGAGAAGATTAACATAATCAACACACCTAAAACTTTAATTCTTAAGTCCTAATGTCATTAAATAAATTCATAGGTATTTTCCATCCTTTGAACCCTCCAACTCATTTCAATTAAACTGACATAGAAACCAAGCCTGTGACATTTTCTATAAAGTATACATACTACTTGCTGTGAGCATTTTATTTTTTGACTTTTCTCTTAGGAGTTTCTTGACCTAAACCTAAACAAATGAGCTGTGACTGCTCAGTTTGGCTTTCTTAATGATATATCTGGACCACTGAGTAATTGATTTAGTTTCAAAATATTTGTATAGATTAAGTGGATTGACCAGTACGAATCTAAATTACCTATTGTGGCATCCAACCCAAACAGCTCTGATGGCTCAATGCAGAGTTAGGCAAATAATGTCACGCTTATATATTTTCATAGAAAATATTGAAACATTTTTATTGATAGCCCTTTTAATACAACATGAGGCCAATTGTATTGAATGTCATTCAACTCATAAAATTCACAGTGTGAAGAATCACTCAACCTTATGCTAAAACAAAAATGTTAATGATTAACAGTCACATCAGAATCTTCTCTAATCTATGTTCAACTGCAAAATGGAATACTGATGAGTTGAATTCCCTTGTTCGAGAAGTCTATTGACTGCACTTTTGTACTCTCTCAATGGCTTTTGTAAAACTCAAAACTCTTCTTCCTGTACAGCTCAAGGGCATACTGTCGATACATACAGCGTTTCAATTAAAGTTAATTTTAATACCTATATTGAAAGGCAATTTTTTCTAGTTGTAGCATTCTTATTTATTAATATAAATTGATAGTATAACATGTTTGCAAATATATTGTTAATAGTAAAACTATTTTACATATTGTTGAATTCAGAAAAGATAATGGCCAAACACTAGGAGGAAAATATCTACAGTGAGTAGGAGAAAAATGGATGAATAAATTACGCTATAACCATACAGTAGAGATACACTTTATAATTAAATTTAATAAATTCCTGATGTCATATGACAACTTGGATGAATCTCAATACCATAAGGTATGCAAAAGAAGTCAGGCAAAAAGAATACGTAGAGCACAATAGCAAAGCCAGGAATATAATATTGTTATAATCCAAAAAGCATATTCTGATTTTCAATTATATAGTCACTCATTTGTGTGTTTCTTTGTGTGTATGTGTAAGTCTATGCAATATCATTACATATTTAGCTTCATGTAACTACCACAATGAATATACAAAATTACCATCATCAAAAGGCTCCCTCATGCTACTTCTTAATAGGCATCCCAACCTCTCCCATCTCTAACCCCTAGCAATCAAGAATATGTTTTTATTTCTGTAATAATGTCTTTTATGAATATTATGTAAATGAAGCCATACAATATATATTCATTTGACATTATCTTTTCTCACACATCATAATTTTTTTAAGGTTCTTCTAAGTTTTTCCGTGCATTAATAGTTGGTTCCTTTTAATTGCTGAGTAGTGTTCCATGGTAATTTTGTATTATATGTTTGTTTAATCATAAAGTTCTAGAAAAGCTTTTATATTTTCTTTCATCTTTAAGCACTTCGAATATGTCATTTTGTTGTTTTCTGGATGTAGTGGCATTGAATCTGTTAAAAACATCTGATTTTCCTTATTTTCTATTTTCTCTTTCAAATTCTTTCTCTTTAACACTGTTACAAACAGTATTATTTTGATGTAATCATGTCAAGCGAAATAAGCTAGACAGAAAAGGTTAACAATCACATCACTTATATGCCTTATTGTTACATTATATACCTGAAATGTACTGGATTTCATTAACCAATGTCATCATAATAAAAAAATAAAAATAAAAATAAAAACAATTAGCCAATTTCACACGCACACACACACACACACACACACACACACACACACAATTATCTTTATCAATGATTTCCTGGAACTAATGTATAATATATGTTGCTGTGTGTGTGTGTGTGTGTGTGTGTGTGTGTGTGTGTGTGTTTATTTTTAAATGTTTGTCCAGTTTGGGACTTACAGACCAAATTAAAATCATGGGCTTATAATTTTCTTCCAATTTGGAATATTTTTGCTATTATTTATGCAAATATATACTTTTTCCTCCTCAAATCTCTTTTTGGACTCCAATTACATATGCATTAGCACACTTGATATTGTCCCATAAGTCCACAAGTTGCTAATGCTGTTACATATTTTCAACATAATTAAAGGGCATGTAATCAGTCATTTTTTAAGATTAATTTGAATATGATTAATTTATATTGATATATCTTCAAATAAACTGATATTTATGCTACTGGCACTACTCTGCTAAGTATATCATCCAGAAAATTTTTCATTTCAGATACTTGATTCTTTTCTATATCTTCAGCCCCTCCTTATGTTGTTTTCTTTAAATCATCAAAATCTTTATGGACTTATGCTCTATGAATTTGTGATTATGAATCATGTGTTTACTGACTATTTTTCAATTTTATGGGACATATTTTCCTGCTTTTTTGTCTGATTAGTTTTTTAAATAGAGAATATTCTTAAGTTTATATTTTCAAAAGCTAAATTTAAAAAATAATTAGTGTTTAATTTTGGTCTGGCTGACAGTTATTTACAGATCAACTGAAACATTTGAAGCTTATTTATAGACTTTTTTAAGGGCAGTTCTGGAGTAAATCCTAGTCTACTACTAAATAACGAACCTTTCTAATATCTAATGAATACTCTATATATTCATAAAGTTGTTCCACTGTGGCTGGCCAGTCGTTAATGTGACTGATTCACAAGCCTCTCTAAGTTCTAGGAATTGTCTGTTTCATGGTTCTTCAGGAATTATCTTTTCCTGGTATTTGTTCTATTTCTGAATTTGTGAAATTTCACTTTGTGGATATATAGATTGATTTTCAGTTAGAGACTTAAGAGTTAAGTAGAAGAGCATATCTAAAAACATACATAGTAAAATAACAAAGAGCAAAAGTGTTGAGAATCTAGAGATGAAAAATAATAAATATATAAAATATAATGCTATAATATCTAAAAAGAAGTAAAGTAGTTGTTGTAAAGGGGATAAAGGCACTATGTTTATGTTTAGTTTATCCTCTGCAACCCATTTCCCATTATTTGAAACACAAAAAAAAAATAAAAAAAAAATCTTTACCAATATGATAAATAATAAAAACATGTTTTTTTTTCTCTATTTCAATATGTAAAAGAGAGGTTGTTTAGTAAAGCTTTAAGAAAAATTTAACTGGTAAAAATCCACAGAAGCCCTCATTCATGATGGTTGCTGAGACCTTAAAATTATATGTGCAGAATGGAGGTATATGCAAAAACTGAAGCACAGAAATATTATTTGACTGATTTATTTATCCTAATTTGTCTGACTTCCTTTTCTGATAAATAAGACTTGGGCCCAAACATTTGGTCTCCCCCCCCCACAATTATGTTTATCTATGCATCAAAACACTCGACTAAAACTCCGCCAATATTTTATGAAGTAGCTCTTCCTGTTCTCTCACTGAAGAAGGTGTGATAGATTCAGTTGTTAACACAGTCAGAACTGAAATATATGAAAAGTGCGATCTGTTCTCTTAGAGTCAGACCTTGCAAATATGATATATAATTTTTGATAAGCTAATATAAAGTAATATACATGATGCTTCTTCTGGAAAAACAATTTTTTGCTAGAAGAGAGTGCAACAGTAAGTTAATTTGATTCATTATATTGACACTTTTTAATTTTTAATTTTTTGTTTTTTTCTCAATTAAATTAACATTGAATATTATTTTATATTAATTCAAGGCTTGCAGCATAATGTTAGACATTTATATAATTTATGAAGTGACCTCCCCAATTAGTCTAGTACCCACCTGGCATATATATAGTTATTATAATATTGTTAACTATAATATTGACACCCTTTTATTGTATTTTATAAAGACAAATTTGTGTTTGTAAAATTTATACTACTTATTCACTAGGTTGCATCAACAACTCTGATTCCAGCTAAGTTGTTGCTAGCATTATGGTGTAACTCATTATATTAATTATCCCCCAAATTTCCCAGTAAGTCTGTAAATAATTAAAGGGAATTTTTACATTAAATCATATTAGCAAAGTAATATATCAAACATTTCTTATAGCAAATTTACAAAATTTATGGATTAACTGTTTATGTTCCTATCTCAATAATTTGATAACATGCGTTGTAGATAATAGTTATGTTATTGATAATTCTGTGCCAAGTGTTTTGAAAAGTAATTTGTATGTATTTTATATGCTGACTCATTTAATTCATTTAATTCTCCTGTGCTGGTTAATTTAATGTATCAACTTGACAAGACTAAGGGATGCTCAGATAGCTTTAAAAAACCCCAAACATTTATTATGCATGTATTTGAGAGGATATTTGAATCTGTACACTGAGTATATGCCCTCACCAATTCAGGTGAGCGTCATCCAATCAAGTGAGTTGCTTAAATAGAACAAAAAGGTGAAGAAAGAGTGAATTTTCTATCTTTGCTTGAGCTGGAACGTTTATCTTCTCCTACCCTTGGACTTCAGTGCTTGTGATTCTCAGGCCTTCAAATTCAGACTGAATTACAGCTTAGCCTTTCTTCCCTGGTTCTGCAGCTTGCAGATGTCAGATCATGTGACTTTTTGACTTTTATCATCCTGTGAGCTAATTCCTATAATAAACATCCTATTGGCTCAGTTCTTGTAGGAACCCTAATACATGTACTCAAAACCCTATAATAAATGAACTTTTATTGTATTTATTTTGTTGTTGATGAAACCAAGAAGAAAAAAGAACATTTGAATAAACTATTTCACATTACCCAGTTCATAAGTGGTAAAGTTGAGAATGAAGCATAAGTTTTGCTGAAGGGTATAGGCATGGTCATTCATAAATAAATCTTCTAGATGGATCTACATTTATAACATATATTAATGTTATACTTCATAAAAAATCATCTTCTACATTTTATTAGAAATCTGTTATATTAATTATTCACTTATTTATAACAACTTTTTCAGGTATCTACCATAATGTTATTATATGTAACTTTTATTTTTTTAAATTAAAAAAAATTAATTATGGTTGACATACAATATTATATTAGTTTTGGCTGTACAACGTAGTGATTAGACATTTATGTAACTTACAAAGTGATCACCCTGATAAGTGTGGTATCTGCATATGTGTAACTTTTAAAATTTCTATTTTATGTGGATGTGAAAATGGGAAAACCTATTATAATAGATGGTACTGTACAGTGCTTTATAATTTGGGCCTAGAATCACATGTACCTAAATGAAAAGCAGAGTTCATCAATTGAATACTTGTATAAATGTGGCAAGTGTCATACCCATTTAAGCCTGTAAAATAGAGATAATAAGATCTAACACGAAACTGCTGAAAAAATGAAATATGATAACATCTCAAATAGCTAAGACGATTTTATATCCAAGTAAGTGTATAATAAATTATAATTTTTAATTTTTACTTTCATACAGTTATGTGTTTAAAAATATGAATTGTCATACATAATGTAGAGATGGTTCTAAAATTAAGGAAGAAAATTTCAGAATATTTGTTTTCAAGTTTTTGTTGGCTCTTCTTAACCGAAATGCAATAATACATTTTGCCACACACATGAATGTTTTCCCACAGAGATTTTATGCTATATGCAAATGAAATGTAAGAATCCTATCAGCTACTTTGTAAAAATAAAAATGACTGATGAGTTTCTTATTTTAATTTAGAAATTCAGCCACAAAACAAGTTTTTGTTTTGCCATGGTAGTTGCATTATTTCACTCTAATTTATGCAGTTGATGCTTAGTTCTTAAAGAAAGACAATTTTGCAATATTTCCATATTGGTAATTTGTATATTAAATAAGTAATTCTAAATTTAATTTGAACTTAAATTGATTGCTTGTGACTACTCTTCAAATCACATGCTTGAGAGACCTTTGAAAGACTTTTGCTTTAATTTATAAACCTTAGGATTTTCATGCAATTGTAAAATGAACACTCGTATATTAGCTCATTATCTTAGAATTACTGGTGACCAAAATGTGTTTTAGAACATGAATTTAACATTAATTTTTTTCATAATCCAAAGATAATTTTTTTTCTCCTTCACTTTAGTTGCATCAATTGCAAGCAAAAATGAGGTAGAACTGAGATTTTCTCCTTCAATATATCTCTATCATTAGTAATTTTCTATTTGATAAAAAGCATTAAGGGCACTAAGAAGTACTTACAAATACAATCAAATGTTCACAAGTTTGATATCTTAGATAAAATGAACAAATCCATGAAAGACACTTACTACCAAATATCGTGCAAGGATTATATGATCTTAATAAGCCTATATCTATTGAAGATGTTAAATCAGTAATTAATAAATCCTGCCAAAAGAAACAATTCAAGCCAGATTGCTTTATAGATGATGTAGAAAACACTTAAGAAGAGGAGATTTGGAGAAGCATGGCAGAGTGAGAGACATCTCCAGATTTTCTCCCCTTGAAACAACAATAAGCTAAACATCTAAACGTCAACAAAAAACACCCAAACTGCACACCAGCACATTTGAGCATGGGATCTGCACATAAAAGCTACTACGGGTCAGACCCAGGGTGCAGGGCAGTGGACTGGGAAAAGCAAAGAAGCTTTCTCTCGCATCTAAGCTCACTGTAGGAGGAGGAGAGAGAAGAAGGTGCGACGAGTTCTCTGAACAGCCCTCCCTGGGAGAGCTGGAGTTCCATGTGGCCAGTGGCAAAGCCCAGTCATCAGGTTAGAAAGCAGAGAAGTGAGACAGCAGAGAAACAACAGTTGATTTTTACCAGCCGCTGTTGCAAAACCAAGGCTGAGCTATAGCCCGCAACCTCCCAACATAGAGGGCCCCTCCCCCCATACTCTCAGAGACCTATCACCACAGAGCCCCAGGGGAATCTGAGTAAACGTTGTAGAAACTATTGCTAACAGTGACAGGGACTTCGACTAAGGGAAGCAAGTGTGATTAAATACCTATAAGAAAATAAAAAGACATTATTAAGGCTTTATATACACCAGGGATCCAAGAGGCTTAGATGCCACCTACTGGAAACCAAAAGAAAAGTGTCTCCTTTCCAACAGGCTAAAGAGACCTTTATATAACAAATCTTCTTTCTGAAAAAAACAGCAGAATACATTTCCAGTAATGCTCAGGTGAAAAAATAGCCCATTAAACAACATGAACAACTGAAGTGACAAGACATCTCAGAAAGAAAGAAAAATCTCCAGAAAATATGTTTATAGACATAGTAAATCAGAAGGAAGAAGAGAGAAATTGAAGAATGAAAAATAATGAAAAAGAAATACAAGAACTAGCTGATATCAATAGGAGAGGAAACATAAGAATAATGGGCATTACCGAAGTCAAGGAAAAGGAGCAGAGACTAGAAAGCATTTTCAGACATCATCAGATTTGTATGGAAGCACAAAAGACCCCAAATTGCCAAAGCCATCTGAGAAGAAAGAATGAGGCTGGAGGCATCACTCTGCCTGACTTCAAATTATACTGGTAAGCAACAGTAATCAAAATGGCATGGTATTGGCAGAAAAACAGACATACAGACTAATGAAACAGAATCGAAAGTCCAGAAGTAAACCCATATTTATATGGGCAAATAATTTTTGCACATGGAACATTATTTTTCTAATGCTTCATTATTAGAGTATAGAAATGCTATGGATTTTTTAACACTGATTTTTGTATCCAGAAATTTTATTGTATTTGCTTATTGTTTCTAGTAGTGTTATGGATTCCTTAGTGTTTTCTATATAGAAAATCATGCCATATGCAAATAGTGACAGTTTGACTTCTTCATTTCCTATTTAGATGCCTTTTATATCTTTCTCTTGTCTGATTGCACTTTCTAGGACTTCCAATGTTACATTGAAGAACAATGACAATAATGGACAGACTTGCCATGTTCCTGATCTTAGAGGGAAGGTTTATAGTTTTTCACCAATAAGAATAATTTTGGCTGAGGGTTTGTCATAGGCGACCTCTATTATGTTAAGTTACTTTCCTTCTGTACTAATTTTGTGAAGTGTTTTGATCATAAATGGATGTTGTATCTTGTCAAAGGCTTTTTTGCATATATTGATATGATCATATGATTCTTAATTTTCAATTTGTTTATGTGGTGTATCACATTAATCAATTTGCATGTGTTCAACCATTCCTGTGCCTCTGGAGTGAAGTCCCCTGGATCGTGGTGTATAATCTTTTTAATACGTCACTGTATTCCATTTGCTAGTATCTTATTTAGGATTTTTGCATCTGTGTTCATGAGAAATGTCAGTCTGTAGCTTTCTTGTTTTGTGTTATCTTTACCAGGTTTTGGTATCAGAATAATATTGCCCTCATAAAATGAGTTGGGAAGTATTGATTCCTCTTTGATATTTTGGAGGAGCTTGGGGAGAATAGGTATTAAACCTTCTCTGAATGTTTGCTAGAATTCACTGGTGAAGCCGTCTGGTCCTGGACTTTTACCTTTTGGTAGGTTTTTGATGATTGTTTCAATTTCCATACTGCTTATCAGTCCATTTAGATTTTCCAGATCTTCTTGAATCAGTCTAGAAAGGTTGTATCTTTCTAAGTACTGGTCCATTTCATCTAGGTTATAAAATATTTAAGCACTGGTCCATTTCATCTAGGTTATATACTTTTTCATAGTATTCTTGTATGATCCTTTGTATTTCTGCAATGTCAGTCGTAATTTCCCCTCTCTCATCCCTGATTTATTTACTTGTGTCCTTTCTCTTTGTTCTTTAGTGAGTCTAGCCAGGGGTTTGTCAATTTTATTAACCTTCTCGAAGAACCAGCTCTTTGTTGTATTTACTTTTCCTATTATTCTTTTCAATTTTATTTATTTATGCTCCCTTTTTGCTGATTTCTTTCCTTCTACTGACTTTAAGCTTCAATAAATGGTTCTGGAAAAACTGGAAAGCCAACTGCAAAGGAATGAAACTAGACTATTGTCTATCACCACACACCAAAATTAACTCAAAATGGATTAAGGACCTGAATATAAGACCTGAAACAATAAAATGCACAGAAGAAAACATAGGAACTAAACTCAAGGACCTTGAACATAAAGAGGATTTTATGAATTTGACCTCAAAGGCAAGGGAAGTCAAAGCTAAAATAAATGAATGGGACTACATCAAACTAAAAAGCTTCTGCCAGCAAAAGAAACTATCAACAAGGTAAAGAGACAACCATTTGAAAGAAAATATATTTATGAGCAATGCCTTTGATAAGAGCCAAATCCAAAATATACAAAGACCTCCTACCACTCAATAACAACAAAAAAACAAGCAATCCAATTAAAAAATGGGCAGAGGACCTGAACAGCCTCTTTTCCCTAGAGGACATACAAATGGCCAAAAACATATAAGAAGATGCTTAGCATCACTAGCTATAGGGAAATGCAATTCAAAACCACAATGAGATACCATCTCACATCTGTTAGAATAGCTATAATCAACAGAACAAATAATAACTTGTTGGAAAGGATGCAGAGAAAAAGTAACCCTTATATACTGCTGGTGGGACTGTAAATTAGTACAGCCACCTTGGAAAACAGTATAGATGTTCCTCAAAAAACTAAGAATTGATCTACCATATGATCCAGCAATCTCTCTACTGGTTATTTACCCCAAAGCCTTGAAAACCCAAATCCAAAAAGATATTTGCACACCGATGTTCATAGCATTATTCATAGTGACCAGGACATGGAACCACCTCATTTGTCCTACGATAGATGACTGGTGGATAAAGAAGCAGTGGTACATATATGCAATGGAATATTACTCAGCCATAGAAGAGATGAAATATTGCCATTTGTGACAACATGAATGGACCTCGAGATAATCATGCTAAGTGAAATAAGTCAGACTGAAAAAGTTGAAAGCCACATGATATCACTTATATGTGGGATATAAACCTAAAAGCAACAAGTGAACAGGACAAACAGAGACTCATGGACATGGACTATAGACTAGTTGTTACCAGAGTATAGGGAGTGAGGGGAAGGAGGAAGTAGGTGGGGTAGATGGGATCAAATATGTGGTGACAGAAAAATCTAACTATGGAAGGTGAACACACAGGAAGGTACACACACACACACACGCACACCATGTGTGTGTGTGTTAAAATGTACAGCTGAAACTGATTGGATTTCATTAACCAATGTCACCATAAAACATGAATAAGTTTTAAAAATTAAAAAAAAAAAACATTTAAGGAAAAAAAAAAAGGCACCAATTATACACAAACTCTTCCAGGAAATAGAAGTAAGGGGAACACTTCCTAACTCAATTTATGAGGTATATAAGAACCTAAATATATTACAAATGTACGAATCAATCTCATTGAATTAGGTAGAAAAAAGAGGTGCTAACCTAAGTTTGAAAATGAGTGGAATCATCTGAAATGAAAAGATATGTATATACACAAATAAACACTGTAGTCTAGGTGATAAAGTTAAACACAGAGAGTATAGATTAATAATTCTGATACTACTACATATGTATACTGGAATTGAACAATTAACTAAATGAATGGCAGATAATTGGAGCCATAGTTTTCATTATTAGAGTGGAAAATTACATATCAGCAAGGAGCACAGACTAGAGATTCATTTGTTAATGGATCCATCAGAGTTTTAGAAGTCATGTTTAGCTTAATATAAAAACAGTTATTAGATACAGTAATAGATATGTGTGTATACACAGGTTATATACATAAACATACATACATACATACATACATACATATATATGTATATATACACACATATATATATATGCATGTGTGTATATATATATAATATATATGTATATATATAATTTCCTTGCTACTTTAAAGTAATGACAATTACATAGGTTATAAACACATTTAGCAGCTATATCTTGGTTTTAATACAATTCTCCAATTTTAAAGACCTATACTCCTTGGAGAATAAACTTATTCTGGGATGGAGGCAGAAAATACACATGGAGAATCTTGTAGTATCAGCAAGTAAGGAAGCAGTCAAAACAAAACAAGACAGAACAAAACCTACAATAATAGAAGTATATTAAAGGACACAGAAGACAATTGAAAAAATTCCCAGTGGTCAACGTTTTCAATAATTTGGATAGCAAAATAAAGTTTCATTGAATTATAACTGAAAATATCAAATAAGTACACATGAATCCATATTGATATAAATAAATGCTTGAACAAAAAAAATGAATAAAAAGACAAATACACAATGTAGAAAAATTTTAAATAATTTATGTAGATACTCTGTCTTCAAGGAAGACAGAGTATGATTTGGTAGTTTTCATAAGTATACTGATGTCTTCAAGGAGACAGAGTATGATCTGGTAGTTTTCATAAGTATACTGAGCATAATTATTTTCTCCTAAGAAGTACAGGATAAAAAGGGATTTAGAAAAGAGAGAGAGAGAGAGACCCTTTATAATAAAGAAGCTTGATAAACACTACTTCAGCCAATTTCTCAATGTTATATCATTAATGTTGATGCCAGGTTGATAGGATGTACCTTTGACAGCAGGTAATAAAAATGGCACTTTACCTCTGAGTTCTTCTTCTCATAACCATAACCTCAGATTTCTATTGGGAAAAGCATTAGACAAATCTCAATAGAAGGAATTCTGTAAAATACCTGGCCATTTCTCCTCAGAGATGTCAAGGTCATCAAGAACAAGAAACATCTCGGGAACTTTCACAGACAAGAGTAACCTAAGGAGAATAATGAATAAATTTGAATGATTAATGAAATGAAAAATAATGAATAATGTCTTATTCTGAAATGGATATTAGAAGCAAAAAAAAAAAAAAAATCAGGTAAAATCTAAGGAAATCTGAATAAGGTATGTTTAGTTAACATAATGTATTAAATTCACTTATTATTTATAACAAATGTTCAATACAAATGTAAGATTAATAAAGTCTAAACCTAGGCATGTTATGATAGAACTCTCTGTACTATTATTACAATTTTCTATTAAACTAAAAACTCTTCTAAAAAGTAAAGTTTATATAAAATAAAAAATATTCTATATAATTATTTATACAACAAAAAAGTGTTCATGAAATAAATTTCCTGTAATTTAAACATCTAATGATAGTAAATATATGAGTTTATTCCAAGTTTTACAATTCATTCAAAAAATATACATTAAGCACCTCCTAAGTGTCAGATGTTATAATAAGATTTGAGATTAAACAAAGAAAAAATAGAAATAAGCTCCTGCAATAGCACACTAGAATACTGAAAAGAGAGGCAAAAGACAAAAAATATAAAAAGTGATGAAAAGACAATCAAATAATCAAATAAAAATAACAGCAGACTATATATATATGTATGTATGTATACATATGTATGTATATACATATAATGTATGTATATATGTATACATACATATATATGTTCTGTAAATGTCTGCTTTAAATAACATTACTGTTATCTTCAGCCTCTCCCCCTGACTGCTCTATAGACTAAATGTAAAAGTAAGAGAAGGAAGCCTTCTTAGGATTTTTTTTGGACTGAGAGAGAAATTACGGTTGCTGGCTTTGAGCTTAGACTACGGTGGTAGCAGAGGACATATTGATGAAGAACTGGTATTTGAATGCATTACAAAGAAAAACCAAAAGAATCTCTCATGACTTGGATGAATGTGAGTATGAGGGGAAAAACATAAATCAAGATTACTTATTTTTTTCTTAATGAAGGCATTCATCACTATAAATTTCCCCCTCAGAACTGCTTTTGCTGCACCCCACATACTGTATCCATTTTCATTTACATTAACATATTTTTGGATTTCATTGTTAATTTCTTTTTTTAATTCATTGGTTATTCATGAGCATAGTGTTAATCTTCGTGTTTTGTGAACATTCCATTTGTTTTTTCTTATAATTGAATTCTAGCTTCATACCATTGTGGTCAGAAAAAGTGCTTTATATGATTTCAATATCCTTAAATTTAAATTTGTTTTGTAGCCTATAATATGATCTATGCTGGATAATGTTCCATGTGCATTTGAGAAAGTGTAGTCTTCTGCTGTTGAATAGAATGTTCTGTAAATATCTGGTAAGTTTATCTGGTCTAATGTGTATATTGGCCCTATTTTAAAAAATGGGCAGAAAAACTGAATAGATGTTTTTTCCAAAGAAGACAGACAAATGCACAAAAGACATAAGAAGGTACTCAGCATTGCTAGTTGTCAGGACACTGCAAATCGAACCTACAGTGAGATATTACCCTCATGCCTGTTTAAATGGACATCATCGAAAGGACAACAGATAGCAAGTGCTAACGAGAAAAAAAACATGTTTGTCAGCACTCCCATGTTCGTTGTTGTGTTATTACCACAGCTAAGATATGAAACACCTAAGTGACAGTCAATGGATGACTGAATGAAGAAAATGTGGTACCTACATGCAGCAGAATATTATCTAGCCATGAAAGAGACGACATTCTACCATTTACAAAAATATGGATGGATCTTGAGGTCATTATGCTAAGGGAAATAAGTCAGACAGAAAAAAAACAAATTCTGTGTCACATTACTTATATATAAAATCTAAAAATGTCAGCCTCATAGAAATGAACTAAAACAGCGGTTACAAGGGTTTCGGTGGTGGGAGGAAAGTGGAGATGCTGATCAGAGAGTACAGACTTACAGCTATAAGATGACTAAGTTCTAGGGGTCTGATACACAGCATAATGATTACATTTAAGTTACTAAGACAGTAAATCTTAAATGTTTTTACCGCAAAAAGAAATGGTAATTATGTGACATGATTCAGGCATTAACTAATGCTGTGATGGTAATAGTTTTGCAGTATATGTGTATCAAATCAATATGTTGTACACCTAAAACAATGTTACGTATAAATTATATATCAATAAATCTGGAGGAAAAAAAATAACTCCCTAGGCTAAGAAGCTTAAAGAGCCAAAATAAAGATAACTCTATATTTTTCATAAAAGTACTTACAAAGCACTACTTTTAAGTACTTTAATATTTTTGATTAATTGTCTCTAATGCAGAAACCAAAACTCCCACCAGTGAAATGGTTTAATCTATTTACTTAGAAATTAGTGCATGCATTTGAATTAAGCAGCTGCATAGAAGAAAAGCCTCATAAAAGGTAATTAACACAATGTTTAATTTTAGATGAAATAATTCCAGAAGTAGGGGTACAAGCCTTTGGTGGCCCCTCCATTATCAGAGTAACAGACTTTATTCACTGCTCCAAAATCCTAGGTTTTATGGACTTAAATCCTCCAGTATAAGAAGGCTTTCTCGTGTCATATATGTGTTCCAGGTCGTGGGAAGAACAAGAAGAAAGAAAGAAACAAAGAGAGAACACTTTCTGAAGAACTTGCCAATACATTACCTTTAACAGCCATATCTTAAATATTATCACAATCATCTTTGCACATCAATTTCTAGAACTATATCACATGAACAAACCTAGCAGCAATCTGCTGTGCAACATAGTACCTATAGTTAATAACACAGTATTGTGTCCTTTAAGAGAATAGATCTCACGTTGTGTTCTTACCACACACACGCACACGCACACGCACACGCACACACACACACACGAAAATTTTTGAGATGATAAATATTTTTAGTTCTCAATTATGGTGATAGTGTCATGAGCACATAAATATGTCCAGACTATCAAGACGTTTACATTAAATGTATGCAATATTTTGTATAACAATTATATCACATAGTCAAAAGAAACAAGGCTGTTAGCTAGATGCATTGTCATTTATAAAACTTCAGAAAAGTGTGACTAAAGAGGAAGAGAACTGTTTTCAGTAGACATTTATCAGTGTCTGTACCATTAAGTAGCAATAAAAACTTATTTTAAAAATATGTAAATGCCATATATCTGCTATTATGCTATTTAATGTTCTTAATTAGTAGAAATTTTAATACTTAGTAATAATATGTTTAATAGTCATTAGTGTGTCAACTTGACTTTATTTATGAGAAGGTATTAATCTATGAGAAAATCCTGAGAGTCAATGCAGGGGCCAAGGAAAAAAACAAAACTGACATTCCATTTACAATGGCTGGATGGTAGGAGGAAGTTTGCTATATGGCTAGAAAAGAGCCAGTTGTAGATACAGAGTAACTGTTCATTATGGGACTCATTTTGTGAAAAACAAAAATGTTACACCATTCACTGTAATGTGGAAACGTTAGATTCCTGTTACTGTCATCCTTATGATGTAAGCCACTGTATCTCTAGAAGAATTGTATTTAAAAAAATTATATTATCAGAAAAGAAAAATATTAGCACATTTTCACAAATTGATTTATTGCTTAAATAGCTGCTATGGAAAATGATTGGACTCTCGATGTCTGTTAAGATAATGACAAAGAAAAGAACAAAATATGGAAAACTGCTCCAAGATAATTCCTATTTTTTTTTTATATCAAACTATTTAATCAGAGGTTTATGTGCTTAAGTAGATGAGGTCCCAAGGATACAGAAATTCAGAAGATTAATTTTAAAACTTATTAAGATCATCCCTGAATAGAAATATATCATAAATTCCTATCCTTTTAACTTTGATATGTTTACTTAAAAATACTTAAAGCTTACAGTTATTGTTGAAGTAAAGCATTTATGAAATACTGGCAAATAAATTTCATTAGTTTTTTCTGTAAGAACTAGGGAACAAATAGAAAATGCCCCTGAGTATTCTCTATCATCAAAATGTAGTTGGCTTAAGTGCACAAGGGATGTGCAAATGTCAAAGAAAAAAATATGTATATATTTGACAGGATTAGTTTTATGAATAAACCTAAAATTTTTAAAATCTATTTTCTCTCTTCCTTCAATGGTTGTAGGCCCAATTATTTCCTGGGACAATAAAACTATCCTTTCCCCAATCACACAGTCATATACCAGGTCCATGTAAGGTGAAAAAAAAATAAGAAGGAATATGAAACACCTGTGAGGATTTTTCACTACTTATTAATAAATTAAGAAAATGGGCTTTTTGAGTACTGCTTTCTCTATCTCTATAAAGATAAGGAAATATGGCAGAATGAATCCAAATAGGGTAAACCAAAACACCAAAGACAAGAAATAATGTGAATCAATTGCTGTTACAATCTCATATCTAGTTAAGAATTATGCAATTTGATCTAGAATCTTGGCTGCCTGATTAAGGCAACAAACCAATAAAAAGCATGTGAAGTAAAGCAAACAGCCTAGAAAAATATCAGGTTTAGATTTAGTTTTTTGTTTTCCTATTGACTCAATATAAGCTGAATATTCTTCAGAGCTAATTAGAGTTATTGAGTAAAATAAATTTTAAAAAGTTTTGGCCATTTTAGGGAGTTTCTTTTTACTCACATAAAAGAGTTTTTGAAATGAAGAGAGTTTTATTCTTAATAGAGTCCAGTTTATTAAAGTTTTATTCTATGGTTATCCTTTTTGTTATATTAAATAAGTATCTGCCTACTATAAGACCATAAAAACATCCTACGTTTTCTTCTAGAAGATTTATTTTTTACCTTTTGCATTTGGGTCTGAATTCTTATGAATTTTTTTCTATATATGAGGTGAGCTAGTAGCCAATCAATACATTTTATTTCATATGTGTATCCAATTGTACATTCTTATTTATTTTTTTTTAAAGGCCACTCTTTCCTCAGTGCACATGTGCCTCCTCTGTCATACTCAGATACCTCCATATACATCTGTCTATTTCTCAAATCGCATTCAGTTCCATTGACATATGTCTTTCATTGCACTAATAAAACATTTTGCAATTTCTACAGCTTTATAATGGCTCGCTCAACTTACTTTTCCTTTTCAAATATGCGTCTTTTGTTTGTTTTAGATGTGTGTGTGTATGGTGTGTTTCAGCATTTATGGAACATTTAATTATCTTGTGCTAGATGACAGGTTATTAAAATATGATAAAATCCTGTTCATGAATGATTTGAAGTCACCTCAAGAAGTTACGCTTCCCTCTCTGTGGAGGGAGAGAGCATAAACATGGGCAATGAGAATAGAAACCGAGATAATCTTAAGAATTACAGAAGTTCTGATTAACCTTTATCTTGCTAGTTATAGAGAATCACTGAAAGTTTAGAGAGAAAAAATATAGTCAGATTAGTATTATGAAATATTAGATTGGCAACTGAATAAAATTTAGATTAAAAGTATTCCAAATGAAAAACAAGGAATTGGGAGATTTTTGCACTATTTGGCAGGATGTAAAGGGGACAGTTGGCTTCAAGAGCAGAAAACAAATATTTATTTTACTTGTAAATAAAAACAGGACAGCAAGTGACAAACATTTATTTTTTCCCACACTTGTCCCTAATTTTAGATAAATTTTCAGAGAAAAAAAGAACTAGAATTCTCTTTTTCCAACTTAAATTCTAGATTTTGTCAGGTATAACCAACATTGAAGGTCATATTTTACTCATAGACTGCAGCAGCACAAGCTAATATAATGTTTGAAATATGTTGTATATACATATACAACATATACATATATGCATACATATGTACACATTATACACATATATGTATACACACATATATGTATACACGTGTGCATATATGTGTATGCACACATATATGTATATATACATATATACATATATGTATATGTGTGTATACATATGCATACATACATAAAACATATCAGAAAGTGATAAGATAGGCAAGATATCAAAAATTTTAACATCAGTAGATGCTTGTAGAACTTGTGTATAAATGGAAGCTGAGGGTGTTAGAGTAGAACAAAACATAAAATTGGATTTCAATCTCATTTATATTTATAAATTTACTTAACCCGGATTCAGGATTAAATGTTTTGGTTCAAGCACCAATAGTAGTATTATTAGCCTGAAGGAGTGATTAGTTGAAGTCTGGGCTCGACAAGATGTTCGGTGAGGGTAAAATGATAGAACTTTGATATCTGACTATAGACAAAGGGTCCTAAGGCTCGGAAAAATAGGACTGTGGAGTAATAAGTGCCATATCCTAGAGAAGGTCTTGTGTACACTGTCACCAAACATTCAGTCATGTTTGGTGAGTGAAATATCATTTTACTTGAAAAGTAGAGCAACTGTCTTCTGTTAGCAGAAATCAATGTGGGAAATACTGACATGGTTTTGAGTTTCTTGAATTCAATAATAGTGAAAGACATGGGAGACCAGCGGGGGTCAAATAACCATCTAACAAAGCAGGCAAAAATCATCATCATCATCGACTAAAAATAGTAATCCCAGTGTTCTGACCATCGGAGTTCTGTGTTTTGTCATCCAAACCAATAAATTTCCTATAAATAAAGTAAATCAGCAATCTACTAAAAATATTGCTGAATTTTTATCAGTAGAATATTCATACATCTTTTGGGCAGACATCTGACTATAGTCACTGTGGTGAGTATCAGAGTCTCTTACCCTATTCCCAGACATAAACTGGTTTACACATTTATTGAGGTATTTTGAGAAAGGCCTCATCGATGTGGCCACAAGTTTGTATTGAGAATGGTCCTTAAAGCTTTCCCAGAGGAACTTCCACCACTAATGAGTGTGAATTTCTAAAAGTGAAATGATTAGACTTTCAGGGGGTTATTAAACACTGACCTAAAATGCCTCTGTGTATACCAGTCAGAGCAGTCTTATCAAAAACAGTGAGTTGATGATATCCTGGCTCCAGTCTATCTCACAATGCTTACTCTGGACTATTTGTCAAGGTAATTCTACACTTGGAAAAGCGTAATACTGCCTTTTATTTCTCCCTAGTCCCAGATTGTACTGTGAAAAATACATGTATTTAATAACTTGGTAAAAACTCAGATTGTATCTCAGACCTATGGCATGAGAACTATTATGGTAAGGTGAAGCAAATAAAAAGTCCCCCAACTCCCCCAGACAAAATGGTAATCAAAAAGAAAAAAATAATAATAAACAAACAAAAAAAGGGGAACTTCAGATACTTATTCTACAATCAAAGATTTAGAAGATGCAAAGGTGATGAATCAACCCAATTAAGATCATCTCTATTTTTGATTCAAAACGCCAATGAGTTTTGGGGAAAAAAGAACTGTGCTATCAAAAATAGCAACTGTTTTTCCAAATATGTACTTACTAAGATAAATTAATAAATTTCCTGGTGTTGAACAGGTACCTATTTACCACTTTCAATCCCTGTCAATAAAGACAATCAGAAGTTCTCCATCAGCAATTATTAACAGCAGTATATCTTTAACACCTTAACTCAGGATTATGTCCTAAGTTAAGGTGTTAACTGTATGATTCAGTAATCATACAGTCGGGAGGACATTTGACTGTCTCGATATGCCTAAATAATCTATTAGAGCATATTGGTTTATGATATCAATGACATCACTCTATTAAATCTAGTTAAAGAAAAGGAGCACGGATCTTAGATGCCTTACTATGATATATAAATCCTGGAGAATAGGCAATAAACCTGAAAGGAACTGTGATATCAATAAATTTCTAGGTGCCAAGTAGTTTTTTGTACACTTTAATTGTCTCTATAGGTTGATAAATGTGTTGACATTTTATAACCAACTATGAAGAAAAAGATATTTTTGGATTTGTTGGCAATATATACCACACCAATTCTACTGTTCCTATTTCTTAAATATATTTTTGTCTTCCTGTCCATAGAGCTTCTATCAGGACTACCATTTATGTACACAGTGAATATTTTATTTATTGCCAAAGTATCAAAGACATCACCTCTAAGTAATTAATTACACAATGAATAAAAATGTAGCAATTGGCCGTGCCCATTTAATTTACTGGTCTTCCTAAATGCCTCGTCAACTGGAATCAGCTGGATTCATATACTGACTAACTCTGAAGACTACAGTTATGGTAATGTCTAGATAACAAAATTATACTTTTGGAACACAGACTATTCATTTGGGTTCCTCATAGCAACTAAAAAGTAAAAAATCTACACACAGTTTTTTGGGGGAGAATGATGTTTTAGTTCAGCTGATTAGTTATAAAAATGGCAGTAAAATGTGATGACAGGCTTTAAGGAGAAAACACAATGGAAAGTAGAATATTATCAATTAGAACAGCTACAGAGTTTGGACTAGAACTGTTCTGTACTTTCTTAATTTTTATTTTCCCCTTTTATTCTATTTTATATGAAGAGTATCGCAGTTAATTATAACTCGAATTCTATATGGGAATATGACTAAGTAGAATACTACCATGACAAACTGAAAGCTTATGAGATTTTATATTTCCTCTCAGTTTTTTTCAAACATACACACATGCACACATACAGATAGGAAATCGAAAGAGAAAAGATAGATTTAGAGGAAAAAGCCAAATAATCATTCTGGTTTTTTCTTTATCCCAGTCACCACCATCAAATTTCATTTTATTTTTTTAAATTAAATTTATTGAGGTGACATTGGTTGATAAATTATATAGGATTCAAGTGTACAATTCAATAATATGTCATCTGTGTATTGAATTGTGTGTTCACCGTCCAAACTCAAATCTCCTTTTATCACTACATATTTGATCCCCTTTACCCTTATCTATGTCTCCTCCTCCCTGCTTTCCTTCTGGTAACCACTAAACTTTCGTCCATGTCCTGAGTTTTTGTTTGTCTTATTATATTTTTTTTCTTTCAGTTTCCTATCTCACATACAAGTGAAATCATATGGTTCTTGTTCTTTTCCATCTGATTTATTTCGCTTAGCATAATTATCTCACAATTTATTCATGTTGTTCCAAATGGCAGTATTTCATCTTTTCTAATGGCTGAGTAATATTCCATTGTATATATGTGCCACAACTTTATCCAGTCATCTATCGATGTACACTTCAGTTGTTTCATGACTTGGCCACCATGGATAATGCTGCAATGAACATCAGGGTACATATATCTTTAAGGATCAATGTTTTCAAATTTTAGGGGTAGATACCTAGAAGAGTGATTGCTGGGTCATATAGTAATTCTGTTCTAAATGTTTTTGAGGAACCTCCATACTGTTTTCCATAGTGGCTGAACCAATTTACATTCCTACTGGTGGTGGTATGAGGGTTCTTTTTCTCCACAACCTCTCCAAAACTTGTTATTACTTGTCTTGTTGAAAATAGCCATTCTTAGAGATGTGAGGTGATATCTCATTGTGGTTTTGATTTGCATTTCCCTAATAGCTAGTGAAATTGAGCATCTTTTCACATATCTGTTAGCCATTTCTATATCTTCTTGGGAAAAGTGTTTGTCAGGTTTTCTGCCCATTTTTTTAAAATTGGATTGTTTGTTTTGTTGTTAAGTTGTGTGTTTTCTTTATATATTTGAATATTACCCCTTTATCAGAAGCACTGTTTACAAATATCTTCTCCATTCAGTTGTTTGCCTCTGTTTTGTTGATGGTTTCTTTTGCTGTACAGAAGATTTTTAGCTGGTATAGTCTCATTGATTTATTTTGCTTTTACTTCCTTTGACTTTGAGGGCAAATTCATAAAATCCTCTCTGAATCCAAGGTCAATGAGTTTAGTACCTATGTTTTCTTTTATGCAATTTATTGTTTCAGGTCTTATATTCATGCCTTTGATCATTTTTGAGTCAATTTTGGTGTATGATAACAGATAACATTCTAGTTTCATTCTTTTGCATGTGGCTTTCCATTTTTTCCAGTACCATTTATTGAAGAGGCTTTCTTTATTTCTATTTTTTTTTAATTCTTTGTCAAAAATTACATATGTAGATTTATTTGGGGGCTGTCAATTCTCTTCCATTGGTCTGTGAGTCTGTTTTTTGCCAGTATCACGTTGTTTTGATTATTGTTGCTTTGTAATGTAATTTGAAGTTATCCAGTATGATGACTTCAGCCTTGTTCTTTTTTCTCAGGATGGGTTTGACTGTTTTGGATCTTTTGTGAGGATTCTGACCCATGATAGCTTCTTTCTCCTAAGTCTTCAGGTTGGGTCAGGTCCAAAGAAAAATAATTCCATGATATCTTCCATATTAGTAAAGTGTCTTTATGTTTGTCTTACACTCCGTCTCAGTCTCATTGAGGTTTTAGAAGTGGCCACCTCCTTCATTCACTCTGGACTCTAAGCACATGTCTTTGGTTCCTGGTCATTCAAATCTCAGGCTGATAAAACTTTAACTGTTACACACTTTTGAGTGTTCATCATTGATGTTATTTCCCTCCTCTGTTCACTCTTCAGTAAATCATTCCTTCATTAAACTCGCTTTTCAGTTTTAACCTATTTAGAATATCATGTCTTAGGGCCAATTATAAAATGTTGTTGGTTAAAAATATCTAGAAGGATTCAAGGACTCTCCCAAACATCAACAAAAAATGAAGAGTTTAGGGAATATATTTGGGACTTGTCAGATTATTAGTTGAGTTTATAGTTCTAGGTACATTGTATAATATAGAATAATAGTAGTGAACAAGACATAGAAGAGAGGAAAATGACTAATGATATTAGAAAACAGAAGTTAAAGTTGAGGAAAATGGGTTAAAATCATGGGTAGAAGATGGTCTTGAATGTCTTTTATTTATTCTTTCAATTCATTCTGATTTCTTAAATGGTGAATTTGCATCTTTCAGCCCTTTGAGGAAAATTTTCAATGATTATTCTTTCAAATATTACTTTTTCCCATTTCTACCCTTTATCTCTCTTTTAAATTTGGATTATATATTATCTTCCCCCAAATATCTGTCTGTTAATCAGTCTAGCCTCACTAGAGTAGATTTTGAATAATATTTTTAGAGCTGCCCTTCAGTTCCTTAATTCTCTCTTCAATTATGAATAATCTGTATGTGCATGCATACATATTCCAGTTCCTTTCTTCTTTAGCATTAATTTTATTTGTGTCTGATAATTCATATTTGAATTACTTGTGGGTGTATTTCTGCTGTTTCTATTTCTACTGCTTCTTACACATGTCTTCCTGTTGAAGAATTATCACTTTACATTGAATTCCTCTTTTGACATTTTTAAGTGGTGAGATTCTGGAACTACTCAAAGGTTTGCTTGGAGTAATAAATTAGATATTTCATTCTCTCCACCCAGCACTAAGGCTGACAAGTTATATCTCTATTCATTTTCATGCAGTGGAGTTTATTTCCCATTCATTCTTTCATGGAAAGTACAGGTGTTTTTTTTTTTTTTTTAACACCCCAATTTATTCAGAGGTTCCTAATTATAATTCTTTCCTTCACTGACCCTAAATTTACCTCCTGTACACTAATTCACTGCTATCATTAAAAAAATAAACCTCAAGTTCTCTAGGTTTCAGTAGAAAACCCATGGTTAAAGTCAGATTACATGTTAAATTCCAGAAATCCAGATTTACTTCTTATTCTTGACACTAGGCTTCCATACCTTTGTATTAGAACTCAGTAATACAAGAAAAGGTACATAGACAGATAGATGATAATTAGGTGGATGGATAGATAGATGATAAGTAGATGATAGATAGATGATAAACTATTTTTAGAGTATTCTGATAATTTCTTTTGATGGAATTATTCTGTATATATAATAAATATATTACAATACTACTATAAATACTATAAATAATAACATTTTATTACTAACTGGGAGGTTATAAAAATTCTGGGAACCAAGAGGTATTAAGCAAAAAAGAATGACTCAGGATTTAAAAAACTGTGGATTTCGAGATGCATTTTTTTCAGCTGTAATAGCTTGAAACTTTATGAATGCTTAAAAATGGATTGTTTTAGGCATTATACATGAAACCTATGGGTGTACTTTTGGGAGATATTATTCAACTGAATTTATTACCTCTATCACACTAGCTCTTTATACATATTTTGGGGGAAAAAATTGGAGGAGTGGCACTCAATGGAAGTCAGTCTCTTTGGTGCTTTCACATATCTAAGAAAATTAGGTTATTTGAAGATCTCTTGTTAATACCAAGTTACAATATTAAACTCAGTCTGAAATATATCATTTAAAAATGTAATTGACTTTACTTTTTTTAAGTTTGTAAAGTTTCTTTTTGTAATTTTCATCATGAGGATCCTATTTATTGCTTCTCTTATTTATATGATAAAATAATAAATAATGTATAATATACCAATAGAAATAATTTGACTATCTTTAAAATTATCTTTTAGTGAAAAATATTTGTTTGAATTCAGTTTTAATATTTGTAAAACATTTCAACTTCCACATATTTATTGCAAATATATATTTTTATTTAAGTTACTCATTCATGTAATGCCTTACTGTGGTAAACTGTTCAAGCAATAATTTATTGTATCTAAATGTATCTTAGTTTTCCCAGGTATGTATAATGTAAAGGCACACCTAGTATACTTTGTTGAAACCATCTTTTATACTCATGCCACTTACAGCTACTGTTTTTTTATTCTATCCTAAATTACACATTTCCTTTTTCCTTCCTACAGGACAAAAGTTCTTATGGGGTTCTTATTTGTCTGCATGTGAGCAGCATAATTTAACAACATGAGGCACAGCAATAATTCAGAAGCACTGATGAATGTTCTTTGTTCACCATCTAGAAATTGGTTATTTTATGCATAATTTAACATACCACACAAGTTGAAAATACCATTAACACAAAGAAGTGATGAGGAAATGCCTTTAAAGTAAAAAAAATTGGAAATAACCATCTCAGATTTTATTATTGAACAATAATTATTATTTTTAAACTAAATTCCTTGGAAAACTGATAATATTTTAAAACAGCTTACTATTACAACAAACTACAACTCTAAATAACACACCGGAGAAGACAAGTAGTAAATGTTTGTTCTTTTAGCTTCATAGACTTCTTATCAGCTTCTCTTTAAATTGTATTTAAAATTTCTGCATGGATAAGTACATTGGAGTATCATTTAGATGTTATGTATTTTCATGAAACATCTATATAGTACAATGTAAAAGCTAAATACCATTAAAGGCAAATGTCAAAATAACATATTTTTTTTCTAGAAATTTGGCCAAAATAATATTAGTGATTTAAGCCAAACTAACCAAGTTTTGCTTCAGAATAAAAACCAGCGTTTAAGATCAGTTTTTGGTGTCTGGAGATGGAAAGTTTCTTGGAAAATAACTTGGAGTTTATAAGTGAGGATAATTAGTTACATTATGAGAGGTGGAGGGATGAAGGTAAGGCTGTCTTAAATTAAAAAAAAAATTGATGTGGCAATATAGATCACAATTTTCTAACTGTGTTTTGGAATAAAGTATTCCAGGAGATGTAACACATTTACCTCTTCATTCAGGACTAAGAAGGCATTTCTAGGTGTTGACATTCAGGATACTCAATGAAACTATCCTGAGAGGTTTACTCTAGATTAATATCCCACTCTTTGGGGGAGTCACCTACTAAAATCTCTATCTTATTATCTTGTTATTCAGGAACACTTCTTAAAGTTCGTCAAATTATCTCTACTCTTTGGTTGACACAAAATATGCTTTTATGCAATCTTATTCATTTGCATGTAGAGGTGGTATTGAAGGTTAAGTTTAAAATCAATTAATCAATATCTGTTCAATAGGTCACGTGCTGAAACATTTCCTTTCAGACAGAAAGAAAAATATAGAACAAATTATTTGGTTTAAATTTACATGCAAAAAATGCACATATCTAAAATATAGGTCACAGATTTTATTTTTTTTATGTTTGTGAATTATTTATAGTCTAGAATTTAAAACGATTGTACACTATAACACATGAAGCTTGTTGTTTACATGTGTAGGGAATTTGTATGAGTTTGCTCACCTTTAATTCAATTCTGTAAAGGTTATTTGAAGTTTCACTTTCAGAATGCCAGTTATAAAATGTCATTTATAGAATACCACTAAAAGAAGTAAAAAAAAATCATGAAAATGCTCAAATTTATAGAGATAATTTATTTCATATTTGTTTTATTTTCATTTAGTTTTGCTGTTGTTACTTTTTCAAGAAACTCTAGTTGAGGATCCCTCGAAGCAATAGAAAATCAACATTTATAGAATCTAAAAACAAAGGTTCATGTTAATCTGACTGGGGAAGACATGCAGACATAAGAGGGCACAAACAGAAAACAGAAATGTGAACTACATGAAATAAATGCATTTTGATGATATTAAAAATAAGAAAAGAGCCGCACAGCAAATAATAATTAATAAATAATAATAATAATAAAAAAGACAACCTAATGAATAGAAAGAAAATATTTGCAAATCATATCCAATAAGGGGTTACCATCCAAAATATATTACTAACTCATACAACTCAACAGGAAAAAAAAAAAGTGGGCAAAAGGTTTGAATAGATATTTTTTCAAAGACATACAGATAGCCAACAGATACATGAAAAGGTGTTTAATATCACTAATTATCTGGGAAATGCAAATCAAAACCACACTGAGATATCAGCTCACACCTGTTAGAATAGCTATCAGCAAAAGACAAAAATCATCAAGTGTTGGTAAGGATGTGGAGAAACTGGAAACAGTGTGCACTATTGGTAGGAATATAAATTGGTACAGCCACAATGGAAAACAATGTGGCACTTCCTAAAGAATTAAAAATAGAACTACTATATGGCCTGGCAGTTCCACCTCTGAGTATTTATTCAAAGAAAATCACAGCACTATCCTGCAAAGATACATGCATTCCATGTTCACTGCAGCAGTATTTAAAATAGCCAAGATATGGAAACAATCTAAGTGTCGACCAATAGATGAATAGGTAAAGAAGGTGTGAGATAATCTTCTAACTAAATATATTTATATTTAAATAAATAAGTATATATTATATATAATATAAATATGTTATGTATAATGAAATATTAATCAGTCATAAAGAAAGAACAAAATCTTGCTGTTTGTGACAACATAGATGGACCTTGAAGGCATTATGTTTAGTGAAATTAGTAAGCCAGAAAGACAAGAACAAAATAAAAAACTAATAAGTTAGTTGATACAGAGAACAGATTGGTAGTTGCAGAGGCAGGAGGTTGCGTGTAGATAAAATATGTAAGATCTTAAAAGGTAGAAACTTCCAATTATAAAATAAATAATCATGGGATATAATATACAGTGTGATGACTATAGTTAATATTCTATATTGAATATTTGAAAGTTGCTAAAGAGTAGTAGTTTCTTAAAAGTTCTCATTGAAAAAATATAACTATGTCAGGTGATGGATGTAACTAGACTTGTGATCATTTTGCAATGTATATACATATCAAATCATTATTTACACCTGAAACTATTATAATCTTGAATATAAATTATACCTCAATAAAAAAATAATTAAACAAACAAACAAAAAAACCAACAGGCCCAAAATTGAGTCACTTGTGTTAAGCCCCATGTCACCAAAATGAGACTTAATCACTAAATCAAGACTTGACTTAATTATAATTTCAACAGTCTCAGAAATAAAATATTAAACCAGTCAATAAGAAACCATCTGATGAGCACTAGTTAGATAATTTGCCTGATAAATCTCTGTTATCCCCTAAAGCAATCTTGTAGTAATCAACCCATTTTTTTTTTTGTTTGCTTTGTTTTTGTCAATAATAACTTTCTTGTTCCTGCTCCTTCTGCCTAAAAAATGTTTCATTTTATACAGTTCATTAGATTTCCTTTCATTTTGCTAGATTAGATGATGCCCAATTCATGAATTATTAAATAAAGCCAATGATATCTTAAGAATTTTGGTTTTTTAACAATGATAACTAAAAAGTATAGTCCAATATGTATGACTAAAATATATATTATAAATTGTATTCCTCTATTAATAAATATATTTAGTTTTACTTTTTTAGTGTGAATTAATTCTTTTAGGCACATCATTTTAATATCAGTTTGTTTGAACTATCATATTTTAAATTTAATATAAACATTTTTACTCAAAGAGGTAGTCCATTTCCAAGTAGTCTCTTCAAAAATGTAATCTTTTCCTTGTTGTTATGATTATAAATGTGTTGATTCACACATATATAATAAAACTGAAATGTTCACTCAACAAACATTTTTTGAGCATCAGATACATACATGTATCTATGAAACACTGTAAAAAATTAATCATTGTTGGAGGCTTCCTTTATACACTGAAGTTTCATTTATAAAAGAAGAAATAATATATTTGTCCAAGTAGCCAAGAAAGAGTAGAAAAAAAATTACAGTCATAGTAATAAATTGATGTTCACAGAAAATTATCATAGGAATTTTAAGGAAAGAAATTCTTTCCACGTAGAAACTTCTGTGAACAAGGGATTCATGAGTTTGATCTTTCAAGATCACAAAAGTATTTGCCAGAGGAGACATGAGAAAGAGGCTGAGGACAATGTTTACAAAAAGATGTGAAAGCAATAATTTTCTTTAGATAACAGCAGTTTATTTATTATATGTAAATTGAAATGTTAGGGGAGAAAATGAAAAAGCCTGGTAGTCACAATTTTTAATTTAGGAGTTAACCCGACTGTTTAGTAGATAATGTAGAACCAACATTTAATATGTCTAACAGAAGTGACACATTTGAATCATATAAAGAGACTGGCAAAAAATAATTGAGTTATATTAAATACTTAACTCCTGAAAAAAATATTTATAATAAACAAAGTAAAACAACCAAAGAATAGTTTCTTTGTGTTATTGGAGATGCCAGAGACTGAGACATGATAGGAGTTCAAAAAAATAATTTTTAAAAAACAGCTTGTGATTTTTAATCTCAATGATGAAACGAAGCATCAGATTGAAATTACAGATACGGATAAGTATATGGGCATTTGATTTGGGGTATATTAAAGTTTGAAATTGGATTTAAAAACTCAGTCATTTGAAAATAGTACTCTTGGGAGAGAATTCAGCATAGAATACTTTTAAAAAAACTATGACAGTCATCCACAACCACATATGTTAGGGAAAAATATGGAATCAATAATAAGAGGACAGATTTAGAGGGAGAGAAAAAACATGAGAGTGGAGGTCAAAACATGAAGTAATAATATTGAGTGGGACTACACAGAACAAGGAGTCCATATAGAAAATAAAACAGTTATATAAGAAAACCGGTAAGATAGTAGTATAATTATGCCAAACACTAAAAGACAGTATTAAAAATAAGCAAGTAGCTAACAATGTCAGAGACAAGAGAGATAAACATTTTTAATAGTATATCCACAATTATAAAAAAATGAATACAAATAATGATGTTAAAAATAATAGCATGAATTCACAGAATTCTGATAATATGCAAGGGATAGTACAAAGATATATACATAAAATCACAAATCCTCACTACACTCTTTCAAATTGGCATAGCACTTTTTTCCATAACATATGTTAGGAAATATCAGGCTGACAGTACAATCTCAGGTTTCTCTAACCCAAAGCTTATACAGTATTCCAAAGTATAAAATTATTTATGTTTTGAGTAAAGAGTGAGGAGAGACTTTTGTGCATGTATAAATTATGCATGTATATAAACAAGATTTTCCACTGTCTAGTATATGTCTACATCTTGAGATATACATTTCCTCAAATAATCTAACAAGGAATCTTGGCTGAACTGTCTCTATTAATTATTTATGCTAAAAATTACTACAGCAAAGATTTACAAACTAGCTTTAATATCTTGTGGTTTCTAGTTTGTCTTGTTATATGAGAGCATTGTTCTAAGAATCAAGAGACCTATTTCTGCTAATAATTAACTGCGAGAGGTATGGTAAGCCCCCAAATATGTCATTGAATTAGTTTCCTCTTTTTATTGAAAAACATTTACTTTCATTTGTTAGAAGCTATAATTTTATATGTTCAATTCTATGAGATAAAGTTTATTTTGTTGTAACATATCTATAACTCAGCTCTTTATTTCCTCTTTAAAAAGAATTAACATCTGTTCTCACAGAGGCCATGGCATATATACCCAAATATGCTCTTGTAATTTGTCTTCTAACAATAAAAGCTAGGGGATATTTACATCAATTTTATTTTAAGCATAATTCCCAGGTGTAGAAACACATACATATATGCATACAGAAAAATAATATTGTAAAATATATATTCTGCATTCAATTTGCTTTTTAAAAAATCCAATGACTTTATTTAAAAATCTGGTAAATATTAAATCTTTGAAAAATTATTTTATCATAAGAAAATAAACTTAAATGAAATAACAATGCGCATTTTCATAGAATCAATTTACTTTACATTATTATATAACTTCTGCAAAAATGAAATGATAACTCTAATTAAATTTAGCTATAATATACATTTGAGAAAAAACTATAGTAGGTAAACACTGTATTGCATTCCTCTTGCAACAAAATTACACATCACAATTACAACTAAACTACAGAACAGCGATTATTGAGAGTCACCTGAAGTCTAGCTGAACAGAAGTCTACAAACTAGGAACACAAAAAAGAAGCCACCTCGAGACTGATGTGAGGGGAGGAGATGCTAAGGGAATTGGTCCCACACCCATGTATGATAGATGAGAATTAGGAAGAATATCTTATCTGTGAGGTCCCTCAGAGGAGTGAGAGGATATCAGCCCCACAACAAACTCCCCATCTCTGGGTTCCAGTACCAGGAAGAGAAGTCCCCACAATTTCTAGCTGTGAAAACCAGTGGAGATTGTGGCTAAGTGAGACGATGGGTGGCTAGAGTCTCAGACATTCCACCTAATGGCCAAACACAGACTTACTAGCAACAGACTCACTCACACTGAACTCCAGTGTTGAGGCAGCATCTTGAAAGGTTCTATGGACATATGGAGAGAAACTGAGTTTTCTAGTTTCAGGGAGAGGACTGGAGGGAATCTTTCACCCAGAGAAAATTACTGGCAGAAGCCATTGTTCCTTTTTAAGCTCTCCACCAGCCCAAAATACAAACACAGGCAGGCATCATATCTGAGTCTCCATCAACCTGGCTAAAACTGATCATTCTGCCCTGGTGATTCCCTGAAACCTTACCCCACCCAACACAGAGACCCATACAAGCTGCTTCCATGGCTTTTCCATACAAATGACCTGTCTCAGTCCATGCTGCAGAGTCTCCTAAATTCTTTAAAGTTAGCAAAACCCAAACAAACAGCATCTGGCCTCTGGTGCCGTAACATTCAAGCCAAGCACTAGCAGCAGCCAGTCTCCATTTGTGGCTCGTCCTCTCCAGATACATCCAAGTCCAATGTGGAGGGCAGTTATCTGTGATTGCTTGGTGGCTCATGCCAGATGGCTCTAGGTTGAACACAAGCTGAGGCTAAACATGGCCTGTGATGGGGTCCCTCCCAAGAGACCACAAACTGCATACCTGGTGGCCAGCTTCATGAGCCAGAGCACAACTAGGGATCACATATGAGGATGACACACCCAAAGGGCCGACTGAGCAGGCACCAGAGCCCTACTACAGTAAATCCTGCTCCATAGGATCAGTCCCTGCACAACAACTCCTCCACTGTATTCACAGGCCAGTCTTCACAATAAATCAGCCCATGGGTCAATTTTCCCTATTGATGTGCAAATAGCTACCAAGGCTCAACTACAATATCAGGACACACAACTGATGCAGGGGACACACCTGGAGCACTCAGCTCAGATGATCAAGAAGACTACACCACGGGTCCCCATGGAACTCCTGCCACATAAGTTACTCTACTAAGACCGAAATACAAGGCAGCCTTACCCAATACATAGAAACAAACACAGAGAGGCAGCCAAATGGGGAGACAAAGAGACATGTCCCAAATGAAAAAAAAAATGAAAAACAAAGGAAAACAGAACAAAGCTCCAGAAAAAGAACTAAACAAAATGGAGATAAGAAATATACCAGATGCAGCATGCTCAATGAACTTAGAGGAAGAAATATGAATTCAGTGATAACGTTAACAAAGAGAAAACATAAAAATGAATGAAGAAAATATAAAAAAGAACCAGTAAGGAATGAAGAATACAAGAACTGAAATGAAGAATACCTTAGGAGGAATCAATAGTAGATTGTATGAAGCAGAGAATAGAATCAGTGATTTAGAAAATAAGGTAGTAGAAAATACCCAATCAAAACAGTACAAGGAAAAAGAATTCAAAAATATAAGAATAGTTTAAGGGACCTCTGGAGCAACATCAAGTATACCAACATCTGCATCATGCAATACCAGGAGAAGAGAGAGCGCAAGGAATTGAAAACATATTTCAAGAAATAATAATGAAAAACTTTTCTAACCTGACAAAGAAAATAGACATATAAGCCCCAAAGGTGCAGACAGTTCCAAACAAGATGAACTCAAAGAGGCCCACACCAAGATACATCTTGATTAAAATGCTAAAGTTTAAAGACAAAGAGAGACTCTTAAAAGCAGCAAGAGAAAAGTAGTTTGTTACCTACAAGGGAGCTTTTATAAGACTGTCAGCTGAATTCTCAACAGATATTTTGCAGACTAGAAAGTATTGGCAGGAAATATTCAAAATGAGAAAAAGCCAGTACCTACAGCCAAGATTCCTCTGCCCAGCACATCTATCATTTAGAATCAGAGGACAGATAAAGTGTTTCCCAGGCAAGAAAAAGCTAAAGGAATTCATCAATACCAAGCCAGTATTACAGGAAAAGTTGGAGAAACTTCTTTAGGAAGAAGAAAAAAAGATAAAAAATATGAATAATATATTGGCAATCATTACATATCTATCAACAGTTACTTCAAATGTAAGTAGATTAAATGCTTCAATCAAAAGATATGGTGGCTGAATTGATAAGAAAATGACTTTTACAGATGCTGCCTATAAGAGGCTAATTTCAGATAGACATACACAGACTAAAAGTAAATGGCTCAAAAAAAATATTCCATCAAAGCACTAATAAACAAACAGAAAATCTAGGGTAAGAATACTTATACCAGACAAAAGAGACTTTAATAAAAGGCTATAAGAGACAAAGAAAGACCAAGTTATCCCACTTCTCGGTATATATCCAAAAAACCCCAAAACACTACTTTGAAGAGACATATGTACTTTCCTGTTTATCGCAGCATTATTTACAATAGTCAAGACATGGAAGCAACCTCAGTGTCCGCCAATGATGAATGAATAAATAAGAGGTAGTACGTATATACATGGGATAAAAAGAATTAATCCTTGCCATCTGCAGCAGCATGGAAGGACTAGAGGGTTTTGTGCTGAGTGAAGTAAGTCAGACAAAGACAAGTGTCATATGATTTCACTTACATGGGGAATCTAAAAAATAAAATAAACAAAGAAACTGCTTCGTTTCTTTGTGAGAGGGGTGGAGGAGGTAGGTGGAAAGTGTCAGGATTAATAAGTAAAAATTAATAGTTACAAATTACAAATTAGTCATGGGGATGTAAAGTATAGCATAATGAATAGTCAATGTCAGGTGGTTACTAGATTTATCAGGGTGATCACTTTATTAGTTATATAAATGTCTAATCACTATGTTGTACACCTAAAATTAATATGATACCACGTGCCATTTATAATTTTAAAAATTTAAAAAGAAAAATATTCATTTGAGCCATTTTGAAGTTTTTTGAATATCACATTAAATGGTTATGCAAGTTAAAGTTCAGTAATTTAATTTGTCTATGAAAATAAGCTTGTTAAATGAATCTATAGCTAATATAATCCTACTAAATAAGAAACAGGTTATATATTTTAATATAATCAATTTAATTAAAGTTCATTAAATAAAAGCTCTAGTAGCATGATATTGAATTTTTTACCTCCAAATAGTTATCTCTCAATTTATTCTTAATCACTTATATAGTTAAAACATTTTATATGTAACAGGCATTCAAAACAATACCTTGAGTATGAATCTAAGAAAAAGACTTAAGAAAGCTCTAGTTTATTTTTAGTTGATAAATTTAAATTAACTGTCTGCTCTCAGAAATATCACAATCTAGTCTGTAGGTTCTAGAGGCTGGCATATCTAACTGTAATTCAAAGTAGTCATATTTATTTGTCGTCTTCAAAATAGTCTTTATTCTACATGTTAATGAAAGGCAGAATCAATAATTATACTAACATGAAGGCTTGTGAAAGACCTTTTAAACTTTCTATGCCTTTCATTCTTCATTAGGAAAATGCAAGATTTATCTAAATGTCTAACCAATAAATTAAAGCTTGCTGCAAAAATTACATACAAATTCGTGAAAGAAATTTAATGAGGATACTCTTACAACTATCTCATCTTAACTCATCTTAGTGGAGACGAAAAATTAGCAATTTACAACTCTGTGTTTACTTCAATCATGAAATCTGTAAAACAAATAAGTCCCCTATTTTCTGGACAGAGAGACAAACACATTACTGAAAATGTCCATAATGACATGTTGAAAATTCCTTGAACAACTTCCTTCACAGTTTAGCTCTCTTTCCAAATTGTGGAATATTTTTTTTTTTAAATAGAAACATTTCTCTAAAGAAAATTTAATCATTATACATGGCTTTGTGACTCACTGGGAGGAAATGTAAAGAAAAAAGACAAGGATTGTTATGTAAATCCATTGTATATCATTTAAAAAATTACATTACTTTATATCTAATTATTCATACATAAAGTAAAATAATTCTGCATACCCATTAGGATAACTAGTTAAAATCTATGTATCCAGTTTTATTCCAATCAAAACTACATCAACTCCACACATGTAATATATATATTGTAAATATCAAGAATTAAACTATCCAATTTCTATGTGAATAAAAAAAATGAGAATGAATGAAATAAAACAACTCATTTATATAAAACCTACCTTTATTTGGTTTGTAAAGTGAATGAGTCATACACTTTACATATATACAACTATATTGGCAATACATCAGTAAGGAGAAGTAATTTATTACTGAAGGGCTCTTGCTCAACAACCAGAATTCTTGGTGTGAATTTCAGCTCCACCAGTTGTGTGATCTTGAGCAAAATCTCAACTGTTCTGTGGCTACTTATATAAAGTGTAATGAGGCTTCTATGAGTCTGTAAATATAAATGTTTAGAAGAGTGTCTGGCATTTGGAAATATTTAATAAGAGTAGTCTATTTATTTATTTGTATCAGTGAATTGATTAAAAACTATAAGCTTGAATTTGACTTTAACATACATCCTATTTCATTGGTGATGAGAAAATATCTATTCAACATATATATATATTTTCCATTTTAGAAAAACTTAAATTATTAATTTCAATTAAGTTTAATTATAGTCATATACTTTATTGCTAAGTATTAATTTGGAAGAAGAAAATGTCATGTGCCAAGAGCTAACAATATGAGAAAAGTAATGAGAAACTCTTATGACTCCACACTCTTTAAGATATCACCTTCTTCAAAAAAAAATATTACAGACAAAATTTAAGTTGCCATAATAAAGATAATGATAGCTTAATTGTATTTCATTTCAGATTACTTATTATCTTCCTAAGCCATTCCATTTTCTATAAATTTATTTTTAAAGTTTCAAAATTCTCTATAATGTCCCTACTGTCACTTATGGAACAACAACATGTAAAGAGTTTTGCTTTTTTATTAGAAATTTATATCAATATTTTATATATTTTGCAAGTAGAATCTTAGAAATATTCCTTTTATAGGATTTCTTTAAAGAAAAGCACCTATGGAAATTCAAATTTATCAAGATGAAATAAAAAGGTACTATAACTTGACTACTTTGTGGCATATTGTAATAGCATACAAGAAAAACACTAATTTTAAAATGACTCAGTAGAAGTATGTAAGAACAAATGCTTGTATATCTATGTCAAAATCATCTGACTATCCCTTGTTTGTCCTGTTCTCTCCATTTAGATTACAAATCTATTATTTCACTTTTTAAAATTTTTCCAGCATGCATTTTTTTTTTGCATCTTTATCATTAACCCCCTAGTCTACTATGTTAAAATTTCACATCATGCTATTTAGATATATCTGAGATGATCTTTCAGTCTCTAACTTTTCAAATTCTAATTCAACTCAAATACAGATTCAAACAAATATTTCCATGTTATCTCTTTTATTATTATTTTTTTCATTTGAGAATCACTTACTCCTTACTATAGCAATTCCTGATTTTCAAGGCCCTCCATATTTAGTTTCCACCTACACTTCCAAATACGTATCTCTTCTTTAGCTATCTAAATATATGTGTTTGGGTGTGCAAAGTGTGTGCGTGTCTATCACATACATATATATGTACAAATATTATTTATATATTTATAAATACACATATACATGAGTGTATATGTATGTTTACTGCAAATAAACTTTCTCATGGTTATGCACTTTGCTTGTCTCAAGTTCGCATTATCA
This sequence comes from Eonycteris spelaea, assembly GCA_003508835.1. Lineage (NCBI taxonomy): Eukaryota > Metazoa > Chordata > Mammalia > Chiroptera > Pteropodidae > Eonycteris > Eonycteris spelaea. The sequence continues at coordinate 5,003,506 of PUFA01000104.1, forward strand.
TTTTTCACTGATTTTTGTTTAAATTTGATTGTGATAAAATTTTATTTTATAAATTTCCTAATAGGCATTCTTTTAGTCTTTTGAATTTTAGGAAGTAAATTAAATTAAATTGTTTTTTTTAAGTATTTAAGTCAAATTTTGGTTACTAGAGGAAAATATTACTCACTGTGTTGCAAATCACAACCCATGAATGTTTAAAATTTATATACATGTAAAATGTCACATACTGGTAAACAAGAGATACAAGATTGGAAGGGGAAAAAAGTGCATGTGAACATCAGTACTGCCTGGCCAATTCATAAAGAATGATTAGAGATTACCTATCAGGTGCTGGTAATGGGGGTAAATGCGAAGGGTAGTTTTACATAATAGTAACAGGGTTTCTCTTCAAGCTGATGAACAAGTTTTGGAAATAGTGGTTATGGCTGCACAATATTATGCATATAATTAATGTCACCAAATTGTACACTTAACATGGTTAAATAAGTTTTATGTTATATATATGTATATATATACATATATATACATACATATATACACATATATATTTTTTAAATAAATGTATTTATTTAAATTAGTTTCAAGTATACAGCACATTGGTTATATATTATACACATATATTTTTAACTTAAAATTTTTGAAAAGAGAATGCACTATTTTTGATAAAACAAAGAATTTCAAATATACTTTCCACAATCCAACCAAACTTATCTTAAAATATCAATCTGGAAATTATTTATGCAGTTGATCTTTTTAGGTAATACTGCGAGATTTCTTGTGTCTTTTGCCTTGTATTTTTGTACAGTCTGTAGTCGGAGCAATTAAGTTGCCTGGGGCATATGAAGGATGCCACATTAAGTCCCATTTGTTTATTATTATTTTTTAAATCATGAAAGGAGGCAAAATCATCCATTCCTAAATTAGAGATAATTATTAAATTGTTATTATCTTTGGTATTCAAAAAGTGTCTTAAAATTATAAAAACAGATACCAATGGCTCCTGGTTAATCATTTCTTGGTTCCAACTTTGGCAGTTACTAGTAGAAATATGAACTACAAATATGAACAAATATTTTATTTTGCCTCCTCCCAGCACATTGAATTCTCGACTTCTCTCTTCTCTTATTTGAAACTTCTTTCTTTAATCCTAAGAAATCTGGTTCTAATCAATTACAAAATATTTACTTATTTTTAAAACCCTACTAACATAGAAGGTAGTTTCATAATCCTATGAAAATATATTACATAAAGATATCTTACTAAACCCATTAACAATGATTTTTGGAATAGTTTATATTATTTACATCTCAATCTTTTTAATTATAGCTCAATGAAAATAAAATCTATGTGGCTAAAATAACCTATTAAACTTATTATTTGTATTCCCTGTCCTCAGAATTGATCCAACCTTATTATGGCTTTTATATTACTCTTATATTGCTCTTTAAAAATATAATTTTGAAAATCTTTTTAAGTTTTAGAGACAAAATATTTGCCTTAACAAGTGCTGACATTTCACTATGAGATGCATTATCTCTAATACTTTATAACTCTTCTATAACATAATAGTGCAAATGAATATTTTGACACTAAACTTATAAAAAACAATGTAATTAGCAAAAAATCATGCTTCCTTGTTTCTCAACTTATACAGTGTATGAATTGCTTTGTAACATCATCTGTATTTAAATACAGTTATTTCCCTCTTTCTTTCAGTATGTACACTTAAATTTGTCATGTTATTACTTCTGTTAACAATTTTGCTCTTTTATTTTACCCAAAGGCTGACTTCTATTTTTCAAACCTACTTATTTTAAGTAGGTGAAAATCTGTGCTTCATTATGTCTGCTAATGTAATTGTGCTTAACTATATACATATCGACCACATAGTTTAAATATAAATGACTTCCTCCAGATATAAGACTTTTACTGATATTTTGGCAGGAGAATATATTAGTAGAAATATCTTATTTATGAATTTCATTGCAAAATATTATAGATGTTATAGTAAATTAGTTAGAAAAAGGAGCACATGGGTTTTCATCCTGTCTATAATAATCAAAGAGGGGGAAAAATACTTCTACTTGCAGAGAAAACAACTAGAAAAACTGGACGAAATACATAAAAGAGTTTGAGGACATTGGACAACAAGAATTATAAATTTTGATAACTGAAAGGAGGGACACACAATAAGTGAATGCTATGGTCATGCATTATATCTGCCCAGAGGCAATTAGTTAACTGAAGTCCAAGGAAAAAGAACACAAACAGAGGACAATAGCATTGTGAGTTTAGAGAGATTATAATACATGGACCAGAAAACTGAGAGGTAACAGCCAGGCAGAATAAAAGCTCTTAAAATTTGCACAGAATTCTCCTGAATTAATTGCTGAATACTGAACTAAAGGCACTTCAGGTGAAATTTCGTGAGGTAATACCAAACATGATGAGGTAAATCAAATAATTTTCAGAGCAAACAAAGATTTGAGAGACATTTGAATTCTGAACAGCGAGAGTAAAAAGTACTTAAACACCAAGGCCATTTAGTAGAGACCAGAGAAGAGTCATGCCTTACTAGTGAGGATAAACTAGTCCAGAGTTAAGGCTATTGTAAACCTGCCCTAAGAGAGCATTAAAAATAAGCCTCAAAATAATAGAGCTGAACTTCAAGAAACTTAACTCCCCATAAGAAAAAGATCCGAACTCTTTGAATGTAAGCAGTCAATTTTCAGCACTTGATAATACAAAATCGCAATGCCTCATGTAGTTAGAAACTAGCACATATGCGAATATATAAGGAAGTATATCACCATTAGAAAGATATAGCCACAGGAAAAAAAAAGAATTACACAAGAAATGACAAATGTAATATATAAGGGATTTAAATCAGTATTATAAGCATGTGATATGATTAATGATTTTTAAAAAATGAACAAAATGAAGAGAGAAATAGAATAATCAAGGAATAATTCTGAAGTTGAAAAATACAACTGAAATTAAAATCTAATGGCTCAGAGATTAAGAATAGATGAGAATCTACAGGACACCAGAAAACAAAACCTGTCAATAGAAACTATTCAAACTGTAACCTAAAAGGAAAAAGACTGAGAAAAAAATTAAGAGAGACTCAGTGATTAGTGGGACAATTCAAGTAATATAACATATGTGTAATTAAAATTCTAGAAAAGTTTGAAAGAGACAGAAAAATATATTACATAAAATAATAGTAAGAAAATTTCAACATTTGGTGAAAAGCCTAAACCAAAGAAGAAACTCAGAAATTCTGCACAGAATAAACACAAAAACAACCAAAGCAAGAAAAAATATATCATAATAAAATCATTGGAAATCAATAATGACAAAATTATAAAAAGAAGAGAAAAACAACATATCACATGCCATGAGACGGATAATAATCACAAATATCAGAAATAATTCAATATAAAAACAATGAAATGATACCTTTCAACTATCAACCAAAAATCTATACCCACTGAATATATCTTTCAAAAATAAGGTTAAATACAGATTTTTTTTTACAATCAAACAAAAGCTCAAAAGTTTGTCAGTAGCCACTTTGTATTACAGAAAATAATTCAAACAATACTTCAGGCTGAGAAAATACGTTATAAGATAAAAAGTATTACTAAAAAAGTATAAAAATATCAGAAATGGTGAACATATGATAAATATAAAAGATAATTCTTTCATTTTTCATTTTAACTTATTTAATATGTAATTATTTAAATATAAACAATAACAATGTAATGTAGGGTTTTATAGATATAAATATATGGCAAAAATTAACAAAGAATAAGAGAAGGCAAAAAAATTCTACAGTTCTAAGCTTCTTATATTTGAAATGGTATAGTATTATCTGCAGATAGGCCATACAAATGTAAAGATGACTATAGTAAATCTTGTAGAAAACGCTAAAAATAAAGTGTGTACATGCATGTGTGTATGTGTAGATATAAACAAGTCTAGCTATATAATTTGTGAATTTCAATGTAAAATAAAAAATACTGAGCCTTTTTTTTTTAGAAATTATTAAGGATAAAGATAGCAACCTCAAAATATTAAAGAATATTGAGTGTGGGGTCTATACTACTGCACAGATCACACTCATAAAATTAGTGCTAATAAGCCCATACTGGGAACAAAATAGGATATACTAAAAATATTAACCCAATAGAAGTCATAAAAAAAAGATTAAAAAAAAAACAGATGTAACAAGTAAAAAAGCAAAAGGCAAGACTTTCAGTCAAGATAGTGAAGTAGGTAAATGCTATGCTTGCCTCCTTTTATGACCACATCAAAATTACAACTAAACTAAAGAACAACCATCATTGAGAACCATCTGAAGTATAACTGAGCAGAAGTCCTACAACTAAGGACATACAGAAGAAGCCATCTTAAGACTGGTAAAAGGGGCAAAAAAGAGAAACAGAATGGTTCCCCACCTGCAAGTGGCAGATAAAAATCAGGAGGGATATTTCAACCATGGAGATTCCTCCAGAAAACCAGGGGTCCCAACCCCAAATTACTCTCCCCAGCCCTGGGTTCCAGGACTAGAAAGAGAAGTCCCTATAACATCTGGATATGAAAAACAGTGGAGAACGTGGCTGAGTGAGATGGAAGGTGGCTGGAGTACCAGGTCTTCCTTTTAAGAGGCCCTGCAGGAATTTACTGCCTGAGACGAAGTAGTACTGCTGGTCCAGGGAACCTGTGGGAAATACTCCAATCCACACCCCCTGGGGTTCATGGAATGACCTTAGACTCAGTTCCAGCCTCTCTTAGTCCCAATAAATGAGCAGTCTCAACCCACACATCTGGTGAAAGACACGTATCTGTACCTGGGGTGTCTTGATAGGTCTGTATATTTAGCTCCATCTCCTTCAGCCATGGTCAGGGACTAGTTCAGCTCATCCAAGGACCTGGCAGAAGAAATATCTAGAGCCAGGTATGTAGACCTTAGTTTTGGCTGTGGAACCTGAAATAGTCCAGGGGGCTCAGTTCCAGCCCCTCTCAGCCACAGTTCAGGGCCAGTTCTGCCCATAAAAGGACCCATCCAGTGACAACCCATGAAGGGACCTATCCAGTGACAAGACAGCAGTTTTTTCAGGGACCTTGAAGATCTACACTGCTGTGACCCTGGCAATAGGACTGCTGAGTCCCAACTGTGGACCCCGAAGTGGATCCTTGTTCCAGTGCCATCCTACTAAACAAGGTTTTGGAAGCGTTCCATCCACCCAGGGACTAGATAGGGTACACATCTAAGTGAACCTGAGAACAAGCCTTACATCAATGATCCCACCGCAACAGTGCAAAACCCCACTGTTTTTTTAAAGATAAAGGAAATTGATAAACTTTTAGCCAGACTAACTAAGATAAAAGAGAAAACTAAAACAAAATTACAAATGATAGAGGAGACAATTCAACTGACACCATACAAAATACAAAAGATCACATAAAATGGGGAAAGGATGGGCTTGTCAATAAATGGTGCTGGGAAAACTGGACATCCACATGCAAAAGAATGAAATTGGACCACTATCGTATACCACACATAAAATAAATTCATCGATTAAAGACGTGAATATAAGACTTGAAACCATAAAACTCAGAAGAAAGCACAGGCAATAAGCTCCTTGCCGATGATATGAATATCTTCAGATCTGACTCAAAAAACACAGGCAACAAAAAACAAAAATAAACAAGTAGAATTATAACATAGGCCATAAAAACAAAAATAAACAAGTAGAATTATATCAAACTAAAAAGCTCTGCACAGCAAAAGAAATCATCAACAAAATGAAAGGCACTTATGGAAAGGGGGAAAATATTTGCAAATTATACCTGATAAGGGGTTAATATCCAAAATATATAAAGAAGTCATATGACTTAATAGCGAAAAAAAAAACAAAAAACAAAAAACAAAGCAAAACACGCACACACAATCCTATTAAAAATGTGTAGACGATATTAATAGACATTTTTGCAAAGAAGATATAAAGATGGCCAATTATACATGAAAAAAATTCTCAATATTACTAGTTATCAGGAAAATTCAAATCAAAACCATGAAATATCACCATAAGCCTATTAGAATGGCTATTATCCAAAAGATAGGAAAGGATATGGAAAAAGGGGAAGCCTTGTATATTGTCAGCAGTAATGTAAAATGGTACAGCCACTGTAGCAAAGAGTGTAGAGGTTTCTCAAAAGTTAAAAGTAGAATATCATACTATCCGGTATTTTCACTTCTGGGTATTTAGCTGAAGAATATAAAACACTAACTTTAAAAGGTATATGTTCACTGAAACATTATTGACAATAGCCAAGATATAGAAACAATCTAAGTGCCTATCAATAAATGAATTAAGAAAATCCACACACAAACTGAAATATTATCCAGCCATAAAAAAAAAAGAAACTTTGCCATTTGTGATTTGTTGGACCTTGTGGGTGTTACGCTGAGAGAAATAAGTTACACATAGAAAGACAAATACTGTATCATATCATTTATACGTGGAAAATAACTAATAGCAGCAGGAAGCAAGAGCTTTAAAAATGAATGAAAATGTTTAGAAACATTTATTGTATATAAATTTTACCTTGATAAAGATGCTTTTTAAAACTGTGGATATAGCTAAAGAGGTCTTTGAAGGGAAATATATTTACAAAGGGGGAAAAAAATCCTGTGAGTTTAAAGTAAATCTGTTAGAATTGCCAATTTAAATTTCTCAACAGAATTTAGACAAAAGATGAAAACAAAGTGGAGGTGGTTTAAAGTTTTTGTTTACCTAGTGGATATATATCACCATTGAAGTTAGAACTACAATTTAATATTTCAGGGACTGTGTTAGTCATCATACAGATTAGGTGTGCATTATAGTTTGAGTGAATAGGCTCAATTTCTTTCAACAAATTTAATTTTCTATAAAAGGCTTATAAAACAAGAATGTAATGACTATAGCATGGATGCGAAAAATACATTTTTATAGAGTAACAAAACATACATTTTTGGAAGAAAGAATATTATGAAAAAATGCTTACTTTTTCTGCAAAAAATGTACTTTTATAATGACAAGATACAGAATGTTTATTGATGGAATATATTTGAAAATTCATTAACCATACCCTCCATGAGTTTTTTCCTTGATTCTTTATAGTACTGATTTATAATAGATGTCAAAAGATTTCTTATCTTTATATAACAATGTTAATGACTAATCTAGTCTTCAGCATTCTCAAAACTATCATGTCAACAAATTTCTTTATTTTTATGGTTTCCAATTAATTCTATTGTGACATGTGCCCTCTGCCTTATCTATTACATACCGAAGTGAAATTCAAAGTTTTATGTATTTCTAATATTTCTATATTTAATGTAGTTAATGCAGCTAACAGTTAAAGTATACTATAACTATATTTGAATATCTAGAAGGCTATTAGAGGAAGAGAAATTCAATTGCTTTTCTGATAGTGGAAAATTTACTTAGTTACTCGAAGATGGGACAAACTTCACAGAAAGGGGCTGAGCTTACCATCATTATATATTATTTAACTGCCTTGAAAACACTTGGGGTGGCTCTGAATATAATAGTACATATGAAATAAAAGTCAATTTAATGTAAAGGCTATCGGAAGTGCCAGACAACTGCTAGAGTAATTGAGAAATATCACTTCAAAAATTATATGTGTCTAACTATTGTACTGTACACCTGAAACTAATATGTACATTTTATGTACATACATATGATTTGAAGCATTAGATTACTAATTTTAAAGATGTCCTTACTTTAATAACCAATGATTGTGTGACATACCTTTTGATATATCATTTAATTTTTTCTGAAAATTAAGGTGTTAATTGGAAAGATATGCATGATTTATATATGTTTTAAATTCTATATAATAATTCAAAGCCAAAGCAATTAAAATGTCAGTGATACTACATCAAGTTCTTTCAATTACATTTTATTTTCTCTTTTACTCTGCTACTTTATAATTTTTTCTAGTATTTAATGTCAATTTCCTTCTAAAATTTCCCCCACCTTCTAAGTACCACCTATTTTTTTTTTCATTGTAATACGCTAAAAAACTCCAGGAATCAAACTTTTCTATTATTCCCACTTAACTGTAAAGCCTTCTTTGAGCCTAATGGCTGGCAAATAGTACATGTAAATAGATGCTCATTAAACTTGTAAATTTTGTTCTTAAAGAGCTCTACAATGGCTTTCATTTCAGTTAAGTTACCAAAGACTATCATTCAGTAGAGTGAGAATTGGATTATGCCCTATAATAAATAATGATTAATTGGAATAAAGACATATTCATTAACATATTGGCTATGGCTGCTATTTTGCTACAGTGGGAGAGATGAATAGTTGCAACAGAGATATGTTGTACCTAAAGACTAAAATATTTATACAAGGACATTTACAGAAATAAATTTGTCAACTCCTCAAAAGTTACCAATGACATGTATTTCTTAAAAGCAATGGGCATTTTTTTTTTGTTTGTGCTTATTTTTTATCTTTCTTGTTAGATTAAAATGCAGTGAGGAGACAGTACCATTTGTATTCCATTTCCATAGTCATAACAGAGTTATAAGACAAACTCTGACACTTGCTAGCTAAGTCTTGTTGGATCAGTTCCTGACCTCCTCTAAAACTCAGTGGTTAATGTATAGAACAGATAATAACATTGACACAAAGAGTTTTGAGTATTAAATAAGATGGTCCATATTAAACTCAATGGCTTATAATACAGTAAAAATGGGGAATATTATTATTCTGTTAATAAATGAGGAGTTGGAGCTTCATTGAGTTTAGATGATTTATCAAGGATTACCTGATTTGGAAAGCAGATTATGTCCCATGGTAAATTATGATTTAGATACAGAAAGAGACCTTTGGCCTCTTAAGCCAAAGTAAAAATCTACTAAACATCCATCCTTTCTAGATCTAACTGCAATATTTGGGAAAATCCTGCAATGATAATCTTAATATCAAATTTAGACAATGTACTTTCCCATGTTCTAGTTCAACCACCTCACCTCATATCTATCTTCTTTCTTGAACCCTTCAACCTTCCCTATTCTCCAACTTTCACCTAATACTCTCATTTGTAGTTAAAAAAAAAAAAACAAACAAAAAACAAAAACAAGCAAATGAAACCCTGAAGAAATAACAACTCAACTTCTCAACTAAATGCTACAAACTTATATTTCATACTGTTAATATTACCTGTCTGTATCCAACCCCACCACTTGAACTCTGGATTCATTCCCTATCACCTATCGATTCATTCCCTATCACCTATCAGCCCAACAATGTTGATTCAGAAATTATGACCCTGTCTACTACATTGTTTTTTTATCTATTTGAATCATTTCTATGAGCACAGAAACATGCTGAGATATATTCCAGTAAAAGAGAAAAAAACCTTCTATAATTCTATGTATATCTCCACTATAACTAATTTTCTTTACAGCCTTTTATATCAAAATTTCTCTAACTTTTTATACAATCATCTGCTTCAATTGTTTACCTTCTACTTTTTCTTAAACCCACTTAATCAGATATGTGTGTCCAATTACACTCACATTTTTGACAACAATGACTTTCATGCAGCCAAATTGAATGAATAATTTTCAGTCCTTACTGTATTCAGCTATGCAGCATTTGCTATATTCATTTTTTGTTGTTTTAATATATGTTGTATTTCACTTTATAAGACACCATGCTCTACTGTATCCCCCTTCCTCTTTATTTTTCTTCTCCTTTATTTTGCTGAATTATTTTCTCCTGAATTACTAAATGATAGAATTTCCCAAGACTAAGTCTTCAGAACTCTCCTTCATAAAAAAATTCTGGCTATGTAATATAACAAAGCATCATGGTTTTAAAAACTAATTGTAGAGCGAGGTTTTCAAGAGGTTCTATTATAAAGGGCAATGAAAAGATGTTGCTTGAAGGAAAACAACCTACATGAACGATGAGAAGCTTTTTCACAAACTGTGTCTGCCAAATTCATATTAAGTATCTTCATTTTCACATTAATAAATCTAACCTGTATGTTCTCTAATATTTTCTAACTCAGTAAATAACATCACTTAGCTTCTCGGACCTCAAAACACCAAAAAGAGTTATCCTTAAATCGTCTCTTTGTCTCATAGTCTACATTACCTACCCCTTAGAAAGTCTTGTCAGCTCTACCTATAAACTATATCCCTAATAGTCATTTCTCTATAATTTTTATGCTATCGTATCTGACCAAGCCAACATCACCTTCCACAGCAGTCTATCCAATTTATTTTATTTTATTAACATAAAGTCAGATTATGATACTTCTTGTTCCAGAACTTCCCATAGACATCTGTGACTCTGAGAAAAGTACAAGAACCTACAAGATCTACTTCTGGTGAACACCCTAAAATTATTTTCTATTTATTCTGGCTTGCTCATTCTACTCTGTTCACACTGCCCTTTCAGTTTCTTAAAATACCATGCTCATTCTGCCTCAGAACATTACCACTCGCTGTTCTGCTAACTAGAAAACTAATGTCCTAGAGGTTAACTCTTGTTCCCTCACCTCATTCAGATCTTTGATAATTTCCAGTGCCTCTGAGAGGATTTCCCTGAGTATTTTATCGGAAAAAAGAATCATTCACCACTCCTAAATCCCTTGCTCTGCTTTTCAGTCTTGATAGAGTTTATGGCTTTCTAACATGATATTTTATATTAATTTAGTTATTTTTCTATTGTGTATTTTCCCCTCTGGGTATTAAAAATATCTGTCCTATTCTTGTTATATTGGACATACTTAAAACAGACAAATAATAGCTTTTTGAGCAAAAAAAAAGTCGACTAACTGAATAAAAACCTCTTTTCCTGACAGAAAGAGATCTCCCAAGTCATGGAGATAATCCTGTCACATTGTAATCAGTGTTAAATATAATATTTGAAACATACTTTTTTCAAAAACCTCATATTTAAGAGGTGAAAAACTTTAATTCAGTTGGGAATATCAGATACTGGTGACAAAAATGCATACGTATTTATGCCTATTGTAAAACAGAACATTTACTTTACAAAATCGCTTTTGACAGTTTGTCAGCCAAATGATTCTGTTACAAATAATTACATTTGCTTTACATTAGCATTCACAACACCCTTAGAATAATTAAATTTCTCATTTGCATTAACAAATAAGTTGGTAAGAAGCCACATTCTTTATATGACAAATTCTTTGTCCTAAATATTCTATTGCTTTTAATTGACTTTGTATATATTTATTTCAATACAGATCTTATTGTGACATAAATTCCTTCATTAGTTTGACATAGTCTTTCTTTCATATTCCTGATTTGTTATAGTTATTTTCCTTTTTATTATTTTATCTACTTATAAGAGATAAGATGCCAAAGTATGAAATCCCTATAAGCTTTTTCCTACAGAACCTGTCATGTATTCTATTATTGCCAATAAAGACTAGTTTAAATGATGATCGAATTATTGGAATCAGAAAAATAAACTTGTTTTTTTAAGACCTTGGAAAGGAAAAGTAGGTCACCATCTTTTCATTAACTTTTTTACTTTTCTTTAAAATTTTTAGTTCTGATTCACTAGCATAGAGAAAAAGTAAGTGCTCTTACAAATATATGATATTTACATTCTCCAAATTCATTTAAACTTGTAATAAATGATTAATTTAAAATAAAGCTACACTTAGGGTTGTTCAAGTAGAATTAGGCAATTGTATATATTTCATCATAAAGCCTAAAAACTATTCTATAAGTTCGAGTTCCACATTTCCTACTTCTTACTATATTTTTGGATAATCTGCTGTACCCTCTAGCTTACCATGTTTAAATTGGACTCATATTAAATCTCCATGGCCAGAATCTCTGACCTTCCTTTTTTTGAGATTATTATATGTATTCTAGTCAATTGAGTATGAGTCATTTTCAAACTCTGCATTTCATCTTACTAGCTGATTTTTTTCTAAGTAATGTAAAGTGTTTGAAATATATCTATTATCTACATTTTGTTTTTTATTGCCATGGCTTTTTCCCCCTAATCTAAGCTCTTATTTCCTTATTTTAAACTAATGGAAAAGACTTTGTTTCCTTGCCCTAGCTTTCCTCCAATATTCTCTGTACATTTCTAAAATATTAATATTCCTAAAGGAGATTTTAATTCTCAACTCCATCAATTAAAAGCATATAGTAAGTAAATGATTAAGATTTAGACTCATTAGTCTAAGATTATGCTGCCTTTATATCTTTAACTTTTTTCTTCTGAATGTTGTCACCACCAACTTCCTTTCATCAGTCCAACATACTCTTATAAGCATCTCAATGCTTATTGAAAATCATCTATATTTTACATAGTCCTTTCAGCGATTATTACAATATAACTCTAAATTAAACCTTGAAAAATATATTAATCTTATTCTCTCAGATGTGACATCCTTAACATTTGGAAATCTGTTGTTTTTCACTGTTCCAAGATTATCTATCAGAGTTTCTTTAGCATATTTGGAATTTAAAATTTTGTTAGATGATACAAAATGATATGTCAGTGATGATAAGATTTGCTTTTGAATATTTTGCGTTTTGATGTTTAATCTAATAATGAATTTCTCTTAAGCAAAATTATATACACTGAGTATTTTTCAAAATTATTTGATGAAAATATTGTATATCATAACATAGTATGGCAATATGAATTTTTTCTGCATTGTGCCCATATTGAAGTACGAAATAGAAACTATACTTAAAATTCAAATTTTTAATAAAAAATTAAAATTGTTAAAACCTACACAGTGCCACATCTCAATCATGAATTATTATTTTGGTATATTATTATTTATAAACATCATTTTTGCGTAGATGGAATTTGGGGAAAATGTAGAACAGTATAATATGCCACATAAATGGAATTAGACTGTGCTACACAAATAAAATTACTAGAGTTAAATTTGTTTCACCAATTGCTTTCTTTTCCAGCAGTGCATATTTTTTTAAACAAGAGCATTAAAATAGAGGTCATTTTTAATGTGTTTTAAAAGAAATGTAAAAATAATCTTGGAACTATTTCAAATGAATATTTGAAACACAAGAAAATTATGGTTGCTTATTTAGGTTATATTATTAGATTTAAATTTAATTTTATGGATATGTTCCAGCACATGGAAACAAAGTATTTCATTACAAAATATTACAAAACATACATCTTATCTGGAAATTATTATAAGTCTGAGGCTTTCACAGCAGGCAAAGATTCTTAAAATAGAAATACAGATAGAGTCACTTAGAGATGCTTAGTGGTAGTGAAGACAATTTCATTTATTTTGATTGATAATCACTCTTTAACATCTCAAATATTTTAGCAAAAGATTAGATTAGCTTCTCTTATCATACGTAAGAATATCTATTAGGTGACAGCACTGACTCAAAAATTAGCAAATTTGTATAGACTTATAACAAGTAGAGATTAAATTAGAAATCAAAAACCATACACAGAAAGTTTACATCCATGGATTCACTGAATTCCACTAAATGCAATCTCTTCAATTACTATCAAACTCCAGTTGACTTTTAAAAAATCTTTGATAACAATTGTATATATTTAAGAAGTACAAGATAATGTTTTGATATTCACAGTGAAATTATTACTACAATCAACCTAATATATTCACTTTTTTACATTTCTCTTTATGTGTATGTACGTGTGTGTGGTGAAAGCACCAGAAATTACTCCCTTAACAAATTTCCTGTGTACCATATAATTCTATTAACTGTAGTCATAATGCTGTACATTAGATATCAAGACCTTATCATCCTACATAACTGTAACTTTGTAGCTGTTGACCAATATCTCTTCATATATCCTACCTTTCTAGCTCTAGTAACCATTGTTCACTCTCTTTTCGCTTTAATACACATTTTTCCAAATCAGATATACAAATAGTAAACAGGTATATAAAAGGTTCTCAACACCACCAATTATCAGGAAAATGCAAGTCAAAACCAATGTAGGGTATCACCTCTCAGCTGGCTTTTTGCAGAAGTAGAAAAGCTGATCGTAGACTTCACATGGAACTTCAAGGAACTCAGTGCAGCTTAAACAGTATTAAAAAAGAGAAACTAAGTTGACATGCTCACATTTACTAATTTCAAAACTAACTGCAAAGCTGCTGCAATCAATACTATAACAAAGTAATTGATTGGAATATGGCAATCAGTTATAGTCAGTAAACAACATTATAGTATTATCATAAGGATAAATGTATAGGTCAATAGAATATGATTAAGAGTCTAGTATAAATTTTTACATTTATGGTCAATAGATTTTGACTAATGCCATTCAATGGGAAAAATTTATTTATTTTATTTCTTTCCAAATTTATTGAGGTATGACTGACAAAAATTTTTATGTTTAGGTTGTATAACACTGTTTTTTTTAAAACATGTATTACATGAAAATTTAATGTATATATGTTGTAAAACACATACAACATCAAATTAATGAACACATTCATCACCTCACAGTTACCATTTTATTGTTTTTGTGTTTATTTATGGTAAGAACACTTAAGATTCATTCTCTTAGCAAATTTCAGTTACACTATATAGTATTACTAACTATATTCACCATAATGTACATTAGATCTTCAGAAATTATGCATCTTATAACTGAAAGTTCATACCCTTTGTCCAATATCTCCTCCATTTCTCCTGACCTTCAGGCCCAGGCAACTGCCACCATCTGCTCTCTAGTTCTATAAATTTGACTTTTTTACATTCCACATATATACGAGATCATACAGTATTGTCTTTCAGTGTCTAAACTATTTCACTTAACATACTGTCCTTCAGGTTCATCCATGTAATGAGCAAAAAACTTTAAAAAATGTTGGGACAACTGGATGTTCACATCATGCAAAAGATATAGTTGGTTGGGCTTTTACCTCACACTATATACAAAAGTTAATTAAAATTGATATTGATTAAAACTGAATAATAAGATAGAAGCTCAGATGACTACAGAAAGGAATAATTCTCTCCTGTGAGAGTTTATCAACTCTCAAAGTTCTTCAAGCTTTAGTGACATTTTTGATTTTTTAGATTATTTAAAATATTTTTTGCCTATCAGCATGAAATGAAGAGCAGGTTAGACTGTAACAGAATATAACAGAAGTTGCTAAAGAGCAAGACTAGATTGTAGTAGGTATGCTATTTTAACTTATTTTAGCATTATTAGTTTATTTCTCTCTCTTTTCCAGAAAGATAAATTTCCCAAAGGTTTGTGATTATTATAAAATTAAACACATTCAGTTAACAGATAAGTTTATTTGTTTTTCTAGATCCTTTTGGTAAACAAGTTTTAATACAAAACTTTACTTAGAAATAAATTACTCCTATTCAGTTCCTACATAAAAAGCTGAACCCAGCAATATAAATTCATACTAAGTGGATAATTATCAAAATACATTTATGAATGAATCAGTAATAGCTTCTCCCATGTTTACAACTCTCCAATTGTTTAAAATCTTTATAAGATAGAATTCTGATTAAGGTAAATGAGCTTCTTATTTGGTGAAACTAGACTTATTATTTCTGTTTATGTTTGGTGAGAAGTTTGTTGGTTTTGTTATTTGGAAATAAAATTTGAATTTCACATAATACTTTATAGTGTTATTTGATATGGGCTTAATTTTAAGCTTCTCCTCTTCTACCTGCAAACCACACTAAATTACAGGTCATTCTGCCCTGGATCTGTGAACCTGTATGTAAGCTCTCAGTTTGAAATACTGTTAGTCAACACATCCTTCTAGACATGAAATATTTCCACTCATTCTTCTTGAGTTGAAGAAGTGTTCACCTGTCTCATTATATTTGCAATGCATTTAATTGACTAGAAAATTAGCATTCACAATAAACAAAAATAAATCGGCACTAAGGAAAGGGTAAAAAACCTGAAAATTAGCAAAAATATAAACTGGCATTTCACAGTGTTGGCAGTGAGGGTGGGGGCAAGAGCGACAAATGGACAAATAAAATGCATAAAAATGTGCTCAAAATCTTAGCTCTTAAGGAAATATAAACTATGATCCTAATAAGGTATCATGTTAAACCTGGATATTAGTAAATATTTAATAAATATGACAATATCAAGTGTAGGTTAGGAGGTGGCACAATTGGAACTATCATATGCTACTGATAGGAATGTGAACTACTTTGGAAAATAACATGTCATGATCTTATAAATTTAAAATTCTTTGAATTTTATTTGAATGCTTTGAAGACAGTGCAATATACAGGTGATGTATTATTGAATTGTACACCTGAAACCTATATAATTTTATTAACCAATGTCACCCCAAAAATTTAATTTAAAAATAAAACAAACAATAAATAAAATGCACCTTTTCTATGACCAAGCAATCCCAGCAGGTGCCTTCTACCTGTACACTAAGCGATAACAAAGGAATCTTTCTCGATAATATATTTGACATTAGAACTCCTTCCTCTCATTTTACCTTATAAATACTTCTTAATTTTTTAAAATTAATCTGCTAAAATTTTTTATACTTATAAAATTTTAACTATCTATGACAATGCCAAAAATAAAGATTATATGTAAGACACAGAATTGCAGGTCAGAGTCAAGTGCATTGATGAGTAATGTCAAGTTTTAGGAATTTTTTAATGTATAGTAAAAACAATATAAGTCATTTGTTTATTTTACTCAATAAACTTGCTCTTTAAATTTTCCTATTCAATGTTTTAAAATTTCTGGATAAAACATGAAAAAGCTAAAGGCTGAACTTTTTCCTTACAACTGTTATCACTATGAAATATTTATAACACCAGACTTTTTCCTGAAAAACAAATAAAAAATGGTCTTTCATTCACCAAAAAAAGTACATGATTTTTATTTTGATTGTGAATGTTTTTGACATATTTAGAATTTTTATCTTTACTAGTATAAAATAGAGTGCATAAATTTAAATTCAGCTTACAAAAGATGAACTAGAATGTCTCTCATTTTTGAAATGATACTGCATAATTATCTTACCCTAAAAATATTGTACCTTATTTAAAAAGTAATAGCACAAGTATATTTTGTCTTTACTTTAAATTTCACATCAAATTTTCAAAACTTATATTCAGTGTTTAAACAGCGCCATTCTCAAACTATTCCATATTGTGACTGCTAGTAACCTATCTTATTCATTCTTTCATACACTCTAAGGTAAGCCTGATTTTGTTTGATATACATTAAATATAAACTGCACTCAATACACAGCCTCCACTGTAGTTATAGCAATGGCTATATGACATATTTCGAGACAATGTTATATAATAGTAATTTTGAATTTCTTGGCAGAGTTTCTAGTAAATGTTTAAGACAGAAAAGTAAAGCATTTCTAGATGTAGTAGCTAATGCAAATTCTCTCTAAGAAAATAATCAAACAGATTTCATTAGATTGAGTAACTATGTAGAAAAGCACAAAACAAAACAAAAACCTACAAACACAAAATTAGGAACAAGATTCAACAGAAATAACTTCAAATTATACTTTCAAATACATCAAGTATTCTAATTTAAAAATCAATAGAGTAGAAGTTACTATATATCCATTATCTAGATAAAGATGATGTGATTAAAAGTTGACCAAGGAAAAAGATGCTATCAAACATATCCTGGCAGATTTTTTTAAGTTAATGTTTTTAGAAATGAAAACTATACACATTACCATTAAAAACTTGATGGATAGTTAATAGAAAAATGAGTATAGAAGGAAATATTTATAAATGTGAAGATAGATTAGAACATGTTACCCATAATACAACACAGAAAGACAGGGATATAGAAAGTATGAACAAACAAAAAAAAACACAAAAATTAAATGCCAGAAGATAATGGAGCAATTTTTTTGTTGTTGTTAGTCAAAAATCTTATAGTGGCTGTACTAGCTTACAAATGTAAAGGACTGGCATAAGACTCTGAACTGAGGAAACATGTAGGCAAGAGTCAGTGGCTAGAACTGACGTGCCTGATGTAAGACGAAAGAGAGAAGACTGTTTTGCAAAGAGACAATTTCCAAAATTTAGAGGAAGATGGTGGGCTAGGTTTTCATAGATGAGATGTGGATCCATACAGAGTTGGACTGGGTTCATTTGGGGAAGAAATTGAAAGATGAGAATTTACCTGGATGGACAATACAATCCCATGAAAAGAATGAATCACTGGAAATCAATGGTCAAATAGGAAGTCTTAAGTGGAAAGCCTGAAAATATCAAATCGCTATGTGAAGGGAACTTCTAATGAGAAATTTTCAGTGTTGTAAGGTAATCTCTAATGGACCCCAAGAGAAAAGAGCTAACAATTTTGTAATTACAGCATCCA
The DNA here is from genome assembly GCA_003508835.1 of Eonycteris spelaea. NCBI lineage: Eukaryota > Metazoa > Chordata > Mammalia > Chiroptera > Pteropodidae > Eonycteris > Eonycteris spelaea. The sequence continues at coordinate 5,021,937 of PUFA01000104.1, forward strand.
GAATACTAACAGTAAATTAAAATCAAGACCATTCTGGCTTTCTTCTTACTTTCATAGCTCCAATGCTCAAGGGACCACAAACAGTGATAGTAAGCGGAGACAAATGTGAGCTGTACTCATCCTTTACGCTGAAAGATTTTCAGACTTGAGGTAAACTTGAACTAGGAAAGGGTGTCAATTATAAAATGGATGAAAATTTGGAGTTTTGTAATTGATATGTTAGTCTAGACTTTAATTAATGAAGAGAGATCTGAATGATTTTCTAACAAAGGGCAGAGAAATAATTATTTATCTAAATTAAGCTAACAGGAATGAGAAAATAATCAATTGTTTTCCACCTTATAATATCTAATCAATCTGGTGGAATAAATTAGTTATATTACATACCATCTGTACCATATTGGGCCTAGGAAGTTGGTGGGAGCACACAGAGTGGCTAAGGTAAAGAAGGACAAAGGGAGCAATCTAAACTTTTATCCAAACCTTCCTTTATTCTCTTGAAAACAAGTAACCTGAATTTTTATCATTTTTTTCTCCTGTGACTGCAGATGTGTTCTGCTTTAATTCACACACAGAAAGCAGTAGCACATTTTAATCAATCAGTTCTAAACTTCTCTAAACTTCATCTCAACCAAATCCAAAGAGCTATTATTTAAAATGAATGAAATACCATTTACTTTCAAAATCACTTTTAGTGGTGTTCTTTATAATTCAACAATTTAGAATTTAGAAAGATCAGTTGAAGGAGATTTTTAAGAATTACTTTTTTTTTCTCATTATCAAGCTGATGTGTGTGTGGTAGAAAAGTTGAAAAGCACAGAAAAATAGATTATAACACAGGTTATAATTTTCTACTGGTTATAATTTTACCAACCAGAAACAAGCAACGTTAAGAGCCTAGAAATAAATTTTCCTCATTTGAAATGCACATTTTTATACAATTGTATGATAATATTTTATAGTCATCTCTTTTTTTCCTACTATATACTTCATTTTCCCATTATCGTATGTATATTTTTGTATGATTTTACATTATTTATAGCATTTCATTATATGGGCATACCACAATTATTTAACCAAATCTTATTTTGACATTTAGGCATTTTTTATTTTTTCACAACTATAATGTTGAGTATGATCAATGTCTTCATCATTCATAGTTGAAGATTCTCTTTACATATTATAATCATTATAACTTATTAAAGGATCCACTTGGGCTCTAAGATATGTAAGTATACAAAACTGAATGGTGTTTCTCTTTAGGTTTCTAAATTGGTCCATTCTACACAATTATCTCAGTAACGTGTAGGCCAGAAATACCGTGCCAAATATTTGAAAATGTGAAAGCCTTTCTGAAATAAAGTCATTTAAATTTTAAAAGACTCACATCTAGTAACCACAGTACTTTGAACTATGTCTGCCTTAGTTTTGCAGTTAAATGAGACAGTAAGATTGAAAACAGCAGATAATAAAAGCAGAGTCCTAAGCAGTGAAATGAAATATCTTTTATGTCTATTTTCTTCATTTTGCATAATATAAATAGTAACTGTAATCTCTAAAATGATTATTTTTAATATTTCTTAACCAGTTTTTCCAAGAATGATTTTCCCTTACTAATTCATTTAAAAATTATTAAAACACAATTTTTGCTAAAACGATTACTTTATATAATTCTGTTCCATATTTCTACTCTATCCATTTTTATTTTACTTAAATTCTAGAAACTCATAAAAAGTGCCAATATGCTACTTCCACTAATTTAGAATCCTGTAATATAATTTTTAGCCTACCTGTTTTACCAACTGAAATTTAAATAAACCATTTATATTTTAAACACATTATTCTTTATATTTTGTTCTTATACAACATTTCATCAATGTCCCTGAAGACATTTTTTTTATAAATCACTTGGTCTTTAACAAATATTAGCAAAGTAATTATTGTAGGGTTTGTGCCCTTAGTAAAGTTAGTTCATTGTAGTCAGCCTCATGTAAACTTTACAGCAAAAAATTTTTTGGAGCAGTGGACCTCAAATTTTTAGTATGAATAATAATAAACTTATTAAATACACCCCAGTTTTAGATTTAATGAATCTGGGTGAAACCTGAATAATGTACACTTATTAAAATTTTCCAGTTGATGCTGATGCTCCTTTTCCAGGTAATTTACTTCAATAAATAATGTAAGATTTTGAACCATATGATTTCACTCATATGTGGGATATAAAACTGAAAGCAACAAATGAACAAGACAAACAAAAACTCACTGACACAAACAACAGTATGATGGTTACCAGAGGGGAAGGGTGGTGGAGCAAGGCAGATAAGGGTAAAGGTGGTCAAATATATGATGATGGAATGAGATTTGACTTTAGGTTATGAACACACAATACAATATACAGAATTGTACACTTGAAATTTATATACTTTTATTAACCAACATCATCCCAGTAAATTTAAGAAAATTAAAAGAAATACAACTTAAGTATTTCAATTTATAAATCACTCACATGATAAATTTAGACCTTTATATGGCACCTCCAAAGTCAAATTATCTTAAGCTGCTCTTATTACCCTGTTTTCATTCCACCACTCACTACTGCAAATCTAATCTTTCCTACAATTCTTGTTTCTGTTTGTGACACCATTATCTACCCATTTCCTTTATCTGAAAGCTTAGGCCTCTTCTACCCTCTCTCTCACCCCATATTTAATTAGTCACCAGTTCTCTTGACATTTAACTACCTCTCAGATCATTTTTATTTTGTGTTCTGTCTTAGTCTTCAAACTATATCATTTTGCTTTCTGCCTCTCAGGAGTAGACAAAATCAGCAGCAAAAAAACTACTTTGATTCTCTACTAACGAGACTGCATATATGTGTTTCTCTTCTAGAATGCCCTTCCTTCTTTTCTCTACATGATGATTTTTGTTTTCTTCAAATTCTAGTTCAAGCTTTCTTTCCTTCACATTCCACTTGCAAAGAAAACTAATCACTTATTTTTCCATTATCTTCGGGCCTTTTACATAATTCTCAAAAATGCAGCAATTGAGGATAGCAGCATACTTCATTCCTTCATGTCTATTTTTTCTTACCATCTCCTTTCTCTGGGCACAGAAGAATATTTGGAAGTCAGATGCATTTTTACCACTACCAGCTTTAAAAAGCGTATCTTTATAGAGTGTTTTCCTTTCCTTTATCAATCATATAAGTTCAGAATTAAAAGCTGCAACAGAAGCTTTATGCAACAAATACTTGTGTGTTTATTAATATATTTTTCTATTTCTGATTTCATTTACTAATATCTAGTTCCACATTAAATTTGATGAAAATTAGTAACTTGATATTTTGTGAAACAGAATCTCAAATATATTGTCAGATAGCCACTCTAAACTCAGATATAAGTACTCTATTTTCTTCTGTCTATAGCAGTTATTTTTCATAAATTAATGAAGCATTCTGTAATATGTTTACTTTTTGTTATTTTAGGTCAAATATGTTACTCTGTCATAAATAACAAATCAAGTCTTTAGTAAATCCCTACAAATATCTGAAAGTTTTAGTTTTAAATTTTTATTAAGATATAATTGACATATACTTTTTAAAAACTTCAAATTCTTACCTTTTTAAAAAAATGTTTTGCATTTGTATGGGTGTGTGTAGATTTAGAGTTGTCAAATGTTTACACCTATATTTTGATTTTTCCTTTCTCTAAAATGTAATCACATTGAAAACACTTGCCAAAGGTTAACAAATAGCTAGAAAAATCTTTATTAATTTAATACAGAGCTCTCTCTTCCTTGGGAACATTTTAAAATGTTCTTTACTTCCTGGGGACTTACAGCTTCTAAAAGTGTTATAACATACGAGGAAGAACCATATAATGTCAACAAAACTCCCCATACTTCAGTTTTCCGCCTCTTCCATTTTCGCTGATTGAATTAAAAATAATACATACATACATACATACATACATACATACATACATACATACTACAAATTAAAAAAAACATGCATAAAGGTATTCACCAATTTTGGGGGACTATTTTTCAAAGCTACTTTGAATGTTTTGTTTTTCTGTAGCAGTAAATTTTTGAAAAACGTATTCCTTCATCATACATACCTATGTTTGGGAACCTTATTCTTACTAAAATTGATTATTTCTGATTTTATTTCTTTCTCTGGTAACATCAAGCTAAACTTTGTTCCTCAAACTTCATTTAAAAAATCTTATTCAAAATTTTGGGTTTTTTTCCCTCACTTACTTGCTTTTTCCTTAATTACTTATTTTGGTGGATCAACAGAGAATATATTTTTATAATATATAATTATTTTTCTGATTTTCTTCTTGTCCTGATTCTTTAACTGTTAATAGGCATTTTCTCATTTTGTGGTCCTTTTCCCATAGTTTCTCCTATAATACAGGTTCAAATAAATGCTTTTTTTTTTTAGTTGTATTCTTTTTTCATCTAACTCTAACATAATCACCTTTTAATTCTCTCCAACCTTCAAGGCCATTACCGCTTGTTTTCTCACCTACCTCTATTACTTGTATCTTGGTTCAGAGCAGAACTAACCATTGTGAGAAAAATAGAGTAAATGCAAATTTAGAGGAATAACTTTTCTCCACCCTTATCTCTCACTCACCAGTAAAAAATACTAAAACCTGCCGGAGAGGAGAAATTAGCCTTTCCACAATATATTGGTTATTTATTGCTTCATAAATATATTATCACAAATGTAGGTACTTAAGTCATTTACATATATTACCTCACAGATTCTGTGGATCAGAATTTTGAGCAATGCTTACTTTGATCCTTTGCTTCAGGATCTCACAAAGTTGTAATCAAGATGCCCACCAAGCCGGAGTCTTCTGACACTTGACTTTGGACAGAGCTGCTTCTTGTTGAGGAAATACTTTTCTTTCTTCCTGGCTATTTGTCAGAGGCTGTTCTCAGTTCCTTACTATGTGACCTTCACCATTCAAATGCTGATAGTGGGCAGTTTGCTTCTTCAAAGATGGTAAGAGAGAAAGTCTCCTTGTAAGATGATGTAACCACCTTTACATCATGATACACGTCCTCTCATTTTTGCTGTATTCTAATGATTAGAAGTAATTTACAGGTCCCATCAATGCTCAAGGTTAGAGGATCTAATAATGTATGAATGCCATAAGGTAAAAATCATGAGAATCATCTCTGAGACTATTTCCTACAATGGATATAGAATTTCTGGATATTAGAGCTTTGGGGTTTTTAAATAATGTTTTCCTTGAATGTATTTGTATGTCTGGCAAGAACAGTGATTAACAGAAGTACCCCTGGAATTTGGCAATAATACTTGAACAGGAGTTTGGTCATTTTTCGTCTGGAAATTTCAGAATTGAAGAGAACTGCTAAGCTTGAAAGGCTACCACCACACCACTTTGTGGGCCCTTATGACTCAAAAACTGAAGGAAGAGAAACAATTTGTGGTATCCTGAGGAAAGGGGGAAAAAAATAGCGAAGGAAGAGGAGTTTGAGGGCTTGCTTATCACTCACCTGGGAAAAATGCTAAGTATATCCAGAGGAGATAGGATATGTATCACTGCCTGATCTTAAGAAAAATTTGGATGCACTCAGGGATACTCCAGCAGAGAATACTCCACAGGTTAAGTGAATCTTGAAAATATATTTATATCATTAAGATGTTCCTGGCTACAGAGTTCACTTAGTGAAGCCGACTAAGAGCAGAGACAACTTCATTCTACCACAAAGCACACTGCTGATATAGTATCCAGTATCTTCAGCATGAAAAAAAGACTAGGTAACAACCTCAGCAGTTGGAGAAGCAAAGAAATGGCCTCGACAAGTTATGTAAAATCCTTCTTCTGCCAATGAGCCATCAACTGTTTAAGATAATTTCTTCTACTGTTTTGTTACTCTTATTGTAAGAACCCATATGAGGATTGATAGGAAAAAGAAAGCACTTGGAAGAGTGAAAGATAAATAGAAAGAGTGAAAGGTAAGAATAATAGTAATATGATGTTTCACTGTATAATTGCCAAATAAAATTCTAATAAGCACATTACTTTAAAATTGCTTTAGTGCTGATATTATCATATAATGATATTAAATGTATAACTACTATGCTGAAACTAATATAAACTAATATTGACTATAACTGTAACTTTAAAAAAAATAATTGCACCAAACCTTAGGGATTGATTTGTGTAAGATTTAACGGTCATACATCAGTTTCCTTCATTTTCATTGTTACACATATATACTGATAGAAATCTCTTTGGTGTGGTCTTCCTTGGACATAGGTCTATACTTAAATATGAGGCACATTCACTTGATTCTTTATATATTTGTGGCTGCTGCCATACTGTTAGTCAGACAAATGTGAGCAACAAGGGCCCTGCCCTAGAGACCTCCCAAAGAACACCTCAGTGGTATCCGGGTATGCATATGCTCACTAGGCAGAATTATATAGCAGCCAAGTGTAAATCAAAATGACCTCACTTGCCAACACCTAAAAACACTTTTAGAAACACCCATCATGGCCCAAATATAACAAAGACCTCTCCTCCCCTGGAGTTGTTATAGCTATCTTCGCTAAATCCATGTGCCTCCTTGGGGCATGCTTTGTCTTTCTAAAATATAATTTTAGTAAATCTTTTCTAAATCTCACTGACCTGTGATTCTTCACTGTGTGAATGAGGAAGAACCAAGGAAAAATGCTAATTACATTTCAGCGCGGTTATCCACCTCCCTTGCCATTGGGGCGACACCGAAGTATAAATCGCCCCAAATGGTAAGAATACCACTAAACATACTTGTGATAGGTTTTCTTTACTCCCGAGAAAAGGGTGATTAATGAGTTGTTATTAACTTTCTTATTATATTCAGTCTCATTTCATATTTGTATAATCACACCGGAAATCTCATGAATAGCAATGAAGTTGGTCTTTTTAAATAGGAAGTTATTACCTGAGGAAACGACAAAATTCTAAATAAGTTAAGACACTTTACCCCTGCTCAGCTTAATAAGATTAATGCCAATGCTGATAGTCTCTGGACTATAAATAAGTAACAAAATAAAGTGAAATCAACACAAAAACTGTATTTCTTGAATTTAGTCATGTTCCTTCTAACAGTCTTTTAAACATATCTCCACATTTCTGCAGTTTACAGAACACACTTTCATTCCTAGCACCTGTGAAAAGCACATTAAAACACTTTAAATCATCCAAGGATCCACCCACTGCCATTTCCTTTGAATTCCACAGATAAAGGATCGCCTTTAGATATTCTCATGTCTTGTCTTCTATCCTTGTGTGATATTTTTGTTTTTTGGTTTTTTTCCCTCAACTCTTCTTTTTCACCTCATTCTTTAGAAGAGAATGACAAGTAGCCAAGCTATTCCAGAGAAGATCAGCTTCTGCCTATTCTACCTTTTCACACACATGCACTGCCAGCTCCTTCCACATTTAATTTCTTAGTTTAAATTTTTACTGTAATGTGCCTACAACTGCTTCAGGAAAAAAATGAATCTCAGGCTTTAACTCCTCTCTCTTGAAACACAGGATTTCTTGATGTTTCTTCTCAACTTCTCCTCATCAATCTTTTTGTTTCTTTCTGTTCTTTCCCTTTCCTTTCCAAAATGAGCTTCTTCAGTGTCTCAATTTAAATATCCTTTAGTTTTATTTCTGGCTATTATTTTTATTTTTTATTTCTTTTCTCATGGGTGTACTTAAGTTTTTTCAATAAATAACAGAAAATTATTTCATATTCCATACAAGGACAATTTAGGTTTAGAAAAAGTTGTTTTACTTAAAATGCTTTTTAACTAGCAAGACCAGGTGCTAATCATAGATCCTGAATCCTCAGTTCCATTCAATATCAATTTGTCAGTGTTATTTCCTTCTTCATTATAATTCACAGCACTCCTGTGAGAAAGCTGAATTATAAGCAATAAGAGAGCCATTTTCCAAACAGAGGAGTTGAAACAAAAGAGTTAATTGACCTGTGAGTGGAGAAACCACAGAGAACATAAAATTCGATCAACAAAACCACACCATCATAGCAGGCGAGAGTGAATTTTGATTAGTGAGAAAATGGAATGAATTTTATAGCAAGAACCTCACTAATTCATACTAATTGGAAGCCAAAAAAGTGAAGATTTTTGAAAAATTTTAAAATATAGATATTAAAAATATTTTCAGTTACTTATAATTTGTGGTTATTTAAATTGTAATAAGGTTTTATTAATATAAATTGTCGAGTTGCTTTAAGTATTTAGGGTAAAAGCATGTCCAAATTGTTGCTAAGCACTTAGAAAATTAAGCAAGTTGATATTACCAATACAGACTAACATAATTTTTAAATTAATACAGTTTAAATAAATGCACACATCAACAAATACATCATTTTTAATTATACATGTATATACAATTAGAATACAATGAGGGAGATTATTGATGGCCTAATTTCTTCTATGTGTCATAGAAATGCAATATTCTATAGGAATTTAGAGAATAGGAGGCCAGATAGCAATGCAAGGTAGTGTTCAAGGTACATGTGTTGTGTTGCCTCTCTCGTAGATCAAATCACTGACGGGCTCTCGTAAAAAGTCCCCTCATTAAAAGTAATTCTATTACCTCATAATTACACTCAGTGCCTGTGCTTGCTCCACTCCTCTTCCACATTGGTCCCAGGTTATGGTCCTAAAATTTAAACTAGATTTAGTTACTTGCACATAAAACATTTAATGGTTGATTATCCCATACAGAATAAAATGAAACTCCTAAGCAGAATCTTACAGGTTCTTCATGATCTGATCTCACACTGTTCTTTCCTCAACTCCCATTAGACTACAGTATATCTTAAGAAAATGCAGCCTCATACCTTCAAATTTTATAGTCTGGTGCTTTTTAATGCAATTTTATTAACTTAAAAAGTACGTTTTCCACTTCTAACTTTGAAAATTATACCCATCTTTTCAGGTTCAGTGCTCAATACAACATTTTTTTTTTTTTCTGATGGCCGTTCCAACTTCCTAAAATCACAAATTACTTCTTAGTGCTTAAGATGAATCTGTCACAAAGGAACACTTATGAGCTACTTAAATAATTTCTCATATGTTTTATTCACTAACTGAATAAAACTGTTCATCTCCTATATTATCTTCTCGAATTTCCACCTATTCCCTTTGAAGTCAGAATCAATCTATTTACACAGGAAGGAAGTATAAATAAATATGTTTACTGCTCTTACAACCATCAAATTGGGGGACTGCTCAGGTTGACTTATTTAGAATGCTGCCTCTAATTAATTAAGAGCTAAGGAGTTGAGAAGTTGATGAGAGAGCTTTCCTCTCAGTGTCAAAAAAGAAAAATAGAAACCACTCTGAGTATTGTAAAACAGAGATATTTTAATTAAGGAAATTGCTCTCCAAGGATGATAGGTTTTCTGATTTAAAACAACAACAACAACAACAACAACAACAACAACAACAACAAAACCATAAAAACTGTATCCTGATTACTATAGAATACAACTGAGAGAAAATAAATTAGACCTAAACAAAAACAGAAATCGATCACTATTATGGTCAGAGTACTTAATGTTAAAGGTGCCAATTCTACCAAATTAATCTAAAACTACAATGCAATTCCAGTTAAAACCTCAGTAGACTTTTTAGGAGGTAGGTAAACTGATTCTAATATCCACAGGTGAATTCAAAAAACCAAAACAATTTTGAAAAGAAAGCAGTGACATTATTAAACAGGATAGTTTGGGCATGAACACAGCAAAATAGATTAAAAATACAAAATACCAAAATAGCTCGCTCATATATAGACATTGAATTTCAGTTAAAATGCAAGGAAATTAGTAGAAATGGATAGACTTTTCAACAATTGGTTCTGTAATAAGTGATATCCATATGCAAAGAATAAAAACAAAATAGAACTTTGATTGACAATCACATAATATACAAAAATTAATTCAAAATAATCTTTAACCTTGTTGTAAAAGCTAAAAGTGTAAAACTTCTAGAAGAAAACACCTTTATGGCATTGGTTAGGCTGATTTCTAAGAGACAACAACAAAAGCATAATTTATAAATGAATGATTGGTGAATTGTGCTCATCAAAATAAAAGGTTCTGCCCTTCAAAAGATACTGTTCAAAGAATAAAAGACAAACCACAGGCTGAGAGATAATGTATGCAAATTATATCTGATAAAGAATACATATTCAGAATTATAGATAATTGACTGCCAAAACTCAATAATGATGAAAATAAACAACTCAGTATAACAAATGAACAAAGATTTGACAGACATTTCACCAAAGATGAAATATGGACGGCGAATAATTAAGATATGTGGATGATAAATAAGCATACTGATAAATGTGCAACATAATTATTATGAAATGAAATGAAAATTACAATGAGAGAAGATATTCCATATCATATGCCATCAGGGAAATGCAAATTAAACAACAGTGAGATACCAATACACACCTATTAGAATGGCCAAAACTCACTGACAACACCATACTGGCAATAATATGGAGCCAAAGGAACTCTAACACATTGCAGGTGGGAATGCAAAATTGGACAGCCACTTTGGAAAACAAAACTAAATATACTCTTGCCATGTGACCCAGCAATCACATTCCTTGGCATTTACCCAAGGAATTGAAAAGTTATGTCCACACAAAGATCTGCACGTAGATGTTTATAGCAACTTTATTCATAATTGCCAAAACTTGGAACAAATGAGATATCCTTCAGTAGGTAAATAGATAAATAAGCTGCAGTATATCTAATCAATGGGATATTACTCAATCCTAAAAAGAAATGAACTATCAAGCCAGAAAAGACATGGAACTTTAAATGTATATTAGTAAGTGAAAAAATCCAATCTAAGAAGTCTATATACTATATGATTCCAACAACATGATATTCTGAAAGGGAAAATTGTGAAGGCAATAAAAAGATCAGTGGCTTCCAGGGTGGAAATTGGAATGAAAAGATTAATAGAGCACAGAGTGTATTTAAGGCATTGAAAATATTCTGTATATTAGAATGATGAAATATGTTATTATACATTTGCCCAAACTCATTGAATACACAGCACCAAGAGTGAACCCAAAGGTAAATCACAGATTTTGAGTGATCATGATGTGTCATTTATATTTATATTGGTGGAAAAAAAAAAAAAGTACCATTCTGATGGAGTGATGATGATAGTGAATGAGGTTACCTGTGTACAGAGGCAGGGGATATATGGGAAATCTCTATACCTTTCTCTCAAGTTTGTTGTAAACCTAAAACTACTTTAAAGAAAATAAACTAACACACACACACACACACACACACACACACACACACACACTATGGATAGAAATGTAAAATGGTAGAGTACTCTGGAAAAGTTTGGAAATCTTAAAAAGTTAAATATATTACAGTTTACTTCTATATGTTTACCCAAGAAAATGAAAATATATGTGCCTACAAAGAAATTGTACCAAAAAAAAAAAAAACAAAAAACAAAAACAAAACAGTTCATTGCATCTTTATTTGTAATCACCAAAATTTGGGGATGATGCAAATGTTCATTAATGTGTGCATGGGTGAATAAACTATGGAATCTATGCAATTGAATATTACACAGGAATAAATAGCAATTAACTATTCAAATGTCCAAAATTACAAATGAGTCTCAAAATAATTATGCTGACTAAAGGAGGCTAGACAGAAACTGTTGAACACCATGTGATTCCATTATATAAAATTGTAACAAACACAAACCAAAGTCTAATGACAAAGTGTTTTACGGATACATTTAGGCAAGCAGAGGAGTTAGATTTAGGAAGTAGGGAAGTAAAAGATTACAAAGGCATATAAGAAACCTTTTGGTGGTGATGAATATATTATTATCGTGATAGTAGTGATGGCTTATTTTGATGCATATATATGTCATAACTTATTATTGAGAGCTTAGTTAAGCTACTCCATGGTATTGTAACCACACTGTAACCTCAACAAACTTTATTTCATTTATTTAATATAGTTTTTCCTGATTCAAGCTGATTTTTCCTAGGTAATGGCATTGTGACTCACTTGCTTTTTCCACGCTCCCTCCCTATATGTCTGCTCTTTTAATCATTAAGCCATAGGACATAAGATTTATCCAGCTCAAGTCTACGATCATGGAGACAATAAGTTTTGGTTAAACTAAGGAGAGCATTTTAGCCTTAGATGTGTTTTTCAGCTTCATACCCATCAAAGCAAAACAATAACCTCACTAGCCATGGGACCAGCCAGGATAGTAGCAGGCTGATTTCAGAACCTCCAAACACAATAATCAATTACCCCAGCCCCAACCAATCATCCAATCAGTAGCACTAGCCGCCCCCAATTCCATTAGTTTTCATGATGACTGATTTTTCCCTATATAATCTGTACTACTGAGCTTCCACCACCCTCCACCCACCCTTCCCACAGGAGGTGGGGCAGGTTGTTGACAGTATTAGCTCACCTATGTCTCCGGGACTTGCAACTCACTAAAATTAATCCTTACTTTCTTTGCTGCATATCTACACACATATCTTTTTCTTTTATTTGGACACATGCAGGCAGACAGATCCTTTTTGTTCTGGTAACAGTACTGTGCCTTCGCATCCATTTTGTTTGGCCAACTAGGTTTGGGGGCCTTAAATCCACATTAGCCCCTCATGCAAGGTCATGCCTTAGATAACAGCCCACAGATTCACCAGTAGGTATAAGTTCTTGATATGAATTGCCAACACCCTTGTATAAACAGTCTCTCCTGGCTCCTAGGGTATTCTCCTTGCATGCCTCTTAGTTAAGACCCCCATGAAGCTTACCCAAATCCCACACTTTTTGATTTGCATTGACCAATTAGGTATTATGTCCAGGAACTCCATATCACCACACACCACATCACCATAAAATCATATGGCCTAGGTCCTTCTTCTTTCTGCCTGCACCCAACCTTTACCTCCTGATGTGGTACCTCAAGGTATGCTGCATACCTTCTTCAGAGCCTGTGAGAAATAGTTTTTTAATTCAGTTCATCTTGTTGTGTTTTTGAGAATTGCAGCTTACCTTCTAGAACCCCAGGGCTCTACTTAAATGTGGATTTAATGATATCACAACACCTACCAAAATACACACTTGAAATATGTGCCAATTATTTTGTTTCAATGATATTTCAATAAAATTTTCTAAAAAGGTTCAAATTATTAACAAAATGTAAAAAATTAATGTGAGATCTTTCATATCATTATTATATTACATAGCTGTTACATTCTAGGATATGTACAAATAATTAAAATCTGTTGTTATCTCCATTTCTGGGTGAAGATAAAGAAGCTTGAAAAGATTAAATAATTTACCTTTAAAAAAAGTATATGTTTCACATTTTTAAAAGAACATTTATATTACTATGTTTGTTACCTACTAAATGGTAGGTGTTTGTATCTCCCCTTTCATTTCTAATATTTAACATGTATTTTTTTTCATTAATCAGGATAGTAATATTACCAATACTCTAGCACTTGTACTCATTCATCATTTTAAGATTTTACTATTTTATTTCTAATTTAATTTTAGTGTCTTTGACTTCATTTTATGGTTTTCTTTCAATATTCTTGATTTTGAGTTGTCAATTTTTATGTTTTAATTCTTTCATACATCCAATAATTTTTCCATTTATTACTACTTTTATTAGTAATACTATTCATATTGATATTCATAATAGCTACATTTTAATGTCGATCACTTTGAGAACCATTTTTATAATATTATCTCAACCTTGTTAAGAATCCTATAATAAAGACCAACTTATGAGAATTATTTCACTGAAAATAGATACCTATCTAATGAAGGTCAATAGATTAAGGCTATAAAACAATCCATTTATTTTATGGAAAACTGAAACAGGAGAAGTATGAAACAGTGTTCATAACAGATTTGGGCACTGGACTTATGAGAGTATGTAACATAAGGGTCGATTTTGGCACTATTGGCAAGTGAGAGTAATGAGCAGAGAGAAGGTAGAATGTAACAGACATCTGGAGAAACAGAGATAACAAACACTTTAATATCAAAAAAGAGTAGTTTCTTTTTCTTTGTTTGTATAAAGAATTAAAGTTGTTACTTTTTCAATAAATACATTTTTTGTTTTAAGCACTAATAATGTAATCTTTAGTCTCTAACATGGGAAAAAATACTTGAGTCATCAAGAATGATTTTATGCAGGCTATAGTATTAATTTACTAAATAAAAGATAATTTTCTTTCCCAAAGTTAATTTTAAAAACCTCTTTTTCCTTTTTGTTCTTCCTGCTTCTCAGTTTTTAAATTTCAGTCATTGACATAAACTGTAAATTTCTGAGTAAGAGAGTTTAATGGACATTTCTTCCAGAAGCTGATGGTATATTTTAAAAATCATTGAATTATATCTGATTTAAACAGGAAGTACAACTTATTTCTTCCCTGTAATCTTCTATCATCACAAGTTTCATTTTTAACACATTTTATGTGTTAACTTTACAGAGTACAAAAAATAAAACTCCAAACTTAGTAACTCATACTAAACAATTAATACCCATCTACCTGTGAATTGCCCACTTTCCTTTTGAAATTTTAGAGCCCACCTCCTTCTTCTTAGTCCAGAATGGCATGTAAGTCTCAAATAACCAATGAGTCCTTGGGTCTCATATTGTTATGGATATTTTATCTTGTTAGGTTTTCTCAGTTGATTTAATAATAGTCAGCCAGAAGGACTTACAAAGGTGAGAGGAACATCATTTTCTGCTCCTATCATGCTAGCATGATAAGAAATTTTTGATGTTCAAAAAAGTTGCTTGCTTATGTGTTCGTGTATGAGGGGAGATGTATTTAAATTACCACAATTTTTGAAAAGTTATTGCATACTCTTCTATAATGCAAGACCATCAAGGAATATTTCAGACATATATCCTGCCTTCTGAAATCTTACATTCACCAAAAACAACAATAAGAAAAATCAAACCTTGGACATTTCTCTTACAATAGTAATCTTAAAGATTCTGGTGATAGGTATGCTAAATAAATTCAAACTTTATACAATAGTATATAAATATAAAACTGGGTCTAAAACACACACACATATAAACAGAACAAAAACAAATTTGAGAATTATACTTCAAAGAAAATACATCTAAATTAAGTCCTGGGAATTTCTATGTCCAGAGACACTAAAGGACAAGATAAATCTATTTGAAATAATAAAAATTGTATAGGGAAAAATGTGTGAAATACTTGTATTAGACTTTTAAGAATCCACTTTCCAAATTGTTTTATGATCGTTACTAATATTATTTAGCTTTTACTATTTCTCTAAATATGCATAACATTAAAAAACTACTTTTGTATTGAGCTGTGGTTTTCATAAGGGATAATTCTTTTTCAGATTTGTAAGTTCTTAGTGGGTTAAAGGATATTTGCTAAATCTCATGGATATTTTGTTAGATTTAGTTAAAAGACCTCAGAGATAACATCCCATGGAGCTTTTAAATATCAATGGTTCTGTAAATTATTGATTAAGACCTAGATGAGATTTATCATGATGAACTGAAAGTGTCCCTGATGTACAAGCTCAGATGATTTTCTTTAGTACTCAGAGATCTGGCTAAAACAGCTGATAAATTTATGATTGTGTTTTCTCAGCAGATGTGAGAAAGGGCAAAGATACAATAGAATTTGGGGCATTTACATCATCAAAAATTGAATTTATATACATAAAGAAGAAACTTAAGACAAGGAGGGCATTTTACCTTGGGAGAAATTCAAAGCATCAAGCAAATGGTGGTTTATGGAAGATGAAATAATAAATGCAATTGGAGTAAGTTGTTCACAGAGTGGTTGTAGATAGTTTAACTTTAGAAATGAAGTAACTGCTGATGCTATTATATTTGGATAATATGGCTGTGTGTGTTTGAGTGGCTGCAATAAAGTCTAATTGAAATGTTTTGGCTGTAAAGAAGTAAAAAAAATGAAATTTACCATCTTGTAGGAGTTTCTATAAGGGCAGACAAATCAACAGGGACAATATTATGACTTGAGATAGAGAAGCACCATTACTTTGTATATAAAAATCTTTCATAAACAGGAAAATATTTGACACATGGCAACAGTTAAAGTGAATACCAAATTTCACATGCCAAAAATGAGAAAGGAGTTTTCAAGAACATAAGAGATATAAGTGATTTAAAGGCAGCACTAGGGATCTAGATGGATACAGTCTCTACCTCCATGTAAAAGACTTATAATTAATATTAGCTGTTCTGTTACCCACTAACTGTGGAGTCTTGACTTTACTGCTTAGACTTTTTAAACTTGTTTCTTATCTGTAAAATAATAATAATGATTACTTTAAAGGCAAATAAAATTAAATACAAGAGGTTAAATTATCCTTACCGAAAATAAGGAAAGAGACTACCACCTTTTCCTTTTCTTAGAGTATTTATTTTAGAAACATAATAAAATAAACTTAACCAAAGAGGTGAAAAATTTGTACACTGGAAGTTATAAGGTACTGATGAAAAAACTGAGGACACAAATAAATGTAAAAATATTCTATGGTCATGGATTAGAAGAATTATACTGTTAAAATGTCTATAACTACATAAAACTTTCAGATTTGGTGAAATCTCTATTCTAATGAAAATTGTGAAAAATTCCAATGGCATGTTTTGCAGCCACATGCTAAACAGTCCTAAAATTTTAATAGAACTGAAAAAGACCCAAAGCAATATTGAAAAAGAGAACAAAGCTGGAAGCATCACAGTTCCTGATTTCATACTATATTATGAAGCTATAGTATTCAAAACAGTACGGTATTGGGATAAAAACAGACACATAGGTCAATGAAACAGAATAGAGAACACAGAAATATATACATGCATATATGATAAATTAATTTTCAGCAAAAAAAAAAAAAAGCCAAGAATATAGAAAGTTGAGAGTACAGTCTCTTCAGAAAATGGTGTTTGAAAAATTGGACAAACACCTGCTAAATAATGAACTTTACCCTGTCTGATATCATACAGAAGAACCAACTCAAAATTGATTGAAGACTTGAACAGAAGACCTAAAACCATAAAATTCCTGAAGAAAACAGAAAAAAAGCTCCTTGCCAATCATTATTTTTGGGGGGCGGGAGGATTTGACACCAAAAGCAAAGGCAACGAAAGTGAAAACGAGCAAGTGGGGCTACATCAAGCTAAAAACTTCTGCATAGCAAAGGAACCATCATAACGAAATAAAAAGGTGACAGGGGAACGGGAGAAAATATGCAAATTTTATATCTTATAAGTGGTTATATATTTATAAAAAGAAAACACAACTCAGTAGCAACAAACAAATAATCTCACTAAAAAATGAATATAAAAACTGAATAGACATTTTTCCCAAAACAAAATGGTCAACAGGTACATGAAAAATGTTCAGCCTCACTAGTCATGAGAGAAATGCAAACAAAACTATAATGAGATATAATTTTACACTTATTGGAACAGATGTCATAAAAAACACAAGACAGAAATTGTCATTGAGGTCAAGCAAAGGGAAGCATTTTGTATGCTGGTGTGAATGTAAATTGGTGCAGCTGCTATGGAAAACAGTAATTGACATTCTTCAAAAATTAAAAATAGAACTACCCAATCATCCAGGATTCCCACTTCTGGGTATATATCCAAAATAATTTAAAAAGTATTTCCATGAGATAGCTGCACTTCCAGTTCACTGCAACATTATTCACAATAAACAAGGGATGAAGCAATTTAAATTTTCAATGCTGTATGAATGGAAACTGTGGTACATACATACAATGGAATATTATTCAGTCATGAGAAACAACATGCTATACCACTTGGGAGAACATGGATGGACCTGGAGGACAATATGCTAAGTGAAATAGCCAGACAGGGAAAAACAAACACTACATGGTATTGCTTATATGTAGAATAAAAAAAAAAAAAAGAAAGTCAAACTCACAGAAACAGAGAGTAGAAAAGTAGTTGCCAGCTACTTAGGGTGAGCAAAATAGGAAGAGGTTGGTAAAGGGTACATGATTTCAGTTACAAGATAAATAAGAGTTGAGTATATAATGTAGAACATGGTGACTATAGTTGATAAAACTATATTGTGTCATTGAAATTCACTAAGATTATTGAACTTAAGTGTTCTCACACCCCCAAAAAGAAAAAAAAAATGTGTGAGGTGACGGATTTATTAATTAATTGGATGAGGAGAGGGAATCTTTTCACAAGGTACACATATTTCAAATCACCCCAATGATTTAAACATCTTACAAATTTACTTGTTAATTATACCTTAATAAAGTTGAAACTTAAAAAAAAAGAAAACGTATCCTCTGTCCATGGATAGGAGACTTCATATTATTAAAATGTCCATACTATCCAAAGTGATTGTAAGATTCAATGGAATCTGCCATTTGCAACATGAATAGATCCTGAGATTATCATCCTAAGTGAAATGAGTCAGACAGAAAAAGTTGAGAACCATATGATTTCATCCATACGTGGGATATAGAACTTAAAGCAACAAATGAATAGGACAAACAAACAAAGACTCATGGACAACAGTAGTGGTTACCAGAGGGAATGGTATGGAGGGATAGTAGGAGATAAGGGTAAATGGAGTCAAATGTATGGTGACAGAAGGAAATTTAACCTTGGTGAAAATGCAATAGACAATGACATATTCTAGAATTGTACGCTTAAACCTATATAATTTTATTAACCAATGCCATCCCAATACATTTAATTAAAAATTAAAACTTTTAAAAAGCCCTCCCCCCAAAAAAAAAGTTAGACAAAAAATTGTGTCTGCCTCATTAAAATATGGGAATCCAACAATGAACATACAATTTGGATAGAAATCTGAACAACGGGATTTCTTCCCACTCACTAGTTTTACATTAACAGCATGTATCCTGTGTCTTATGTATTGTTTTGTTATTTAATATCTGATAATATTCTCAGATTGTAAAAAAATAAATTTGGCTTAGAAAAAAAAAATTGTAAAAGAGTGAAACCACATTTTGTATTCGTGTTTATAACATAGGGACTCTAGGCCAGGAACCTGTACCTGGGATATTCCAGAAAAACCACCAAGAGGACCAGAGGGGTGTGATATGTAGTTTATTATCCACAGTACAGTGGAGTTTCAGCAGTGGCTGGTTGGACTGAAGGAAAAGGCACCTGACCAAAAGCAAGCAATGCACTCAAGCAGAGGGGGGGTAATCTCATTGGGAGAGCAACTGCTTCTCAGGTGGATAGGAGCAAGATGTGCTGCTTGGCTATAGGAGCAGAAAACGTTCATGGGAACAGACACTGCAGAACGTGCTTTATGTACTGCTTTCTTTGGCTGCTGTCTGGGCAGCCAGCAGCCTTCTGAGTACACGTAGGGCTATGTTCTGAATTAACCCCACACTCTACCCCAATATAGATCCTCTATCTCACATTCTTTGTGTTATTTCTTACAGATGGGGAGTTCCTGGTGATTAGAGTATTTGTGCATTGTATCTAAATACTACAAATATAATAAAGGCTATATCCTAACAATAACAATGGTATATATAAGTCAAGCAGTCTTCTTACCAGGTAATGGCCCCAAGAGCCTAAGATGGACCACATAGGGTCCCATGTGGAAGCGTTAGCTAGTTCTATCTACTAGGTGAGGCTAGCTGGTGCTGTTGTCAGAAATTCTGTGCAGACCTAACACAAAGAACCCCAGGCATAGCTCTCTGGAGTGACATATATAGCTAATTCACACAAGTGTGCATGATCATTGATGGCTAGTGTTTGTATGGTCCTCACCACTTTTGGGGCGGCTGTAAAAACTATCTGTTGTTCCTTCCACCAATCCTATGTGGCCCCCTTGTGCACAAGGCTATAGAGGGTTTGTATTAATTGTACTTCTATGGCATGAAAACCCTCTAACATCCTAGGAAACCTAAGAACTCCTGTAGCTGTCTATCTATGGTGGGTAGAGGAAAAAGCCTGAATCTTATCTACCTCCACCACGGGGTTCACTTTCATCTTACCCGACCAGACCATCCCTATGAATCTAATTGACAAGCCAGGGCCTTGCAATTTGTTTTCATTAATGGAGTATCTTTTCCCACAAGTGTGTCACCAAGGCTGGGGCAGCTTGCTATAAGTCTGAGTCAGAAGTTAGTATGACATTATCAATATACTGGTACAAGTGTATTGTGAAGAGTTTAGCCTAACCAGTTAAATCCTCAGCCACAAAACCATGGCAGATAGAGCTATGGAGCTAACCCAAGGGTAGGTCAGTAAAGGTCTATTGTTACCCTTCCCAGGTAAAAGCTAATTGATTGTGAATGTCAATTGAGAAAAATGGATTAGCAAAATCTAGAACAAAATGGTAAATTCCTAATTCTACAGTCAAAGTGTCCATGATGGTGGTGACTGGTTAAGACAACATAAAACTAGAAAACTATTTTGATAAAGTACAAAATCCTTGTTTTTTATTCAGAAAACTTTTTCATAACATGGTAGCGGTTCAACAGTCCCAAGAAAGCTTGTCTTGTTCAAGAGAGAAAAAACTGAACTCTAACATTGTATTAGCTTAACTATATACAATGTTTCCTCTTTTAAGATTTCTCTTCACAGACCTTCTATAACGTTCTTTATCCCTTCAGTTCACCTCTTCTTATTCCTTAAGAAATAACTAACTTTAGGACAAACTACTTGAATTACCTTTAAAATAAATCTCTATACCTTATACCTTCTGCTACTAAAAACACACATTTTCGTTTCTATTATAATATGAATGTTTTAACTCTCAGAGATCTCAATTTCTAATGGCAGTTAGAAAGTAAACAATTAACATCCTTAGGTTGGTGAATTTATGAATATATTTTGTAACCTCTAAAAATATTTTATTTGCCTTCGACAGTTTTACAGAGGCTGGAAAAAGGCAGTGGCAGGGTACAGCTTGATGAGACTAGCCGCTTGCCTTCAAAATTGCCCCATTTCCTCCCCCCCCCCCGGTTATCTCAGTTTCAGGCGGTGTCGGCTGCATTCATATTTTTGGCCATCTGCAAGACCTTGAAAGTTACTGAGAGTTAGAAAATACTCAAGATCTTTAATTGTGCCAGGTTAAGTCAAAAGTCATAGTAAGTTTGTTCATTAGTAAATCTGTTAAAATCTCCGAATAATGTGCTACAATGTTCTCTGCATAAAGCTAAGCATCATTGGAGTGCCTGCAGAAGGATCAGCCCACTGAGGTCCTCAGCTCTTCTCTCTGAAAGAACAAAATGCCCCTACTTTCTGTAAAATTTGTTAGAGGCCGGTAGGCATCCTGGGGGCATCCTCCTATTCCCTTGGCAAACCCCAAGAATCTAAAAGGCTTGCCACATTGAACAACATGGACCCAGAGGCCCACTTTGAGATTCCCCCTGGCATTGAGATTCCCTCTAGCAGAACCCCAGTTCAGGATTCCCCCTGGCGGACTCAGGAATACCCCTGACAGACTCCCACCAGATATAGTCATACCCAAGGTCAACTCAACCCGGTATGTTATGTATACTATCCTGATGACTATGCCGATTGTGACGCGGGAGCTCCAGGCCAGGAACCTGCACCTGGGATATTCCAGAAAAACCACCAGGGGGGACCAGAGGGGTGTGACATTTCTTTTATTATTAATGGAACTGGGAGCTGCAGCAGCAGCCAGCTAAAGCTGATAAGAAAAGGCACCCCTCCAAAGACAAGCAACATCTTATGCATGCCAGCAGAGGAGGGTGTGGGGAGAAAGAAAGATGGCTGCAGTCAGGCTCCCTCCGGACACCTTTAGCAGCTAACTTCCAAGAGGAAGTGACTCAGCACTTCTCCCCTGATGTAACCATGTGCCTGGTACCCATGCGTGGGCTTCTAGCAGTGTGCCACTGTTGTTTAACTTGTGTGTGAAAGGCAGTGCCACCCTGTGAGGCTGGGTGTGCCCTTGTTGGCATGAAGAGCTATGTCTCAGTTGCCTATAGCTCCCCGCATTTTCTTCCAACTGCTCAAGTCTTGTACTCCTTACCTCGGAACTTCAAATCTGCAGCAACACAGAGAGGCTATTTCTTTGGGGGAGCAGCCACTTTCTTAGGCGGTGGGAGCAAGATGTGCTGCTTAATTATAGGAGCAGGTAATGTCTATGGGAGGAGCAGAAAACATCCATGGGAACAGGCATTGCCAAAAGCTGTATGTGTGCTGCCTTCCTTGGCTACTGGCCGGGTAGGCAGCAGTCTTCTGAGTATGTGGAGTATGTTATGAATTAACCCTAGTGTTATAGGGTGACAATCTATTAATAAAAATATATTCCGAAGGATTATATTGAAGAACAAAGATTATGGATTAAGTTCCTGCTACACTGATTTTATATAATGTGAGAAATCTTTATAGAAATGTCTAAGAGATGTCTATAATTGTGAGATTGGTACTCTAAAGGAATGTCAGATATTTAGAGATGTTGGTCATATTTTTGAGTTTGTAGTTGAAAGCATAACCAGAAATAAATTCCAAAGTTAACAAAACAAAAATATGAAGGCTAAAGACAAATTCTTATGACTATCAATATAAGGTTTAAGGAATGTGGGATTACCAGGGACAGTGTTTTATGTCATCCATAATTTTTCATGATTTCTTCGCTATACATTCTACTTTGAATTATTCATGCACTTGAATTATTACCTCAAATATGATCATTGTGTCCAATTGATTTCTTTATTCCTTAAACTTTTTGGACAGAGAGATAGACCTGGGTAATCAATAAGTATTTGTTTTAATTAAAATATGAAGCAGTAAGTGATATAATAAAAAGCAGAAAAAGTGTATAAAAAGATTACTTAAGAAGAGTGTAAACCAATAAACAAGCTGCTGTATATTTTGGAGCCTAGTTACTTTAAAGCTGTAGCTGTTGGCATTGATAAAATAGAAGTATGGACTATTCTTTTTAAAAAAAGAAAGAGAGGGAGATGGAGAGTGAGAAAAGAAAGACAAGTTATCTCTAATTCAACAGTATTGAAGTACAGAGAAGAGTAAGTTGGCTGAAGTGAAGAAACCAGAAGAAATAAAGCCAGAGGTATTATTAGCCAAAGTCGAAGCAATTAATTATATAACAACCTGGAAGAACTGAGAGGTGTTAATTAAAGAGTTTGCCAGGGAAATAAGATAGATGTGAGGAGTGACGGACAGAGTTATAAAAGTTAGGCAGACAATTCAGAGTTAAAGGGAGAATATTTTAGAGCATTCAATTTAATTTAACAAGGCAACTTGAATGTCATTTTCTTAATAAAAAGTTTTCAAATTTTACAGCAATTTAAAGGAACATTATATTTTGTTTGAATTTCTCTTCTATACCTTATTAAAATCTATTTCACATCGGTAATTTGTATAGATTATATCATACCTGGATTTTGCCATGTTTGTGTCCTGGTAATCTACTTTGTAAACACTGACATTTATTTCCGTGTTTGCTTTCCTTATCATAATGAAAATCACTTTAGAGAAGATTGCCTTTATCATTTTGAACTATCTTGTACTACAGAGAGCTGGATACTAAGGAGGTATTCAGTAAACGTTAAATTTAACTAGACTGTCTTTCATATTTCTCTTACCATCTTAATAGACCATAAGCTTACTTTATAAAGTTAATGTACCTTGGCACACTATTTTGTACC
Source organism: Eonycteris spelaea (assembly GCA_003508835.1). Classification (NCBI taxonomy): domain Eukaryota; kingdom Metazoa; phylum Chordata; class Mammalia; order Chiroptera; family Pteropodidae; genus Eonycteris; species Eonycteris spelaea. Next base: position 5,045,715 of record PUFA01000104.1, read on the forward strand.
TAATAAGGCAGAATTAAGAACAGTCTACTGAATGAAGATCATTAATCACTGACATTACCTAAAAACCTGTTTTCAGAAAGAACTACATATTCAGATCTATGTGACCATGTTTGCATAGTATTTTGTTGGACTATATTTTTCAACTGCATGACAACTTGTAGAAAAATTTTAAAAATAATTTCTCAAGAAAGAAATATATAAAAATGGGTTAATTTATCAGATATTTTAAATTTTATAATGAAACACACACACACACACATACATACATGAAACAGACACTTTATTATTGGATCCCTGGAAGCTTGTTGGAAATTCTTATTCCAAAATAACAGGTAAATAAAAGGAAATAATGAAGCTTATTCTGCCTTTCCTGCATCATCTATTCATATGGTAATTAAGCAATAAATGAGGCCAAGATTTGCATTATAAAGACATTTCAGTTAATAAATGAAGACTGAAGATTAAACTAGAAAAAGTCCAGTGTAAGATCATTCTAGAAATACATTATCTAAGAAGTAATTCTGAAAAAAAGCAAAACTCTTAGATAGAATGCAAATGGGAAATTTCATAAAAGATGGAACCTGTTGATTAGCCTTAAACACCTCACACAATAAGAGAGACAATCAGACATTATGTAACTCCTAAAGGAATCACTCAGTATCACTAAAGAATTATTCTTGCCAACAGCAATAACAACAACAACCTAAATCTGAATAAGCCTTTGGAGCTAACAGATTTTTTTTTAGGAAATTCTGGTGGCAAAGGAAAATATTAATTAACACTATGTGGATATAATCAGTATAATCTAAAATATGATATAGTTTACAGGATAAATTATTCGATTTCTTTCACAAATAACTTGCAAGAAAAAAGGAAGGGTGGAGCCTTTAATTAAAGAAGACAGTGTAAATTAACCTAGAAAGTAATAAATATATTGATAAAACCTAGATATTAAAAGACAACACTGGAAATTAGGAAATGGTTAATCAAATGAATAGCATATTAAATAACATTTTCAAAACTTACAAAATGCAGGTAAAGCTATACTCACAGGATTATTTATTAAATCACAGTGAGACATTTTTTCATACCCACTAGAATCGCAAAGATTTTTAGAGTTGTAAAACCACAAGTATTGTTGAGGCTATGAAGAAACTGAATTCTTTGTGCATTGCAGCTGGCAGTACAATTTGTTACAACCACTTTGGAAAAATTGCTTGGCAATAAATATTAAAGTTTAATATTTACATATGCTATTTTCCAGCAATTCTTTCCTTGAAGTATAACTTACAGAAATTGTTACATAAATGCAAACTTATCTATCATGGTAAAAGTCAAAATCCTTGTCACCTTTTAGGGAAAGGTTACAAGAATGATTCTGGTATATAGTTGGTATTCTATGTATTGGGCGATAGTTTACTTTGTAACAATTTATTAAGCTGTACCCTTCTAATTTATTTGTATATATATTTCAAAAATATATTTATCGAGAAAAGATGAAAACTTTAGAGATATATTAAAGCAGTGTGTGGAATTTGGTCATTATTTGAAGAAATCAGCTATTAAATACTTATTAGATAATCAAGATAATTAGAACAAAAACTAAATTTGAAGATACTAAAGATGTCTGTTCATTTTTAAAGAGTGAAAGTCTATCTAAATAAAATTTTGGAGCATATACTAAAATACTTCAGGTTGAAATATATAATGTTTCGATTTTCCAAAGTAATTCAGTTGAAGAAATGTAATGGGAGAGACATAAAAGACAAAAGATTGGCCAAAAATTGGTAATTGATAAAACTTGTTTCTTAGTTACAAGGAGATTCATTGTCTATTATTCTATAATTTTATATGTATTTAAAATGTATCATAAAATTTTTAAAAACAAATAAGTAAAATTAACATCATCGACAACAACAATTGAGTTTTAAAAAATAATGAACTCAGATTTGTACCTACTAACATAAAGTTTCCTAGGTGTAATATGTCAAATAAAAACTTTGCACTTGAGGGATCTTTTATTCATGTAGCTGTACTTCATAATTATTCCATGTTTATTATTTGGATATGTGCCAATATTTGTATAGCTATAGGGAAGCAGTCTGACAGACATACTGAAGCAGTTTGATGTGCCAGCCAGCAGTCTGGTAGTCTTTGGTTCAGACTATATTGCAGCCATGTTCAGGGGAGGGAGAAACTGTACTGTTCTGTCAAGTCTCAAAGCAATATATTCAAATGTCTTTAGCACTGGCTACCAAAACTACCTGGCATATATCCCCTCGAATCTAGAGAAAAGGCATTCACAACTCAGGCTAGGTAGGCATTTAATCTTTTTATAACAGCTCCAGAGACAGGGGACACTAAAGTGTGTTGCAGTATTTACTAAACTTGAGCCACAAAGCTATCAAACCAGCCTCCCTACGAGGTTTCAGTTTACAAATAATTCTAACATGAATGACAGATATGTGGCATTCCTTTATGCTTCACTCTTTTTGTTGGGAATAACAGACAACCAATGGTAAAACTCATGAAAGAAAAATTCAAACTCTTATTTTGAATCAATAGGTACAGAAAAGTGCAACTAATTCTGAAACTGAAAATAGGATGCGGGGGAGGGGGGTAAGATTTAGCAAATGAGAAAGACTGCTGATCCCGGAAATGGAGTAAACAAAGAAATGAAGTTCATAAAGAAGGGAGAGGAAAGTGGAAGAGAATTAGCAGAAGGACTGGTCTTTGTTAGCAGAAGAGGAATTTCTGTAACTGGAGTAAAAAAACAGAATATAACAACAAATGTGTTTAAGATTTAGAATTAATAGTGTGAAGTTGATAATTTTCTATCCTGTTTGATTGTTTCCCCAAAGATTTGTGAAGTTGAGAGTAGACAGAACAATGAAGTACCATAGCATGTAGAATTTTTGTTTGCTTTTCCCTTTTACTCACTTTGGTTACTACCTAATACATCTCAGAGTCAAGCTGTCACTCTACGTTTGCGAGGACAAAAATGATGGGTGGTATTTAGGATTGTGGATAGGCCATGCATTGGAAAAAAAACTTTATTTTGCAAAAAAAATAATAATAATAAAAAAATAAAAAAAGTTCATTTTGTGTATTTCACTTAAAAATGCAGAAGAACATTTTTGAGACTGAGAATCTTAATGTGAAGTGAAGACAGGTGGCTTATGGGTTCTGAAAATTCAAGCAAAAACTACTGTAAAAATGCAAAAACTAAAGATATATTTTACAGAAATTTAGAAATAATAGCTCAAGAACACTTTTATGGAAAGGATACCTTTGTTCTATTTGCCTTCATATAGGTAACATTATCCAGTAAGGTGTGTTAAATTGTATTAAATCACTGTTTATACTGACATATATCTTCTTACAATTAGATTGAAATAAAATAGTAACAAGAGTCTTAAACATTACTTTATTTCTTAATTTAAACTTAATTTTATCATTTGAAAAACCTGATTTACTTCATTTGTAAGGAGTTTAATTGTTGGATTTCGGTAAGTGACAAAGGAAATTTAGTTCTGCCTTCTCATTAAACAGACGAAGAAACTTAAGTGTAGAAATAAGTGACTTTCACAGGCTTGTATGAGGAGTAAAATTAAGATGAGGTCTAAGGTTTTTTGAGCCTCACACTTATGTTGATTCCAAAACCACAATATTTAGTTATAAAATAGAAAGAGATAAGGTGTATAGAATTTAGGTATTTTTAATTCAGTCTTCACCAGGAACCCAAAAGTCTGGTTTTTAATAATTGTCATAGCAGCATTAATTTACAATGGCCAATTGAAACAACTGAAGCATCCACCAATAGATGACTTGATAAAGAAGATGTGGTACATATATACAATGGAATATTCCTCAGCCATAAGAAAAGGTGAAATACTACCATTTGCGACAATATGGATAGAACTTGAGATTATCATCCTAAGCAAAATAAGTCAGACAAAAAAGTTGAGAACTATATGATTTCATTCATATGTGGAATGTAAAACTGAACGCAAGAAATAAACATGACAAACAGAGACTCATGGACATGTGTTAAGGGTGGAAAATTTTCAAATGGCCAACTTCTGCTTCCATTTTTTAATGTTAAGGGTGTAGTTATCCTGTGTAAAGATATGCAAATGTTAAGGGTATAGTTATTCTGTGTAAAGATATGCTAATGTTAACTTCTGCTACTGTAAACCTGCTTGCTTGTTTAATGTAATTATAGGCTTTATAAGCTACCTCCTCTGAAAGTTTGGGGGGGGGGGTTGATTCTCTAGTGAGGAGAGTCGTTCGCTAGCTGGCTAATAAAGGCTCATAATTAATCTCAATTGGCTTCTTCGGTCTCAAATTTAACCACACCACAACACATGGACAACAATTTAGCAGTTATGAGAGGAAGGAGAGGATAGAGAGGTAAGTACAGGTAAAGGGGGTCAAATATATGGTGACAAAGATTTGAATTTGTATTGTAAATATAAATACAATATACATATGATGTATTATTGAATTATATACTTGAAATCTATATGACTTTATTAACAACTGTCACTCCAATAAATTTAATAAAAAAAGAAGAGAGTTCAGTGAAATATTTAAAGTGTTGAAAAAAAAAAGAAACATGACCTAGAGTTCTCTACCTTTCAAATGAGAAGAATATATAAATATATAAAGAACTTATACAATTAGTAGGAAAAAACAAACATTTGAATTAAAAAATGAGCAAAAGATCTAGTCATTTTTCCAAAGAAGCAATATAGGTAACCAATAGATACATGAACAGGTGCTCAACATCATTAATCATCAAGGAAATGTAAATCAATATCATGAGATATCACCATGTGCACTATTGGTGGGAATGTAAGTTGGTGCAGCCACTATGGAAAACAGTATGAAGTTTCCTCAAAAAAATTAAAAATAGAACTACCATATGACTTAGAAATTCTACTTCTGAGTATTCATCCAAAGACAATAAAAGTACAAAGAAAACAAAACAAAATACAAAAAAAAAAAAAAACCCAAAAAAAGAGCTCATAGAAAACACATCAGTGGTTGCCAGAGCAGGGATGCGAGGGGATAAAATAAATAAGTAAAGGAGATTGAAAGGTGCAGTTATAAAATAAATAAGATCAAATGTACATCACAATGACCACAGGTAATAATTATGTATCATATATTTGAAAGTTTGTAACTATGTATGGTAACAATGTTAACTAGATTGAATATGGTGATCATTTTGCAAAACATACAAATATCAAATCATTATATTGCATACCTGAAACTAATATAATGTTATATGTCAACTATACTTCATTTAAAAAGTGAAGGAGTAATAAAGACTTCAGACAAAATAAAAATTGAGAGAATTTCGTGACATTAGACCTACCTTGCAAGAAATGGTAAAGGAAGTTTTTTAAACAGAAGGAAAATGATATAGGTAAGAAACTTAGATCTACATAAAGAAAGAGTGTCAATGAAAATGTGAAGGTAAAGTTAAAACTTCTTTTTCTTAAATGATTTAATACCTAAAATTTGTTTAAAATTTTAATAATGTATTCAATTATATATATATATGCTCATGTATGCTTACAAACAAATGAAATAAATGACAGAAATTTTACAAGGGACAGGAGATAGGTATTAGGATTATTTTGTTATGTAAGGTACTCATATTGCCCGTGTGAAGCAATTTAGTGCTATTAAAGAGTGAATTTTAATTAGCCATAAATATTACAAACTCTAGGGCAACCACTAAAAAAATGTTTTTAAAAAGTGTAACTGATATATCAAGAAAGAAGAGAAAATAGAGTGATATAAAATGTTTAATTAAAAACAAAAAAGTCAAAAAAGAGTGAAAGATAAAAGAACAAAGAACATAGGCAACAAATAAATACTTAGATGTTAATATAATTACATCAATACTCACTTGGAATGTCAGTGGTCAAAATGACCCATTTAAAGACAGATTTCTCATAATGGATCAAAAATATGACCCAACTATAAGAGGTTTATAAGAAATCCCCTTTAAATATAAAACACATATAAATTAAATGTAAATGGATGGAGATAAATATACTATGCTAACAATCAAGAGAGAGCAGAAGTAGCTATGTTACCTTCAAACTGAGCAGATTTCAAAGTGAGGAAAATTATTAGGGCTAAAAAAAGGCACTACATAATGATAAAAGGAGCAATTCTTGACATGTATGTACCTAAAAACAAATCACAAACTACTTGAGGCAAAAACTAATAGAACTGAAGAAGTCATAAATCAATCCACTTTATACAAGGTTGAAATCAATAAGAATGTAGTTAAACTCAACAATATCATTAATCAATTGTATATAATTGAAATCTATAGACTATCATTCATCGATAGTAGAGTTAACATTTTTCTCAGGTTCTTATGGAGAATTCATCACAATAGATTTATTCTAGGACATAAAACACAGCTTAACAAATCTAAGAGAAATAATATAATTTCCATTTTCAGACCACAATGGAATTAAATTTGAAATCAATAACAGAAAGATAACTGGGAAATTCTCAAATGTGTGAAGGTTAAATAATATAAGTGCATATATTAGAAAAGATCAAAAATGAATAATGTTTTCATCTTAGAAAATTAGAAAAAGAAAAGTAAATCCAAAATAAGCAGAAGAAAATAAGTACTAATCAACAGAGCAGGAATCAATGAAATTGAAAACAAGCTGTTGGTAGAGAAAATCAGTGAAGCCAAAAGCCAGTTCTTTGAAAAGATCAATAAAAACAAGCCTATAGTGAAGCTAAGAAAATAAGAGAAAGGACACATATTACTAATATCAGAAATGAAAGAAGGGACATTACTACAGAAACCATGGAAATTAAAAGGAAAATACATACATAGTATGATCAACTCTACAACCATGAATTTGATAAATATAGATAAAAAGAACCAATTCTTTGACACAGTGTAATAAAACTAACACAAGAAGAAATAGATGATTTGAAAGGGAATATATCAATAAAGAAATTTAATTAACAATCTTCCAAAAGAGAAAGTACAAAGTCTACAAAGATTCACTGGTAGATTCAACAAATATTTAAGAAAAAATTGTATCAATTCTCTATAATCATTTTCACAATATAGAAGCAGAGGGAACATTTTCTTATTCATTCTATGAGGTCAGCATTCACCTAGTACCAAAAAAAGACATAACATTACTAGAGAAGAGAACTAAAGACCAATATCTCCAATGAACATAGATGCAAAAATCCTCAACAAAATAATTGCAAATTAGATGCAATCAAGCAAATAAAAAGAATTATACACCACAACCAAGTGGAATTTATTCTGGCATTGCAAGGCCAGTTCAATATTTAAAAATCAATTTATGTAATTAATCATATCAATAAGCTAACTAAAAATCACTTAATATAACAATAGATGCAGGAAAAGTATTTGACATGATATAATACTCAATCATAACAAAAACTTAGTGAACTAAGACTAGAGGGAAACTTTCTCCACTTGGTAAGTGCTATTTACAGGCAACCTACAGCTAACATTATACTCAAAGATCAGATATTCACAACTTTTCCAATAAGAACAGGTACAAAGCATGACTGTGCCCTCTCATCATTCCTATTTAACATTGTACTACAAGTCCTTGCAAATGCAGCAAGGCTAGAAAAGGAAATAAAAGGCATATAGATTGGGTAAGACATGAAATTATATTTGTTCTCAGATAATATAACAATCTATGTACAAAAATCTGAAAGAATCCACGAAAAAAAAATCCTTCTGGAATTAATAACCAATTATAGCAGCTTGGAGAATATAAGATTAATATGGCTGACCCTGAACAATGCAGATTTGAACTGTACAGGTCCACTTATATGGAGGTTTTCTTTTTTTAATTGACCAGGGTAGTTCCATTGACCCAGGTGGTTCCAGGATCAAGTCCATGGTCGGGAATCTGCATATATAAAAGGCCAACTGCAGTTATACATGGATTTTCGACTGCACAGAAGGTGAGTGTCTCTAGGTCTACAGTGTTCAAAGGTCAACTGTATCTTGGTGTAAATCTAACAAAATGTGTACAAGATATATATAAGGAAAATTATGAAAGTAGTATTTATCAATAAAATCAAAGAAGAACTAAATAAATGGAGGTATATTCATGTTCATAGATAAAAATCTCAACATTGCCAAGATGTCAATTTTTCCCAACTTGATCTATAAACTAAATGCAATTCCAATCAAAATCTCATCAAGAAATTTTATGAATATCGATAAACTGATTCTAAAGTTTATATGGAGAAGGAAAAGACAGAATAGCCAATACAATATTGAAAAACAACAAAGTTGGAAGACTACTACATTATTTGACTTCAAGACTTACTATAAGGCTACAGTAATCAAGAGAGTGTGGTATTGGCAGAAAAACCAGTCTCATATGAATGGAAGATTCAGAAACTGATTATTTGTCAAATTTTATGCTCTTAAATGTCCCTGAGTCCATACTTGTATTTATTTTATTCCTCAAAAAGACAATAACAGTGACAAATTAAATATCTGTGAAATTTAATGTGTAAGTCTACATATTAAGTTAATAACTCATCTATAATGAGTTATATTTGTATCATGTAAAAACACTCTTTGGATCACAAAACCTCACATCATATTTAGTTTCTCTGAATTGTTTTCATGTACTAGGGAGAATTGATTTCAGATATTCACATTAAAGTCAAAGATAAATAAAAGTACTTATTATCTTAGCATTTTCTAAAACTTCAAAATAAAAATAGTTTATTTATGAGAAAATATGGACATATCTTATTAATACTTAAAGTATATAGGAAATATAAACTATTATAAAACATTTCATCACTTAGATGTCATAACTCTTATTAAATATGTACTTTTGTAAGATGTTTTAACCTGGAAGGAATTTTAGATAAAATCTTGATCAGTCTCCCAACCATTGCATAAATCCATTCTCCAAGCTTGACAGATAGAAAGATAGTAAAATAATGAATTACCTTTTGCCTGATATTTATAAATGTTATAATTTTTATGCTGATAGAATATTTGATTTGATTTTAACTTTATACATTTTTGTGGAGCCACACAATCCTTTATTCATTCAACAAATAATTATTGAGCTCATCTTCCAGGCAGCAAGTTAGATGAAGGGATGTAATGATGACCGAAAACAGAAATAGTCTATACTCAAATGAAACTTGTAGGCTAAGAGGTAATACAGATAATCAAATATGATTGCAAAGATAAATGTTAAGTTACAATTTTTTATGAATGTGCTGCAATACACATGATGCTATGAGAGTGACTATTATGATAGGAAGTTTGTGAGTGTGTATATGTCTCTTTGTGTGTATGTGTGTGCACACACATGCACACGTGTGTGTGTGTTTGTTGTGTGTGTGTGTGAGATTACAATTATGGGTATCATTTTACCAATCAAGATAACTTAAAATTTAAGTCTCCTCATTTAGGTTTAGTAGACAATAAATTAGGGAATTAGACAAAGTTTACAAGTGAAATAACTTTCATAGGGTGTTGAAAAATAAGAATTCATAAAAAGCATAAAAGTGACTATTGTATATGTTGTGCATTTAACCGGTTCTTAGCTGAGATATCGTTCAATTTTCTTTTCTCAATAATTTGTTTATTTTATTTATGTCAGTTTTCTTGTTTCTTGTTATTTTGGCAGAACCGCAAGATTAAAAAATCATAGTTTCTTTTTGTGCCAATAAACTGGAAATAACTGAATGGCAGGTAGATAAAGATGATATTGAGGCAGCATGGGATACATATTTAGTAAGGCATATAACTACAAGTATCCAAATGAATTATGGTAACCATAAAAATTAAAAACTAACCATAAAAATTAAAAACCATAAAAATTAAAAAACAAGGCTATAGCAATCATTTTATTTTGTTGTATATTAATCTACACATAAGGAACCAACAGAGCATTAAATTTAAGAAGTGGCTACTTAAAGTAAAACTGAGAAATGAAGCACCTCTTACTCTAATTTAGCATGGTAATATATTATTTTCAAAGATACTTTCAGATAATAAGACCGCTCCGTACTAAATTATCAGTATACATGCATAAAAATGCACTTACTTTGATTTAAGATTAAAATGATGCTAATATTTGATCATTGTCTAATGATGCTAATATTTGATCATTGTCTGACAATTTAATTAATGGAGGATAAAACTGAACAAATTAGGCATAAAAATACTTTTAATTAAAACAGCAGAATTTCAGATTGAAGAGGCCCTAGAGATCACTTTGTCCATTTCCCTTATTTTATAGATGAGAAAGCAGAGCCCAGAGAGATTTTAGGCTACAGGTCTCACAATGTCCTTGAATTAGAAAAGATCAAGACAAAAGAAACCAAGTTTTCCCAGCATAATGTAAGTTCTAAAAAACTAAACAAGCGAATTTGTTCAATTTTAAAGGGATTAAGTTATCCCAAATTATAATCTGCTAAAGCAAAAGAGTACAAAATAGTACACATGTGCAATTGCTACTCCCACCATTAAACTGATCGCCAACAATTTTAATACCTTAATAAAAACCAATAGATATTAGCTATATAAAGTTATACAAAGTCAAGAATTGTCAAGATGTGAAATTATGTTGTCAAAAATAGATTTCTATATCTGTGTGATAAGTCTATTTTACATATTCAAAATGAACTAAGGATAGTAACAGAATATCAAATTAGTAAATGTCTTCCCTAGTTACTCTAGTAGTTTGGATATGCATTTTATGAGCATAATAAATTTATCACCATAATAAATTAAATATTACCTTAATTATTCCACTTTTTCCCAAGCATGTGCACTGTTATAAAATTTGTTATTGGTAAACTTGGAATATAAAATTGTGGACATTATTATATAGAATTTTTAAAATAAACCTAATTATTTTATCTAAATGTCTAAGGAATAAATTCAACTCCAGCACAAATTTTATAATACTATATTAGGAGTTAATTATAACTAGGCTATTACTTTCTTTACTTGTGTTTCACATTGGTCATAGGTAACACAATATTGTCTCTATGTTGCTAAAGCAGAGTTTTCCAATAAAGGAACAGCTTTAAACTAACTTTAGTTTTTAATTTCTTCTCTCCTTTCCCTCAGAACATTTACAATATGAAACAATGTGATTCGTGGCATACATTTCTGGTCAAATCTAACATATTCAAAAACCAAATAGGTAAGCTTTAATGATATATATTAAGGTTCTCCAAAAGGGGAAAAATATAGGAGATATCTATAAACAAAATAATTTTTGACCAACTATCTGTGTATCCCACGGCTTAGTCAAGTTGACACATAAAATGATACTGATATTTCAACAGACCATGGATATAGGCGATCCTTCTAATAGTGTAGCCAATTAATGGTTTTGCACTAAGAAATTATATGCGTTCTTAAAATTTGCATTATCTACGTACTGAAGAAAGACTGAAACACAATTAAGAGCCATCCTCTTTAAAAACAGATGTAAATACTTTTGTTGACTCTCATTTTCTGTCATGCCTCACCATTCCTAAGCAAAGTGAGTTAGGTTCACTGTGTATGGCTTTATATAACCCTTTGTAATTATCTTTATTGTAGTATTTAACCGCAGTTCTCAACTGTCGTTTATTTGTCCATCTCTCCAAAGCAATGGACATATTGAGGAATAGAGCTCAGTGTGTGTGTGTTGTGTGTGTGTGTGTGTGTGTGTGTGTGCGTCCATGCTTCACTTATCTGTCCCCAGTACCTAGTCCATATATGTACTCAAAGATGGACTTAAGAATGAACTATTACAAAATTATATGTAAGCACCACTTTTTTTTTTGTAAGGCACCATCCTTAAAAGAAGTCATTATTTAATGATATTTTATTTGATCCAACAGGACTCCTGTCAATTATAAAATAGTTTTTAACGCAGCAGGTTTTTGTGGGCCAGCAATAATAATTTTGCTGTTTGAAATTTAATTCACAATTCTGAAAGTGATCTGGATATAAATAAAGTTCCTAGGATACTTTTACAACTGTCAAAGTCTTCACTGCTTTGTCTTTATCTTTGTAACCCACAGCTTTGAGACAGTTTGCCTTTTTCCATTTTTTTTTCTTTTTTTTCTTTTTTTCTTTTTTAGGTAAACAGCCAAACAGTAACTATTTTAGGCTTTAGGAACTATACCATATCTGTCACAACGACTGAACTCTGCTATCATAGTGTGAAAGCAGCTATAGTTAGTAATAAACAAATGAAAGTGGCTGTGTTCCAGTAAAATTTTATTTACAAAAATAGGTGACAGTGGACAATATCTGGCCTATTCACTACACTTATACAATCTATGCTTTAAGTAATCAAACAGCACCTGAGCATGAGAAAAATTGTACAAAGTTCTTTTGGTTCTGCTTATTCTAATGATTAGAAACAATAAAAGGAGCAAGAGTGATATATTTTCTTTTCTCTAGAAAGTAAGTTTTAGAAACATTGCCACATTGCATTCTTATTTTAACCAGAAAATCTCGTTGCCGTCTACTCTCATAGCACTTTGTCCATGCACTTGTAGCAGGTTCATGATGCCAAAAAGGTGGCTGAAAGTAATTAGAAAATAAGGATTTGGCTTCAAAGCTAAACTCATTAATCTAGTCATGTTAATATGTATATCTTTCCATGACAGTGATTAAGATATTTCTGTAAATTTGTAGCTGAATAGTTCAAAACCGTCTAAATGCCAGTTACACTGTAATCTCAGGAAAGCATGACTATAATGCAATTGTATTTTAGTGAGTAAAATTTTAATCATTTGAAATGGAGCCATGGAAGACCTAAATGTTAGCTGAAAGGAAATGGTTAGTGAGCAGACTCGTTAACATTTTCTTGAGTGAAGGTAAGGGAAAATGTTTGGAAGCTATGATTTTATTTTCCTACTTAACTGTAAAATCCCCTGCTGATTCATAAGGACAACACCCTCCTACAACTTCAGTTCTTACACCATGATTTTTTAAAAAGTGATGTTCTTAGCAATGGATATAGCAGATAAATAATATCCAGTCAATATTAATGATTAACAGCTTTTATGAATAAAGGGATGAAGAAAAAATAAGATCAGCTTGGTAGCTTTTGAAATGTTAATATCTGAGATTATTTTAAAAGTTTCAAAATAAAATGATTCAGCCAAACCATATAAAATTACTAATGTTTGATCTTTGTAATCTGAAGAAGTGGCAATATAATGTGATTTAATTTATAATTTTAAGTAATCTGAGCCAAGCTTATATGATAGATATTGATCTCACTTGATAGACAAAGAAAATAATGCTGATCAGAAGGTGACATGTTTAAGTTTACAAAGAGAACTCATGACAGCAGTATAAACTAAAAATATTTTATTTTGTTCGATGTTAGATATTGAAAGCTTAAAATATGCCACTTTTCCCAGTATGAGTATAGAGAAAAATATAAATTTAGCTTTTTACCCTTCCTTATGTAAAAACTTCATTTCCCATGTTTTAGGTTTTAATCCTTCTTTCCAATTTTTCTGAAGAAAAAATATTCTATAGAGATTTATTCTTACTCTTGCCAGATTCCAGTGCCTTAAGATGATTATTTTGAAAAAAAAAGTCAAAAGATATATTTAAAATATGATTGCAGGATTTATGATAAAGCAGTCAGTTACCTTTCATCACTGACCTACAATGTAGAAAAGTATCAACCAAAACACCAGCCTAGAAGATGAAAATAAAATCTAAAAATCATTAACATTTTCAACATTCGAGACATGTCCTTTGTTATAAAGTAAGAGCATATGGTGAATAACCTCTGTGTGATCCTCCAGTTCAACTCTCCATCTTTCCTCTCCCTGCTGTGTGTCTCAGGAGGCTGGCCTCTATGGGCTATTTGTCAGTAGAATCTGGTTGAAAGGACACTTAAGCAGAAGATTTGAGGGAGAGAGAAGAGAGTTTTGTTATTAATTTCCTCAAAACCGCCTCCGTGGCCAAAAACCATTGGGTAGTGGTTGTCAGACCCTTATCAAACACACAATTCTATATGGGTGGCCCCATGATTTCAGTACCTGAAGATCCTGTAATTGTCGCCTTATCTTGCTTTGCCAGGATAGGGGTTGTAACAGCTTTACAGTCTTCCTAAACCCTGGGTGCATCATCAAATCTTGTTAGCTCTCTTAACTTTGACAATGCTTCATCACTTCTTAAAACTCTCTTTAGTTACCCCTCTGACTATAACATCTGTTTCTTGCCAGAATGCTACTACAGAAGAGATATCGATCTATCTATCTATCTATCTATCTATCTATCTATTTATCTATTATCTATCTATCATCTATCTATCTATCTATCTATCTATCTATCTATCTATCTATCTATCTATCTATCATCTGTCTAATCTATCACATCTCATAACTATCTATCTATATAAATATAATATAATATATATAATATATGCATATTAACCAGTTAGACTTAATTTAGAGCACTAGCTTATCAAACTCAAGTAAAACTGAAATGCATAACCTGAGTAACTATTTACTAATTTACAGAGGAAAATATTTTCATTTCCTATCAAAAAAATGGTTAATGAGAATTCAACTTGGTCAACAGCCAATTTGAAGCTCTAATAAATGTTACCAATTCATTCAGCGCATGGAATTTTTCAATCTCTTATTATGATTTAAAATTTATTTTATTTTATCATAAATAAAATTTATGGTTTCAAGTATATAGTACATTGGTTAGACATTTATATAGTTTATAAAATGATCCTCCTAATTGCTCCTTCTCTCTGATGATTTTCCACCTAGCTAATATATTAACGCTAACTGCATTTCCTATGCCATTTTCCTCATCCCTGTGACCATTTATCAACTACTAATTTGTATTTCTTTAACCCTTCACTCCATTCTCCCAGCCCCACAAACCCGCCTGCTCTCGCTATCATCAGATTGTCCTCTATATGTGTGTCTGTTTTTGATTAGTTTATATATTTTTTGTTCCTTAGATTCCATATATCAATGAAATCATGTGGTATTTATTTTTCTCTTATTTATTTCACTCAGCATAATAACCTCTAGGTCCATCCATGTCGTTGAAAATGGTAGGATTTCATTTTTTTCATGTCTAAGTAATATTTCATTGTATATATGAATCATAACTTCTTTATCCAATCATCTGTTAATGGGCATTTAGGTTGCTTCCATATGTTGGCTACTGTAAATTGTTCTGCCATGAACACAGGGGTGCATAAATCTTTACAAATTATTATTTTGGTTTTCTTCGGATAAATATCCAGAAGTACAACTGCTGGATCAAAAGGTATATTTGTTTTTAATTATTTGAGAAACCTCTGTTTTTCATAATTGCTGTACCAATTTGCAATCCCACCGACAGTGTATGAGGGTTTAATTTTCTCAACACCCTCGCTAATACCTGTTCTTTGATTTATTGATGTTAACCATTCTGACAGGTGTCAGGTGATATCTCATCGTGGTTTAATTTGCATTTCTCTGATGATTGATAACCTTGAGCATCTTTTGATGTCTATTGTCCATCTGTATTTCCTCTTTGGAGAAATGTCTGTTCAGGTCTTTTGCCCACTTTTCAAATGGATTGTTTGGTATTTTTGTTGTTGAATTCTATGAGTTCTTTTTATATTTTGGATATTAACCCCTTATCAGATGTATCATAAATGAATATCTTCTTCCATTCAGTCAGTTGTATTTTCATTTGTTGATGGTTTCCTTTGTTGTACAAAAACTTTTTAGTTTGAGATAGTCCCATTGTTTATTTTTTCTTTTGTTTCTCTTGCCTAATGAGATATATCCAAAAATAAATTACTAGAAGAATATTAGAGAAATTATTGCCTATGTTTTCTTCTAGAAGATTTATGGTTTCAAGTCTTACATTTAAGTCTTTAATCCATTTCAAGTTTGTTCTTGTATATGGTGTAAGAAGGTGGTCTAATTTCTTTTTTTTTTTTCTTTTTGCGTATATCTGTCCAATTTTCATAGCACCATTTGTTGAAGAGACTAACATTATTCCATTGTATATTCTTGCTTCCTTTGTCATACATTATGTGAGCATATAAGTGTGAATTTATTTTGGGGCTCTCTATTCTGTGACATTGATCAATGTATCTGTTTTTATGCCAGTACCATGCTGTTTTGATTTCTATAGCCTTGTAGTATAGTTTGATATCAGGTCATGTGATACTTCAGACTGTGTTCTTCTTTCTCAAGATTGCCATGGCTATTAGGGTTCTTTTATACTTCTATACACATTTTAGGGTTATTTGTTCTAACTCTCTGAAAAATGCCATTAGTATTTTGATAGGGATTGCATTGAATCTATAGATTGCTTTTTTGATCTTTTAAAACAATTCTTTTAGGCTTCTTTCTTTCTTCTTTCTTTCTTTCTTTCTTTCTTCTTCTTCTTCTTCTTCTTTTCTTCTTCTTCTTCTTCTTCTTCTTCTTCTTCTTCTTCTTCTTCTTCTTCTTCTTTTTTTTTTTTTGTATTTATTAGTTTGTTTAGTGTTAATGATTACCAGAGTGATTGGTAGGAATAGATGCTTGATAATTTTTTTGAGAAAGAAAGTAAAGTAGAAATGAATGATAATATGGTTATAGCTAAAATGTTGCTCATGGAGTTAAGAGAGAAATAGCTAATTTTTGTTTTATTGAGAAAAAAGCATTTATATTTCTAAAATTTTTAAATGAACATTTTCCCACATAGATTATTCTGTTCATAGCTACTAACTTCTTTCTCTAGATAGTAGAGACAAAATGATTTTCCTAACGATTGTGAATTCAAATGAATGGCCTTTATCACAGTCATAGCCTTATATAAAAAAGTCAAGTGCTCTGCAAAGAAATACATAGTTATTATACAACTGAAAGTAGGAGCTCTTGCACATAATTAGTCACCTAAACCCTGAGAGGATGAGCAATTACCTCATGTAAAAAAGCATTGCAAAGCATAAATAGATATACAATTATCACTTACCTCCCAGAACTAAAAAGAAGAAAAAAAATTATAATTAACAAGTACTATCAAGAAGACATTTTTATGATAGTGATGAGTATTCACACACCAATATAATTGCCCTTTTGCTTAAATTTATTGCAATGAAAGACTAAAGTGTAGAGTAATAAAACAGAGACTTCTGCAATTTTCAAAGACACCCAGTGGCTTTTAAGAATTCCTATACCTCTGATTTGGGAGATGAATCTTGAAAGCAGCATAGAAAAAAATGTGAGTATAGGAAAGCATGAAGAAGACTATAGAGTATTTGATTTATATTTTCAAGAGATTTATATTGACCATATATTCATTGTCAGACACTACACAAGCACTCATGAGATAAAGGTTAATGATATTGTCCTCTTCATGGAGGGACAAATGTGTAAAGAAGAATTATATTTCAAAATTGTAAATACTATCATAAGAAAATGACTAAAAGGTATTAGATTATGGACAGGTGACATTAGTGTTTGGATAAAAAGTTTTAGAAGAATTTTCTGAAAAGTTGTAGAAGAAAGTGTAATTTTGAAGAAATAAAATAGATTCATTTAGGGTGAGAACAACAGAAAATGAAAAGAGAGAGATCAGGTTCAGGTTATAAAATATTTTAAGGCTATGCTTTTGTTTTGTTTTAAGTGAAAATTTTCTTTTATATGTCACAAAAATGAAAGATTGAAAGCAAATATATGTTACAAATGTTTGTTGTGGCCTTAAAAAATTCTACCGCCTTAAAATTATGAATTTACAAAATAATATCCACTAGCTGGAAGAGATCGCTATATAACATGTAATCTGTGTAAAATCCAATATACGGATTATAAGTGCTTAGAGTTATTTTATAATTTCACCGTAACTTAATTTTCATTTACTGAACTCTATCCAAGTTTTCTTTCCACTTCTCTAAAAAAGATTCACCTTTTAATAAAATAAATCTTTCCCTAATAGAAACTAACCATCAGTGTTCTGTTTTGCATCTTGTTTTCCCTTTATCTTACCATATAAATATTTTCCCCCTCTTATTCTACTATATTTATTAATAAATCCTAGGTGGACATTTTAATTATTCATTGGGTGATAAGAATGTATAAATGATTTGCAGAAGCTAATTAGTTTAAGAGTAAGAGAAACTGTATTAAGAAGCAGTAGAAATGTTATTTTTCATACATTGAATTGTTATTGTACATTCTAAGTACTATGATAAAAACTCAAGCCTATTGTTAATAGATTTTTTACTTAAATTTCTCTTTGTAAACAAATATAAAAGAGAAAAATAAATAATGCACATATTTTTTAAAGCACCAGAAAACTTTCTATGTAAAGAAAGAGACTTCAGTTATCAGCATATATTTTAAAATTATTAATGCATGTGCTTTAGTTGATCTGACTAGATGATTTTAAAGACACATATTTTTGAAAATCAAGTTAAATATGAGGGTAGAACACATTAGAGATCAGACCTCAAACAATGTGCCTAAGAGAAAATAATTAAGAATACAGGTACATTCTACCTGTTACTTAAACCATTAAGAGTTCTCATTATATTATTAAAGTTTCCCAACTTTCTTTGTTATTGTTGTAAATGAAATAAATGTTTCCCAACATGCATCATTCTAATCTAATCACAAGCAAAGAATACTTACAATGGAAATCTATGAAATTATATCTCAAAAAATATATAAATTTTAGTTTTTTTTTTTTATTTTCACATACATAAATATTGAAGCAGATTTCCAAACTTTTTATTTTACCTAATTTGGTATGTCCTCTAGTTGTCGTAGAAACTTACCAAGTAACTAAAAAGGCTAATGAATCTTATTATTAATGCCATTTATGCCCTTTTACACTACTTCAGAACAAAGAAAAAGTAGCTAGGAGTTTTCATTGGTAATTTCTTTTCTAAAGTTTCTGTTAATTTTCAGAAGGCATGAAAAGAATGATACTCTTCTACATTCTTTAATAGGTACCTCAGCTCCACTACCGAAAAGTAATATAAAAATCAACAATAAAATCTTCTAGAATTGAGAACAATCATTTTAACATTCTAAAATAATATTAATTTCCTGTTGATAATAAAGTTCCAATAGTTATCCCCCTTAAAATCTAATAAGAGGGTTTTGTCTTGGGTATTATAAATACGTGATACTTTAGATTTTTGCAATCTCCAAATGTTTGTAGCCTGGGAACAATCAAAATATCTTTGGTAGTCAATTTTTTTTTTTTAATGTTCTGTCTGTAGAAAATACAGCTGCTATACTACTTTCCATTGCTATTAGCAGAAATTTTCCTGTTAATGTCTAGGCATGCCCAGCTCTTTAAGAATCTCTACCCTCCTTATCCAGCTTGCTTCATCTCTAAATTTGTTTTCAATCTCCTTTTTAATACATGTGCATTGTTTTCTTGAATGTCTTTATTATTTTAAATTGACATTCTTTAAAAATATTTTCACATGATAAAAAACTAGGTTCTTAGATTCTTACCCAAACCTTACTGTAATACTATTACATAGTTATAAGGTCAATATTTATTCTTATAACTACATTTCCATTTCCTCCCATGTGTGGATCCATATTTTTCAAGTACTGTGATGGAAATATTTCTCAACTTAGATATATTATTCTATCCCTAACAATATTCTAGACTGAGAGATCGCAGAATAAAAATAATCTAATAATAGTTCATTTTTGTTGGTTCTCTCCAAATGCCATTTCTGAGAATTATATAATATAAAAGTATTCTATTTTCTAATAGCATAAATATTTTTGTTTTCAGCATTAAAAATATATTACAAAAATCTAGCCAAAAATGCCAATGTAATTCATATTGGCATGCAAATTTCTCTAGTTTAAGTAGTTTTAGTTTTTTCCTAAATTTTCCATACTGTCATATATTGACAGTATTCCCTGACAATGATGATACAAATGTGAAAGAATAATCATCATCATAAACAAAATTTAGTTCAAACAAACATAAAACAAATAACAAAAATAAAATGCTAATACATGGAACTTCTGCTAATCAAATCTTCTGACATTTTAATATTATATACATATTTACACTCTTAGGCTTCAGTAAATATTACTCTACTTTTTAAAAAACTGTTGTTAGAGATACCAAAACATCAATGCTAACTGATTTACTGAAAATTAAATCTATATACATTCATTTATTTTATGGCTTTCTAATCCTAAGGCTGCAGAGTACCTCAAATTAGGTGACTTAAAACCACAGAAATTTATTGTCTCACAGTTCTGAAGGCTATATGTCCCAAATCAAGATGGCAGGTGGCAGATTAGGGGTTTTTTGGTTGTTGTTTTTTGTTTGTTTGTTTGTTTGTTTGTTTTTCCTAAGAGCATTGAAGGATAAAATATGTCATGCTTCTGTTTTAACATACAATAGCTCCTGGCATCCCTTGGCTTATCACTCCAATCTTCGTGTCTTCACATAGTGTTCTCCCTGTGTCTGTCTCTGCCTAAACATCGTCTTATAAGGAATTAGTGGCCCACTCTACTCTAGTATGAGCTCCTATTAACTAATATCTGCAATGACCTTATTTCCAAGTAAATCACATTCTGAAGTACTTGAAATTAGATTTGCAACATATCTTTTTTGAGGAACAAAAGCCAACCCAGGATGCTGATTTATAGAATTTTAAATCTTAGTTCACTTATTTTTTATAATTATAACCTTTTAGTATATATTTTACTGAAATTTTTCTACTATACTCAAACACCAAATTTAACTTGTCAATCCCTGAGTTTTAACAGAAAACATCAATTTTGGTATTATAAAAGAGTTAAATGCCATTTATTACAAAACCCCTAAACTTCCATATACTCTGAATCTCTCTTTTTTTTTCATATTCAACCCATTGTTATATTTTCTCTGTTCAGAGGAAGAAAATTGCTCTTCCTTTCCAGGGATAATTCCTCTACCTGTACATTGATTCTATTTCTTATAATCTCTGTTTAACTCATCGATGATTTTTTTTTTATGTCATCTCCTCTCTATTAAACTTCTATTTAGGTAAAATTCCCAGATCTCCCAAAATAAAACTGCCCCTCCTCTTAATATAAATGTTTAATAGATAAGTTCTATTAAAAAGAAGTCTGTAAACACTACTCAACTTTCTCACTTACCAGTTATTGCTCAACATTTTGAAATGTCCTCTGATCTCATCACTCTACTTGCTGAAAGTTTTTTTTAAAGAAACATCATTCCTTATATTTAGAAATGCAATGGTCTTACCAGAGGTTTCATCTTTCTAAATATCTCCCTACAAATTTCTGTTCAATAATAACTTTGCTAGAAATTGTTTTAATCTTGAGCATTATTATTATTATTTTCCTTACTATTTCTTCTATATCCTTTGTTGATTTTGCTTTTCTCTCCTGTTTGTTTTCTAAATTTTGAATTTCTTTTAAGTTTTACCTTTAGTCCTTTTTTTTTGTCATTAAAACCAGTTTTAAAAAATCATTATCTAATTAAGGACTACCACATGTCAAATTTTTTTGGAAACAAGAATGACAAAGTAACAATGTTTTCTGTATTTATCTTCTGTTTGTGTATGTTCACTTATTTTTTTGTGCACAGGTCTGTTTTTCCCCTAGGATGTAAATCTTCAAGATTCTTATGATTTTAGTCTACATATGTTCCCAGAAGAGTTTTATACAGAGTGATACTTAAAAATGAATATCCTGAAACTTTTTCACAAAACTGTGTGTACTAAACTCAATGGTCCTAATCCTAACTTCACTGAATAGCAAGATTAGATAAAGTATATCTAAAAATAGTACATTAATTTTAATACTTTGTTTTTCAGTGGAGGGCTTTTACTCAACCGAATATTACTAAAATAGTCCAATTGATTGAAAATTTAAAACATCAGGTACTACTGATAAAGTAAACATATGGCATATATTTTCCAGCATATTACATATATTTACCAAACTGTTTTTCATAAAAGGCAAGTTACTCCAGATTTCATTGTGTGCTTTATTTTTTAATGATTTTCATGGTTAAATATGTAAAGAAATTATTGTATTTTACTTATATATTTCGAATGATTAAAATGAACTATATAATTTAAGTTTTGATAATTTTTTTTAGTAAGGGGCTTTTTAAACATTTTTTGTACCCAGCATTTCTCAAGTGGCTTTATACTATAAAATACTATATTAATCAGTCATCTTATTTATTACAAAAATAGTGTTTTGTTGAAGTATATTGGATATATTGTTTACATAAAAATCATAATGCAATGTGTATTCTGCAAAATGGATATTTTATATCTCCTATAGTAAAAATTCCAGCAATTTATTACATGTGAAGGATTTACAACAATATAAATTTGTTCTTACAGAGCCCATGAATTCATTCTGTATATAGGATTCCTTTAAACAATAACTATCTTTCCTGAATATATTATCTAATATTTTAAAGTATCTTTTATTTCAGAAAAGCATAAGGTTATATTTGTACCTTTATTCTCAATATACTTTCTGTCAGTTTCTACCTCAATTGTTTATCATGTTTTGTCTTTTTAGAACTCATTCTCACACCCTATATCCAGGTATGATAAATAGTTTTCTTAAGACATAATAAGAACATGTAGTAATAATCTTTAAATAGGGCAAGTTCCTTAAGAATCTATATTTCAGCGATCTGTACTAAGACCAGATAATCAGGTCATTTGAAATGAAGAAAAATGCAATAAGAAATCATCCTTGACGTACATTAGAAAATGTCACACATTTTTATAAAGAAAAAACCTTGAACATTCTTAATATGGCAGATTAAAAAATAGAAATTAGTCCCCACACCCTCCCCTAATCCCACACAGGTCTCTACTTTCAAATAATTTCTAGGCACAGTCCACTGACTAAAATAAAAGCAAACTTTGGACAAATCCATTCCTATAGCAGTGTTACAGGACTGAAATTATCCAGGTAATACATTCCAAAGAGAACAGATCCAGAAAAATGAACAAAAATGATTATAAAAATAATTCCTCAATTAAAAATAAATACCCTGAGAGAACATTTAATGAAATGAATACTAGATAAAATTATATTATAATCCAATTAAATTTCAACAAGATTTCCTGAGGCTATGATGATGTTTATTAAATTTTCTTTGAAATTGTTATGTAAATCAAAGTTAGATCTGAATACACTATACTAATTCTGAACTGTATCTACATGAAACAGTTGTAATACACTAATAAAACTGAATTGAACTTTGTAAGGTTTCTGTAAGGAGGAACACCGTACCATATAAAAGTATATTTGAAGGCTTAATTGCTCAATTTTTGTGTATGTATGAATAAAATCTTCGTAAACACAGAAGATTCATAAGCATTACCCATTTCCTTTCATCTCGAATTCTGTTTAAGTAATCCAACAGTTTACTATAGAAGGACTATGTAAATTCTGACATAATTCTACTGCCATTCTAAATGTAAGAGTTTCAATTATTTGTTATCATAAAACTAACACACACGCACGCACGCGCACACACACACACAACACACACACACACACACACATGCACACACATGCCGTAGTCAAGGGTTCAATTTGAAAGTTTTAATGGCTTTAAAATTTTATAGACTTTCCTTACAAAACCTCAAAAGAGAATGACAGGATCGTTACCCACTGCATTTGGATGAGAGAATAGGGAGAAAAAGAATTAGTGATTTTTTCTTTCTTTTCTTTTTTTGTTTTTTTAAGTAAAGCAAACTGGGAAAATGTTCACTCACCTAGACCTGTGTGCTATTTACCTTATAATTGACTGGCAATTTAGAAGATATTTATTTCAAACATCATAGATCAGGGTTAGAAACAACTTTCAAATAACTAATAAATAATCTATTTATCTTGCTTTCAGTATATTACTGATTATTATTTTCATTTTTCAAGAAACGACGAGTAAATCACATTTAAAATGATTTAATGAACTGATAAAACATATAGGTACAGTATACATGGCTGTAGACAAAATATTTAGCCTCAAATCCAAAACAATATTGAGTGTTGAGCATTTTTTGTTTTGTTTTGGTTTGATTTTTGATTATTCATTTCCATTAGACAAGCAACATAAAAATGTTTAAATAAGAAATTTTGTCTGAAGCAAAATATTATCTGCTTGTATCCCAGATATTCAAGAGAAATAAAAAGAAGCGAAAAGGATTATGTATAACCCATTAAAATTATATCTTTTTATTTGTTTAAAATACATTTGATGTTCAATGCAAAAATAACAAAAAATGTGTTTTTAAGATATGTAAAACATAGAACAACAATCTCAAAAGTACAAGAGAAGGGTAAAGGAATTATATTATTGGAAGTCTTTTACATTGTTCATAAAGTAATATATTTGTAGATAGAGCAGGTCAAATACATATGCATGGTATGTTCACAAAAATTACTTAAGAAGAACACAAACACATTTGGCTAAAACTTTTTTTAAGTTAAAATAAAATATCTGTTCACATATATAATATACAGTGTGGCATATATTTGTATATGTGTAATTAATTTATTTAATTTATATATGAATTAAAATGAATACACATATCTCTACATTATGATGTTGTAATCTTTTGGGGGTTATTATTTTGCCACCCCCACACATATGGACATACATATTTAAAAATATACATATGAACACAAACAAACATACACATATGTATGCAAAGAGAAATATCCTAAAGATACACATGATAACATTGATGGTAGGTGGATATTTTTTCTGGATCCCAAAACCCTTAGAAAAACCAGACATCAGGTAGAAATATAAAAACTGACAAGGTCCTATTCTAGATATATATGAAAAGTGATAGTCTAGAAAGGCCAAAATAATCTTAAAGACTTATAACAATGTTGGAGGACTTATAGCACCAAAATATACTAGTATTGAGGCTATAATATTCAAGATTGGTTTGTAGAGATATCAGACTAGACAAACTGAGAAATATAATAGGATTATATGCTATTTACAAATGAAGTCCAGTACTAAGCACATGAGTTATTACCCCTCATGATATAGGAAATTCAAGTTTTAGAATTAAATTATAAATCTAAGTACCAAAAATAGTATATTGGCAAAATAATCTATAGTATTTACATTACATCTGACTTTATATAAACCTTCAAAAGAATGATACATATCTATGATCAGAAATATAAAAAATAAATTGTCCATGATATGTTATTGGGTAAGCAAATAATCAGTACTATGTGAATAATATGTGATATGTAGATACGTTATGTGTATGAACCCATCATGTTTAAAAGTGGCTTATCACAGTGTTAAAATGTAGATGTAACTTTGAGTGGTGAGATTTCTGGGGCAGTTTTAATCCTCCCTATAATTTTGGTTTTGTCTGAATTTTTTTGTGGTCTCCTAGAAAGCCTTTTATTGAAACTGGGAAAAAATTGGTATGCAACACTGTTAGTATAAATTATTTTTTAATCAGAAAAAAATTTAGAAGTCCTTCAATTTGGGTAAAAGTCTAATTCTTTAGACATATTTATTATTTTAAATAAAGATAATTTTTTTATTGATATAAATACTGTAGGCTGTTATAAATCAGCCATAAGCTATTTGAACCATTTGCGATAGCATAGCCCTAGTTTCTATGGCCAAAATGTATTTGAAAAAGATAAAACTAGGTCAAGTTGTACCTGAGCTGGCTGGAAGCAGCAGGACCAGAGTCTACTTGCAAAGCAGATAAAAGAAACATCAGGTAAAAGTTAAAATTATCATCTAAGTTGCCTGAGTCAATGCATGTTAGAAAACAGAGGAAAATATTCGAAAAAGAGAGAAGGAACAACATTTTGAAGGAACCAAGTTTCGGATAAGCATTTACTAGAACATCGTATTTCAGTAAATATATATGAAATTTCTTGTGTTTTTGTAAACCTGCAATTACTCATGGACGGAGCACAAAAGATTTAAACTAACTAAACTTAAAAGCTAAATTCTGATTACAAACTCAGTGCTCTACTGTGAAGAGTGTCTATTGTCTCCAGTAACTCTAAAATCTCTATTTCATTCCTGCAACTGATGTTTATAGAACTTATTTGAGCATAATTATTGAACATTTAGTATAATAAAATAAACCAATATTTTTATTTAGAAGAAGAATCTGCAAATATTCACCTCTGTCAATTCAATGTGTTTCTTACAAAGAATGTAAAGTAGAAAACATTTTTTTTGGTAAAAGTATAGAGGAAAGTCTAGAGATTTTACTAGTGATAAACACACCAAAAGTAATCTAAGGACATACTGATAAGCCAGAACTTTATTTAAAAGATTGTGAAGGGTCACTTTAGGTTAGTAACAGGAAACAGTACAGAGCTGTCTTAAAAGTGATTCCAAATTCCGTTCTTTAATTTGAAACAGAAACATAATTTCATTTTTAGTAAAAAATTCAATAAACTATGCATGCTGAATAAATAAATATTTTGTGGTGCAAGTAAATGAAAAATGAGCATTCTTATCTCTCCTTTAATTCAACTAGTCATTTGTATTCTGAGAAATAGGATTTGAACAAATGGAGTAGAAGTATCACAGCCAACATTTGTCCATTAAAAAAAAAAAAACAGTTCATAGAAAACTCGAGTAGACATACAAAATAAGGAAAAATATAAATAATTAAGAATATTGATTTCATAAAAATCACTTTAAAATTCAAATCTAAATCACATTATTGTCCATATTGTATATCTGCTTTGTCCATAGAAATTAAAATAACTTCTCAATGGCCTTCATTATGCATACATAATACATTTAAACCTGTTATATATTACTTTACGTGAAGCTATCTACCAGAAAATAGATAAAACTTTTCAAATATAGTTTATGCAAGAAAATAAGAATTCTTATGTTCTCAAATTTCTCTTTATAGAGATAAATGATAACTGACAGTACCATACTTCTGGGAAAAGCTAAAGCTGTAAGAGGTAAGAAATCTTGTTTGAATTAAAGATGATAACTTGCAAAACTTTTATTTAACTCATATTTCATCTATATTCAGAAAATAAGATTAATGTCAGATGACTGCTCCTGACTGAAGCTGTCTTAATTAAGTACAAAATAAGATTAAAATGGATAATAAATGTCATTTACTCTGGCCATTTCGAATCCATAGTGCTCAAAGTATCTGTTTGATATATTTCTACCTTAAATTCACTCAAACAAAAGTTATGTCAATAAATATGAACTAAAAGGCAGATCTTTTAGCATTCTTTCCTTTACTATTGAGTAAAAATTGTGCAACAATGGTATTGTTAGCGAAGTAGCAAAATATATGCATTGAGAAAAAGAAGATGCAATCAAATAACATTTTTAAATGTGAGAATTAATGGTAAATCTTATCATTAAGATATGAGAAGAATGAACTATTAACATTTATTCATATGGTATCTATTATTGTTTATTATTTCTAAATATCAATTATAAGTGATTATAAGTATTGTTACATTTGTTTTTTTAAGATGTATGTGTTTTGTGCAATATAAAATACATTTTATAATTAGAAAAATACTGAAAAGAATTTTCTTGCATTCTAATCAACAAATTATTTTAGCAAATTTTATTTGTGTTGAAAAACCTATTAATGAAATAAAATAATATGCCTGATTTGGCTAACATACCATTATATCTGCTGCAGCCACTACGTATGATTTCCCTCCAGCTTTCCCTTTCCTCACTCAGA
Source organism: Eonycteris spelaea (assembly GCA_003508835.1). Lineage (NCBI taxonomy): Eukaryota > Metazoa > Chordata > Mammalia > Chiroptera > Pteropodidae > Eonycteris > Eonycteris spelaea. The sequence continues at coordinate 5,073,494 of PUFA01000104.1, forward strand.
GGCCAGTTTCCTGATTTTCTCTGGGTGGTAATGACACTGGATTGGGGGGTCCTTCCTCCCAATGGTCCCATGTAATCTCTAAAATAGCCTAGCTACTTTCCACAATTAATAATACTATTTCCTGAAATCAAGTCAGTTGATAATTTTGCCAAACAAAAGTGCAAAATTATGGTAATTCTTGAATGTTAATACATATTTAATTGAAAGTCTTTCAATTATATTCTCAAATATTCTTTCAACAAATCAGTCATAATTACTTATTGAAGTTTGTATATACGTTTTTTTTCAGATAGTGCTCCAGGGCATTTCAGACAAAATTGAGAGAACTAAGATTTATAGATGAAGAACCAGAAATATCCATTCATATGTGGTTCTTTCACATTGCAAGAAAGAGACTCATTTAGGTTGTATATTTCATTTAGAAGAAGCAGTAAATGTAAGGAATCCAGAGAAACATATCACTTCCTCTGCAATAGATGCATCTTATAAATGATTTGAATACCTTCTTACCATGTACCCATTACAGGAGGTCTTAATCACATACCTTTTCTGCAAAAGACTTGTCATGCATTTTCCATTCTTGTTTTGTTTATCTTCCACACAAAGCAAATATCCAGCAGTATTATCTGAAATTCTTCTCACTGGTAGAATTTACTTTACCATTCCTTTCAGAGCCACCTCTGAGTGTTGCTGTAGTTAAGTATCCACAGAATTCTGGTTTGGAGATGGAATATGGTATAGATCCGTCTTCAAACTATGGCTATTATTTTCCTTCTCCATTAACTGGTTGAAGGACATGGGTCTGTTTGACCAAGATATAGCAAAGCAATGGACCTCTATACCATATAAGTGAACTACCTACTTGTGCAATTAACTTCTGTCTTCTGTGCCAATTTTAGCCTGTTATTTATGTATCATTTCAATTTTATAATTGAATATATGATTTGATGAAATCCAATCGGTTGCACAGTCACTTGGTAGCTGATGGTCAGCTATTCAGAGTTACTAGGAGCAAGTAGTAAGCCAGGACATGTTTTCACACAGAAAATAGTACTAGGTAACAGAGAGTTTAGTCTTAGTCCTAAACCTGAAAGCCTGCACAGTTTTTCTCCATTGAGGTTGCTAGAGGCTACTTAGAGCCTCCCTATCTCCCCTAGACACTTCCACAACCATTGTATCTAATAAGGAAAAGAGATTCAATTGATCGAATAACATTTATCACAGATCTTAGCTTTTTAAAAATGTAATCTTACAAATTGTCAAGCAAATGATTGAAGCAGCTTGCCCTAATAGGTTATTTTCAGCCAAAAAATATTCAGAGGCCCAGCAACTTGTCTCTTGGTTTAGAAGATATAGCCTAACATGTCTCAGAGCTTAAAAACTTCATTGATAGTTTTGGCGAAATTTCTATGAGGCACGTCTCCTAAACCCTGGCACATATGTCTTCAAAAGGCATCTAGGGTATTGGCAACTTCCTCCTTTTCAGGTCTAATTAGCATACTGTGATGGATCAGCGTGATATTGGATCAACTTCTGATTTTCTCTTCATTTTTTTCTTTACTAATTAAGGATGAAAACATAAAGTTATTTTCTAAGCTAAAAGCTTTATACCAGTGCCAGAGACTGTAGAGTCTCCCATTAAATATATACACCTGGAATGACAGCTGCCGTTAGCAACAGCATCTCATTAAGTTCAGGATAACCTGTCATTTTCTATGATTGCCTTAGTTTTTATCCTGAGTAAACAAGTGGGATAACACGGACTGCGGTAGCCATTATTACATCTACATCCTTCAAGTCTTGCTTGGGTGGCGCTAAAATCTCTGCAATATCCCCTAAGGTGCAGGGTTGCTTTTATTTACATATTGGAAGAGTAGGAGAGTTTCAGTGGTTTCCATTTGCCCTTCCTATCATAACATCCCTCCACAGGTCAGAGAGTCATGTGGTGATTCTACCTGTCACTAATATTTACACTGTATATTCTGATGCTGGACAAAGAATCAAAAATGCATCTGTAGTCTTGTTAGAATAATATGAAATTGACCAGAGCCAAAGCTCCATCCACTGCCTAAACTCCTTCAAGCTTCATTTTGAAGCTGAACCAAAATAGAGAATTAAGTCTCCAAGGATTACCATCAATTAAAACAAAATCAAATAATCCACAGACGCTCTGAGAATTTATTTCCTAAGGACACATATATCCTAACAAGTGACTACTGATGACATTGAATATGGCTGTGGGAAGATTCATACATATACACTTGTGGATTTATTTGTGTTCTATTTCAAATAGATGGAGCTTCCCACCCCTATCATTCAAAAGTGTCTGCCAACTTTTTGAGTTGAACACTGAATTTCCATTTCAGTGTCCTCCTCAGGATAGGTCTTTCCCACCAAAACTGGAATTTTGCTATCTATAAGTATCAAATAAGCATCTACAGCCATGTTCCCTGAACAAGCCTGATCTTATCTGATCTTGGAAGCTAAGCAGGGTCGGGTCTGGTTAGTACTTGGATGGGAGACCACCTAGGAAGACCAGGTGCTATAGGTGAAAAATAAATAAACAATAAGGGATTGTAAACTGACAAGGTCCTTGCAATCTGTGAGATCAACCAAGGGTTGCCTTGCCTAACAATAAAATAAAATAAAATAAATATCAAATAAGCACCTTAACAGAAGTCTAATTATTTCATTTCTAGGGGCCCTGTAATCAACTAAATATAACCACAGATTCTTGCATATCAAAACTCTGATCGCCATTATTTCAGGAATTGTGTCCATCTTGTCTCTGAATATAAATTGCGTCTGCCTGGCTTCTACTATTTTATCATCTCATTTTAACTGAGATAAGGAAATCTAATTAAGCTGCAGCATCCCATCACCATCTTTACCCTGCACAGAGCATGTAGAGATTTTTAAGAAAGGCTGGTGACACACTCACCAATTAATTTCTTTAAAAAGTGACAATTGACATGTCTATGTGGGATTGCAGACTTTGAGTTTAAAACCTGTGCTTTCAGTAGTCAGCTACCAATATAAATTAATTAGAATTCTTACAATTCAATGCTTGATTAAGAGTAATTTATATTATCACAAAGGACTGAACATTCTCAGGACAATAAACAATGACATAGTATTGTGTGTGTCTGTGTGTGTGTGGGCAGGAGAGTAGGAGTTTGAAACAGGGGATATCATTTACCTGAGAATAGGGACTGACTGAGTGGAATCTTGATTCTATTTTCTAGGGCTTTCAGACTGGTAGTTAAAATTATGTGCATCATTGGCCTTGCTTAAAGATGTCCTGACATAATAATATTGCACACAAATGAATAATATTGGAAATGTCATAACAGAATCAACTGAGAGACACATTACTTTGGACAAATTTGGGGAACAACTTTTCCCCTACTTATGAAATATTTCCAAGTGACTAAAAGTCAATCCCTTTAACAATACGTATTTTAATGGAAGTTATTCGTAAAAGCATTATGTATTTTCCTGTTTTCTTACAGAGTATATATACTCTTACAGAGTATATTGAACATAACCTAAATGTTTCTTTGTGAAGGTAATTTCTACAGTTTTTACAGTGGTTCTCAAGTGTGATCAGACCAACAGCAACTGGGAAATTGTTGAAATGATAAATTTTGGGCCCCTCTTCAGATCAACTGACTAGAAAGTTCCAGGTGTTTTAATGTCCCCGAAAGCTGTCTTTGCCTCTGCTAGAACAGACTTTAGGGTCAGACACACTTAGGTTTAAATATAGATTCTGCAAGTTCTTAACCAAGTGATCTTGGCAAAGTTATCTAACCTACTCAAAGCTCAAATTACTCCAATGTAATTTCAACTTCATAGAATTTTGAGGATTACATAAGCAATTACATTAATTAAATGTAAAGTTCATAGTACAGTGCTTCACACATATCAAGGGTTTAATAAATGTCTAGAATATTATTTTTTAATTGCAATATCCAGCCATCTTTAACAGTTCCATTCCCAATAGCAATTTTACGCAGATTTGCTTCACTTTTTAAATAATATACATTTTTATTTAACAAATAATTATCTCATTAAAGTCCAAAATATTTTTCATTTTTGGTTTTAACATGTAGTTCTTATAAACAAAGAGTTAGACTGGAAAATTATGTAGTACTATAAAATTTAACTTACTTCTAAATAACTATGGTAGCCAAAAACCTTCTCTTAATCATTTTATAAAAAATGATTCATATAGGGTACTCAGTTTTATAGTTTGGTCTGGTGTTCATTAGGCATATAAGATAATTGTCTTAAGAAAAGCTTGATTTCCAAGTACATGACTATAAAGGAAGAATGAATTAAAACTAAAACAAATTACAGAATTATAATTTTTCTTTAACTACATTCTTCCATGTTCAAAATCCTGGGAAACTTACAAGGTTAAATAAAAAGAAATCATTTTGTAACAGCCAACACTTTTAATTAGGTCTTCCTGAGGCTTGCAGAGTTAAAAAAAAAAAAAAAACTTAGCAAGCAAGTATAAAACTGATTCTTTTTCAGTAGGTACAAATAGAAAGATGTATGAGGTCTCAATGACAGGAAGAAACTGAACTCTTTGAAATAAAGACCAAGGAGATATTGTTGCTTCAATTATTTTCTATCACTAGATGTTCAGAGAAAAGCCTTCCTATCAGCAATTCTAAACTTTTAAATATATTAGATTTTGTAATAACTATCCAGTAAATACAAGAAGCAATACATTCTGTAACCATTTATAATTCCACAGCTGGGCATTAAGAGTCATTATTTCTTTTCATTTATGATTGAAAATATAACATGTTAAATATAAAATATTTCCAAAGATGTTTTTTAATGATTCATTGCATTACACTGAACATTTTGATAAATATTTTTTAAAGGGATATATGACATCATAATTTTATCCATCAAATACATTTTATTTCTACTTACATTGAATTGCTGACTTTAAAGAAAGTTTTATGTGAAAATCAAGTACATGGGGCCATGTTTGCTCTTCTATTTCTTTTCTGGTCAATAGTGTTCTTATCTTTTGTTTTGAAAAAGGATCAAGAAGAGATTGAGCAGGGAGGTGGAAACATAAACATGGTTATGTTATCATTCCCATCATTGCCTGTGTGAAAATAGCAAGACTATACTCTTTTTGCCATTAAGTAATTGGCAAAACTCAGCCTTTAAAAAAGGTTATATTTTGAAACCTATGTGCATACCTCATTTTATTGAACTTACATTATTGCTCTTCCAAAGTATTGTATTTTTTACAAATTGAACATTTGTGGCAACTCTGCATTAAGCAAATCTATCAACACCATTTTTTTCCCCAACAGGCTCAGATGACGGTTAGCATGTTTTTTTAGCAATAATCTAAGTAAGGTATGTGCATTTTTTTTAGATATAATAATGTTTTACATTTAATAGGATAGTGTTAACATAACTTTTATACACGCTGGGAAATCAAAAATTTTGTGTGACTCATTTTATTGTCATGTTCACTTTATGGCTGTGGTCTAGACTGAACCAACAATATTTTCAAGGTATGCTTGTGCTTACAAAATAAAATTATCTTGTTACTTCTGGCAAATCATTTTTCTTTTGAATCCCATCCTATTTTAACTCTCTAGGGATCTTATTCCATAAATCGTTCTATCCTTATTTCCTTATTACATAATCAATATTTCTTCTCTGGTATACTTGGTATCAAAAAATCACCCATATTTAAGTATTTTGGTTAGCCTAGTTATAGTCCTATTTATTTTGTTTTCCTTATTGCCATATTCCTAAAATAATTTTTTTACCCATACTTTTTAACTTTCCTTTCACTTGTCTACAGCAATCAATCATCAATCAACAGAAATTCACTGAAATTCCTTATCTGATAGTCAGCATAGGCTATATTATGCTGCAGTAACAAGTAATGCAAAATACTCATTAGCTTAAATTAACAACAGTCTAATTCTCACACAAAGCTGGCAGGATCTCAGATGATGGCACTTCACTCATTTATAAAATTATCTTCTCAACATAAACTTCCACAGTGGAAGTGAAAATCACTGAGGATTTCGATCATCCAGGTGAGATGAAAGGAACCTGGAAATGCAGGTGTCCTGTTAAAGGGCCTGTGCGCAGACTCACTTGATCACATGCACTCACCCTGGTCTCCAGCGAAGGACAGTAGCTTGGGAGGCACCAGAGACATTTGGGAAAGACTGAGTTGTATGATTTTGAGGCAGGAGCTGGAGGGAGCTGCCATTGTCCCTTTGTCAAACCCTTTTCCTGAGAGGCCAGAGAGTAGGCACCATCTTGCCTGTGTTCAGGCAATTCTGAATCTGCATTGGCCTAGTGAGATCTGCTCGCTCCACCTCCATGAATACCTGACACCCCACCCCAACCAACTTGCAAATTATTCATGTCAATCTCATTGCTTAGCAGCCAGCTCCAGCCTCTACTCTCCGCAAGGGACACATTCAACAACAATCAGCAAGCCTCTGCTCTCATACCTTGAGAGACAATTTCAGTGGTGGGAAACCAATCCCAGCTTGAGCTGAAGTATTTCTTAAACAAATCTCAGGTATCTGCGGGCCCAAAGTGGTTAGCTACTAACCTTTTTGTGACCTGGGATCTTTGTAAGAGACCACAAGCTCAGCACTGAAACCGAACCTGAATCTGCACTGTTTGGGTGAAATCCACTCCTGTTACCCCAGTGACTCTCTGGGAACCCGTCCCACCAAACTCATGCATCACCAAAAGACTCTCAGCAGCTGAACCCTACAGGAAGCCAGCAGGCATCCTCAGACCTTGGGGTGCCGTGGACCTTTAACTAAACTTCTCCAGTCCCAATAATTATGGCAGCCAGGCCTCAGTGCAGAGCATGGTCTCCCCACTTGCCTCCAGGTCCAGCCCAACTGAGACCAAACACAATCATTTTGTAACTCCTACCTGGTATCCTCTGAAAGTCAGAGGCAGTAGCTGACCTTGGTGTGATGGAGCCCCTCCAAGGAATCACAGAACCAACACATCCACAGGCTGGTAGCAGTCCATAACAGAGGACCACTTGATTAGCCTCACAAAATGGCACACCCAAAAGGTGGTCTCCACAGGTACACAGCCTGCTGCGGTGAAGCACCTATTGAGGGGTCAGCAGCTCATACCCTGTGGGAGTGGCCAACCCTCACAGCCAGTCAGCCTGAGAGTCAATCCCATTCACTGATGTGCTAACAGCAATCAAGGCTTAACTGCAGAAGAGCACACACGGCTCACACAAGGGACACACCTGGGGCTCCCAGCAGCGAGGTCAGGGAGACTGTGCTGCTGGGCCACACGGGGCACCTACTACATAAGGCTACCCTGCAAATACTGGGAGACATAGCAAATCTACTTAATGCACAGAAATGAACACAAAGAGGCAACTTAAATGAGAAAAGACATGTCCCAAATGAAACAACTGGAGAAAACTCCAGAAAAAGAACTAAATGAAATAGAGGCAAGCAACTGACCAGATACAGAGTTCAAAACACTAGTTATAAGGATGCTCAGTGAACTAAGGAGAAGAATAGATGGCTGAGAGATAGTAAGCATTAAAAAATGGACGTAGAAATCATTAAAAAGAATTAGACAGAAATTAAGACTTTAATAACTGAAATGAAGAATACCTTAGGAGGAAGTAACAGCAGGTTAGATGAAGCAGAGGATCAAATCAGTGATTTGGAAGACAAAGTAACAGAAAATGTCCAATTGGAACAGCAAAAAGATAAACTAAAACAAAAAATGAAGATAGTTTAAGGGACCTTTGGGACAACATCAAGCGTACCAAAATTCGCATCATAGGTGTACCAGAAGGAGAAGAGATAAAGCTAGGAATTGAAAACATATTTGAATAAAAATGAAGAAAATCTTCCCTAACCTGACAAAGAAAATAGACATAGAAGTTCAGGAAGCACAAAGAGTCTTAAACAAGAAGAAGCCAAATAGGCCCACACCAAAAATATCATAATTAACATGCCAAAGGTTAAAGACAAAGAGAGAATTTTAAAGCAGCAAGATAAAAGCAAATAATTATCTATAAGAATACCCCCATGAGTATGTCAATAAGGCTTTCAATTAAAAGAGAAGGTAAAATAAAGAGCTTCCCAGACAAGAAAAACATTAAGAAATTCATCAGCAATGAGCCAGTATTACAAGAAAGTTAAAGGACTTCTTTAAGAAGAAGGATGGGGAAAAAATAAATATAAATAATTAAACAGCAATAACTATGTACCTATCAAAAAATGACTTCAAATGTAAACAGATTAAATATCCAATCAAATGACATAGGGTAGCTAGACAAGAAAACAACATTCATATATATATATATATATATATATATATATATATATATATAGTCTACAAGAGAACCACTTCAGATCTAAATATACACACAGACTAAAAGTAAGGAGATAGAAAAAATATTTCATGAAAATGAAAAAAATATAGCAGTAGCAATACTTATATAAACAAAATAGACTTTAAAATAATGCTATAATAAGAGACAAGGACATCACATAATTATAAAGAGATTAATCCACAAGAGGACATAGCCCCTAGTAAACTTTTATGCACCCAACACGGGAGCTTCTATATATACAAACAATATTGATAGATAAAAAAAATAAAGGAGAACGACGGTAATACATTCATAGTAGGAAACTTTAATACCCCATTAACACTAATAAACAGATCTTCCAGACAAAAATCAACAAGGAAACAGTAGCCCTTAAATGACACCCTACAACCAGATGGATTTAATATTGACATTTTTAAAACTCTTTCCCCCAAAGCAGCAGAATATATATTCTTCTCAGGTGTATATGAAGCATTTTCAAGGATAAACCACATATTAGAATACAAAATGAGTATCAATAAATTTTAGAGATTAAAGTCACTTCATATGGAAGCACAAAAGACCCTGAACTGACAAAGCCATCCTGAGAAAAAAGAGTAAGGCTGGAGACATCACTCTGCCCAATTTCAAATTAGACTAGTAAGCAACAATAATCAAAATGGCATGCTATTGGCAGAAAAACAGACATACAGACCAGTGGAACAGAATCAAGAATCCAGAAGTAAACCCATATTTATATGGGTAAATAATTTTTGACAAAAAATAAGCCAAAAACATAGAGTGAAGAAAGGAAAGTCTCTTCAATAAATGATGCTGGGAAAGGTGGAAAACCAACTGCAAAAGAATGAAACTAGAGTGTTGTCTATCGTCACACACCAAAATTAACTCAAAATGGATTAAGCACCTGAATATAAGACCTGAAACAATAAAATGCACAGAAGAAAACATAGGAACTAAACTCAAGGACCTTGAACTTAAAGAGGATTTTATGAATTTGACCTCAAAGGCAAGGGAAGTCAAAGCTAAAATAAATGAATGGGACTACATCAAACTAAAAAGCTTCTGCTCAGCGAAAGAAACTGTCAACAAGGTAAAGAGATAACATGTGAATGGGAAAATATGTTTGCAAGCAACACCTCCGACAAGGGCCTAATATCCAAAATATACGAATAACTCTATACTCAATAACAACAAAATAACGATCCAATCAAAAAATGAACAGAGGACCTGAACAGACACTTCTCCCTAGAGAAATACAAATGGCCAACAAATATTTGAAAAGATGCTCAACATTGATAGCTATTAGAGAAATGGAAATCAAAACTACAATGAGATACCATCTCACACCTGTTATAACAGCTATAATCAAAAGGACAAGTAATAATAGGTTTTGGAGAGTATTCAGAGAAAAAGGAACCCTCATACACTGCTGGTGGGACTGCAAATTGTTACAGCCACTATGGAAATACAGTATATGGAGGTTTCTCAAAAAACTAAGAACTGATCTACCATATGATCCAGCAATCCCTCTACTGGTTATTTACCCAAAGATTTGAAAAGTCACATCCAAAAATATATTTACACACCGATATTCATAGCAATATTATTCATAGTGTCCAGGAAATGGAAGCAACTGAAGTATCCTACAATAGATGATTGGATAAAGAAACTGTGGGTACATATATACAAATGAATATTACTCAGCCATAAGAAGAGATGAAATACTGCCATTTGCAACAATGTGGATGGACCTAGAAATAATCACACTAAGTGAAATAAGCTAGACAGAAAAAGTTAAAAAGCACATGATATCACTTATATGTGGGATATAACCCTAAAAGCAACAAATGAACAGGACAGAGACTCATGGACATGGACAATGAACTAGTGGTTACCCGAGGGTAGGGTGGAGGGGGGATTGAAGAGGTAGACGGGGGTCGGGGAAATTCAAATAATTTCTTCAATTAATTAGCTAATTAGTTAAAAATAAAATCACTTTTCTGAACACATGGCATAAAACTAGAAATTAAAAACAAACAAAAAAAACTGGAGAAGTACAAACACATAGTGGCTAAATAACACGCTACTAAACAATAATGAGCTCAAGGAAGCAATCAAAAGATACCTTAAAACAAATAAAACAAAAGGACAACAACCCAAAATGGGATACAGCAAAAGGAGTCCTAGAGGAAAATTCATAACAATAGAGGTCTACTTCAAAAAAAAAAAAAAAAAACAAGAAAAATCTCAAATAACTATCTAACCTTATACTTAAAGAAATTTGAAAAATAAAAGTGAACAAAACCCAAACTGTGTAGAAGGAGGAAATAATAAAGGTCAGAACTGAAATAAATAGTCTAAAAAATTCTAAAGATCAATGAAACTAAGATTTGGTTCTTTGAACAGATAAACAAAATTGATAAGCCTTTAACCAGACTCAGAAAAAGAGAGGACCTGAACAAAATCAGAAATGAAATAGAAGTGGCACCTGACTCCACAGAAACACTCAGAACTATAATAAAATATTACGAGCAATTGTATGCCAACAAATTGGGCAATCTGGAAGAAATGATAACTTCCTATACATACAGTCTCTCAAGACTAAATCAAGATGGAACAGAAACCCGAAACTACAATTTACTACGAAATCAAATAAGTAATCAAAAAACTCCCAACAAACAAAAGTCCAAACTAGATGCTTCACAGGTAAATTTTCCCAACAGTCAAAGAATAATTAACCTCTATTCTTCTCTAACTATTCCAAAATATTCAGGAGAAGGAAAGCTCCAAGCGTTTTTTGGAGGTCAATATTACCTGATTCAAAACCAAATACCAAAAAAATTATAAGCCAATATCCTTGATAATCATATATGCAAAATTCAGAAAAATATCAGCAAACTAATTTACAATACATTAAAAAGTCATATACCATGATCAATTGCAATTTTTCCTGAAGAGTAAGGTAATTTCAAAATCTACAAATCAATTAACGTGATGCCCGTGTTAACAAATTGAAGATAAAAATCATGTGATCATATCAATAGATTCAGAAAAGGGTTTGACAAAATCCAGGATCCAATTATGATAAAAACCTTTAGCAAAATGGGAATTGAGGGAACATAATTCAACATAATAAACCCATGTATAACAAACCCACAGCTAACATCATACTCAACAAGGAAAAGCTAAAGCGTTTTACTTAAGATCAGGAACAATACAAGGAAGTACTTTCACCACTCTTATTCAACATAGTATTTGAAGCTCTAGCCACAGCAACCAGACATGAAAGAGAAATAAAATCATCCAAATTGGAAAGGAAGGAGTAAAACTGTCATTATTTGGTGATGACACAATGCTATAGGGAACCCTAAAGTTCCACCAAAAAACTGTTAGAATTGATTAGTGAATTCAGTAAACTCGCAGAATGCAAAATTAATATTCAGAAGTCGGTTTATTTATACACCATGATAACTTTGGAAAGAGAAAGTAAGTAAACAATTCTATTTACTACTGCATGAAAAACAATACAATATCTAGGATTAATTTAACCAAAGAGGAAAATATCTGTTATGGAAAATTATAACTCATTGAAAAAAGAAATTGAAGAAGAACAAATAAATGGAAACATATACTGTACTCATGGATAGGAAGAATTAACATCATTAAAATAGCCATACTACCCAAAGCAATCTGTACACTCAGTGCAGTACCTATTAAAATACCAATGGCATTTTGCACAGAACTAGAACAAATAATCTGAATTTATATAGAACCATTTATGATCCTGAATAGCCATAGCAACCTTGAGAAAGAAGAACAAAGTTGGAGGTATCACATCTACCATGATATCAACCTACACTACAAGTCTATAGTAATCAAAATAGCATGGTACTTGCATAAAAACAGACACACAGATAAATGGAACAGAATAGAAAGACCAGAGAAAAAATCCACACCTATACTCAGTATAATCACATGGACTCCCAAAAAATGGAAAAACAAAAGGCAGACATATGTGAAAATGGAATAACTAGCAGGAAACATTCAAAGTGTGAGAGGAACTAGACCTAATTTTGCTCACTTTGAAGATGGACAAAAAAATCGTAAGCCAAGGACTGTAAGTGGTCTCTGAAAGCTGAGCATAGCCCTCAGTAGACAACTGGTAAAGAAATAGGACCTTAGTCTTACAGCACTATGACATTGCTTCTGTGAACAACTTGAATACAAGGAAACAGATTCTCCCCTAGAGCCTTCAGAAAGGAACACAATCCAGCCAACACCTATACTTTAGACTTTTGAGATCCATATAAGGATTCAGCCCTATAGAAATGTGAGATAATAGATGTGTGCTGCTTTAAGCGGCTAAGTGTGTGGCGATTTTAAATGGCAGTAATAGAACTCTAACAAATAGATACTCGCATGTTCTTGTATATAATATGTACATGCTCTCATATTTAATAAATACTTTTTTCAGAACATTTTTAGTAAATTTTCAGTATTTTATTTTAATTAATTAATTTTATTAATTAATTTAATTTAGTAACATTTTTATTAATAGTATACAGTGAACAGCTTTTACTGTCTTTGTTGTAGTAATATATCTATACACTGTGAGAATAATAGCTTGTGGTAGTGGAAGACAAATTTTATTTGAATCATTGTAAGAAGTACCCTCCTCGGATGCAGAGAATTGATCACATTTAGGGTTACATAAAAGCTATCATTAATTCCCTAATACCTGGCCTCATCTCTTCATTTCTTTTAATTTATTTGAAGATCTTGGAAGTCCATTTGTACCAATTTATTTTAATAAACAGGAAACCATGTAGTATTATTTCACTCAGAGAAATAAAGGTACAGTATTATAAACTGTAATTTAATCTTACTGAGCACTCTCCATGTGTCTTTTTAGAGGTACCTTCTTTTTATTATAACAAAATTGAAAGACAAAAGGCCAATGGCAGTCTATCCCCAGTGTGAGAAAAATAAAGTAGCGAGGCAACTAACAAAATAAGTGTAAGAAAGCCTAAAGGCCTAGATTTCAGTAATAAAGATAAAATAAATGGGCTTGGAAAAGACAAGAGTTATCTGCTTTAATAAGCAAGAAATGATCTCATTTGATAAGCCAAAATGTGTGTATACATGGAAAATTAACCTCAAGTTTTAACTAACAGAACCTTGAAAAAGTTTACATTACTGGAATAGAAATTACAAACCTTTTTTCACTCTTTGTCAAATGAAAAATAATATTTGGCCTGGGATGCTTTTCCTAAGAATATATATTTTTCAATCCAAAGTGACAAATGGATAGCAAACTTAAAGATACATCAAATCAATTCTTTATTTTAGAAAGAATTAATTTTGTTACAATATATTCATCTTTCCCCAAATAATCATTTGTAAACATTTTTGTTATATATGTAAAAGATATTCTCTTTTATATTTCATCAAATACTTGTGTTGGAAATAAACAGAGCTTAAAAATAAGTGTATTTTCATTAGATTAAGACCATATGGTACATATATACAATGGAATATTACTCAGCCATAAGGAGAGATGAAATACTGCCATTTGCAACAACATGAATGCATCTCAAGATACTCATGCTAAGAGAAATAAATCAGACAGGAAAAGTTGAATACCATATGATTTCACTCCTATGTGGATATAAAACTGAAAGCAACAAATCTCATGGACACAGACAGTGAATTAGTGATTATAACAAGGGTTAGAGAGGAGGAAGATAGTGATATAAGGAGTCAAATATTTGGAGATAGAAGTAAATTTAACTTTGTGTGGTGAACACACAATGCAACATATAAATGATGTATTGTTGAATTGTACACTTAAAACTTACTTCATTTTATTAATCAATGTCACCCCAATAATTCTAATTTTGAAAAGTTTTTTTAAAAAAATAAACAAATAAATGTGTTTTTATATCCAGATTTGGCCAAACTTAACAATTTGAAATACAACTATTAAATTTCCTAATTTTAGCCATTGTGCTTTAAAAGTAATTAGAAAGTATCATCATATTTAAAGGGAAGATTACATTGTGCCTTTTGTTTCTCTCAAAGCACTGGATTTTTACATATTTTACCAAGATTTTTTCAAGGAATATTTTATAAAGCAAAAATAAAACTTTTCTCCTTGATATCTAATATATTTTACTGTTGATGAATATAACTTCTATCCAGACTAAAAGAGAAAAGATAGCATAAAAAAAGTAACAGAACCTGGTTTTCCCTCACAATTAATGTATTACATTGTTGATAAGAGAAATATCCCCTAATAAAAGCTGTATTGTTCCAGGTTTTATTGAATAATGTTGTTCTGCATATATTAGACTAGAAAAGGAAATTAATAAATCTGTCTGACAACAGACTAAAATTAAGTTGACTATTAATAATAGTCAGAAAATCATCATCCAAGGGTACTACCAATCTTATAGTAGATTTCATTATCCTATATTTAAGGATAAAGGTAATTTCGGGATGACAAATTCTTTCAAGTATTCATAGTAGACTGGCAAAGTACTTTATTATTAAATATGAAAAGTAATAGACATTATTTGATCAATTCTAAAGTATTTAAAGTTTGAGAAGTCTTTTTCATCTATTCCATTAATGCAAGTTCCTAACCTCCTTCAAGAATTTGTAAAAACTTCACTTTCTCTCTATGATCTTCATTTCCACAACTCAGCTTAATCACTTTCTATTCTGTTCCAGTAGATGTTAATTCATATTTATATTTGATGCCACTTGGTACACTATTTTGGAAATCTCACCCATGGTATTCCACTAATTGTGTTCCTTATTTAGGTCCTATTTTAGCTGACAGTTTAGTGACAGCTCAAAATAACAGCAACTATATTTCACTAAGTAAGATGAGCTGTTTTTCATCTTTCATTTTTTTTTCTATTGAATAATGTTGTTAGATGGATGCTTTCAAAATATAACTGAAACTAGGCATTTCAATATGCTACACTATCTTCCAAAATCCTATGTTACACTCTAGCAATTTTATTCAGCCTCTTAAATATTATTCTACTTACTTGAATACTCTTAGAAGGTATGCTCAGTCTTCCATGGTTTAGCAGAGTCACAGGTGGGAAAGCAATGTCCACAGTATTAATATAGAACTGAAAGTCACATTACCAAAAAAGCAAACAGAAGCCATAGCAAAGTTGAATTTTTGTTTAATACTAATCTAGTATAGTTTTATAGTGTTTTCTGAGAGAAAAATAACTTGCATTTCTAGTTTATAATGATTCGAACTCAAATAGTCTGCATGTTACAACTAAAACTCAACTTCCATTGTAATGTGTATATTAAAGAAAAGAATACACAATATTTTGAGAATATACAAGTAGTAAAAGCTTCCATAAAATGAGATGTATATTTGTATCAGCATATTGGAGACAATTTTATTTTGTCTATGGGATTACTTACCCTAGTATTAAATTGTAAGGTGACTATTTTTACCCATCTATTTTAACCCTAGTATCGGGTCATTATAATTTTTGAGTTGTTCAGTAATTCAGATACCAAGTTCAGTAATTGCATTACCAAGGCTTTTACTGTGAAATTCTAAATTTGTAGTATTAATTATAAAATATTTACCTTAATTCACAACAAAATATATCAGTACATTATAATATAATCTTCACAGATACTGCAAAAATTATATATCAAAACTCTCCTTTTACATATTTATTACAATGGTTTCTAAACTTCAGCCAGGACACCCACCTATCAAATGGTTCACATATTTTTGGAACATGTCAACACCCTTTTTGCAATTATTGCTTTTATTTAACATATTTGAAAGATAGTCTTCTATCCAAGTGTCATGCACAAGAAAAATATATCAATTCAGCTGTCTTTCAGAATGTAGAAAGAAGTTTAACCAATTTAGCATTTGGTTGGCTATTTTTTCTGTAGATTAGAAAGTTGTAGTAAATATGATAAAATAGTGTGAAAAACTTTCATTCCAGAGTTTATTTTTAAAAATGAGTCAGTCAAATGACAATGATGACAATACAAAATGATTAATATTTTCCCTTTTATCTTTGAATGAAATCAAGCAGAGACTTCTTAGAAGAAAAAAATTGTTTCATTGTAGTTGGATATACTAATACTTAATCATTGAAGATTTAGCTACACCTACCTTACAGGGCACTTACTTGTGGGACTGAGGTTCTTATGTGACTTTAGTAACCAGACTGTCTAAAGGTGAATCCATAAAATATAATCAACAAAGTTGGGATTGTGATTTTAGACAATGAAGTGATGTAATATGTCAGGAACAAATATTTCACATAACCATTTGAAATTCAGGATTACAGAATTACGTTAAAAAAATATAACAAACTTTTTAAATCATTGATAGAATAATGGCAAATTTATATTTTAAGAGTTAGTGCATGTATGTTGCTATTGTTCACTACCATTTTGACATATCAAAATGCATGACAGAATCATATAATTAGGTAGGGAAAAAAAGGAAAAAGTATAAATATTGAAATCTAATAGGCCTGTGTTCATATCTCATCTCAGATATATAAATTTGTGACCTTGGGCAATTGTTTCTTCTTTAATCAGTCTCAAGAGTTATAATAACTACCCAACAATACATTTGTAAACATAAATGAATGCCTTGTATGTGGAGTACATTGCATGGCATGCAGTCAGAAATTGATAAATACTTTCTCTTTGTTTAACAATTAATCTCCTGAACTCTGTATCAACCCTGGGAAATTTCTCATCCCTTTTATCATGATCTAATTCACACCAAATAGTTGGGCAGATTCGATATAGTTTTATTTTTCGTGGTCTTCACAGCAGCTCTTGCCTTTGTGACACAATACTGGGAGCAATTTCGGTGCAGATGGTGAAAATAGATTTGTATTCAAATTTGGCTGCATAATTATTGACAAATAATTAAACCCTGTGGATCATAGATTAGCATATGCTTGCCTTATTAGTTGATGCATCTATTAAATAATTATTTATGAATTACATGTAAAATGCTAACAATATGTCCTTGAATTTGATAAGTGTGCAATAAAGGTAGGTTTTAGTTATTTTAATTAATAAATGTTGAGGTTTCATTTACATAACATATGCACTCTGATGTACTCTTTTAGACATACATATGTTTATAAAGTCAGATATTAAAAATTAAAGTTCAATATCCACAGTGCCATATTTGCCTTTATTGATCCCTTATTCTTATCCCTCCACATCTGTTTTTCTTTCTTCACTATGCTTAAATTTTCCCTCTCTACTGGATCCTTTCTTTATGGTATCAACATCCTCAAATGTTTAATATTAAAAAACAAATTCAAGAAGTGATGTCAGCATCATGGCTGCATGTCATTCCTCTTTTCTTGTCTCTTTTAAAAAAACAGCTAATTAGATATCCATAATCTTACAACAGTGCCTCCACACCTAACACCATGGGGCCCAGGAGGACTCTAGCTGACTTGTGCATTTGCAAACAAAACTTCAGTAAGGACTGTGGATCCAAAGGAGTCTATGAACCTGTCTGCCACCTCTCTAGGAAATGGGGGGGAATCTGTTGAGTGCAAACCTGGGCAGATACCCAAGGAGAAAGAATTTGTAGAAGTCCAACCTGCCATAGAGAGGATTCCGGCATGCTATAGGAGTAGGATAAAGACCAGTTGGGACCAGAGTAGAGGGAAGAAATCACCAGAGCCACCTTCCTCCTTAGGGCAACACTGCAAAGAACTAAACTATTTGGCTTGGCAGCCTCTCCCATGGAGGGGACAGAGAAAGCAGTGAATTATCTGGATTGTGGCTGGTGAAATCCATTCCTCTCCAATGCTACCTGGATGCTGAGCAGGGATCTCCATGACTGGGGGAAGGAATCAGATAAGAATACCAAAGCATGTTAAAAGAAGGCATTTTCTGCTGTCTGCTTCAGGACATAAGCAGGATGTCTGCCATAAGCCTCTGAGAGTACCCAGTTGAAGGATCTCCCCACCAGGCCATTGACACTCACAAAGCTCCCAGTGTAATAGCCACACCTCCCCTACTGTACTGTCAGATCACTGAGCATGTTTACTAGCACAACAGTAAGAGCAAGCTCTCTAGTAGACAGGAGCATGCTCAGAAAATAGGTCAAGTTTGGTGCACAAGAGAGAAACCACAAAATTGAGTTAAATCGCCACCTTGTGGAATACAAAAGAAAGGTTTCTAATAGCCTGCCCGGTGAATTTTAAGAACAAAAATATATGGAGGTTTCTCAAAAAATTAAAAGTAGATCAATCATATGAACCAAAAATTCTGAGTATATACCCAATGGAAATGAAAACAAGATATAGAAGATATATGTGCACCCCCATGTTCATTACAGCACATTCACAACAGCCGAGATATAGAAACCACCTAAGTATCCCTCAATAGATAAATGGATGAAGATGTGATATATACAATGGAATATTATTCTTCTGTGAGAATGAAAGACATCCTGCCTTTTGTAACAACATGGCTGGAATTTGAGGACATTATGCAAAGTGAGATAAATCAGACAGAAAGACAAACACGATATGATACCATTGAAATGTGGAATCTAAAAAAGCCAAACTCATAAAAACAGAGTAAAACAGTAGTTAGCAGGGAATGGCGGGATATGCAAGGTGTACCAATGTACAAATATGCAATGAATAGCAAACAGTCTAGAGATCTAATGCATAGTATAGTGAATAGACAACAATATGATATTATAATCATCAAACTTGCCACAACTGAATCTTAATTATTTCAACCACTAAAGAAAAAATAATTATGTGATGCAATAGAGGAGTTAATCATCAATACAACACAATCATATCATAATATATAAATATATCAAATCGACATGTAGTACATCTTAAATTTAATGGCAAATATATTTTAATAAAATAAACAAGTACAAAAATGTGCTCAAACGTGAATATTCCCCTTGGTACCATATAATGGAGGCAAGAATAATTAACAGTGTGGAACCAAGGTATCATGGTTCCAATCCTGGCCCCACCTCTTACTGCCTGTAATAGTCTTGAACAATTTGGTTACTCTCCTGCAAATCGTTTCCTTCATCTTTAATATTTTTTGAGTTTAATAAAATAATTTTAAAGTTCATTTTGCTGTGTCTAGCACAAAGTAAGGATTCAGTAAATGTGAGTTTTGGGTTTTTTTATTACTGTCCAATTTCTTTCCTTCTCCTGTTAACCAGATATTACTAGAGTCACCCTTATGATTCTAAGTGAAAAATTCCTAATGTTTTAATTTAGTTTTTTAAAGAAATAATTAAAAAAGCTATTTTCCTAGGGAAATTAATATATGAAAAGCACAGAAGTTTGCATCAGTTTTGAGAATTTCACAAACCCCTGACAACTTCCTTCTGGTTGAAAAGCCAACCACAGTTAACTGTTTTATTAAAGGCATTTTGGTAATTAGACTTAGCAAAGAAATACAGATACATTGTTGTTAAAATCAAATTATTCTTTCTTTTCAACCGAGTATGACAAGCACCATGTAACACCCTTCAGTCATTTACACATTTAAAGTATATGGTCACCAAAATTATATTGGATGGTCACCATCCAAACAAAGCCTCCTACTGAGAATAAAGAGGTGTGTTATCAATCAACCAGGAAGCAGACTTAAATTGACAATACTCAGGGAAAACTAGAATTTACGGTCACCCATAATGTTTATATAGGTCATCATTGAAAGCACAAAAATGTGACATTTTCTATAATTTTATTTATAACATTTTCTAATTCATATCTACCATTTTTTCCCTTAAGTTTCAGTACCATTATTTTCAATATAAGAATACATGTTGACTAGGTTAGAGTTAAGACTTGGGTAAAATACGTTTGAAATTCAGCGACATTTCTATCTAAAGGTTTTCTCCATCTCTAAGGGCATAAGATTTTTAGTCGTAATAAATATAATATTTTGAAAACTACTATTATCAAAAAATCAAGAATATTTAAAGGAGGTGTTTTGATACATCCTCAGTTCTGCATAGAACCTGGGAGCTCTGTGGTGAGAACTTAGAAACTGTCCATAAGAAGGGATAAAATGTGTACTGACATGTTTGGTCTGCTGGTGATGACAAACTCCAAGGATAGACCCTGATACAAATCATTGTGAGTAAGAAAATTCCTGGAGAGCAGTCTGGACTGGGGAGCAACGCCAAGAGGTGAAAGACAAGAAAGATTCCAGTAATTTAACCACCACATAACTTGCTACAGGCATACTCCCTTTTCCCAACTATTTACCATTCTGCTCCTCGAATGACTATACTCCTGGGAAGAATGGCTTGGGATGTAGCTAAAGATGTGTCATCAGAGAAATGTAGACATACAGAAAGTAAGTCAAGGTCTCATAGACTCAAAGTTAATAGGTCTTTGAATGAAAGTTTGCTTTTCATGTAATCCCGTATTATATCTGTTCAAGATATAATGGCATTATCTATAAAAGGTTTTCCAAATTCCCTTTCCCATATTTTAATAATCAACTTTGTTTACAGCAATTGAAAAAGTATTTTAATTGGTTTTATTGTATTCAATCCCACCTACATTCTAAGATACAGCTTCCTCTCCTCCAAATTATTACTCAAATAAATCTATAATTATGTAATGCCACTGTTTACAAAAATCCAAAGATTTTACAGTCTGTAGAATAGAAATGAAAAGTATTCACTCAAGACATAGGTCCAGATACCAGCACAACTTTATTTCCTCCACATTATATTAGTTAAAGCAGCCACAAAACCCTCCAAATAAAAGAGAGGGGAAATAGGCCCCATCTCTTGATGAAAGGAATATTTATGTTTATTCTCTGTAAGGAGTATAGAATTAGTTCAAATGTTCAGGTTAAAGAGGTAAATAACATTTCAAAGCCAGGGTCTACTGATTAGATATGATGTTTTAGGAAACTCGTTAGGCATCTAATTCTAAGTTTCCATAATAGTCTCATAAGAGCAAGGGAAAGATTACATAAAATAATGCATGCAAAGTGCTTAGCCAATGGCTTGCCAGAGAAAGTACTCACTAAAAGTTACTTACTGCAACCTACATTTCAGCACAATTCCTCATGTATTTTGCACTGTGGCCCAGTGGTTTGTAACTGGGAACACATTTTTTTCCTCCAGGGAACATCTGGTCATTTCTCTAGATATTTGTGGATGAGAAAATAGAGTGTGGGTGGAGACTGGATGCCGTTAAATATCCTACAATGAATGGGACAGCACAACAAAGAATGACAACAGAAACATTTCATTGGCAAAATTGAAAAATGTAATAGTAAAAAAATATCTTCCAAGTTTTCTTATTTCCTTTTGATTCAAAATATTTCTTCAACTCTTTCTCCTATTTAACACTGCTAGAAATGTCACACGGGAGTCTTGATTTACATGGAAAAACCTTGTTTTTTTTCTTAAACCAGAAGAAATTTTTCTATACTCACTATTCTCAAAGTACTTGATACATTGATGACAATCTCCCTTAAACTTATGCTTGTACTACATTACCTATATTTTTCTCTATTAATTTGGAAAGTCTTTTATTGCCAAAGAGCATGTCTTAATTATCTTTGAATATACCTTTCTCCACTCATCCTCATTGATGACAATGTTTTGAATGAAATAGACATCCAAAGGTATATCTTAATTAAGTTATGCTGAAAATTGAATGGCATTAAAAGACTGTGATCAGTAAAGAAGATGGATTTGGAGAAATTATTTGAAAATCTTAAGTACACAAAAAGCTTTTATTAGATAAGTTATTTCCATTATAAAATTAAGGTTTATTATAATTGTAGTTTGGGGATGTTTTAGCTTTCTCAATACATCAGAGTACAAAGCTGAAATCTATGAGAACTTGATACTTAAAATAACTTTGTAGTTACTAAGAGAAATAAAGAATGCCTTCTCTGATTGAATTTCTAGAATGCCTCATAAAGAGTAATTTAATTTCCAAATAGTCACTTTTGTAGAAAATATCAGGATAAAAAAGACTAGCATAATGATCATTAAATTTATTTTTACTAATATATAACTGTAATATCCATCTAAAAATAGTATTTATTTATAAGTACTGAATAATTCCTGAAAGTCTAAAATGATTTAGGAAGTAATAGCATGTTTCCAAATATATTTAAATATAGTCATAAGCAGAAAGAGATTTTAAAATAAGCTGGAAAAGAAATATTAACACAAAAAAGTATAACTCCATTAGATCCATTTAGCAAAAGTATGCTGGCTTAGGATGATACAAGGATGATTATCTCTCCAGGCACTAGGCAATTGTTAAATAGAAAGAAGCCCTGATGTATGTACATCTTTGACTTGCAGTCTAACCAATCTAAAGCTATATTTCTTCTGTCTGCACCCCAAGAGGTAATATTGTTCTGCCTTATTCTTTTAAATCCAGGCCTAAGTAACAGGTGACTAAAGGACCACCCTATATTTACTACAATCCTAAACTTTTCCCTAACTAGGAAATGCACAATGGAGCCTGACTATAGGCATTGTTTTAACCCAGTGTTCAACCATAAAGCACTGGCCTTCCTCTGAGTTGGTTCCCTTTTACTTCCAATGGAATGAAAATCAGTTCCTTCAACTATAAGTTAAGTTGTCCTTAGAGCCTGTGATTCATAGATGAAGTATAATTTCCCTCAAGAACTCAAAGTAATACCACAGGACAAATGAACAAAAACTACTACAGCTTGAGTTTTGTGACATCTCTGGAGAAAAAAAAAATAATGGATCCAAATGAGTAAAAAACAAACAAATCATAGGGTGAGTAAACTGCACATGCAAAAGATTCGGGCAGGCCAAAAGAAGGAAAGGTCCTCTACAATATGTAAAGAGGGAAAATGAATAATAGATTCAACTTTGGGGAAAAAAACAAAGTGACTAACTATAATAGAAGTTGAGGAATTAGGAATGAAGGAAAAGAATATTTCAATTATTATTAAATATTCATTTTAAAAATTGTTTTACAGTACATGTGTATTAGTATATTATGGCTATAACTCATAGAAATATAAGTGTTAATACAAATTTTAAAATACACATATTGAACTTCTCTGGTATAAGACAGAAAAGATATTTCCTTTCCTACTCCTTTTCTTTGAGCATTTATTTTAGAAAGCCCATCATTGCAAACTTTCTCTGCTCCTTGGAAATACGTGTCTTTTAAAAGTTAAATATATCCCTTCTCACCTTTATAACCCAGAAATCTTTTTTTCTCAAGGACTTGGGAACCACTTTTTTTGAAATGTAATCATCTAGGAAGATAGCACATGCCACTCCCAGTGTCCCTGAGAGGGTCGGACCCTAACTTCAGCTGTGCTGGGCTCCAAGTTGCAAACCTATGAATTGTTGTAAAGATATGAAAATGTTATTTTTCTTCATAAAGGCAGTTATAAAACACAGGTGGATACTCCAATTACCAAGTGATTTGGAATGAATGATGTGATGCAAGTGGTGCTATCAAATCCTCTACTCGAAGACTACTTACCATTTATTTTGAGAATATGAAATGGGTTGCACATGCTCCACTACATATATGAAAAACTAAACATTTTATCTTGCAAACCTCTTTAGCTGATTGCCTGTGATGTGTATCGCATTCAGATTCCATGCTTATTCAATTATATTACTGGTAATTAAAGTTTTTTCTGAATAACCACATTAAAAAAGTACAAAGGAAAAGATTGAAATCTGGTCTGTATTTTACAATTACAACACTTTCTCAAATCAAATGTTAAAGTTTCTTTGAAAACAATTGACTGTGCTTAGGTATTTTTGAAATGTGCAAGTGAAAAAGTAAAGTCATATAAACAAATTGTTCCAAACAGACTTAAATTTTTTCCAATAATTCAATCAATTATCAGTTTTAAAATTAAATTTCAAAGAATCAGTTCTTCAGTCACAGTAACCCCTATTTCAGCTGCTCAGTATCCACTTGTGTCTGGCTGGTGACCCTATATTGGACAGAACAGGTGCAAAATTTAGTAAATAGTATCAACAGTGGGAGGTGATATAGATGGCAAAGCCCATGACATACGATCAGCAGCAATACAAGACAATAGACAAGCAACAACAGCAGTTCTGGGACTTCCACTGGTTATTAATAGCATAACTGACACATTTGGAATTATGGATGAAAAGAGATATAACCCAGTGAACTGCAGAGGAGGAACATAGAGATGTTATGTAGAAGACCTAAAATGAGATTTTGGAATACATACATATAAGGTGCTCCCTCAGGATTCATGGCAGTAATTGAAAAAAATTAGGAATGTCTTTGAGGAGAATAGTGAAGATGCCTTAGAAACAGTGCTTCATAAAATGTTCTTCTACTGTCACTTTGTATTCAAAGCAGTGTAGTGTAAATGACACAAACGTTAGAGGAACATTTCTTTGAGTGAGAACTAGTAGAAACTGCAGGGGCGTCTAAACCAAGAAAATAATACATGCACATTCATTTGATCTTCAAATAAATGTTAACATTAATAGTCTTGTGATGAGCTTACCATCTGCTTTTCTGAAAAACAATTATTATCCTGAATATGCTACACTTATAAAAAGTACTACAATCAAGAATTGGAAGAATGATGTCGTAGTGTAGCAGTTTATAGTTTAAAACTCTCTGAAGTATAACGGAGGTAAGATTTAACAAGTAACTTCATAGTACTTGTATTCCAATGAGATGAGCGGACATACACAAAGCTCAAAAGAGTTATACTCTAAGAGTAACCTTACGATCCTTATTCATGAAGTAAAGAGACTCCATGTGTCCTGTCAATGTTCAACTTGAACCCACTTAAGCTAAAGCTTTGGTCAGATTCTTTCTTAGGCTGTATGACCCCAGGTGGTAGTTATCAAAATAGCACATATAGAATAAAAGTATTCTGAAGTATTATGTTAAACTGTGGATACTAGTCTAGAGAATTGTAGCAGCAGGTGCCCTGCTTAAATTCGCACAGCACAGAATATCTCTACAAGCACACTCACTTCTGACTTCAGCATCTAAGACTCTGCTTGAGGGCTCTCTCTTGGCACACAGGGCCAATTGTAAATGTCTGAGACTGATGCCCTGTGAATAGATCCACAGAGTTCCACGGAGGACTTAAGCTGCAGATAGATAGATACCTTGCGGCTACTTTACTGATAATACATTATTGTTGGCTTCCTTCCTCTCCTTTCTCACTGTTCCAATCCCCTACCAGTGTTCCCCAATAATAACTTGCACTCAAATCTTTGTCTCAGAGACTATTTCAGAAGGAACACAAACTAAGGCAGAGACACATTCAGAGACTTATAAAACTGGAACATAGACTATATTTTCCTGGTAAATGAACTATCTTTTATTAAATCCTAAAGAGTAAGGATAGGTGAAATTACATAAAAATTAAGTGAAATTAGGGTAAAATTAGGCACTTGACCAGTTAAGCAAAATAATTTCTTCTTTACAAAAAATCAGATACAGTTATTGATTCTATGAAAATACTATTTGTTCATTCAAGTAAAGCCCTTTAATGACAACTTTCTATATTAGTTGATCAAGTGATTACTGAGATCTAGTATACTACAATGATATTTGAATATTTAAAATCAACAGAAATTCATGCTTATTCTACAAGATAACAGTACAGAATACCCTGTAAGTCAATAAATCAAATTATTCTCTGTTCTGTACAATTAAAACTATTATGACCAGTATTAAGAGCTAAAGAAAAATTATTAAAAGTATTAAATTGCATATATATATTTTCTTTTTCTCAAAAAATATAGAAAAGTCACTATATTTTAAGCATTTTTGAGGTATTTGGAATATTGATTTAAAAAACAAACAAATTATTTCCTTTGAGTAACCTACACTCTAATAGAGGCAAAAGATAACTTCCAAATAAAAAAATTGTATCTATTTTGTGGGGTAGTGTTAAGATTTTATAGAAATTCATTGGAGTTTACAGACATGAATGAAATTACTTTGCTCAGTATTATTAAATAATATGTTAATGTAAATTAAATATAATGCATTATAAGGGGACAATTATAATATCAGAAAGGCAACTTGAGAAGGAACTGTCATTTAACACACATTGATTGAGTACCCACTATTTTTCTAGTTATTGTTATAATAGAGGAAATTCAGGGGAAATGACAAATATTCCTGTCTCTATTGAGTTTAGTGTTTAGAATTGAGTGACAGACAAAAATTATATGGGTAACTAAAAAGGGATGTTAGAAGATGATAAGTGTTATTGAAAAAAATAGAGGTAAGTGAGGAAGATTATGTATTTGGATGACAGGATAGGTTTAAATGGTCCACCAAGTTTCCAATTAAAAAAGACACACACCGTGAGGCTCAGAGATCATGAAATTTCAGAACACACACCAAGGATAAAGAAAAAAGCATAAAAGCTTATACAGAGAAAAATAATTTGATTTTCTATGATTAAGAATCAGAAGCATAGCATCAAAACTGAAATATCTAGAAGTAAGTGATTTAAAATTTTAAAGAAAAAATGATGCAGGACAGGGAAAATTCTCTGACTAAGGGGGGAGATTGAATATTGTAGCCAAAATACAAATAAAGGATTTGGATAGATGTTTTGTAATAATTTCTCAAAGAAACAGCATTTCTCATTCTCTTGTTCTCAAGGAATTCTGGAGATTAATAAGTTTGCTCAAAGTAAAAGATAAGTACAGAGGATCTAGGAAAAAAGAGATCTAAGACAGTGAGGGGAAAAGGAATGACAGCTGTGCCTGCCGGCTCAGAGAGAAATCAGTTAAACCTGGAGGAAGAAGTTTAAAGGACAAATGGCTCCACAGAGAAAAATGAAATAGATTCCCTCATTTGCTAGAAATATATTTACATTAATATTTTATATATAGTTATTGAATATTTTATACTTTTATATAAATATATAAAATCTTTCATATATTCTTCACCATCATATATTGGCAATATCTATCATACATTCTTTCCACATTTACCAACACCATCAACGGAAATAAAAATCTCTCAGAAAAAAGAAAGAATATATGTGTACTTTTCTAAAATTTTTAAAATAAATTTTATACCAATATTTAGAAGTGGATATCAAAATTTTTTAACTCAGCAGAACACAACTTGTTCAAATGAGAACTTGAGAGGCTGATTATACACACACACACACACACACACACACACACACACACACACATATATACATGTATATATACATATATATGTACATATTAATCAGCCTCTCAAACTCAAGTGTATATGCGTGTACACACACACACACACACACACACACACACACACCTATGCTGCACAAACTACTTATCCAATTAAAGAGAAGCATGGTTTCCTAATGAAACTACAAAAAAAAAAATACAATGCTATAAGAAGGAAAAAGAATTCATTGTGTTTGTTCCAGAATTTAAGGGTCAGTGAGAACAGTTTACCATTAAAAGCTATTCCATTGTAGTTTGAATAAGCATAGTCTATTAATTTGATGTTTTGAGATAAGTGAAGAAGAATGAGAGATGTTTTCCCAAAAGAGAAAACAAAATATTTAAAAATATAACTAAAATATTTCAAAACAAATAACCACAATTAGTAATACCTTAACAGTTTATCAGTGCCTTATGTAATTAAATCTGCTTAAAACCTGATTTTTTGAAGTTAATAAACTAATAATAACCCTGGAAATTTTGAGTCTGTACTGTAGTACAGTCTGAATGCTAGCTAAGTTGTGGTGCTCTGAACTCCAGTTTCTGTACCCAATAATCTATTTCTTGAACTATCAGTAGTTAAAGATCTCTGATGCAGTCCCTCCGAGACTGTCTCTCTTTGTTGAAGACTTAATTTCTAGATGACAGCCTTTAGCAGAACCTTCGGACAAGCATAAGATAAAAATAAAACACCAACTATTAATGATAAGACAATGTCTTTAATTAATTTATATAGTAATCAACAATATCAAATAAAGAAATGTAAAATAATCTTTTGGGATCTATTTGAAGAATTGATCAATATTTATCTTGAGGGCAAGTACATATTAAGCCAGCTAGGGCACTGAGACTTCTGCAGGGACTCCCAATTCTTCCTGTAACAAATGTATATCAATATTTTATCTGTAGCAATTAAGCTAGGGAAAGCTACGGTTCTTTTTTGATTTTACAATTCTTTTCATACAGTTCTTGCAATAATCCTGACCTTATGTATGAATATGGAACTCACCAAATAAACTTGGTTACTTATTTAAGCATAGAACTACAGAGATAAATACTAGAAGTAAATGATCGTGGCCACTGAAAATGGGTCTTGAGAGGTGGGGAATAAGGGCAAAAGGAGCTACTTTCAGTTTAAGATGCATAGTAAAATGTAACTGTTTAACCCATGTTTATTATTACTTGGATTATTCGAATTTAAAAATAATGAAAAATGAAATGAAAACAATAATTACAGACACTGTAAGTTTAATTACAAAAGAGGAAAGAGAGGTTGTGTAGTTGAAGGGAGCATGGTATTAAAAGAAGTATTTGGGTTGTTTTAAAAGATGGAAGATTATTACAGCATGATTTTAAAAATAAAATAACTATATTAGTTAAAGCTTCTCTACACTTTTAAGAGAAAATCAGATGAAAAGAAGGAAAAAAATGATCACTTGGAGGTGCAAATTTTTAAGTATGTGGAAGAAGATTCAGTGTATAAATCATATTAGCCACAGCAGCTGGTAAATTTAAGTAACATTTACTATAGATAACCCAAAGAAATACTATTCTAACAGATACTGAAAAGTAATAAAATTGAACATGGTTTACAGATTAAAAAAAAAAAATAACAACCAAGTAACAGTTATAATAGTAAAAATAGGTATAAGAAAATTAGGGAAATGCCAGTTTCAATTATATCTATTTATATATCTATATGTTTATCAATCTAATTGTGTGTGTAATCTAGGAATATGCCAAACAGTAGCGATGGGTTATGGTGTGTGGCACTGTAAAACTCAACACTATAACTTCCAGACAAGCGATGCTCCATGGTACCCCAGGAGTTAACATGGGTTACAGGGAGATTGTTTTTCAACCTACGGCCACCACTCCATCACTCCATCAATTTTCAATGCTCAGCATCACTGGCCAATGGGAACTAACTGAATAAGCCCACTATTCTATCTTGTATAGAGCTGAGTGTTTATGGTCATTTGTTGGAGAATTCATTTTTAAAATTATTTATATGTATTTTTCTTCTCTGAACTCTAAACCTGGCTTATTACCTGGTACAGCTCCTTTCAGGCCATTTGCCATCAATCTGTTGTGTCTTTGGCCCTAAGCATTGACTAATCAAATAAAAGTAAGCCTGGGGATCTTCGGTGTTTAGATGGAATACCTGCCATAAATGAATAGCAGCAATAGTGGGAGAATGATAATAAATGAGACAAATTTATTAGCGAACTAATGGACACTCTACCAAATGATACTGGGACACATTAATTATACATGTTTATATAGATTATTCATAACAAGCTAATATTTTTAATTTCAGGTATATTGAAGACTGAACATAAAATTAAAACTATAAAATAGTGAGAAGATACGGTGAATATTTGTCAATGTATACCATGGGACATGCTTTTCTAAGCAAAAAACCAAAGAAATTATAAGTGAATATATTAATAGATTTGATGACACAAATACACAATAATGTTTTTAAAATGTGTATAGGAGAAACCACACATGTCAAACTTAATGATGAATAAAAAAAAACAACAAAAAAAGATAAAAGTTAATATACTAAATATATGCACATTTCTAACAAATCAGTATGGTAAAGTTGAGCAACCAGTTAGTAGTTTAAAAAAAATAAGAAGTGAAAATTTCAGGTAGAAAAAATAAATATAATTAATATATAGAGCTGGTTATACTCATTAGTAGAAAAAAATCTTTAAACAAACATTATGAAAGAGAAATTGACAGTATCATTTAAGAGCTTTAAAAAAATTATAAACACATTTAATATTTAGAGTATTTTTATTTATTTTTTACTGGATACTTTGTATAATCCAATTTTATAGGCACATGTGGTTATAACGTTTAGTCCACTCATAATACTGAAATATAAAACAGCACATTTGTTTCTTATCAAGCAAAACAATATTCTCTTCTAAAGCAAGAAAAGCCCACTCTGATGTCTCAAATTTTGCCAAGCAGACTTCATGGATGTCTCCTTTTTTGTGTACATAGTCTACAAGCTGGCAATCACTTGATTTTCCTTAGTGCCATCAGATTTTACTTTGGCTGCCTCATACTCTACCTAGAATAGCAAAAATGTCTAGTGGTGCATTATCAATTTCCTGGGCTCCAGGGATAGATGGACACAAACATGTAAATACCGTGGTGAAAAAAAAATCAGTAATTGTCTTGCTAATGCTTTTAAAGAAAGAAGTGCAATCATGCTGACAGCCATAGTGCAGATAGAGAATTACAGAATCAATCTTCTTGTCTGAGAGACCACTCTCCCTGGTTTCTTTGCACACTCCAGGAACTTACACTCTCAGCAGGAATGCCATTATCAGTCTGGAAATGTTTCAGTTTTTATAATTCTTTCTTGCTACATTCATTCAAGGCTGAGTGAAAGCTTTGCTCTTTTTCTCTTTGCTTTTGAAAGATAATCACTCTCTCACTTCACCGGAGATGATATTGCTGTTTCTAAAAGACAGTACGGTGTAGCTGGAGTAGCTCGTTTGAGCCAAAGCTCAACTCATCGGTCTCATTTTATGTCATAGAGTACATATGCCTAGGGTAGTAAAGCCTATTGAAAATGGTGGATTGCTAGGAATTTCGAATATGCACACCCTAACCCTCAAACTAAATTGCTTCAGTTTTTCTGTTCCTCAATAATCTAGAACTAATATTACCATAGCTGGGTAAACTCTCTCTAAAGCACTATTACAGCAGGAGCTCTCACCACACGCAAGAAGTCAAGATGAATTGAGACATACTTTCCAGCTAATTTACTAATAGCAAAGACCATAGTCGTAGGAAATAACTGGAATAAGATGCTCTACTTAGCTTAATGATTAAGTTTGAAGCACAAATTGCTAGACCCTAAGCAAGCAAATGTGTAAGACCTTAAGCAAATGAGAAGCACTATAGTTTAGGCAAAGTGAAACTATTTAAAAATTCTTATGTGACATACATTTATATCTGTAAATAATGTTATTTCCAGCTTTTCAACTTCCTGAACTGGGTTACCTTGTACAAGTCACAACTTCTCTCAATTTCCGTTTCTTCAAAAATAAGTGAAAATTTCTGCATAAAGTACTTCAAAAAAATTGTATGGCCAAAAAAAAAAAAAAAAATGAGCCTCCTTGGTGCATAATATGCATAAAATAAAGTGTAAAAAGTCACTGAAGTATTTTGCACAATTTTGTCATTACTAAAAGTATTGTACAAAACAGGCCATTTTACCTGTCTTAACAGATATTAGTCATAATTTAAACTTTTAATGATGCTAGATCATTAAAATTTTGATGTTATAAATCCTTTGATGACTGTTTATAGTAAAGGCTGTTTAGTTTTGTTTTTCTAATTTTTCTTCCTCTGCTCTTGCTATCAAACTTGGATTTCACAATTTACTTCCGTCAACCTTTCTGTTACATTTTCTTTTCCCTTCCTATTTTACTGTGAATTTTAAAAAGCTAACTGTATTTGTTAAAATAATATACAGAGAAGAGAAAGTGTTTCAAATGACTGTCCGAAGTCCTTCATTCTTTAAACAAAAATATGCAGACTATGCAATCTGTGCCATTTAATTTAAGGTTTTAAGACCATTTTGTCCCCACTCTTCCTACCTGTTTTATGGAAGGCTAATTTTAATTAACATGTGGATAGTGGACATAAGATGAAAAAGTAATATATATTGATAAGGTGAAATTCATAAAATGAAATAACTGCAATTGATAAGAAAAGAAAAAGCAATGCAAGGGTCATATATTTAAAACTAGCTGCTTTTAAAAAGTTTTTTTAACTACCTATTCCAAGAAAAAGTTTTATTTTTATTTCTGATATTGACTTGATCATTTTAAATATGAGAAAATACACTATTATAATAGAAGTGTAAAGGTTTTCTTCAGCCATTCCTTCTGATTAAGAATAGTAGACCCTTTTAATTGAAATACTCAAATATTCATTCAAATAAACTAGAAAATAGAGTTAAAACACTTCATTTCTGGTCATTTTTTTAAGTATAGCTATTATGACCTGAAAATACTTTGTTTTTATATTTTATTTGCCTCAATTATCTAGATTATATTTCACTTATTAAATATTATTTGTGTTGAAAATTTTGAGATAACTGTAGCTTCACATGTTCTTTTAAGAGATAGTACAGAGATCCTGTATATCTTCACCCACTTTCCTCCAATGGTAACATCTTACACAAAGACAATGAAATATCATTACCAGAAATTGTCATTAATATATTTTACACAATTTAACATACACTTATTTATGTATATGTGCATGTGTTTGTGATCTTACTTTGGCCTGTCACAACTAGTGTGTTATATGACATTATTTATAGGTATCATTTTAGCAGTTTCTCACTCTTGGTTTCAAAAGTAAATAATTTTGGAATAATGATTTTACAGATGAATATATAATATATTAATGCTGCTTTGGTAACTAACTTAAAGCCTCCAAGATGTGGTTACATGGCTTGTTCCTGATCAACTAAAACTATTCTTACCCAAAGCCAGTCATGAGGGAATTAGCAGAACTTTAGTTATGTTCTTATAGTCATTGATCAACTGATTAGGAGGGCTTTCCTACTGTACAATAGTTAGAAGATGTTTGGTAAAAACTAGTCTTATGGTTTTTTTATCAGTAAATTGGGAAGTAACATTATTTTTTTTGTCAGACTGAGTAAATGACTAACATACAACTAGCTACCTTGTAAATGATAAAGTATTTCCAGATCTTGTTAGTTGTAACATAGCAGCAATAATTGAGATTAAAATACATAAAAGTTTATTCAAATAGATATATGACATGAATCTACATATATGAGATTTGCTTGCTAGAAAAATATAGAAAATATTTTTGATATATTGCTTTAAATTAATTCATGTTTACTCGCTATGTTAATTATAATATATTATCCTTAATGTTGATTAGAGAATTATATATTTTGATGTAATAAAAGTACCTAGACAATATAAAATAAAATAAGTACTTATATTGAATTCTTATACAAAGTAGAATATTTAAATAAAATCCAAAATTCATTATTGAAGGACCAATGTAAGCATGATATCCAAATTTAACAAGGACATTCTGAGAACTACAGGTCAATGTCACTCATAAACAGAAATGCAAAAATCCTAAATGAAATTGACAAATCAGTCCAGTACTATATAAGGTAGACCATATTGTTTTAATTTGAGTGAGAAAGTAAAAAGCGGAAACAATAAGTTGCATAGACAAAAACATAGGAACTAAACTCATAGACCTTGGACTTAAAGAGGGTTTTATGAATTTGACCTCAAAGGCAAGGGAAGCAAAAGTAAAAATTAATGAATGGGATTATACCAAACTAAAAAGCTTTTGCTCAGCAAAAGAAACTGTCAACAAGGTAAAGAGAAAACCACCTAAATGGGAAAATATATTTGCAAGCAACACCTCTGATAAGGGCCTAATATCCAAAATATACAAAGAACTCATACAACTCAGTAACAGAAAAAAAAAAAAAGATCCAATTAAAAAATGGGAAGAGGACCTGAATAGACACTTCTCTCAAGAAGATATACAAATGGCCATCAAATATATGAAAAGATGTTCAACATCACTAGCTATTAAGAAAATGCAAATTAAAACCACAATGAGATACCACCTTAAACCTGATAGAAAAGCTATAATCAAAAGGACAAGTAATAACAGTTTTTGGAGAGGATGTGGAGAAAAAGACATCCTCATACACTGCTGATGGGACTGCAAATTGATACAGCTACTATCGAAACACAGTATGGAGGTTCCTCAAAAACTAAAAATTGTTCTACCATATGATCCAGCAATCCTTCTACTGGGAATTTACCCCAAAGACTTGAAAACCCATATCCAAAAAGATATTTGCACACTGATGTTCATAGCAGCATTATTTATGGTGGCCAGGACATGGAAGCAACTGAAGTGTCCTACAACAGATGATTGGCTAAAGAAGCTGTGGTACGTATATACAATGGAATATTACTCAGCCATAAGGAGAGATGAAATACTGCCATTTGCGACAAAATGGGTGGACTTTGAGATAATCATGCTAAGCAAAATAAGCCAGATAGAAAAAATAGAAAATCACATGATACCATTTACATGTGTGATACAAACCTAAAAGCAATAAACGAACAGGACAAACAAAACATAGACTCATGGACATGGACAATAGACTAGTGGTCACCAGAGGGTGGGGTTTGGGAGAGGGGAGGTAGATGGGGTAAAAGAGGTCAAATATGTGGTGACAGAAAGAAATCTAACTGTGGACGATGAACACACAATGCAATATGTATTTACACATATACATATATATACACATACACACACACACATACACACATACATACACATACCTTACTGCTAAATTGTACTAGATTTTGTTAATCAATGTCACCATAATAATAAAAAGTAAAAAACAAATAAGAAAAAAGTAGCCTCACCATCCAGGAGCTAAGCTGATACCACTATTATCTGTGGCCTAATGTTGTTAAGAGCTATGCTGCTAACCATAGCTAGATTTTGATTTTACAGCACAGCAACATCACATAGGTCCACTTAGTGATTTGATGAATCAAGACAAAATAAATAATTTTATTATCATGTCTGACACAGATACTTATCTTCAACCATATCAATTGTACACATTAATATGTACAGCTCTTTGCATGTCACCATACCTCAATAAAACTGTTGTTTTTTTTTAAATGACAATTATTCATACCACAGAATAGCCACCCTAGATTGGTTAATATGAGTTATTGGTACTCATTTATCAATGACAGCTTTAGACTTGTTTCATTCCTTTTACTTTATAGATAAGCTTTATTAAAATATCTAATCATAAAATTGTCCCCAAGTCCTGAAAATATTCAATACAAAGTTTAGCTTCCTTGAACACTCCTAAAAATCACCTATTTTATCTAAATCCTATATATTCTAAGAACCCCTTACTGAGACATCTGCATTCTCCTTGGTGTGTGTTCTCCCTTACTTCAAGAATCAAACTCAAATTGTTAGAATACAAGTGTCTTCATAATGGTTTTTGGCTAGAGATCATTGATTTTAGAAATGTAAAGATGATTTCACAGCCCCAAATCCATCAAGAAAAAATCAAGTAAGTGATTATCTAAATACATAAAGAAAAAAGAATATGATAAAATATAACATCAAAGGTTTTAAAAAATCTTTGTAAATTATATTTAGTCAGTTTTCTTTATAAGACATACTTATTAAAGTGGGAAGGAAAGGCAAATTACCTAATCTGATGACAGTTACATACAGAAAACAAAACTAAAAACAAAAAAACTTTACAGTAAACATACATAATAATGAAATGCTAACAGCTTTTTTTCTGGCTCAAGGACCAAGTAGGAAATACCTACAATGACCAGTTTTGATACATATTTGTATCAAAGGTCCTATCCAATAAGATAAACAGGAAAAAAAAGTGAAAGAATTGCAAAGAAATACTGTGACAGATGACTTGATGGTATAAGTGCTACAGACAAAAATCAATTGTATTTTTATACAGATGTAAATAATATTTTATGAAAAGATAACACTTAAAGCAGCATAAAAGTACCCATAAAAAGATTTCTATACATCATACCTTTAAAAACATTATAAGATAGAATTGTAGGAAATTAAAGAAGATGAAATAGGGTGATTATACCTTATTCTTGGTTTGGGTTTGTTTAATGTAAATTCTTTGCACATTCAGATTGATTCATAGATTTGTTGCTATGGATATATTTTTTTTTTCCAGAAATGTCAATCCAGTTCTAAGATTTACATAGAAATGCAAAGCCAAGGATAGCAAAAACAAAAACAAAAAACAAAAAAACCAAAAACCCAAACCAAAACAATAACAACAACAACAACAACAACAACAACAACAATAACAAACTGAAAAAGAAGAGCATGGCACTAGCAGTTTTATTATAAGTTCTAGTAATTAAGAGAATGTGGTACTGGCCCAAGGATAGGCAAAGAGATACATGACAGAGAACAGAGAATTTAGAAACTGACCAATTTGTGTTTGAGCATTTGAGTACAAAGAATTTAACACTGCAAAGAAATGGGGATGGGGAAAGAATCTTTTTTTTTTTTTTTTTTAATACCAGTTGTGGCACTGTTTTATGTCCATGCAGGAAAGTTTTGTTGATACCTATTTCATACCACATACAAAATTGATTCCAAGTCTACTGTTACTACAACTCTGAGAGGAAAAACAACAAATCTTCTATAGAAAAATGTAGGAGGATATTATTATTAACTTGAGTTAAATAAACATATTTGAAGGCAAAAATATGGCAACCATAAAAGAAAGATCAATAAATTGGACTAAATCAAAACTAAGAACATTTATTTATCAATTGACTCTAGTAAAGAGTGATAAGGAAGTTGCCAAAAGGAAGTTTGTAGAAATGAATAAACAATAAATATTTAAACTAGATCAAGAACAACAGTGTACGGATAGGAATCCCTAAAAGAAACTTAACAACAGACTTGAAGAAGCACTTCACAAAGGGTATAACCCTACAGCCAAAAATATGTTAAAGGTGACAAATACATTCCGATTTGAGAAAATTAAAATGAAAATCATAATAACATACCATAACACATTTTACAAATATTTAGTACAAATAACTACAATTAAAATGACAAAGCATGAGCTGTTAGTGAAAATGTAGAGCAACGGAAATTCTCATTTACTATAGGCGTTTAGGAATATAAAATGATGTAACTATCTTTAGGAATTTGTTAACATCTAAAATTGAATCTATGTATAACTGTGACACAGAAATTCCACTTCTAGGTGTATTTCCAATGGAAATGCATGCACATATGACAAAGGAACAAAAATAAGTCAATTCACTGTAGAATTTTCCATAATAGCACCAATCTGGCAATAATCTGAATATCCATCAATGGTAGAATGCACAAATAAGTTGCAAAAATTTATAGAATGGAAAATTCTCCAACAATGAAAATGAATCAGCTATAACTATATACAAGAACATAGATAATACTCACAAATATAATATTGAATGAAAGAATCCAACCACAACACACTTATTGTATCATTCTATTAAACTTCAATAAACAGTTAAAATTTAACTTTAACCTTATGAGATGCAAATAAAGGTGGTTCATTTGCAAACTTCTTAGGACCGTGCAAGGTTTAGTTGGATAATTTGATATGATTTAATGTAGTTTAAATGCAATTAATAACTTTATCAAAAAAATTAAACTTTCAGTATCACCATCTCATCTAGAGAGTCTACAGTGAGATTATTTCACTTGTTTTGAAGGAGTGAAAAGAAATTCTATATGCACTGGGTATACTTCATCAAATTTGTAGTAAGTTACTGAAATTATTACCACAGTTAATCTGTACAAATTAGCATATCATTATTGCTAGTTGCTTCATTTCATCAAGGGCAGTGTTTATAATTTATCTCTTTCACCTGGTAGGAAACTAATCTAAGTCATGAGTATAAAATTTAACCTTATTTTCTTTAATGTAGAACAACCACATTAGTATGTATAAGGCATGCTGTTTATTTTACAACTTCCTGAATAAGTCCTTCACTTTTTTGAAATGTCAGTTACAAGAATAGTACCCAGAGAAATAAAGCAAGACATGAAATGTTTTTAATTTCTACTCAAAAATTGTATATATTTTTTTTAAGTCAGAAAGAAAAACTATTTGACTTGGACCACTATAACTGAAAAAGAAGGCATTTTATTTTTTTCTTTAATGCAATCAAAAGTATATTTGTAAAGAGACAATAAATATTTTATTGATCCAATATTTATTCATGTTAGTTATGTCTACTAATATTACGTGAAGTGGAAGGATATTTATTTAACTACTTCAGTATTAATTTCTTAAATATCTTTTTAATACTTAAGAATATCTAGTGGTCTATTATTTGCATTTGGTTTTTATGCAATTATATAAAAGCACAATGTTTCGAACACTAGAACAATATAGTTATCTCATAAATACTTTATACTCTGGCATAAAGAATCCAATAATGCACTGGAGTCAATTTATTCTTAAACAAGGAATTCTTTACAAATAGTGCTTGTGTGAATAA
This sequence comes from Eonycteris spelaea, assembly GCA_003508835.1. NCBI lineage: Eukaryota > Metazoa > Chordata > Mammalia > Chiroptera > Pteropodidae > Eonycteris > Eonycteris spelaea. The sequence continues at coordinate 5,112,300 of PUFA01000104.1, forward strand.
ACAGCATATGTAATTTCTAATAAACATTTACCTGCAAAAATAAACATTTTAGGTAAAGATTTAATATAAGATGGAAATAATATCAAAGTTATTTCTGTATAGGTTCTTTTAAAAAAAGTTTTTCCTGGCAATATTGACAAATAGAATTGTGTGTGTGTCTAGTATACAACATGATTATTTGATATACACACATTGTGAAATTATTACCATAATTAGGTTAATTAACACATCTATTACCTCATGTAGCTACTGTGTAAGTGTGCACGTGTATGTGCGTTTGATGAAAATACTTAAATTTACTCTCTTAGCAAATTTCATGTATGCAATAAAGTATTCGTAACTACAGTTATCATGCTGTACATTAATCCCCAGAACTTATTCATTTTACAACTGAAAGTAGTATCCTTTGATTAGCACCTCCCCATTTCTCCCAAACTTCAGTCCCAGGTAACAACTATTATATTCTCTGTTATTATGAGTTTGACTTTTTTTGTTTTAATATTGCATGTATAAAATCATACAGCATTTGTCCTGCTAAGTCCACTTAATATAATGTCCTCTCAGATCTCATCCCTCACCACTATCCTTATGACTATTTTTGCTTTAAACATTTTATTAAAATATTCATTTGGTTTCAAGTATTTGGGATTGTCCATGCAACTTACATTTCTAACAAATTGTTTTAAGAAAATCATTGCTTATCACATAAATTATAACATTCTGTTAATAAATATACAACAGTAAATTTGTTTTTTTATTTAAAAAATAACTTTCATGTACTTCTGTCAAGATACACATGAAAATACAGGTTGTTTTCTCATCTCCCAGACAAAAAAAGCGTGACTGAAATGTTGCTCATTGTTCCATACTTAGTTCAAGATGAGTTTTTCTACAATCTCTTTGAGGCATTTGAGGGTTTTTTGTTTTGTTTTGTTTTGTTTTACCACATCATAATACCACTCGAGACCACTCAGTTGCTCAGTGGAATTAAAATTTCCTATTACACAAAATTGTAGAAATGCTGTAAGATTTTTGATGTACCTCCGAGATAAAAATAAGCATTTTAAAAATTATTTTGTTTTAGATTATTTTGTTTTTCTTCTTTTTGAGTATTGTGTTAGTAGAAAATCTTGGTTAGTGTGTAATCAGCCATTAGAATATTTTAACTTTTATTTTTTAGAAAAGTTGATACTTTTGGTAGCTATGCATTCAAAAACACCTTGTTTAATGGTATTAAAAAAAAAGAAACACTTCTTTTCACTATAATAAGAAATGCATTAGTTCTGTTTATTCTTGGTGAAAAGAAGTAAAACCAAAGATAAAATGAGGCTGAAATAGATGGTATTTTATTCTTTCTTTAGTGTAATAAAATGTACTTTGTATTTTGACTTGTATTTTCAAAATGGGTAGAATATATTTCCACAGAAGATGAGGTGACTTTCTAGCTATGGAACAACTCCAGATTTCCTTGTACAATAAGATAATTCAAGCTTCCACTGATTCTCCTGGCTCAGGAGTACATGAGATTTAAGTTACTAAGTTTTATAAAGTTGCTATGGGTTTCTCTATGGCAATGAAAATTCCATCCAGATCTCTGAAAAGTAGGCTTTTGAGAAAATATGAGTTCTTGGAGTGCTGTTTGAGAGACTTCAGGTCTAAGTTAGTGACAATTTTATTTAGACCTCTCTCTTCTAATTTCTTCTCCACCTGATTGGTCAATGTCTCTGTCTATGTCTCCATGTACCTCCTGTAATTTCTGCTTATTAAAGCTGTCCCTATGTAATTATATATCTATAGGAATTTAGAAATATATTATAATTTTAAACGGAAGTGTGAAACACTATAAAATGCCTTTCTTTTTTCTCATTTATGATAGTGATCCATGCTTTCTTTATTTGGAATTAAATGTCACCTGATGCCAGGATAAGTGCTTCAAGAGTTCTATTCCCAGGGGCTTGATACAAAGAGTAGTTACTTTTTCATCTGTGGGGAGGACCCTGCCTTATGCTTTTTTTTCAATCATAATTCAGTGATCCAATAGCATTTTCTTCTGCAGAGCCACATTTCTCAGCCAGTCTTGTCAAATATTTTTTTAAAGAAATGTTCAGTTCCCTGAGAGTAATTGAAAACTTCAAAGCACATGTTTTCAGATACTGAAGGAGTCATCCTCTGCATCTACAGTGGGCAGAAGTTATAATTCATTACACTGGGGGGTTTGCAAGCTGGTTTTCTACAGCTGACCTTTTCTAGTTACTTACTTTTCTTTGAGGCATACCCAATATATAATAAACACATTTATTTCAAAGTTTTTGCTTGTACAAAAGTCCTAAAACAATAGTGGGCGAATATACCTCCATAAAATATTTTAACCCCAGTTTCATTTGCAGTAGAAAAAACTACATTACAAATGTCATCCAAGAAAATTAAGCCAATTGATTTTTCAGTAAATAAGTATATTTATTACATAAGGCACAAGTCTTAGAATTTTATGAAGAAATCAAAGCTTACTAACACTCAAGAAAAATGCAAGTCTTTCAATGTATGTGTGGCAAGTTCCCCCATTCCTTAAGAAATCTAACCACTAAACTCCAAACATAATCCTTTCTGTTTGGTCTCAGTTGTCCTTTAATATAAAAGACAGTTTCAGAAAATTAATTTCTACTTTATTTACTTCTATGTGATTCTTAGGAAAGGCATAATATAAAAATAAAAATATATATCAGGAAATTTATATTAAAAGCCCTTAAAATATTAATTGTAGTTATTATAATTTTTTTCTAATTCCAATTCATGAGTCTTTTTCTGATGATCTACTCTAATTCTACTTTTTTGCCCCTTCAAAATGCCTCATATTTTTTTTGTAGTTGTTGTAGAAAGTTAAAAATGCTGTATTTAGTAACAAAAACAGGATAATTGATCTTTAGTTTGAGGATTTATGCTAATCTGGCTAGGAGCTGGTATGTGTCTAAAATTTGCCGTAGCTATAGGTGCCAGAAACTTGAATTCTTTTAGTATTCTTGTTTTTATCTCTTCTTAAATTCAGGGTTTCTATAAATATTCCTCCTCAAAGAAAGTCTATCTTGTGGCTCTTTTTGTTGTAATACACTTTTCACTGTTATTATACTGGAGGCCCATTCGTATAAGGTGTAGGGAAAAGAGGAATGTTCTATAATATTTCAATTAAATCTCAGGTGGCCTCAATCAATGAGCATATTTCTTGGCAATGTCACATTTATATGTAATTCTTCAGTGGTATGACTGTTTTCTCTCAGTCTCCTACTGCCTTCCCTAGTTGCAGTGTTCTCAGTCTATTTTCCTGAAACCCTGTCCCCTGTTGACTATGTCTATTTTTCTCCTGAGATGAGACAAGAAAGCTGGAAGGGAGGAAGCAGCAGGAGAAATTTCCTTCTCTCAGCTGGCATAACATTTCAACAATAGAAACTGGATTTTTGTTATAAAGAGGTTCAGTGTATTTCTCTCTTTCCTTTCTCCTGCCATAGCCAGGAGGGAATATTTCTTAGATTTTCACCGTGAGAACCTGGTGGGATTTCTGGAAGTAAAAACCCATGAATATGAGGAGGCTTCCTAAAACTGAGAATACCAGGAGTATCTGACTCAAGTTAGTCTACACTCAGCCTTCAGTAATTCATTAAAATTACCGTTTAAATGTCCCTACTAGTTTATTGCTCTATAGTCTTCTGATCAAGGTTAGCAGGTCTCAGCTGTATCTCTCTGGATGAACCTCTCTTTCCAGGTCTGGGGTGGTGATTACCCTGTGACCTCAGTTCTTGATGAGTCCAAGGAAAATCATTGACCTCCAGTTTTTCTAGCTTTTTTGGTTGTAAAAATGGAAGTGAGATCTTCCAAGATCTTTTATATTTTAGTTCCAAAATCAGATGTCTTCCTGGAGGAGCTGTAAGCATCAAAGTTGAGCTTCAACGGTTCAGCAAGGACAGTGATACTAGCATCTCCTAGAGACTTTGAAGCACAAATTCCAACATCTGAAAGACCTAGTTAATATTGGGTAAGATGAGAAATTAGGACAATTGAAAATATGGAAAAATTATGGAGATCAACAGAAGATTTCATCAATATACCTGATGATGGGTAAGGGAAAACATGAACTATTTAATGAGGACACCAGGGTCATGAGAGTATCAAGGGTACCAGTAGAAGCATTCCCCTTCAGGGCTTCATCTCAAGTTTGATGAATATAGATAATTCTGAAAATAATAAACATTTATACAGATCCTAGAATTCAAAGGTCTTGCCCTGGACTGGTCTTCCATTCAAAATAAATGACTCTATAACTTCTTATCACCATGCCACTCTAGTATTTTCTTTGATTCATTCTAGTACACTAGCTTAGCTTCAACATTTATGCTCACCTATGTTTTGGTCTTTAACAACTGACTGGTTTGTCTATTGCTTCATGTTATTGTCTTTCTGATTTAACAAATGTTCTCTATTCTATAGACTGGCCTCAGTCTGTATTTTGCATCTAACTTTAGACCCGTTGGGTAACAGGCAACTAACACCTTAAGAAATCACAAATGATTGAAGGCATCATTATTGAAAGATTATCATTAACCAGTACCACTTCCCAATTTTCTATGCTATGTCACATCAGGTGAGAAAACCCAGGAGTGAATCAGTTATTATTTATATGCAGAAATATGAAGAAGTAAATTATTGATATACTCAGGTCCTATTACAAGGAAGCTAGGATAGTTGAACCCTTTAGTCTAAATCTCAAGTTCACAATAGTTTTGTTTTGACTGTTACTAACTTTTATTTTAAAAAGTCAAGTAACTTGGTTAATTTTGAATCCTAGGATCTCTGCAAACTAGAGTCAGCTCTAGAGATTCTGAACAATAATATATCCCTCATGTACCTGGATATGGTGTTGTTAAAGCTTATTATTTAAACATCAGGTGTTCTGCTATCATGGTTGTGCTTCCATTGGCATTTATTGAGGTTATTAACTACCTTCCATAAAAGACCTAGAAAATTTATGTGATATTATTGGAAATTTTATGTCATTTTATAACTTGTGTTTCTACGCTAATATTTTCATGATGTCCGCTTTTACTTCTAACATTCCAATAGTCCTTAATACAGGGAACCATACATTTCCTCTAATTCCAAATATAAATTAACTGCAGGCATACAACTAAATCTCATTAGGAAATAACATAAAGATAAAACTAATAATTTAAGAGACTCTGTGACTCCATTAAAGAACTTTAACATTTATAATAGTAGCAATGTATATTTATTTCTTTAACTGATCATTGAAGATATTTAATTCCTGTTCCTTGAGAGAATTACACCTCCCCCCTTCTTATCATTTGGCTAAACATGGAAAGCATAGCAGAAACATCAAAGATGCCTCTGACCAATATGCCAAGCACTGGTCAGCAGAGCTTAGTTATATTTTTAAATTCAGCTGGGAAAAACAACCAAATATATAAGGAAATTCATACACTATATCTGTATACAACTATAGTTTCATTGAGACTATGTATATGCATTTGTATGTATACATGAATAAAAACATGCATAAGAGAAGATATTTATGGTCATAAATGTATATTAAATTTTATAGTAAAAGATTTTAAAATACTGTCTATAGTTTTAGACCTAATGCGATAATCAATACCATATATTTACATAATTTTTTATCTGGATCTCCACTTTCATTTCTCCAACCTCTACCACAATCCCCCTACACATATGTGTGCATGCATGCATACACGCGAGTGCACGCGCGCGCGCGCGCGCACACACACACACACACACACACACACACACCCTTTTTATTCCTTGTAAGCATTTTAAAACACTGGTGATAATTCTGATATATCACATATACATTTCAGCTTACCAAAGATTCACACAACTCTTAGTGCATCTATGTCATACAAAGTGAAACTAATGAAATCCTCTTGCATTTTCTCCAGATGACAATCCTATCTGGCCACAGTGTAGAATAAAATTCTGAACCTAGATGAACACACCAAGATATTCTCTAGGCTATTGAATATCCCTATTCCTTGTTCATTATTTTTATAGGTTTTTAATTAATTTGGTCATAGAAAACAATAAAACTTTTTTCCCGTTTTTAATTATCAGAAGGTGATAAATCAGGATGGAGAGAATTCACAAGTACATTTTGGATGTTACATTCCCTAGGAGAGACGTGATAAAAGTTGAATTATTTGGGAATAACAAATTGTTTGCTTTACCAAGATCTGTAAAAGTAAAGATCAGAAAAAAATTAAGAAACTGGGTAATTTTTCAGGGATGAGTAGATACATAGCTCCTAGTGTCATTTAGAACATATTTCTAATATAGAAAATTATTTTTAAAGATTGTAGAACCAAATAAAACATATTTGGGAAAATATTTTATTTACCATAGTAATTGTTCCAATAATATTATATTCTTTCCCCTTTTTATCTGTATTAATATAATTTTATAATTTTATTCTTCTAGTTTAATCCAGTGTTATCCACCAACCCGTAAAAAAACAAATTTGCATCTCAAACCTGATTCATTTGTATGAATTTTACAAAAAAATTATACACATTTATCCACTAGAACTAGAAAATCTTAGATTACCTCAACATATCAATTATTAGCATTCTGAATAAAATCTCTGGTATTACAATAAAAATATGAAATAAGTATTTATATAATGCCCACTTCAAAACCTTTCAATAAAATTTAGCTACGACTTTAATATATGTTAAAGTTTTTAATCTGAATTAAACTCTTAAATGCCTTTTCTAACTAATTCTAATAATCCCATGTAAATAATTCTATAATTATTTAGACTTCACAGATAATAACATTGAAGCTAAAAAGGTTTAAGCAGTATTTCGAAGTTATACTTCCAGTAAATGACAACGTGTATAACTGAACCAAAGATATCTAAAACTGAAGTCTAGGAGAAGGACTAAAATACCACACTGCCTTTGCATTGTTGTTTGTCACCCCAAATCCCTCCTACTGCCTATAAGGTCCATGGACTTCAATTTGCATCATCATCCTGCTCCAGATTTGATCAATGAAGTCATTTTTGTTTATTTTATGACTATCCCACATTTTCCCTGCATGGCTTCTTGTGCACATTGTTTTTTCCTCCTGTTTAGAACTATCTTACCCTGGCTAAATCCAATTTTTCAGATATAGCCATAAATACAACTTTCTGAAGAGAAGTCTTCCCTTTTCCCACCCCTCAAATGGCAGAAAGTTTTGGTCCCACTATTTCTTATCGTTTGCTAGATTAGCATCCAGTATTTTCTCATGGCATATATTTAGTTGTATTTAAATAAGTCCCTATGTAGTTGCTTAACATCTATTTTCCACTCTTAACATAAGCCTTATGAACAGAGTTTGTGCAATATTGTTCATATTGTTCATTGCCATACTCCTACCTAAGGCACTACTTGGTACAAGCTAAGTACAGAATACATATTTGTTAAAAAATGAAGAAATTAATGATTTAATTAGCAAGATATAGGATTATTTTGATATTTAAACTAAATAAACTATAAAATTTATGCAAAGTGATTTTAGAGAAATCAGATATTTTCCAAACTTGTGAGATGTGCCTGAATGCAATATAAATCTAAAGAATATTTTATTCAATCGTAAGCGCAGCAGCATAGATTTCTCAAAAGTAAGAGTAGAAATGGCAATCATCTAAGTTTCTGGAACTCCGTTCTATAGCTGGAATTATCATATAGAAACATAAACATGATCGAATCTCCCCTGGATTTTACATACAGCAATAGCTTCCAAACACACTTCAAATAAATAATGACTTCCACATTGGAGCTCAGCTGATTATTATCTCTGCGGAGGAGCTTTGTATACCAAACTCAACTTGATGTCATTAAAATTTGAAATATTTTTCTAATTTTCTTCTTTTTAACCCCACACTTTCCAAGAAACTGAACTGGAGCCATGTAATTTTTTCTCAAACTTACCTCACCCCACCTTCCATGGTTGGAACACTGCAAATAACTTGAAATCTGAGTTTTGTTAGTCCACATATCAACATTCGTAACATGGCAGCCTCATTTCTCTTTGCTCTCTGCAGTCCAGCAATTGTCACCATTGGGGTTGCTCAGAATGGGGAGTTCAGTGTCACCCAATGGTAAGAGGACGGAGAGGAATATCAATGGCGCAGATGGGTAGTTAGCATTTTCCCCTGGGTTCTTTCTCAGATGAAGTATATATTATTTTGTTTGGTTTCTGCTGATCAATATTGTGTTTCAGTGATCCAACCACATTTTTGCATATAGTTGCAGTTAATTTGTTATTACTATTGCATAATTCTCTATTGAATACATATTACACAATTTATATAACTATTTTACCCTTGGATATCTGGAATGTTTTCAAATGTTTGACTATTAAATGATATGATGTATGTGTTTGTAGATGATAAATTTATTCATTGAGTTAATTTTAGTTAATTAAATATTGTTTTTCCTCTAGTCTCTCTTTACCCTCTGAAATGCCAATTAACATTATATATGTTATTTTGACCATGTTCCAGCTATCCAAATTCTTTCTTCTAAATATATTCCAGTTAAGCAAGTCTCTAGCTATGCCTAATAATTGTTATAAAATTTATAAAATTGTGAATCATCTTTTGATTCTAGTTTGTAGTTTCTAATTTTTTGCCAAAATTCTCAATCTCATTGTTAATCTGTAAATATATATTATTCAAAAGTACATGTCAGATAATGCCATTATCGATTGCATCTATTTTTATTTCCTTTCCCTTGTTTTTATTTATGTGTTCTCTACTATTCATATACCTGGTTATTTTTTACTGAGTTCCAGACTGGATTTAATTTTACTCATGTCAGGCAGTTAGACTATAGGAAAAAGCAATAATACAGAACTTTAATTCTACAGACATGATAGGTTAATGTTCTATTTTTATTTTATCAATTCTGGCAATGTTATCTTTAAATAAAATACTTAATTTAGTTAGGCTTACTAGGAATATGGACATATTTGAATTATTTATGCAAACCATTTTATTATTTGTCAACAATGAGTCAATTCTTTTATATGATTTTTTCATCCAGTTTTGCCTTCTTTTTGGTTAATGGAGTATTTTCTACTATTATTTATTTATTTTTTCCTCTATTACCTTGTTAACTATACATATAGTTTTAGAGATTATACCATAAAATATGGCTTGCATTCTTTATTACATTAAGTTAATAAATTTACAAGATAACAGAAGGATCTTACCATGTCCTAATTTCATTTATTCCCCTTTTTTATACTATTGTTTGGATAATTCTATTTCTTCGTTTACTTTAAACTATAAAATGAATTGTCAACACTGTACTATATGGCAAATATTCATTTTTGAATTAATATTTCTGTGTTATGCACTTTTTTAAATTTCTTTTTTTATACAAGATTATATTTCGCCTGCCTGAAAACTGCCTGTAGATTTTTTTTTTTAGTAGGAGTCTGATAGTGTTGAATTAACTCAGTTTTTGTTCTAGAAATAATTTACTTATTTCCACTTTGAAGGATAATTTTGGGGATGTAAAAAGTTGTATGTTGACAATATTTTTGGTATAAAATTATATGTTCAAATTCCTTTTGCACTTTTAAAGATCACATTCCATTGTTTTCAAGTGTTCATAGTTTCCATTGAAAAAATTGCCACCTGAAGCTGATGTAGACCCAATGTTCAGATTAAAACCAGCAGAGTCCAATCTAGCTATGATCATCTGAAATAGAGTTGATGAATGAGAGAAAAACTTTTTTTAAATCACTGAAATCCTATGGTTGTTGGTTAAACAGTTACTGTAGCAACAGCCAACTGAGACAGAAATTGATACCTATAAATATGGTGTAACTGGAAGAACAAAAATAAAACTACAAGAAACAGATGAAGTAAAAAAGAAAAACAGCCAGTTTACAAATAAAATTTAGAAGGAATAAACAGTGCCCAGAAGATGCATTGAAAAATTAATTTGTTTTTCACCACATCAATATATTGACAGTTTCAAAAGGGTCAGGGTTGAGGGCATGTTTTCGGTCTCCATCATTCAAAGATGTTCTCAGGTTAAGTAGCTGAGTACTAAATTAAGTGTGTGACTATAAACCTCTTTATTAATACTTTTGAGAAAATGCAAATAGTGTCTAGAACATTTTAACTAAATGAAGTTTCTGAAAAGATAAAGATAAGATCACACACAAGCATTATTTCTCCAAGATATTCACAAATAAATCTAGAGGAAAAGGCAGCTTGACAACAATTGTGCATATGGATTTAACATAGAGATTTCACTGAAATCTCAAGTTGTTTTTCATATTAGCACTACATAAATGAAAATAATAGCATATGACTGAGGTACAAAGAGACCATTAGGACATCTTTTGTACAGGCAGGTGGGGCACTGATGAAGTTGCTCAGCTACCAAGCAAGGCATATTCTCTCATGACATCTTCAGAGGTAAATAAAGAAGATGATAGAAAAGGAAGAATGGATGTATATAAGAGCTATGGGAAAACAAGGAACTGTAGAGCCACTTATAGGGAATAAATGAAAGTCTATCTGTTAACTCAAGATTAGGGTACCAGAAAATTTTATCCCAGAAAGATTACAGAATTGCTATCAAAAAATGACTGCTATATGCTTCTTTTTTTTTCTCTTTTAAATTAAAGTGTTTGTTACAGTTATTCTTTCTCTTCATATTGCAGAATCTATTGAATGAGGCTTTTAAGGATATGGGGATGTGTTTGAGTGAGTTTTAATTGTAGGTATGGGAAGAATTATAGTTAAAATAATAGACTGTAGGGGATGGCATTGCTTTCCCAGTTCTTTACCTTCCCTGAATCCATACCCTTAGTCACTTGACTTCATACTTCTTCACCCATTGATAGCAGTCTTGCTCTGTGACTCAAATTAGCTAATATATTTTGAGTAGAAATGACAGGCTGCAGTATTTTAGCCAAGAATTGTTTGATCTTCTGGTAACTTTCTACTTCTACCAGGAAAAACATTTATTTGAGCAGAAATGTTTCTTTATCATGAGCTCCAACATAAACATACATGATGTAGAGATGTTCTATCCAAACATCAGACTGAAGCACTTTTGTCCCAATAGACCCACAGATAAATGAACAAAGGATACATTATTGTGGTATGCTGTAGAGTTTGGAGATGGTTTGTGGATTTGTTATTGAATATTATAAATTGTATATAAGAAATTGTAAGACATATGAATAATATTATCTTCTTCCAGAGTAGGTTAACCAATCCTCTCCTAGGCTTTAAAAGTGGAAGTTAGCTTCCTTAATCTAATCAATAATAAGCTGTCTGATGATGGTTTTCAGTATTGGTAAAACTCCATGTGTTTGATTTGTTCCCTCTTTTTAAGGAAACACACACTTAGAACCTGGAGTATATCATAGGGCCTATCCAACATTCTGATTTCTCTTTCTGTTTCCCTAATCTTTTTTTTTTTTTTATCACTACAGTAAAAAATCACTACACAAAATTCTGCTCTGCTTTTCAGTCTTTTTTTTTTTTTTTTTTTTTTTTTTTGCTTGGGTTCTTACACTGATATCATGTGCTGCTTATAAATTCAGAAAATGCTTAAGGGAAAATTGAGTTTTATGCTCATTTCTCAATACCTCTCTTTTCTATAGGATCAAGGACCCTCAAGTCCTGGCAGCACTGTCAGTCACAAACTCTACTTTTTGTCTCTTTTGCCTCATGAAATTGGTAAAATTTCTTTTGCTGTCTCTCTTTCTTAGAAGTGGTCCTCTTGTCTCATTACAACAATCAGCAGATCCTTGCCCCATGAAATAACACAAAGAGGAAAGTGACAGTTCAGAACAATGGCTCACTTTTAACAAGTTCCCTTCTCTCCATAATATCTGCTCATGAAGTTCTACCTAACTTGGCAGGGTTTCATTATAGAAATCTCTTTACCTATATTGCAAAGTATTATACTATTATGATGTTCAACTTAAATTTATCTTAATGAGACACTGCTTTCTCCATTTAACTTTATTTTCAAGTGTAATTCATTTTTTCTTGGAGAAGATAAATTTAGAATCTGTTTTTATTACAAATGGTGAAATGATTATTTTATTATTCATCATATTTGATTTCTTTTTAAATTTCTATTCAAAAGACCTCAGAATAAAATTTTTATTACCTCAGCTTGAGATATCACTTGGTTATAAAATTTTATATTTTACTCACAAAACAATGTCAAATATATGTTTTAAGGCTAATATATATTTAGCTAAAATTAAAAGTTTAAGCAGTACTAATACTTAACGACTGAAATGTCACAGGATTATTTCTTGGTTATTCAAAATATACACATAAAGAGAGAATTGACCATTGATTTCATATGCAATATTTCCTTTTCATTAGAACTGCTGAACATCTACCAGATATGAGTACTTGTAGATCTGAAAATAATGGATATAATGTAATCATGTTTTCATTGATCTTATAATCTGTAATTTCTAACTGAGGAAAGCATTTGAAATAAGTTTTTCTTTTTTAATCAATGCTAAACTTATTAATAATCATTATTCATTAATGCTTATAATTTCATTATTCTATTTAGCTAATTTTTACTTCTAATGTAAGTCTGGAGAAAACATGGAAAAAAATCTCTCAGTTTCCTAAATCTATTAGTCTAAAATGAATGCATTTTATCCTTCCAAGATCACAAGGAATAATATATCCCTATGTGCTATTCACTCTGCAGTTCTATCACCACCTTTCTTTGCTCATCTGTAAGCAAAGAGAGGAATATGATTAAGATGACATTAAAGTCTTATTTGTGAGAGCAAATATAGGAAACTGCCCCCAAATTTGTACCAGGTATTAGTAATTTTCATAGTTAGGCATATCTGCTCAAAGTTACAATTTTGGGAAGTGACATCGGCAAGATGCTGAAATAGGAAGCCCTAGACTTTTTCTCCCTATAGACAAACCTATTCAACAACAATATATGGACAAATTACCTTCATGAGAAATCTAAAAGCTAGTTGAGAGGCCCCTGTATCCTGGGCAACCTTAATACAGCCACATCAAAGCTAGTAGGAAAATTTAAGACACCATCTCCCCATAATTGCTCCTGCCACCACAGTGTCATAAAATGAGAAGAAATCCTTAGCTTCCAGTTTCTCTCTGAGGATGGAAAGAGTTGGGTTATAGGTCCAATGTTCCAAATTTTCCAGGTATGTCCAAGGTAAGTGCTTCTATATTTCCTGTCTTATTGTGCTGATGGGCCCCAACATACTCTAAATGCCTGGGATCACTGAGAACAAGAATGGCAATTTGAACTTGCATGCATAGTTTCTTCATCCACTCAATGCAGAGTTAGTGAGTGAAAAACCACAGATCACAGCTTCATTCTGGGAAGAGAATGAGTTGGATCATATGTTTAACATTACAACATCTCCAGGGTCCGTCCAAGGGACTGCCTTCTGTCTTGACTGACTCTGAAAATTGATGGGACCTGGAATTCTCTAGATTCCTGGGAGCTGCTAAGAATAAAAGCAGTGATTGACCAACATAAAGGTTTAAGAAGTCCCCAGAATCTCTAAATAGGTTGATAGGTAGGTGACAATCTTCCATTTGAAGTCACTTTGTAAAGACTAAGAGAGGAATCAATGTGTTCTAATGCACAAATACCAACACAGAGTCCAGAAAAAATGAAGACAAAGTGAAATATGTCTCAAAGGAACAAGAGAAATCTCCAGAACCAAACACTAGTGAAACATAGATATAGGAATTCCCTGATGGGAAAATAACTGTCATAAAGATACTCAATGAAATCAGTGAAGGAAGAATTTCAACAAAAAGACAGAAAATATTAAAGAGTACCAAACAGAAGTCCTGAAACTGTAGAATACAACACAACTGAAAAACTCACTAGAGAGTTTCAACAACAGAATAGATCAAGCAGAAGCAAGGATGAGTGTATTCAAAGACAGGTCAATGTAAATTGTCCAATCCGAGGAGAAAACAAAAAGAGAAAGATTAAAAAACTGAAGGAAACTTAAGAGAGTTAGGGGAAACCATCAAGTGTGTAATGTACACATAATGGAATCCAAGAAGGAAATGACAGAAAAGGACAAAAAGATTATCCAAAATAATAATGGCCCAAACTTTCCGAATCAAAGAAAGGAAGTGGACACTCACATCCAGGTAAGCAAAATAGATTTCAAATAAGATAAATCCAAATAAATTCATGTCAAGACATGTTATAATTCATATAATTAAATTATCAAAATCTAAAGGCAAAGAGAGTTTTAAAAGCAGCAATGTCACAAGGCAAATCTCATAAGACTAGCAGCAGATTTCTCAACAGAACTCTGGTAGGGCTAATATGTTCAAAATAACAAAAGCAAAAATGGACAAATGAGACTGCATCAAACTAAAAGCTTCTGCACAACAAAGGAAACAATTAGCAAAGTAAAAAGCAACCTATGGAGTATGAGTAAATATTTGCAAACCTTGTTTTTGATAAGGAGTTAATATTTAAAATATATAAGCAACTTCTACAAATCAATAGAAAAAAAAAAGAAATAGTCTGATTACAAATTTACATAGAACTTGAATAGATACCTGTCCAAAGAAGATGGAAAAATGGCCAAAGAATGTATGAACTAATGCTCAATATCACTAATTATCAGGAAAATGCAAATCAAAACCACAATGAGATATCAACTTCCACATGTTAGGATGGTTATTATAAAAAGTAAAATAATTTTTTTTAAAAAAGTAACAAGCATAGACAATGATGTGGTAAAATTGGAACTTTTATACACTTGATAAGAATGCAAAATGGTTCCACTGATATAGAAAATAGTATGAAAGTTTTTTTTAAAAAATTAAAAATAGAACTACCATATAATTCAATGACTGCACTTAGGAAGATTTATCTAAAAGAATTGAAATCAGGGTCTTGAAGAGATATTTGCATTGCCATGTTCATGTAGTATTATTCAAAACAATCAATATGTGGAAACAAACTAAATGTCCATGGATGGATAAATGAATAAAGAAAATATATAATTTTATACATATAATTTTATTATATATACATATAATTTTATTCAGTATCAGAAAATTATGACATACACAATAGCTTAATGTCCTCGAGATTCATCCACGTTAAGTGAAAAAGCCAAACACGAAAGGACAAATACTGCGTGGTTCAACTTATACAAAGTATCTAAAATGAATTCCATATAATCATTCCCTTGACATGTAAAACTACTGAAGAGGCCAAATCACAGCTTAAAAGATTTTGTAAAAAAAATAACTGTATGTTTGCCATTTCATTCTCAGTAGCTACTGGTTTCAAATGTTATTTTATTGTCCATAGCAAGTAGAACCACATGTCTTAATTTAGAGTACAAAAATATGGTTAAAGTTAGCTAAAAAGAACTCTTATAGCTTTATAATTCAGCACAGATTGTGGTTATATACAATCAAATAAGTAAGAAATTGAGAGGTTTTGATAGACAAAGAGAAGCATGGAATTTTTACTTTCCAAATTCCCCATTTGGATTTGTTTTCTAATGTACTTGAAATTATGAGATCGTTTTGTTTTCTAGTCAATAATTCTCTATTAAAACTTCAAAACAAGATTATAAGAAAATCCAAATGTTTCTATAGATTAAAATATTATAAAAAGTCAAGTATCTATAACTGATTCATATTAACTATGCATAAGAAAAAATATTTGGTTTCTAGTCTTAGCAGGAAAAATTACACTACATCGAATATTGTTTCTGCTTTGAAGTAATTACTTTTAAAAGACCCAAAACTCTAGTATCTAATTATTTATAAACTTAAACTATAACTCTAATGTTTTTACTAGACTGAACTATGAAATAAAATGATGTTTATGAAAGACGTAGTTCAGAAAAATTTACAGAAATTTGACATCATTGTTTTTCTGCAGTGAAATGATTACTTTTTTGAAATAGCAGTAATTCATCTTGGGCCTTGGCCTTTTATAAAATATGAAGAAGCAGTACATGAAAATTTTAAATAGTAATCATAATATAAATATCCACATAGATTATTCGAAATTTGTATTAACATTGAGAGCATTCAGACAGTTGAAATACATTGATCTTAAATTAATCACTACTGTTTTCAGAACATAGAACTGTATTCCATAGAGATAGATCAAGAAGCAATACTTAATCATTGCTAGTAGGGGATGAAGCTTTCATGCTGGGAGTGATGATTCAATATATAAATTTGTTGGTGAACTGGTTTTAAAAGAAATGACCACAGATCAGCATACAATTTGACTGAATTCCTAGTTATACTAAAGATATTTTATAAATACATCTAGTTTCATTCACAAGTAACTTCCTCATTTTGGTTAATTGTGCTATCATGCATTTCATTACATAAGCCATAATTCTAGATTTCAACTCTAATTTTCCATTTTCTAAACTTCGATCAACCAATTGCTCACCAAATCCACCATGGTCATCCCACTTGTCCTGAGTTTTGATTTATTTGTTTTTTATTTGTTTTTCTTGGTGGTAAGTAGAATGTGTGGAGGGGGTGTTTCTTATAAAGGAACTTAGGTTTTGTGGTAGGTTGAATGCTGTTCCCCAAATATCCACTTCCTAATCCCTGGAAATTGTGAGTGTTACCTTATAAGACAAAATTAATTTTGCAAACATGATTAATGTAAGAATTTTGAGATGGGAAATAATACTAGAATATCTGGATATGCCATACATGTAATCACAAGTGTCCTTATGAGAAAACAATAGTGGGAGATTTAACACAGGAGAACATGATATGATCCAATTATGAAGTGATGTACTTGGAAGACAGAAGAAGAGAACAGAATCCAAGCAATATAGACAATCGCTAGAAGCTAAAAAAGGCAAGCAAGTAGAGTTGCCCCATAGATGCCAGAGGTGCCAACACCTTGACTTTGGCATAATGAAACTGATATGGGACTTCTGATTTCCAGAACTATAAGATAATAATACATTTATGTTGTTTTAAGTCACTACCTTTGATAATTTATTACAGCATATATATTACTAGTAATATATTACAGCAGCAATGGCAAAGTGATGCAGGTTTCTTGTCTTTCTTCTTAATTTAGGATCACTCTCAAATGCAAATATGATCACTCAATAGCTCCCAAGTGCCTCGCAAGGAAAAACACAAGGTTCATCAACATGTGAATTTTCTGCCTCTCTAATCACATCCCTGTGGTTCCTTATACCTTACCATCTAAAATTGCAAAACTTTGCAGGAGGCTTTAAGCTTTGTATACTTCCTAAAGTTTCTTGGCAAACTTTTCTCCCTTCCTTAACACAAATTACACGTATCTGCAATAGTAATGATCACACACTCTTACAATTATTTGCTTTCAGTTGGCCTTTTCCTCTAAAACTATAAATTCATTGAGAGTTCTCACACACCTAACTTGATGTCTGACACACAACCAAAGCTACATAAATATTTCCCAAATAAATGAATCCTAAAGCCACAGCTCTTCCATTAAACATCCAATATGTAAGTTTTATTTGGTCATTCCTTTTAATAAATCAATTATGGACTATATTTACTTATACTGATGATAAACTTTCAAAAAACAAACAGAAAAGAAAAAAAAAACCCTAGAAACACATTTCAAAGATCCAGGAGTTCACCAGCAAGTGTATAGATGTAAAGCACATTTTAGCTCTTTCGGCTTGCAGGACCCGGCTCTTTCTTCCAGGGCCTCTACACTTCACATGTTTTAGAGTTTCTACAACCACTGCTAACGTTTCACTGTTCTCATTGGGGCCCTTAGTGGCTGTTGTCTCTGCTAAGTTATAATTTCTCAATATTCACAGTGTAGTAAATGGTAGACAATCATCCTTGAAGTGTAAAAAGGCCTCAACCTCCTCAGAGGATTCCACAGAGAGCTGCTTGCACACTAAGTGTTAAGGGCATTTTAAGTGTCCATACAGCCCCTTTTTCCTAGAGCACCCCTTCATCATGATGAGTCATTTGGGACTACTTAAGTGACAACCACCATCCTTCTACAAGCTCTTAGACCCTTTTACTCAACCCTCTCATCATTCTTTATTCTTTCACTTATCCATTCAAACCTTCATTTAGATAATATTGTCTCTTTTTAAATAATTTTATGTAACACACATAAAGAAAAAAATAATTATTTATAAAACTTTAAGCCTATCAATAACAATATTCTATGTAAAATATAATATTTTAAGATACTCATAAAAAGTAGTTTTAAAGTATTTTCTTTATTTTCATTTAAGGAGCCTTTCCATGACTCCACAGCACATGCAACTTTTAAAGATGCTTTTACCAAAAGTACCTTTCCTTGACACATTTTCTACATAGCTAAAATATTTCTTAGACATATTATTAATCTTCTTTGTCTATGATGTAGGAGGTGGTTATTATTATCCTTACTTTACAGATGGAAGAAGAGGCATAAGAGGTTAAGAGGCTTGACATAAAGAACAAGCAGAAAATTCAGGAATAAAAACGAGATCACTGGACAATTTCTGAATGAGTATGGATTTTTCTGTTTTCCTTATACATATGAAAATCTTGGATAGAGAAAGTCCAATGACCCCTTTTAATGAAGTTCATGAAATATATGTGACCGTACAGATTGTGATTTCATCAGACCGAAATATTTTAAATAGCTTAATCAGAAAGATTGATGATTTCAATTGCCATGATATTTGGGAGGGGAGGTGGGGTGGGGGTGGAACTGCAAACATCCTAGCACAAATTTGCACCTTTTTCTTTTATTAAAAAAGAAAGGTAACTGATTGATTTTAAAACAGTGACAATTATTTTATCTCTGCTACTTGAACGGGTTGGAATTTAAGTCAATTCATGTAATATAATCATGCAATTGAACACAAGTCAAGAAAACAAATTTATATAGGTTAGTTAGGCTCTTTTAAAAAAGCAACGATCTTTTAGCAGTGGTACAGCTTCAGAACTGTGGAATATGCCATTCCAGAGGAGCTAAACTAGATAATCACCTGTATCTCAGCAGATAACAGGCAGAAATGTAAGAATGAGGAAGCTTAAATTTTAGGGCTCGCATTTTTAATGAGTGAGTAAAATATGGGTGTTTGAAAGGTATAATTTTTGAGGCCCTTTCCACCTTCTCTGTGGTGGGGTCTTGCTTTTGATGACTAAATTTCAAGTATCCCGTAACAATCATTCAATAAATACATGAATGGTAAGAATAGAGCAGCAAAGCAAAACACTTCAGAAAGAATTAAGGAATTTGAGGACCTAGAGTGTATTGACAGTTTATACATTTGAAATCAATAACATTTTTGTACCTCTCCTGTTTTATCTTACTATGTATTATAATTAGGTGCATGATATTTATATATACACAGTGTACTGATTACAAAAGGTGATAAATATATATTCTCATTTCATTACTAGAACTGGGGTAAGATTTAGAGGTTTGGTCTACAAAATGAGTCCTTAGTCTAACCATGAAGCTGAGGATCATATTTGAAAGCAAACCAGAAGAAATCACTGAGCCTGAAGCTAAGAGCCTCTCTTTAATTTCCTCTGAATAGAAGAAACATTAATCCCTGAAATTCAGTTAGCATTAAGTCTTTAAGAAGGAGGATCTGTTTGTCCCCAGTGTTCAATAATGGAAAGTGGATGCTAGATAGGGTTATATTTTTTGCAGCAGAAAAAGATCTTGACTTAGAATAGGTTTCCTGGGTTACAATCTATCATTTAAATGCTGTTTGCCTTATAAAGAAGGTAC
This sequence comes from Eonycteris spelaea, assembly GCA_003508835.1. Lineage (NCBI taxonomy): Eukaryota > Metazoa > Chordata > Mammalia > Chiroptera > Pteropodidae > Eonycteris > Eonycteris spelaea. The sequence continues at coordinate 5,132,147 of PUFA01000104.1, forward strand.
TTGACTATTGTAAATGTCAGTTTACTCATCTGCAAAAGAGGGATTGTAATGACTGCTTTTCATTAATTTGAACAGGAAGTGGTTAAAACTTACATCTTTGATATGTGGCTGTCGAAGGGAAGTTTAATGCCAAGAAATGAGATAGCATAACAAAACAAGCAATCTGATTTCTACTCAGATTTCAAACAAGAAATTATTCTTCCCCTCGAGGGAGAGTTTAAAATGCCACTCTCATTGCCCTACTGCACAGAACTTTAATTATAGCAGAGAATGGAATTGAAAGGATATTCATGATGACAGGAAATATTTAGATTAGAAGGAGAGAAACGAATCCCCTATGTGAAAAAGTAAACCATATTACCAGAAATTAAATTTTTCTTTACTTTCATCATTTATGTATTATCATGTGAAAGTCACAGAAAATGTTTGGAGGACTTGAATTTTGCCTGCATATCTCAGAATCGTAATGTGCCAAGTCAATATTACATAAAATTAAAACATTCCACAGTATATTAGATGGGGACAGAGTCAACATAAGGTGTGTATTTAAGATCGTTTTAAACATTTCTAGATGTAGAGATTAAGAGTTCAGTAATCAAGAGACAGTAGAAGATAGGCATCCAAATACAAATTTTGTGGATCATAAAAAAAAGGGGAGAGGTTGGGAATTATAGAGAATACTCTATTAATCCCAGGATTAAAAGCACTTATAAAAACTATTAGCAATTCCTTAAAGTGAGGAGGAACTGGATACTGAGATCTGAACTCAAAGTGTATCAATGTGTACAATATTTAGTAGGCATGTTCTTATTCAGAATATGGTCTCAAAAGTCTGCAACAAGTGTTCTTAATCTAATCACATAAAATTCCAAATTCAAAATGTCTGAATTTTACTATAGGCAGGTTTTTGGAAAGAATGAATTTTCTATAGATATTTTTGAGGATTAAAAAATTTAAGTACATGAAACTGTTTGTCCTGGCACACACAGCACACGGTAAAGTCAAATTGTTATTAATAGTTAAGTAAGGTAATATAAACTGTCTTTTTTGTTGTTATTTAATGTCAAGATCTCAACTCTGAATTACGTTTGAAAGCGTCCATGTGTTCATTTTAGAAGGAAGGGTGGAAAGAGCGAGAGTTGACCGTCACTTGGTTATTATGTGAATTAGGTGACTGGATTAGTCATCCTCATAAATAGAATCCTACTTAGTCAATAAAATAAAGTTGTTGATTAATATTTATTGTCATGAGAATACATTTGTAATAAGCCATTAAAGGTTTAAAAAATTTCTTATACAACAGTAATGTGTAGTTTGACCCTTGCTAAAAATGTATGTGTATGTTTGTGTATGCATGTATGTATGTTGCATCTATGCACATATTACATGCAGAAATTTTATTGTAAATGTCTTAAAAGTTGTAAACCAAGTATAATTTTGGCTTAACTGGATTTTTATAATTATAATATTTTCTCATGAAAAATATTTTCTAAAAGTTATCAGAAGCTGCAAATGAAACATGCAATTTAAATTGCTATTTGCATATTTTGACACTCACATCTTACTTTCAAACGTCTAGAGCTCTATTAGAATAATATATTCATCATTTCAATTGATAACCTACTTATGTCTACTACATGATGATACTAAACTTCTGAAAAATCTTTTTTTTCTGGGCATTCAAGACTGCTTTCTTCGACAATAAGCAGTAACAATCATATGTTCGAGTAAGTCAAAATTAAATATATTTCTAATTATTAATGGCATTTTCTATTTTTTAGTTATATACCAAGCATATTAGTGATAATGCAAAGCAAAGTTAATACACCCTGGTGTGTCATTTAAAATCTAAAATAAATATATGTATGTTTAAATACATGCACATGTGTATATGATTTATGTGTATGTGATTTCTGTGCATGTAAAAGATACAGAAAAAATAAATGTAGATATGCCGTTTTACAAGAACATGTTAAAAATCCAAAATATTTATAAAATAAAAAATTTTAATCTAATAATAGAAAATTATTACTTACATTTTCTGAACTACTACAATAACTACACGAAATTATATTGCTTGCTTTCACTAAATCCAACAGTATAGAAAAATTTTAATCTTAACAGACAAGTTTGAATTAAAAATAATAGTAAAATAGGTCAGCACTTAATTGTTTCAGAGAAGCTGAAATGATTTTTGTAGAATTACTTCCACTTAAAAATAGATTGTATCCTATTTCCCTTATTTAAGAAACAGGCATGGATCCTAATCTTCATAAACCTATTGGATATCGTAAACTCTTTATCTTATCTCTGTTTTTCCAAGAAAATAAGGTCAGACATGTGAGGGAAATGTGGTATTTAATAGAATGCTATCAAAAGATTTAAAATTACAATATCCTTCTGAGACACATCTTCAAAAGATTAGAGGTTCTATGAAATAAATTAAAATTTTAGAAAACAGCCAGTGTTATCCATACTGAATTGTTTGCTCTTCATTGACATCAGGTTAAAGTCCAATCTCCTTCACCTAATAATTGGTTAACCAGGTGACTTCACTTTCTCTCCAACCTCATCTCTTGCTATTTCTTTTCTCCTTTCTACACTAGACTCCAGAAACATTGTGTCATAGTTTATCAAATGCTCAGATGCTCTGCCGACATATTTTACATGTGCCATTTCCTTAGACTGGGGGTTGGAGCATACAGTTAAAACTCCAGTTTCACCTGGATAACACCTTTACCTTCTCATTTCTTGTTAGTTTGGTTTAGAGATGTCACACTCTTTAATTGGGCCCACCAATACAGGTGTTCCCTCTACCTGTTCTCAGAACACATTCTATTTTTCATTAATCTCTCTCATAGAATAAGAGATTCCGGATTGCAGAATCTCTGACTGGCATCCCCAGTGTCTAGTATAGTACCTTATGTTAGACATTCAATAAATCTGTGATAAATGGATTAATGGTGGAAATGAATCCTGATGCATGGTTTAAAATATTTATTGCCAGTCAAATTCATGAATTAAGCTCTCTATTTATATTCTTATAATGACAGCTTATTTTATGATAGCTTAAATAAACTAAATGGACTATATATATATATATATATACACACACACATATATACACACACATGTATATACATATATATATATGTACATATATGTGTGTGTGTATGTGTGTGTATGTTTATATATATGTAAACATATATATATAAACATATATATATATATAAACATATGATAGTATTTATTAAACCAAATGCATCTTGTGGCAAAGAAAATCTCATAGTTAATTCTACACACACAGGAGACTAAATTTCCCAGCCTCTCCCTTACAGTTGTATGGGGCCATAATGACTGAATTGTGGTGAATAGAATGTGGGCAGAAGTGACATATGCCTCTCTCAAGCCTAGTCTCTAAAACCTCCCTTCTTATTCTTCACACCCTCTCAGTGTTTGTCTCCTTGCCATATGAAAGGAAAGAGTCTACTATATTCATAACCAGGTAGAGTTCCCCATCACCAACACCAACTTACATTGGACGATGATTCAAACAAGGTATAAAACTTTATCCATTTAGCTACTGAGATCTTGGCATGGCATGTTATACAAATTAGTCTTCTTGGCTAAAATAGTTATCAGCAGTTTGTGAAATTTTCTCAGACATAAGGTGTGCTCACATATTGTAAGAAAAATTTGATATAAATTTGATATAATAATAATAATTAATAATAATAATAGAATGCTATCAAGGAGGTTTAAACTATAAGGACCCTTTGAGTCACAGCTTCAACAAAAGTTAGAGATGATGTAAAATAAATTAAAATTTAAAAAATATATTATATTTTCCAAATTTTTCTTTACAATGTTTTTTGGAAATTCATAAACATATACAAAGTAGAAAGTGATATAATGAACCCCAGGTACTTAGTATCCCTATTCGACAATTATTAACAATGTTTGAATATGATATCATTTTATCCCTTGTCTCTTTATGGCCAAATCCCCTCAGCAAATCTAAGATACCATGCCATTCATCCATAAATACCTGAAGGTCTTTTTTTTTATATATATAACATAAATCATATCATTTTCAAATCCCAGATTTTCAAAATGAATATCCCTTAATACCATCTAATACATAATCCATAGTCACATTTTCCTAATTATCATATAGCTTTCTCATACAGTCAGATTGTCCACCATTTCTTTGAGCTATGTCTCTAGTTTCTTTTATTCTATTATCATTTTTTTTATTTTCTATGCCATTAATTTTTTGGAGGAATAAATATTATCCTATATACTGTCTCAGTGTGATTGTATCGACAACTTGGTTCATCATTTGGTTCTTTTGGTTGGCTGATATTGTTGCTTCTGAGGTGAGCCTTTGGAGAATGTTGTGATAAACTCTACACTGGCATCAATTGCTACTACTGAAACAAATTAGGCCTAGAGAAGTGAAAAAGAATTGATAGAGGAATGCTGTCAGGTAAGGGAAGGAAACAGGAAAATGCATATCCCTTTTTCCTCCTCTGGCCTTCCAGTCTCCATAATGTACTCCTTTTGGCAAACCTAGCCAAGAGGGAGCAAAGTGGGAAAGGAGATAAGTGATTTGAAGGGATGGAGCCAAGCAGTCAAGAGGCAACAAATTAATAACAAACATGAAATGATATTTTATAAAACTCCTTGTAATATCTACAATGAAAGTAATGGACAAATACATTATATCTATATATGTCATTTCAAAATAAAACGTAAACCCTAATTAGAATGTGAATGAAAAAAAATAATGTGAATGAGAAACAAAGGTAATTTTAATGAGGATTTTATGGTAAAATTAATATAAAAATTCATTTATTTTAACTATACAGTTTGATGACTTTTATAAATGGATGTAGTTATATAATCAATACCACATTCCAGATATAGACTGTGTTCTTCCGCCCAAAATTTCCTTCCTGCTCTTTGTAGTCAATCCTATCCTCTCACCCCACAAAAACATCAGGCCATTCTAATCACTGATCTATTTTCTGTTGGTGCCTTTTCTGGAATTCCATATGCATAGAATCATAGAGTTGATTCCTTGCTTATGGAGTTGATACTTTTGCTTATTTTCTGTCTACTTGTTTTATAGATACCAACAGAGTACTCTTGAGGTCTTCAAGTGTGAATGTAAAATTTTTTATTTCTCCTGTTACTTGTATGTTTTTGCTTCATGTATTTTCAAACTCTATTAATAATAAAGTGCAAACATAATTAGTATTATTATATCTTGAGGACATTGACTCTTATATTGGTCTTCAGAATTTTTTTCTCTGAAGTATATTTTGATATTAATAAAGATACCTAAGCTTTCTTGTGATCAGTGTTTGCACATTATATCTGCTTCTATCAGGTACTTTTAACATCTCTAGTTCTTTATAGTCAAAAATGAGTTCATTGTAACAACATGTAATCGAGTCTTACATTGATAATCTTTGTCAGATAATCTTTGTCATTTAATTGGCGTGTTCAGACAATTTATATTGAATGTGATTAATATGGTTGGGCAACTTGTTTTCTAAATTTTTCATCTGTTCTTTGTTCCTTCTTTTTTTCATATTTTGGTTATGACAGTACTTCAAATATATTAAACCTATAATAGTTACATTTACCATTTCCTAGCCTTTGCGCTTTCCTTTACATTTTCCTTCTACATATGCTATAAAATTCACAATATACCTCTACTATTATTACATTGCTTTGTGTAATTAATTTTAATAGTTAATAAAGATTCTAACAAATATTATGTTTAAATTATTATTTACACATACAGTGACAATTTCCTATGATTTTCTTTCATTCAAGGAGATTTGAATTTGTATCTGATATTTTTTTTTGTTTGAGTACTTCTTTTAATATGTATTGTTGTAGTCATTATTTTGAAATAAATGTTAACTTTTATATGTCTGGAAAAAGTCTATTTGCCTTCATTTATGAACAATTATTTTTCTGATTAAAGAATTTTAGTTTATATATTTCAGCACATTAAGGATTTTGCAACTCTGTCTTCTAGGTTGCACTGTTTATGAAGGTCTGTTATATTCTCATCTTCTCACATATGGACATACCATGACTGTTTTCTTTATATTATTTTATTTTTTTAATTTTTATACCCTTTTTCCAATAATTTGATTATGCTGTGCCTTGGTACGAATTTCATGTCTCTTGCTTATTCATTGAGCATCTTAAATCCATGGACTTTTAGTTTACCCAAATTTTAAAAAGTTTTGTTCATTTTTTCTTCAAATATTTTTCTTTTCCCAGCTTTTTCTCCTCTTCTTCTCTTTTTTTAATTGCACTGTTAGGTTGCTTTATATTTTCTGATACCTGGTGTCCTGTTCAATTATTTGCCTTCTCTGGGCTTTATTTGTGACAGTTTCTATTGACAGCTTCTATAGCTACATAATTATATTCATTTTCTGTAGTGTCTAATCTGCTATTAATCCTCCATTTATTTTTCCTTCGACATATTGATTTTTTTCACGTATACATGTTCTATTTGATGATTTTTATATCTCCCATAACCCATCTCATCATATTCATGCTTTATTCTACCTTTTGATATGCATTGTATTTAAATAGCTGTTTTAATCTTTTTTTACTAATTCTCTTATTTCTGTTATATCATTGTTTATTTCTCTTAATTGACTTTTTCTGTTTATAGATTTATTCTTCCTGATTTTTTCTTTTTGTCTTTAGGTAAGTTTAGGATTTTACTATGTGACACACTCATTGATTTTATGTTGTTCCATTTAGGAGATAGGGTCTCTAAAGAAGTAATTAATTTAAAATTAGGTAATTAGTGTTGGCCCTAATTCCAATGTGACTGGTGTCCTTCAAAGAGGAGGAAATTAGGACACAGGTACCGAGAAAGAATATCATAGAAAGACAAAGGGAAAAGGCAACCATCTATAGGCCAAGGAAAGGCTGAAGAATGAAGCCAAATCTGCTAACTCCTTGATCTTAAATTTCTATTTCCAGAACTGTGAAGAAATTACTATTGTTTAAGCCAAGCAGTCTTCAGTACTTTGTATGACAGTAGCATGGAGAATTTTCATAGGTGGTGTGGAGAATTTTTAGAACTAAATCTTTAGATCCTCATCATTATCATTACTATGTCTTTGCTTCTCTATCTATTCACTCTCTTCACTTTCAATGGATCCATTTTAAACAGAGTTAGTTATTTAGGTATTTCTTATTTCCAGCTGTCAAAATATTCAATGCATATATACATTTGCATTTGCTATAATATATTTATTAATATATTCCAATTCATTACTTTTCTACTTTCCTCACTAGATTTTGAGTGCCAGGATAGAAGCAATTATTTCTTATTACCATATCATCATTGCTTCCTGAAATCAAGTTTTAGAAACTAGAATGATGAAGATATTAAAATGAATACATTTCAACTTTTTACTGCACTTGCTAGATATCTGACATACACATTGTTCCATTGTTCAATGGTTAAAGACAATGCTCATAGAAATACCTTAAAATATAACTTTCCCTCCTGAAATATTTTCTGTATAGAGTCATTTTTCTTGGCTTTTGGGGCTACTGTGTCTCCAGTGAGGCTAACTGAATTTTAGAGAATATTGTGCTGCTATCAATCTTGGGAGAAAACCTCACTGACAAGATGGTGCTACAAAGAAAAATATGAAAAATGATGATTCTAAAACAATTACAAATTCACACTGAAATGCCAGGGCACAAAATTCCTGGACAAACTGACAGAATAAAAGAATAATTTATTAAGGCATTTTTTATCTACTGTTCTTCTCTCTTAAAAACACACTGCAGCTATGTTGAAAACTACATTACAAGTTATTGCCGCCCTGAGCTTCAATAACTTGTAAAATGCCAGCAATGCACCTACTATAAACACATTGAAAAAGCATCTTAGTACATTACTGCCTCCAGGAGTGGAGACCATGTTTATGGAATTGAGAAGTTATGACCCCATCTGTTATATATGTCGAACAGCTTACCCATTGTAAGAAGGCTGCTATGTAACTCCACACATATCAGGCGGGGATAGTGGTACTTGGCAGGGGGAGTAAAGCAACAACATTTGTTTCTTAGCTCATTTCTCTTACTCAAAATCTGGCCAATATACTGCTTTTAAAATAATATCTCACATACATTATTAACCATGCTACTTCCCTTAAAGATTTTTCCTAACCCATGTTCAATGACAGTATTATAATTCATACAAATGTAAAGTAAAAAAGTGAACCACTAAAAAATAAACAGGGGAACGTTTCTTTATGAATTTAAAATGTCATTCTAATTCCTGCTTTCCCCCATTTTCTGTGATAAAAATAACTCTGTCCTACATGAATTCAATTCTATCTTCTAACCTAACTCCTTACTGGTCAAAGTCATTCACAGACTGGCTAACATAACCTGGGAGCAAATTTAAAATACAGAATCTCGGGCTCTACTTCAAACCTATTGAATCAGAATTGGCAACTCAACAAGATCCCTAAGTGATCAATATGCAAATTAAAATTTAAGGACCACTACTCTAGGGTCAAGGTAAAATAGACAAATTAATCTAGAATCAGGCATCATAACCTGTGTAGAGATATATGTCGGCATTGGTATTTATTAAAAAGTGACATACATTCAAATAAGCTCGAAATGCTAGCCTAAAGGAAATAAGCAATTGTCTCTATTGCCAGACTGGCATTTTATAAGTTCTTGTGCACTGTCATTTTTTCAAAGATATAATATATATATATATATATATATATATATATATATATATATATTTTTTTTTTTTTTTTCCCCAAAAGGATGCAGATATATCCAGTCATTCACTGAAGTAAATTGCTGCATGCCACCTATATACTAGGCCTAAATTAGTAAAGAATTTACTTTGAGCTTGCTTTCGTGGTGATTTATTAAAAGATATCATTATTATATAGCTTTATGTATTTATGCTACTATTTCAGTATTGTAGATGTCTAGATATCTAGTTCAACTAAATATTTATGTTCTAATGTGGAAAGATGTTCATGATATATGAAGTGAATATAAGAGAAAAAAGTCATAAAATTTATACATAGACACAGTATGAATCTACTGTTAAAAGTATATATGCCACATATATTATATAATATATATGACACATATAGAGTACACACACACACACACACACACACACACAAGTATAAAATAGAAAATATATTTTAAAAATCTAGTGGTTATTCTGAGAGGTGCAATGAAATACTTAAAATGGGAACTTTTCACTTCTTAAAATTTCTTAACAATAGTATTAGAGGCAATATTTGCTTTGTGGAGTTTTAAGAAGTTTTCAAGTTAAAAAAAAAATACTTTATTTACCCAAATGCCACTATTTCTATTGTTAAGTAGCTAATTTAACTATTTGCCTCTCATCTTTTTTATCAGGCCTTTTAACCTATCTTCTAGGAATCACTTCCATTAAAAAAGATGTACGAGGCAGAAAACAAAGTAAGTTACCTCTGGATAACAGCTCAGGCATATCCATCAGGAGGAATATTCTAAATATTGTAAATAGACAAAGTTCCAGAATTCTCTGTATACATAAAATATTTTATCCATCCTTAAAGATTAAAATAAACACCATAGACTATTGTAAAGCACTGGTTTATCAGGAATTGTGCCATAGGTGTCCCCACCCTATCTCCATGGATGAGTCATACACCTGAGAAAATGAGGTCTTCTTCCTTCAAAATTTGCAGTGCTGTCGTTGTTGCTCTGGCACCCCCTGGTGGCAGAAAATCACACAAACTGGGAGAACTGAGGAGTAACCCACCAGCAATCCCTTATCTGGAAGATTAATGTGTTGCTCCTTTCAGGTCACTTCTAAGATTGGAGCACTTTGGGATGAAAGAAGCACGTGTCAGTTACATTGACTGAGTGCTATAGCCTTCTGATAAAGGCACTGTCGGGCCCTCTGTGGTGCAAGCTTCTCTGTGCTTCCTGTGGGTTTTCAATATTTAGTAAAGCAGCTGTGTACAGTCAAGTTCAATATCCAGAGATGTAACAGATAAGGTCACAGAAAATCTGAAATGTCAAACTCCCGGGATTAGACATGTGTGTGTATGTGTGTGTTTTCATTTCACATTTGAAAATGTTGCACTATCATTTGTGGGGTAGTGATAGTCTCAGGAAGAGGCTTTAGAAGGCAGAATTGTTGGGTTGTATAAGCACAGGCTTTGGAGTCTGACAAATCTAGACTGTGTGTATATTTATTTATAGATATATACATGTTATGTATAACTTGTTATACAACAAGTTATATAAACTTGATGTTCTCATCTATGAAGTACACAACGAAACCAACATATATTTCAGAGAATCATGAAGTTTAAAAGACAATGCATGTGGAGCATAATGCTTGGTATACATTAAGCACTTGAGAAGTTTGTGATACACAAAGGATTTCCTTTGAATGCAAGTAAAATACTGTTTTTCAAAATCTTTAGTTTTTAAGACTAGAAAACTGCAGCTGTCTCTCCTTTATTATCAGAAAATCAAACTGTAGTAAAGTATGTTTTTGTAAAACATATGATGACCATCCAACAGGATTTTAGTTACCCAAATAATTGATAACCAAGAAATGACTGTGTATCCTGATGATAAACAGGAATAATCCCCTTGATTGTCTCTCAAAAGAGAATGCACCCACCACTCAGTATTCCAATTTGTCCTAACCTGGGGACTGGGTAGAAATACTTACAAAACCTCTCTTAGCTTGAGATACCTTCATGACTATGTTTCTGAGTTGTCATTCAAGTAGGTCGGGAAAGAGAAGAGCCCCTCTCCCAAGAGTCAGGCATGTGGTTTGTTGATACAAAGCTCTAGTAATTGGAGCCACAAAAGTACTGAATCAGCCTGAGTGGCAGACAGGGAGTCTCGGAGTACGGCTCCCTGAGCGCCAGCATGGATAGCCATCTGTTGCTATTATATTGACAGCTGCAACCTCTTCACTGAAGAAGAACACCTGAAAAGTCAATCCTAAGTGGACCAGCTGTATCAGGTTCCGCTGAAGAATCTTCTGAACAAACCTGTGTTTATCCAGGTTTCAAAAATGCAGTTTTCACTTCTCTTGCTCAAGTCAAGGCCTTTTGCTGTTCAAGTGCCCCTGAATATTCTAATACTTTCCAGGCTTTCTCTAAAACTAAACTGGATATTTCTGAACTGAAGTTCTGTCATATGAACTGAAAGCACTGTTTTAAGGTAGGCCTTTTTTCCTCAGCATTTAGCCATTCAGAGGTGAGCATTATATTACATGGATGTTCCAAAGCCTTCAGCAACTTTCCATTATATTATATATTACAGAATATATAATATTGTATATTATATATGATGTTTTTAATATGAGTGTGTGTAGTCTCTTTTATACTTAAGGCATATTATATCTGAAGAATATATTTTCTATCTTTACATGAAGTTTTTAGGTGGACTCAATACTGTTATTTCCTTAGGTATATACTTTTACATTTTACAAAAGTACATACAGCGCTTATTATAAACAAGATATTCTTCTAATTGTTTTGTAAGTATTAACTTTTAAAATTCTCCTAGAAGCCCTACTCATATCTTATTGCTGCTGTAACAATTTATCATAAACTTGGTGGCTTAAAAAAAGTATAAATTTGTTATTTACAGCTATAGAGGCAAGAATTCTAAAATGGGTCTCCCTGGTCCATATCGAAATGTTAACATGACTACACTTTTTTCTGGAGGCCCGAGTAGAGATCCACCCCTGCCTTTTCCAGCTTCTAGAGTAACCCTACATTCTTGGTTCATGGGCTCAATTCCTTCATCTTGAAAGCCTTCAGTGATCAGTCATGGCTTTTATCACGCTGCATCATTCTGATTATTTGCTTTCATCATATCTCCTACTCTGACTCCCCGACTTTCTGTTTCATTTTTAAGGATTTTCTTTCCATCTCAAAATAATCTTTGTCACTTCTGCAAAATCCCATTTGCCATGTAAGGTAACATACTCATCGACATGAATATCATTACAGGGACATTATCCTGCCTACCATATCACTATAATCATTCTCAATTTACATATGAGAAAACTGAGACTCAGGGAAGTTAAGGAATTTGTCAATGGTCACACAGTTAACTAGTTGAATCCAAACCCAGGCAGTTTGGTCTCAGAGCCTGGGCCTGTAACAACTGCACAGTTTAATATATATGTACTGAAAAGAGAAGGAAAGAATGAAGAAAGAAAGGAGCCAGAGTCATTTTTTTTTCCTTTACAATCATATACAATAATTCCAACTAAATAATGATAAATTCCAATTAAATAATGATAGCAACAAAATACCGTAAAAAGAGAGCTTAAAGACAAAAGAAACGATATGCCAAAATAATGAGTATGGGCTACTGAGATTGATCATGTTTACTGCACCAACTACCTGAAAAAGACAAAGATACTAAGACAAGAATTACAATAAAAGAGATGGATTGTATATAATAACTTTGAAAAGCAGAAGAAAGTGAGTTGGCTTTGAAGTGGAAATTAAAGATGCATAATAGAATAGAAATTGTAAAATTAGAAGAGTATTTTTAATTGGCAATCCAAGAATGCATATAAAATTAGAATCTTTTAACCTACAGTTTTCATTGCCAAACTATACAAAATAACCAAATTTATTTGATGTGTAAGGCTCTTCTGTGTTTGTTTATAACACATTGAAACTCCAAGTTGAATTCAAGTATAGGATACCTGTAGCAGAACATGCCCAATGACATTAATAAGTTTGAAGTTAGTCTCCCTGAAGTCAAGGTTCAAATTCATCCTCTCCAGTTAAGTAAAGTTAAAGCCACGGTATATACACCTAAATAGGAGAGTATTTCAGGTACCACTGTGCAGATGGTGTGTGTCCAATTATGTACCCCTTTCCAGAAAAAAACAATTCCTTTACCAAATGTATTTCTATTTATTCAAGAAATATTTAGAAATAAAAACCCTTATGTAGTAATAATTGTATTATGATGCATAGATAAAGAATGTCAGGTTTCCAATTATATGCATGTATTTAAGATGTGAGAGGATTATTTTAAATAACACAATATTTATAACATTGGTTTATTTCTCAATATATATATGTTTTCACTGTAGATAACTTAGAAAACACACATAAGTAAAAAGGATAAAATAGTAATAATCTATTATTCTACCAATCAGTAAAACATCTAGTTAATAAATCTAATATTTTGAATTATTTGTATAAACTTTTTCCATGTGAATACATCTGCATTTTTTAAGAAGCAAATAACTTACATTATAGAACCTATGTTCAACCTTTTTTAAAAACAATGTATTTTGAAGAAAACGCTTATGGACATTTTCTTCTTTCACTAAATATCACATTGTCTAATGGCTACATACTATTCTGTGTAAATGCACACCATAATGTGTTTAGCTAAGCCAATTTTGTTTGCAATTCAGTGAAAAATTTAGTCATGGAACTGTAAATTTCTCTAAAACAGTTGCTTCACAAACCCTGCAGTGACACAGTTTCATGATATTTATCACTACTTCCTCCCAAACTATACTGTATCATTTCCAGTCTTAAAATTTCATTGCATTGGATATCTTTTCATTAAAACTCTCCCTGAGTTCTATATTTAAAGTCCCATTTTTAACATGTTACACTTAAAATGTAATAATGATCATTTTAGTAAAGGTTTCTGATGTTGTTTTTCCATTGTTTCTCCTCATTGTATTTGCATGATTTCTCTAAAATTACTGACTATAAAATGTACTCCAGTATCCTTCCCTTCAACCCACTATTGTTTCCTCAAATGGGTGAAAGATAACATGAAAAATATGTTCTATAATCAACAAAACAGGTAATTTTCCATGAAAATATCTTTGGAGTACTAAACCGTAAGCTTATTCTTAGCATCAATCAGAAATGAAATATATATCATGTATTAAAAGCCTTAAATCATTAAATATTGATACTATTGTTTAATGTTGGATGGTATGGGAAAGTTATCTTAAAATCCAGAAAAAGGAACCAACAAATGAAAATACTTATTTCAAATGAATTTCTTATTTGTTTCCTGCTTGCCTTACAACCACAAGGCAATCAGGATCCATAAGTTAACGTTGCCATGGCCCTAATGTTTCTGGTTTTTACAGCAGAAATAATCTTTATATGCAAAAGCCCTAGAGTGTATATATTTGTGTGTGTATTTAAATTTGTATGACTAAACCCAAGACAATTGGTACATATGAGGTTTATAATATTTTTCTTTAAAAATAAATGCATTCAGTATACTTATTTTAGACTAAAACAAATTTTTTAAAAAAAAATCAACACACAATAAAGAGCCATAAGCACTCAAATTTAAGGTTGGAGTCAATAATTGGAATTTTTAAAATGTAAAGAAAATGTAAAGAATAAAATGTAAAGAATTTTTAAAATGTTAAGATCAGTTTACTTTTATAGATTATTTATATACCATATAAAAGGTCTTAAAATATAGTTCTAAAATTTCTAATGGAAAAATAAAAACTCTGGCTCATAACATTAATCTTTCAAATAGCAAAGTAGTTCACAGTAAGGTAGTTCAATGTAAAATTAGGTACATAACAATACTAATAAACTGAAATTAAAAATATTGCTGATTAATTACTGATAAAATCTGCAGCTGGTATTTCACTATTAAAGAGTGAGGATGAGGTTATTGGATATGATTTTCAGTCACTTGTACTTGCTCTTCATATAGAGACAATCCTAGGGTAAGCCCAAGCTCTAAATCCGTTTTGTATAAATGGATAAATATAGATGTTTCTCAAGAGTCCTTAACTACTCATAAATGCATACTTCACAAAGGACCTGAGAAGGATTGATCCCTTGCTATTAGAGCCTTAGTGTTCTCAGTTTTTCATTTGTTTGCTTTGTTTTCTAATGTCAAGAATTACTGAGGAGACTTTTGACTCCTGAAAAATCAGTTTCTTCCTCTAAGACACTATGCCTAAACTAATTAACCATTTCCTGGTCACAAGACTCTAATTTCACTAAAGCCAAAATTCTATACACAAATATCTCAGCCTCTGTGTCCTTGTTTTAAAACAAACAATAGGACTGGACAGCTTAACTGGAGGGTATAATTTACATTTATCTCAATTACTAGCAGGCACGCATCATCTACATACGGGTGGGGTGGGCATGAGAGGGCAGACTTGACCCTGCCACAGCAATGAGTTGTAATGGACTTTAAAATCAGGACCGGGGTGTAAGAGGTATAAAGAATTAGGGCTCTCTTTGTATGCATTTTAAAACTAGATTAAGTACCCTCCCTACTGCAAAGAAAAAAAAAATCATTGTCATTCTTTAATACTCCAAGCACTAGAAAAACAAAAAATTGAATATGCTGCATTTATCCTTCCTTTTAGTATCAGACAGGCATAGAATGATGACATGATTTGGAATAATTAATTCTAAGAAACCACATAATATCACTCTGCCAACACAGCCACCTATTGCTTTCACTAATAAGCTGCTGTTGCAAATAATCTCAACTTCTGAGGTGCCTCTAATGTGAAAGATACTGTGCTAGGTGTTCAATATACAATGTTTCTGATATATCTTGCAAATGAATGAGAATTGTGGGTATATTCAAAATGAAGGCTTATAAAGGTGGTTGGCTCTAATTCTGTCCGTTTCCAAGGCCTCTTTCACTTCATTAGACCACACCATGTCCATCTATTTATACAAACCATATACTGTTTTCATGAATGCAACACGCATGCTCCATTTTATAAAAGGAAATCATCTAGCTTTGGGAACCTGCCTGGATTCCCATGTTAAAGCTTCAGCTCCAACCATACTCTTCCCGCCATGCATCAGTCATACAAAATAACTGGACAGTCTGCATTTGCATGCTAGTCTTCAAAATCTCCTCATATAGCCTTACATCCAAAATTTCTCAACTTCAGTAGTGCCTTATCTAATCTTTCATTATAGCTATACAATTTTGCATTGTAATCATTTATAATCTTGTCTTTATGTTAAAATGCAAGCTACTTGAAGATATGATCCAAGCCTATTATCCCTGTGCTCCTAATTCTTGATATATTTACCAGGGAAGAATGGGTATTAAATAAATAATTGTTGAATAAATTACTGTGCCTCTTCAAGGAAGAAGATTTACTGTGGAGGGATGTGGGCTGCCTCCTGGCAGGTATCGTCTAGAAAGGCTGTCTGGCATTGCAAATCGTTGCTTAGAGCAGTCTCTTAATCCTGTGTAATTGTTTCAGCATTTCCCACGTAATCAATATTGTCTTATCCATATATTACCTCATTCAATCTAGCCATCCCACAATTTACTTCCTCTGATATAACTCTCCTTGAAAATACCACATTTGCAATTTGGAGCAGATTATAGAGATGGGAATTTGATCCCTGTAGGTCAGGGTCTGTGATAGTCAGAATTACATGGTGAGAGTCCAGGAGAACAAGAAAGAAAGAAATTGTATTTTCTAAGGTTTTATGACTTATTGTTATGGGACTTCTGAAATATGTTTGTGTGCCTGAGAGAGAGAAAGGGGAAGGGAGGGAAGGGGTGGAGAGGAAGAGAGGGAAAGAGGGAGGGGGGAGGGGGAAGGGGGGAGAGAGAGAGAGAGAGATAGAGATAGAGAGAGAGAGAGAGAGAGAGAGAGAGAGAGGAGAGAGAGAGAGAGAGAGAGAGAGAGAGAGTAAGGCAGTAATGGGGTTTGGAAAGTGAGCAATAGAACTGCCCATAAATAACTCTAAGAATTGACAAGTCCTGCAATGGTGAGAAGGCACAGGAAAGGTAAAATCTCTAGTAAAGGACAGTATCCAGAAAAAAATGTAGAATCAATTTATAAAGTTACAGCTAAAATAAACTTCTAGCGTGATTAGCAGATATGAGAGAAGTACATTTAGTGATGTTCATCATAATGCAACAAGGACTTCACCATCTCTATATGATGAAGTATATTGAGACTATTTCAAAGGGTTTTTTTTTTAATTTGTTTTTGTTATAAGACATCTATTTAACAGTATATCTAGATATTCTCAACTGGAAATATATAGCAGCATATTTCTAATTGTCTCAAGTAGTGCTTTAGGGATTTGGGAAAGCAAAGAACTAGAAAGAAATCAAGCCAATTAGGTTATATAAAATTAAGTCACCTAAGCATTGCTATTAGTACTTCTATTTTTATTTGTTTTATTTATTAGACTTCTTAGCAAGACTTTGTTTGGAGGGAAAAAGATAATATTGCCAAAACAAACAACAAAAATAAAAATGAGATCTAAAAAGTATATCTATCAGTATTGAAACAAGAAAACAGGGAAAAAATAAAAACCTTTGAGTATTTCGAATAGAATAAATATTACTCAGGTGATGCAAGAACCTAAGAAAAAATTCAGTTTCAGTTAAGTGACCCAGAGAATAGCTCCCACAGTGCCTCTAGACCGCCATGCCCAAGCTGGAAGGACACAGGAAAAGATGTGCTAAAACAACCCAGAATCTGGGGCACTTGATCCCGTCCTCCACTTCTTGGCTTCACATTCACTGCAAATCACATTTTCAGACTGGCCTTCTTTAAGGATCTTTATAGCTCAGTAAAAAGCCCTTGTGAAGACTCTGATAAAATCAAATAAGTTTCCCTACTTATCCCGAAATTATCACTGTGGCAAAGAGTTAGACACGTTGATAATTAAGGCTTACGCCATGGGCTAGGTGCTTATATGGGCTTATAGGACTAGGAATGGATAATGTCAAAGATAAGGATATGGAATCAGCTCTAACAAAACCATAGAGTCTAAGATTATCATGGAATAGGGGTGGACAGACGGCAGTTGTTCTCCGAAAGAATTTATTATCTTCAGAAGTATTCATATTCACTGCCCAAAGCTTAGATTACCTGAGAGTTATATTCTGTTCATAGCACATTAACTAACTCCACCTGCTCAAAAAGCATACTGGAAAAGAAGTGAGGGGGATATTACATTAACACTGACCTTGAGTCCCTCAGATATGTAATGTATGTAAAAAACATTATAAACCTTTGCTATTATTAGTAAAGTTTTATGACATCTGCATGTAACACATAACCTGCATATTGAAACCACAATTGAAACTTGATATTCTAGAGAGGCACAGTAGCAACACTGTCTTTTTCTAGCAATACCAGCATTATGCAATGTTTTAATTGCATGATGATCAAAGTGTTCAGAATTTAAGTATGGAGGGAGCAGGTATAGAAATGGGGAGAAGCAGACTCCCTGGTTTATTGCTTGTCTATACTAAGCAGCAGCAGCAGCAACTGCTGAATTAGAAAAACAGAAGAATGAAAAGCTGAAGAAAGGCACTGTCTTTCTCAATGTTAGCAATTGTTTTGAAGGGGACGTCGTGATAGCTTTAGTATGGAAGAAGGAAGAAGGGTTTCCCTAAATGCACTGGTATAAACTGGGTTTTCACCTACTTGGGCAGTTATACAATATCCGTGTGGGAGATGTTTATAATTCTGGTGATACGTACTGTGAAATAACAGCCGAAGTAAAGCTTTACCTCTGAAAAATATGCATTATACTCAGTGTTATGAAATTATAGCTTATATTCTTATGTTGTAGAGTTTATAATCTTCAACAGTATTAGGTAAAAAACTGAAATGAAGCTTCAAAAAGCAATTAGAAATCAACACTATATTACAGGAAAATGAGCAGAAAATTTGCTAACAGCTTTTCATCACCTACATCATGCATAAATACCACAATTGTACACATGACAGAGAGTATCTGCTTAATTATCACAATGTTTCAATTCTCAGAGGTTTTTCATTCTAAACCTCATTTCAGAAGAATATAAAAATAATACAGCAGTAAAATTAAATAGCAATGGAAAATAAGAGCGGAAAGACATTCATTATGAAGCAACAAAGTGTTAGAATGCTTTTAAATGAGATTAGATTTGCAATACATGGAAGGTCAATGAGGCAAATAGAGAAAAGTTCTACTAAGGCATCAATATTTTCAATATTGCATGAACCTTTTGTGTATGAAGACAGAATGAAACCTGTGGTCAAGAGATGAAAAGGAAGTGATTATCTTTAAAAGAATATATTGATTGCATTTACTGTGATTTCAAAAATAAAATATCCCCAAAAATGAAATTGAATTCACCATCATTAATTACCTATAGTGTAAAATGTTTTAAGATTAACAACTTTTTATTTATATTGTCTAAATCACTGCCTATAGGCATTTAACCTAGAATCATGTAGAAAAATGTCTGAATTCATGATCAGTCATTAGCTTTGAGTTTCCATAGTGTACTATTCTGACACTGTCCATCAAGACTGAGAGACTGAATTCTTCTCAATACTTATTTAAATCAATACTGTTTGCTGCACATTGAGTTATTCTAGAAAAAGAGACTTTTATTTACACCTAAGGAAGTAAGCAACTGGATACCGAGCCGAAAAGGTATTGGTAACTAAAAACCATTTGTGTAAATTTTGATGCCTGACTTTGAAAATAAAATGTAGAGATCACAGTATACCACTTTTTGAAACATACCTGAATTGTTCTCTGAACTTACCTGATAATAAATTCTAGAAATCACACAGATTTTTAGGACAAAGCTCCAAATATGAAGAACAGCTACATTATTCCTATTTACTTCAAGATATAGTTGTGGTCTTATTTTTATCCTAGTCTATATATTCAAATCAACATTTATATATCCCAGTAATTATCCACATGCTAGAATTCTAATTTTTGATGAGCTAAGATAACAATATTTAACAATTTCTCTGTCACCTAAAAGTTCATCTCCTATGTCAGGTAGAAATCACCAGAGCTTCTTCCTTGAGAAAAAAGATTACCCAAGTTGGAAAATAATCATGATCTTATTTCTATTTTGCTTTGTATTTGTTTTTGCACTACTACTACTTTTATGAATAAAGTCCCAGTCTCCTTGGTAAAATTTTTAGAGTTCAAATTTAATCCTTCATAGTAAAACTTTCCTCAGATCTTCATGAATTGTGGAAATGTTTGATTTTGTTTATATGCATAGAATTGAAAAGAAAGCTAAAATTGCAGTCCCTTATTTCCAAGGAAACAATTGCCTTTCTTTGTAAAACTAAATTATTTTGATCTAGAATTTTCTTGTCACTGCAATAATACAAAAAACAAATATAGAATATAAAATATACAAAAGTACAAAAATATAAAAAACTTATTTGATATGTTTACTGTGGTAGAACACAGAAAAAGTCTATAATATTTACCAGAAAAGTCAAATGCAAGAAGGTTAAGCTGTTACTAAATTTGATTTATGTTCCTTTATTGTGGGATTATTATTATGGGAAATTCCATATAGACAAATAACTTTTTTGATGGTTCACAGTTGACTTTTCAAAAGATCTAATGAAACTAGTTCCTAAATAAGAGTGAACCACTGAAGAAAATAGCGTCCTAGAAATGACTTTTGTAGCATGAATATAGCATGAGTTTCCTTAATAAAATAAACAAATATATGAATAACAGTAACTCGGATTTCATAGAGGATAAATACATCAAGTGAAGATTAACATAATTTATTATCTCGAAATAGAAATAATGTTATTATGTGTTACCCCTGGAGTTCATCAATTTAGGTACAGTACTAGTTACCTCCCATATAATCTCGTTAATTTTTAATCACCAAGTATTTGATCTTTAATTGCATATAAAGGATATATAATGGCATATTATTACCTATCTAAAGTCAGAAGTCTGAAATAGATAATTTTTGGTATTAGTGATTCTATAAATAAAAGTCATTTAAAGAACTGTTTAGTGAATTAACACTAGTAACTTACAAAAAAAACACATTAATTGCATATAGAGATGTGTGTTATGTTAGGCAGATATTTTTGAAAGTCATGGGATTTTTTTGTTTCATTTTATTTAACAACTATGTTGTTCTCAGGCATTAATTTAAGTACTAGAAGTATGAAAGCAAACAAAATTAAAAAGTTTTCCACCATGGAGTTACTTAGGTGAGTCAAAAAATATATAGTATATGTATAGAAACAGAGAGTGAAAGATTACCTAAAAAATTAATTTTAGTAATTAAATGAAGAGTGACAGAGTGCTAGGTAGGCTATTTAGGTGAACTTTGAAGACTAGATGACATGGAGGAGTAAACCATGCTTGACACTAAAAAGAACATGCCATAAATAATACCTGATCCATGATGCTAAAGTTCTCACTGTCTCAGAGAAAAGATGAACATTAAGTTCAATTATCCAAGGTAAATGTGGTAAGTGACACAGAAAGGTAAACTAAGGCCTCAGTAGGTGAAATAATTTTCATCTTGAGGAATGGAGGACTTTTACGGAGTGCATGATACTGGTGAAGTGTTCTAGAGAATATAGGGAAGTAATCATTAAGGAAAATTTAGGTGGCAAAAGCTATATGGACAGAAATATGGATATGGAAAATAAAATCTAGAATATCATCAATAATAGCAAGCCTATACTATTGAATATTGATTTTGTTTTTAAGAAACAACCATATTGAACCACAGCCAATTCTAGCTTAATAGAACTGCTTTGGTCAAAATGAAATGTGATAAAAGCAGAAATGAGGTTCTTTATGTAGTTTGAAAATGGGTAAAAATACATTCTCTAATCATGTAACTTTTTTGTTGTTGTTGTTTTGTTTCCACTACCTGGATAGAGTGAAAATGATGAGAAAAGATGTCACATGAATAAAGAAAACCCAAAAATGTGGCAAAGGGATATTTTTGTGGTAGAACAATTACTGAAATAACCACAACTATGAGTAAAAGATATGTACTTACATTTGCTTTGAAAGCAAAAAGCACAATGGTTAAAGGAATTGTACTCAAAATCATGTTTACTTACCTCTAACTATAAATGTTTGCATCTATTTTCATGTTTTCTAGAGATTCTGATTAAAATAATTACAGGGAGTCATATAAATTTTAGTTAGGTATATTTTGACAAAGATATCCAGTTTCGATAAAGATAAAAATATCCTAAATTAAGAGTTCTTCTCCAATAACACAGTCCATTGCATGTACAGACATCCATCTGAGCACATCTGCATCTGCATCGACTTGTGGGACTTGAGGCTAGGGGAACTTTTGCAAATATGCTGAGAATCATATTGCTTTCTGTGCTATGAGTACTCAAGTCTGTAGTCTCTGACCCAGGAATCATATCGTTTTGCCAGTATCCATGAAACTGCGGCAGACTAATTTGTTGACCTGCAAGTAAAATAAAACATCGGACCCTTCACAGTTCTTGACATGGACTTAAGAGGATAAGTGAATGGGTTTACAAGAGTTACCTGTCACACCACTTCAGACCCCATAGATCAGAATCTCTGAGGGCGAAGCCTGCAAATCTGAAATATTATCAAGCTTCCCAAGTAATTCGTATGCACGTATTCTTTTAGAACCACAATTTTAGTACATTACTTCACTGTATTAGCTAATCAAACAAGTTCAATGCCTTTTTCCTTTCCAAAGTATAGAAAAGAAATACAGGTGGACATAGATTTCACAGAGGTTGGCATATTACAAACAGCAGCATTGAAAGTGAGTTCTTTGTCTCAGAGTTTAAAACTTAAGTTAGATCTTTCTCTTAAATAGAATTTTCTCTAAGTCCCTTATCTTCTGAAAGGAGCAGATACTTTCTTTGGTTTAAATGTGTAGAACTCCTAGATTGAGGTTGAAAATGCTCACTGGACCATTCTTAAATATGACAAGATGATTGCTCTCATCTACTTTGACCCTTGGCCACAGAAAACGAATTTGATAGACTCAAAGTTTTTCGATTAATTCATTGTTCTTTCTTCCTTGTTTCTTTCTCTCTTCATTTTTTCATACCCCCGCTTCTCTGTTCCGGAGTTAAATCATCCTTTTATGTTTCTGTTTTCTCCTAGAGACTTTCTGCCCTGTCACATTCTGTACTTTCACATATGTGTTTTTATTTATTATGTATATTTTGCTTTATTTATAGAAAATGAGCAACACAAATGTATACAAGTAAACACAATCAGTTCATTGAAAGGCCTGTAATCTAAGTAGGAGTAGGAATTTCTCTTCTATTACCTGGAGAAGGTACAATAGATGTTGTGGAGTCATGTGTAAAGTTATTGTTCCCAAAGGAAGATCAGGGAGAAGAATACTGCCTGTTGTTGTAATAGAAAAATCTATTTAATGCTCTGGATATTCAAATTGCTTTTTCTAGCAAACTGGGCTGTCACCCCCGAATCCATTCTTCTGTAGTTCTCTTTGGCTTCAGTGCCTTTGAAATTAACAGACTGTTAACAAAGAATACGTTTGCATTCTGCAGTGGATATAAAGGGATCATTTAAACATGATATTTTGGAGAAGAACACATTTTATTTAATATAGTGTGGTAAAACAGTACTGATGCCATTTCAGTGGTTCTTGCCAATTAAGTTGATAGTGAGGGTCACGGAGGTCAATTTGATATCTAAGGAATTTCAAAACCATGGAGGGCATTTTCCAGTGTGATCGGCCTTCACAAAAACAAATGAATCAAAGTTTATAATCCTGAAATGAATATGAAATACTTTCAAGGCAAAATTGTTTCTGATAAGCTCAATTATGTGTTTCTTTTCCAGATTCTAAGGTTTAAGACCTGATTTTTAAAATCAAATTGATGCCTCATGTGGCTATGAATAAGAGTGAAAAAAACAGATTTTTGGTATTCTATCTCCTTTCAAAAGATTACTGGGTCTTCTTTATTCATTCTTGAACCATTCAGTAGTATTTCTCAGCTTGGCAGAAAATCATGGTTTGAGTTTGAAATTAACTTGGAAATAAACAACCTTTAGTCATCTTTGCAGTCTACCTGGATTGGTGAAAGAATAAAGAATATAGTATTAATATGTGATCTAATCACACCTAAAACTTCCTAACCTACTGTATATTCTTAGAGCAGAAAGGAACAGATCATGAAAATTTTAAAATACATTCTGAAGTTCTTATGATAGATTAATTGCATATTCTTAATTAGGAAAGGAAATAGACTAGGACTTACCCCAAAGATTATGGTAAATTTCATTTTGTTATTTCTTTGTAGTCAATGGTATTTTATATTTAAAAAAATCAAAAATACAAACATACCCCCCATCACAATGTAGGAAATATGTTTCATTGACTTTATATAATATTAATACCATATGTCTATCATATCTTCTAAGAAAAATGACGATTAGAATTTACTCAAATTTGAATTCAATAACTCTCCTTCATGATTTAATTACCCCAAAATCATGTTATGCTTTCATAAGTAAGATCATTTAAATTATACTAGAATGCTTGAACAGGTATATACATGTTATAACATTATTAAACTTTAGGTTTTAATCTATTGGCATTTAGATAATATCAACTGATTTCCCCAGTTAAGATGATTTAAACCTGTTAAGAAAATCATTTGGGTAATGTCAGATGATTATTTTTAAGAGGCATTCATTAAAAATACATACCTTCCATTAATACACATTTATTTATTCTGACTTAATTCTATAAAGTCTACTTATATTTTGTGAAGTATAAGAAACTCAATGTCAAGAATTCGTGTTCTGATATCATAAGTTGTTTCAAACAGCTTCTCTATTAAGTAGTAGGGAAATTGTGGACAGTACCAAACCCTAAATATACTATGGTTTTCCTATACATATATACCTAAGATAATGTTTAATGTACAAATTAGGCACAATTAGAGATTAAAAACAATAACTAATAATAGAACATTATAAAAATACACTGTGATAAAAGTTATATGAATGTGGTCTCCATCTTTCTCTCTGCAAACCAGCACAAATTTCTTTTTCCTTCTTCACAGTTTCACAAATACAAGACTACTTATTACTACAGATCTTAGAAGCCTCAGCATATAATTGTTTTCCTTCCTTATCAAATCAAGAACTTTCACTTTTTCACTTAAAGAAAACACTTTACAGCTTCTCTTTGGCATTTCTGAATTGCCAGCATTACCACACTTATGCTCTGGTACCATTATTAAGTAAAATAAGGGTAATTGAACACTTGTGCTGCAGTACTGCGATAGACCTGATAACTCAACTGGCTACAAAGTGACTAATGGGCAGGTAACATATACAGTGTGGATGTGCTGGACAAAGGGGTGATTTAAATCTCCGGTGGCCCATCGTGAGATTTCATCATGCTACGTAGAACGACACGCAGTATAAAATTTATAAATTGTTTATTTCTGGAATTTTCCTTTTAATATTTTCAGACCATGGTTGGCTGTGGGTAACTGAAACCATGGAAAGCAAATAAGGGCCGGAGTGGTGGGGTGTGGTGGGGCACTGTAAGAGTAAAGTGTTTATTTACCTCAAAAGGTTAAGGGTGAGGTCTGTGATCTGTTGAGGGGTTCTATCAAAGCCCATGACAGCTGGTGATTAACAGTCATCAATTGATATTTTTAAGTTCTTAAGATGTATAAATTTTATGTTTCATGATGTGTTTTAAATTTCTGTTTTTAACCATTAATTTATAAATTTAGTACGCTGCATTGTTTTGTTTAGTAATTAATGAAGTAGAGGCTTCTCACTATGTCATTGAAATTAATACCACAAATAGAACTTAAACTTACAAGATTAACATTGCGTAGTTTGTGAGAATTATTTTTTAAATATGGCATTTTGTTCGAATAAGATAGCTGAGTTTTGAAATAAATTTCTAGAATGTTGTGAAACCTTTTTTATTTCTAAACTAGATTAGTATTTCATGTCTTTGTTTGCATTGTGCATTTTTCATGGCTTTATCATATGTAGAGTATATTTATTTTATTATATTGAAAGCTGAAGATGTCTTGTTCATTTATACTAGCATACACAACACTACCTTGAATATTATAGGTATTCAATAAGTGGTATTTATGGCATAAACTATAGCATTTGGATTTATGACATTAAAAATTGGAAGTGTACAATGGTGTCATTTTGCTGCTTTATTCCTAGGATCATCATTAGTGTCTTTAGCCAAACACTTTAAGGCATACACAGGTTTATACTTTCTTTCTAGTGATTGGATGTGACTCTTTTAATTAGTGTTAGCTAGTGAAAAGACATGATGTGAGTCTATGCTGAGTATTTAATTGTTAATCCAATACCTTTTAGAGTTCTTGCTTCTCTTTGTCAGGGTAATCAGCAATGTTGTTTATGGTACTGCCCTGTCTGCCTGGGTCCCTAAGGACCTAGAATGAACACAGCGCCTGCTGACACTGCTTACAACGATATAATCTTAGAGAAAAACAAATATTTCTGTATTAAATGGAGATTTTTAAGTTTTTTCCTGACATTAATTTAGCTTATGTTATATTTTCCTTGATACACTTAGATTGAATTAAAACAAACAAACAACAAACTATAAATATGACTTAAGTTAAAAATGTTTAAAAAAAATAAATATAAGGTATTGAACAAACATGGATTTAGGAAAAAAAGGCTACAAATATGGAGTCCAAGTACTTAAATTCCTGCTCTATAAAGGTCATGTGTTTACTTCACTCTAGGAAACAAAAAATCTTACTTCATTTTTTCTTAGGATGTCACTTTGAATAGCAGTCCAAGCAGATAAAATGTAAATATTTATTACCAAATATAATTATATTTTCTGAAACATAAATCATATGGCAATACTTTAAACATCCACATGTATGCATATTAGAAGATAATCTATAAAAATAAAAATGATGACTAAAGATAATAACATTAAGACTGAATTAGCAAAATTGCTCTAATTATTGTAAGTAATATCCTTTCTTAGTTTTTTTAAAAACAAATATTTCAGAGCCCTCTTACCTGTTCTTTTAATGTGTGTAAAATATCTTTCAAATCTTGGGAAACCTAAAATAATACATTCACTCTGTAGAAAAAATGAGTCTAAGTATAGATATTACTGAGAGTTTTAGTTACATTAAAAAAAGCTATTATTAAAAGCCATACAGACCCATATTTTCTTCTAAGGAAATGAATGAATATCTTAGTGTAGCTCAGATTCAATGAGACAGAAAATGATTAGCAAAGTACCTGACAAATTGCACTTTAACTGTTTTATATTCACGAGTTTAAGGATATTTTATATCATAATTTATGTTTCTTCTTAGGTATTTGCAATTCAATTATTCAATTTAGGTTTAACATAATAATATCTGAAATTACATAAAAAAGAAGTAGAGTCAGAGAAATCATATAAGGAAATATTTTTGTATAATGTGGCAGAACACCTTATTAAAGAGGAATGGGTTAATGTATTTAGGTAAGTACATACTTTTAGGCTAAAAATCTATGAAAAAGTACATAATGAAGCATTTCCAGTTATCTATTGCTGTATAAAAATACACTTCAAATCAATAGCTTTAAACAATAGCAATCATTTATTTTGTTCACGATTATGGTGATTAACTGGGCTCAGCTAGATAGACTGGGCTCACTCTGGAGGTTCAATGCAATTGCAATCCGAAGGTAGACGGAGTTGGGGATATCTTGAAAACTTTTCTATTCACATTTCTGGCACCTGACCTGGGAAGATCAAATAACTAGGAGCAAATACTACAGAGACTCCAATAGCACCTCTTTCTATCTCTAAGGGGTCTGCCTATGTGATCTCTCCACACAGTCTCAGGGTAGCTGGACTTCCTACATGGCAGCAAAAGGCTCCCGGGGCAAGTGTCCCAAGAGAGACCAGCAGAAGCTTCTTACTTGACCTTATCTAACCTGCTCTTGTAAGTCACACAGCATCACTTCCACTGCACTCTATTTTCTGAAGCTGTCAAAAAGGTTGGTGCAGTTTCAAGGAGAAGAGACATTGTTTCTACTTTTTGATTGAAGGAATGTCAAAGAATTTGTCACATTTTAAAAAACTACCTCTGAGATATGAATCAGCATTATAGGATACAACAGCCAGTACAATTGAAAATGTGAGTTTGTGAAAAACCACAATCCACAGTCTTCCAGGAATTCTGTTTCATCTGAAATGAGTCACGAAACAGCATTGTTCAGTCCACTGAAGCAAGACTTCCAGAGCAAGTTCCTAATGGTTGAACTCCTCAGCCTACAGCAATTTACTGAGCAAGCAACTTTGTATCACCTGATGCTTCCTCTGCTTCCTGAGCAGCTGAGGCATCAATTGTCTTGAATTTCACTTCCATTCCAAGCATTAATGTTATTGACGGTAAGACATGCATGCTTGGCATTTAGAAATCCTGCAAAGCAGCCGTTTTGTTTCTTCTAAACATTAAACTGATTACAGAAGATTAAATATTTGTTTGAGACAAAATAACATAGGACTTGCAGACTGTATAATTAGAGTTTGGAAAAAGTGGCTAAAAGAACGATGTCCCTTTTGAATGGCAAAGCGATCCACAAAGTAGTAGTTTTTTACAATTCAACCAACATCTGAGCAAAGCAACTATTGATTTTTTTAAAGCTGACTGTTATTTAAATGGTGCTAAGTTAAAGACTGAGAATAAGCAAATTCTTGCAATGCTGTTGCTGTTGGTGCACTGTGACTAATTTAAATCTTTCAAAAGATATAAGATTCTAAGTCTCTAGAAAGAAAGCTCAAGAGAAAATTTCTCAGGGCTGGTGTGCCTAAACTTACAGGGAAAAAAAAAAAGTTTCCCTTCCCCCACCCCCCTGTGATTTGCCTTTTAAGTCTAATAACGTTCTAATTATAGAGAGAGTATGGTTGCCATTACCAGCTGAAAGCATTTTGTGGATTTAAAAAGCAAATTGAACTGAAGAAACACAGCTAATGTAACTGTAGCATCTGTGGTTCTCATGAGTTTACTCAGCTAAAACCGATGTATCCATCAAGGTGACCCAAACTATGAGGGGATTATGCTATCTCAGGTATGATTAATAAATCATCATTTCACAAATGACTTTTAAAATGATTTATTCTCCATATCCCGGAAAATATAAAAAACTCAAAATCAATTCAAAGAACTTTAGAAATAACATCTCACTTACAAAGTGCTCCCAAACAACAAAATTTGATAGTATTGCCTCCTTTTCTACTCTTGCTATATTTGACAAGTTGAAGTAATTATTTCACTGGCATATTCATAATTACTTCTTGTGCTATGAAGTTATTTATAAAATATAGTTTTCATGACTAGAAACTTTGCTCTGCTCAATGGTACTGCATTTTAAAACTTGCTCTGTGGTCTTAGACTATCACTTGACCTTATAACCTTTGTTTCACTCATAACCGGTGTGAGAAGGGGGGTTACAAAGTTCAAGTTTGGCTGAAATTGTCATCATTTTGATATAAAAGTAATTGTGGTATTTATTAATAAAATATAAAAACATATTTAAATGCTTTTCCTTCTAAATATGACACTGCTACCTAAATATCTATATTATATGAACCAAAAGAAAAGTATTTGGAAACCAATGAGTAATTTTTCAAAGAACAATTTATCTCATAAAGTCATTTTTTGGGCCTACAAGAAAGAGTGGGACTGAGAACAGAAATGAGGACATAGTATCTTCCTAGGGAAGTGGTAGGCAACATGGAATAAAATAAGATTCTGGTATAAGTTGTGACACTTTTCTCTGACTTCATTCTGTTCTGAGTTCAACACATAAAGGACAAATATATGATCTTATAGATTTTATCTGACAACTTTTAAAATTCTCTATAAAAGGTAGTACAATTTGGTCATCATGATTTTAAAAAATGAGTAGAGAATATATCCAGGTTTGGGGAGAAACATAATTAAAAACAAAAATCTTACAACTCTGAAAAGCTCTCCTTGAAGGTTGAAAATAAAGACGACAGGTTTATTATTGAATAAATATTAAAACTGGAATGTGATGCTTCTCATAGTCAATCCACTAAAAGACTACAAAGACAGGAAGACATATCACCCTTTTATAGAGCCAGACACTACTCATTACATACACGTTCTCAAGATAAAGAACAATTAGTCCTCAAGTAAGAGAACTGCATGGCACCATTTCTCACACACAGTTCATCCCAAATTCACTTGGTAGTTGAGATGACCATCTGTGTAGCTAAATGACTTTAACTGAGTGGGGGAGAAGGGGCAAAAACAAAAACAAAACAAAACATCTCATACCTCTGTGGCAAGAAGTAGTTCTGCAAGTTGGAGCAAGGGGCCCTCCAAAGTTAGGTTCCTATACTCACATAGAGACTAGGAGAGAGGGATGCTACTTCTTTGATGACTGCATTCCAAAAAATGGTTCCCAAGCCCTTGAGAAAGACATTTCTGAGTCCTAAAGCTAGTTGAAGAACTGTTTAGCTTTTAAAAAGGTCCGTGTCCATTTCAAAAGACTGGGAAAGAACTTGCAAATCTTCTAAAGTAAATGCTCTAAAGGATGGGAGGAGGGTCTCTTCTCTTATTTTAAACAGTGAGAATTAAGCCTTATATATATTTTGCCCTGATAAGGGAAAGTACATACTTAGAGCCAAGAGAGAAATGACCAATTATGTGGCACAAATTCATCATTCATAGATGAAGGCAATCAGGGCATAAAAATAATTTTTACTCTGGGACGACAGGCTTGCTTCCCACTTCAATGTGCTTCCCATTCACAATAATTTCCATTCATCTCTAGAAACAGGTTCCTCAACCAGAGGAAGAGGTGATACAGGTAGAATAAACTGTTTCCTCCTAATTCATCACTTTCTTCCTTCCTGCTTTATACATAACTTCCTCAATCTCCACAGGTCACATCTAATACTCACAGTAACAGTAATGAATGAATGAATAAACATATTTAGGCCAAGTCTGTTCTTCCATGGGTTATGGCAGTAACATTCCACGTGCTAGTAACTTTACAGGTGAACTTTACAGTATGAGAAAGTAATGGAAATGGAAAGTCATACAAGATTTTCTAATGTGTATAGACTTCATATTTATTCCCACAAAATAGCACAAATTATTCTACTTGGTCCTATCCAAAGTAGAAAAGTTGGTGCTCTTTCCTCCGGTGATGCTGCTATACCAACAGTTTTGAGTTGTCATCCTCAGAGAGAAATTCTAGTCTTGCAAGAGTAGTGGAAATAAATATAGCTTACCTGAACAACAGTAGTAAGAATCCTTATACGTCATTACCACTTGGTCAATAAGAGGTGGAAGTCACAAATTAGAGGATTTACTCTGAATTTTGAAAGCCCTATTTTTACCTTTGCTAAATGTATTAAAAAGCCATAATTTTCTTTTGCTTTAAAAGGTTTCAGAGAATTTTATAATTTTTTGCCCATCCACTAAGCTATCTAACATATAATGCCAACAAAGCTACTAATTTGAAACAAATTTACCTTAATTTCTCAAGTGTATATCAAGTCATTTAAGCCATCTGCCAAAAGAGTGATGGCTAAAACAAGGGCAGTCTAAACTCACTAATTTTATTTAAAATGAAAAACTGGCTCAATTGCCAAATAGCCATAAAAGTAAGAGCCAAAAGCAATACTGGATGACAAACCTAATAAGTTAAAAAACAGTACTGATTCCCTGAGCAATATATATATACATATTTTTAATAAACTGAGTTCCATTTATACAACTTGAGATAAAAAGCAAAACAGATTGACATGACTGTTGAAGGCCTTGAGCCAAGGAATACAGGCAGTCTCTAGAAACTAGAAAAAGCAAGGGAATGGATTTTCCCCTAGAACCTCTATAGGGAATGCAGCAGCCCTGCTGACTTGATTTTAGGCCCATGAGCTCCATTTTAGGCTTCAGATCTCCAGAACTATAAGATAATAAATCTTTGTTGTTTTAAGCCACTAAGTTTGTGGTACTTTGTTACATCAGCAACAGGAACCTAATATAGGAATATATCCATATTGGGCACATTAAAATTACAGAGCTAGTTGCCACCATGAGTAACTGATTCTCAGTTAGGCTAAAAATTCTAGAACCAACATAGAACATGTATGTCAGCATTTCTGCATCCAAAGAGTAGTGATGGGTGCCAGGGTATCTACCTACCAAATTCTAGAAGTCTTTGGTTGAGGGTTACTCCTGGGTTAGAGGAAAGTATGGTAAATACCCCTTCTTAGGCTGTCCTATGGTTTTCAAATTATATTCCCAGGTCAGAGAAAAGCCCAGAGACAAAGAAAGGCAGGAGCTGACATTTTATAAAATGGGACTGTATATACAAAAATAGTATAGGTACATGCAGCATTTAGATACACTCATGGCATACATTAACTTTATCCTGTCATTGATTATTCGGTGTAGTGGCTAACCACAGCTGGGGGGAAAAAAAAAAAAAAGAGAAAGAAGAAGAATGAAGAAAAGAAAAAAGAAAAATAGACTTGAACCAGAGGGTTTATGTGACAAGCCACACTCTCAGTGCTATAGTTATTACCAAGGTCTCAAGTGATATCAATCATCTGTCTCTTCTATTGTCCATTCTAGATTCTCCTCACCCTTGATCAGCGCTTTTGTTGCTCTAGATTGCTTTCCTAGTAGGGTAAGCCAGGGCTATGTCCCTGAGAAATACAAATTTCTGTTTACTCTGCCATTGTCTGGCCAGGACTACTGCAATTTCTCATTTATAGTTATCATACGTATGAAAGTATCCAAAGTA
The DNA here is from genome assembly GCA_003508835.1 of Eonycteris spelaea. Taxonomy (NCBI): domain Eukaryota; kingdom Metazoa; phylum Chordata; class Mammalia; order Chiroptera; family Pteropodidae; genus Eonycteris; species Eonycteris spelaea. The sequence continues at coordinate 5,164,837 of PUFA01000104.1, forward strand.
CCTGTGGTAAATTCCCTGAGTTCCAGATATACCATTCCTGATTCTCTTAATTTGGGTTCTTCCAGAAGCTTACTCTGGGATAAATATTCAGATGCAAGTTTATTCAGGAAATTATCCCTGAAAATACCCAGTGTAGGAGCCAGGAGGTGAGATAGAGAAGGGAAAGAAAGGCAGCTAATAAAGAATGCATTAACAAACAAGTTACCTCAGTGGGCACAGAGGTTAATCCAACTTAGAAACACTAGGAGCCTGTGGAACGCATGACAGGTTATCCCACTGAGGTGCAATTGCTTGAAGGCTGCTTCAAGCATCATTAATTCTCTGTATCCTGGCTGACTGAGCTTGGGGAGAGAGCTATGGAGTCCAGAGAAAATCCTCAGGGAAATGAAAGTTTGTGCTAGAAGTTTGAAGTTGGGTCAGTGTACAAAGGAATGTTTAGGAAAAATGGAAGGGCACTGACCAGAACTGCTAGACCAATAATATTGTCTCTTAAAATCTATCAGTATAACCACTTCCCTTGGGGATTTTTCTTCCTCCAAAATATACAGTATCTTGGTAAAAAGATCTGTTGTATAATCTCTACGTATATGAATGCAGATATATTTTTGGCTTTAATTTTCTTGGAATTTTCAGTTCCACATAAAAATATTCTCAGATCATCAAGAATTAGAGACCATCACTCCCAGTCTATTTCTATATTAGATTATCAGGGTAGCTTTATTAGTAGAGAAATCTTGAATCTATCTTACCCTAACCATACCTGGTGAAATGGAAGTCACAAATAGTTTATGTTTACTTTAGAATCCCAGGTTAAATTGCATCTAAATTTACTTTTACCACGTTTCCTTATTTTCTTTGACAACAGTTACGCTCATCTTACCTTAAACACTTTCCTTCCATCTACTTTCCCAAGAGATTCATTATTGTAGAGTTTATACTGGCTGGGACCTATTTTGGTTACTATGTAAAAAGCATAGCGTAAGTAGATACTCCTTAGGAGATCTGGACTTTACCACTATTTTTTTTTTTTTTTAGTTTAACATTTAATGTAATAGAAACGACTTACTACAATGTCATTCACCAATGGCAGCTACTGATTCTAGTCCTTTTTCATAAGCACTAAGTGATACATCCACTAGTTGTCAAAAATTCTTTCTTTTCAAATATCAACCCAATCTTTTGAAACCTCAAAGCAAATATCAATAACCTACAAATGCACAGTGATGACCTTTGGAGAGCTCAAAACTTACATGTTTGTTTATTTTTCATGAAGTCTTCTCAATCAGTTTCCTAAGATTGTTTTCTAAAATAGGATATTACCTTTTTAATTTGTTCTTTAATTCAGATATAATTTATTTTTCTGCATTTACATTTTGGGTATATTTCCATAAATGCATGTAAAAAAGAGTAGAAAAATTTTTTTTTTTTTAATTTGGAGATGATAAAATTATAACTTTCATCTACAGAAACTCAAATCAAGTTTTGTGTTGGCAGAGTTTTTATTTTTCCTCCTAAAATCTCTTTTATGTACTAAAAAACTTTTTAATAATTAATATGATAAAATCTGCAGATGTAAATTTGTGAAGCTTACATATAAATGCATGATCATTTTTCCTGTGCAGCTAATAGTCAACCAAATAAATACGTTTGGGTGGTAATATCTTTATGCTAACACTTAATAAACTATAGTTATAATGAAAATACAAATTTTAAAACATAGTAATAGCACACATGCTAGGCTAAATAATGGCCCCAAAGACATCAAGGTCCTAATTCCTTGCAGCCTCTGTTGTTACTTTATATAGCAAACAAGGACTTTGAGGATATGATCAAAAAAAAATTAGGAATCTGGAAGTAATGAAATTATCCTGTAATATCTAAGTGGGTCCTAAAAGTAGTCATGTGTCTTTACAAGAGGGAGGCAGAGAGAAATCTGACTACAGATGAGAAAGAAGCAATGTGATGCAGGGAAGGGTCATGAGCAAAGAAATACAGGCACTTCCAGAAACTAGGAAGGGCAAGGAAACAGACTTTCCCATAACTCTGCAGAGGGAACTAGCCCTGCTATTACCTTGCTAATACACAAGGCTCATTTTGGACTTCTGGCCTTCACTCTAAAATAATGTGTGTTGTTCTAGGCTATTAAATTTGTAAATTTGTTACAGCAACCATTAAAAAAAAAAAAACACTAATACAGAACACAAAGTCATTGTTGTGGGGGGGAAACACATGATTTTAGTTGCAAAAATTTTTCTTTGCAAAAATAAGAGATGAAATTCCCTGTGCATTTATGTGAGCAAGAATGACAAACTCTGAGGACACCTTCAGATATGGAAAGGCTTCATATCTAACATCTCTTTAATGCCTTTTATGAATAAAGCTATATTAACACTCTAAGTGCTAACTAGTGTCCTAAAGCAGTGCTGATTTTATGTAAAATGACAAAATTGATTACATGACTCTTCTACAACTTTCGTTTTCAAGTGTCTTTTCTGTAAAGGCTATGTAGTCTGTATTCACTCTTTTCTCTTCTCCTGTTCAGAAAGAATTTGATAAATTTATTCGCAGTAATGTGCATGTTAATGATGTCTGGTTTTGATTTTAATATATCATACATTACTCTAGAAGGGTTTGAGTTTGTTTATTTGTGTGATTATTTTATTCAGAAGAAAAAGAGCAAATATCTCTGACTGGAGATGTATTCAAGTCTAAAATCACATTTAAAAATAAACTGCCAAATCATCATTTCAAATCCACTTACAACCAAATGAAGCAGGGTAAGCTCATAGGACTTTGATCAAAAAATATGAGAGATATGTTGCCGAAACAAAGTAATTTCAAAGCTTTAAGTCCTAGATTTTTGTCTCTTCAAGAAGCTCTGACCTATTTCTTTCCTTCTATCAAATGTGTGGCCCAAGATTGTAAATTTTCTCCTAGGTTAGATGTCACAACAGGAAAAGAAGCCAGGTAGTATGCAAGGGTAGGGATATGAGCATATCCTTTCCAGAATTCAACTTTAGACAACACTGTCCAAGTCAATGAGATACAAGTGCATGCCAGGCCAAAAATAGTGTTTATGATAGGCTAAACCTAAAATTTCACTTCCTTCTTGGTCCGCCATTGAAATGTAATAAGAGAATTGGAGAATTTATTATGGGAAGGGAAAGAAGGGAAGAAGAGTGGATGACAAAATAAATTCTAGTTAAGTTTTATACTTTGAGTCTTTCGTGATAAAGAAGAGACCATGAATCAGTCCACCATCTTTTACATGCACTGGACTCATAGTAGATTCATAGCAAAAAGAACTATGTGTCATTTATAATCAGGAAATTTATAATGAGAAAATAAGGTTTATCTTACATTATGTAGGTTCTATAAAGATATGTTTTGCTGCACATACATAGGTAGAAAAGCTAAGAGTTAGGAATCAATAATATGAGTGAATTGGAGATAATACAAGTTGAGATCATCATAAATTGTTATAAAATTCACAGATTTGAATATAGGGATTCAGGAGATTTCTGGAGATGGTGTTCTAAGGAGAAAAAAAAAGTGCTTTCAATAAACTAGAGACCATTTGGGAATTTTGTAATCAGGAATTCACATGATTCTCACGTGCTTTAATTCCTAGCCTGATTTCTCAGTTCGTTTTAGTCCTTTTTGCTATACTTTGGTTTTCAGAGATTAGCTTATTTATTTTCTTCCTTTCTACCTCCATTTTGGTCATATCCAGAAAATGAAGCATCAAGTAGGAAAGGAATAATATTAAGACAAATCCTTGTTTCTCAATTCCAAGTGAAATGAAAGAACTACTTAGACATTCATTGACCTAGCTAATGGGTACACCTGTATGAGTGGTTTATGTCCCTACAGAATTCACATGGGAATTGTAAACGTGAAACTAGAAGGTGTATTGATACATGCTTCCATAAGCATGGGATATAAGCTCATTCCCAACATTAAGATTGACATTTTTTCCTACTCATAAATGGGGCATTGCATTTTTCAGAGAAGAGAGCTGTAAGAAGGTTCAAACAAAAAGCAGGTCAAATTATGAAGTAATCTAAATCAGGATGGAGAACAAGAATTAAATTCAAAATGATTAAAACAGCAAGCAGTCAGAGTCTACTTGTAATCAAACATTTAGAAGAGCAGCCCTAAAAAGAACATTTACCAAATTTCTACAAAAAAAATTGTATAAAGATAAAAAAAAAAATAGTTGGTGCTGAAACCAAAACCTTTTTACTTACAACCAACCTATATCTGAAATTTAACAGAGTTTATGAAAATAACTGATGTTATGCTTCATTTTACCCTGAGAAAGTAAACCTACATTTAGTTTTCCCATTCCTATTCTACTCACGAACCACATAACACCATTGTTTTGTGATAAACAAAAAACAAGAAAATCGGTGGTTGTACCTATATTATGAATTTATGCATTTAGTTTATTGAGAGGTTATATACACACTATTCTCACCCACTGTTCTCTGACTTCCTCCAAAAATGTCACCTCCAAATATTAATAAGTCTTCAGAATGGGTGGAAAAACCTAAAAGCTAACAAATAGTTTTATCGCATCCTGGAAAGGAAATCATTGCGTAGAAAAAAATCTCTACCTTCATCCTTGTTAGATTTCATTAATATAATTGAAAAATCGAACTGGAGCTGTGTATATCAATTTTTGCTTCAAATATACATGAGTGGCCAGCAACCAAAACCAAGAGCACACACACACACACCTCTTACTGACAATTATTATGGATTGATCTCTTTTCTTTAAAGGATGAGAAAACAAAAAATGAAAAAATGCAAGCCATCTAAGAAAAAACAAAATAGTGTTCCTGCAACAAAAGGGAAAAAATCAGCATCATAAGAAGGCAGGCATAGATTACTTCCAAAGGGCTAAGTTTGTCATACATCTAAGGATTATGAAGTCCTAACAGAATTTCACCAAATCAGCACACACTCTCCTTGAGGCCAATTCCTCCCAATCAGCGATGCATACCAAGCTTCACAAGCAACCAGTAAAGTTGTCAGTGTAGTTTTCACAGTCACATAAGAGTGACTAGTCTGTTTACTCCGCGTTTATAATGAACAGAGAGAAGATGCAATTGAAATGGCTTGGTTCCTCTCAAAGAACTATCTATATTGATCACAGTTTGAAGCAGTTTTCAAGAGTACTAAAATAGCATATTTTGGAGTACCCAGATTGCTGAATATATTAAATTGTAAGCAGCCACCTATTTCAATTAATTTCCCCACAGAGAGAGGAAAAGGTAACACTCATGCAAACACATGCTATGTCTTACTAAAATGCCTTTGCCGTGAGCTCCAGTTCATTTTATTATTGGGTCAGGTGTACCTCGGTGACTTTAGGACCCCTTCTGCCTAGCTAATTGTGGCTAACATCTAAAGCATTGCACAGATCAGGAGTGTAACTTTAGCAGCTCACACTGGGCCTATATCAAAACTTTGGCCCTGCCTACCTCAGTATTTTCATAGCAAAGGAACGAAAGTCCATACAAAAACAAAGCTGACTTACCTGTTCCAGGCATTCTTTAGCCAGTCTGGCTCTTGCTTGATGTTCTGAAGAGGTAGGGTAAGGGTAGGAGCGGTGCTATAGAGAGCATCTTCTCACATGCAGGAGAGGGCCTGCTCTCCTGTCCCTGCAACACTTGCATTTGATCATCACCATTCAATTCACAATCTAATTTCCTATCAAATGCAAGGGAGAGTTTATCCCTCTGGTTGAGTATATGTTCCTGCATTTTATTAAACCTTTCAGATAGAGTGGGGTTGGGAAAGCACAGGAAGTTCAAACTAGAATGGGTAACAAATAATTCTGGCTTGTTTTACTATTTGCAGAGATAGTAAAAGGGGACCGTAGGAGAGAGGGAGCTTAATAGAAAATAAGAAATACCTCTACTGAACTTTCTTAAGTCCACTTGCTCTGAGTCCTTGTATCTAGCTGATGCTAATGAGGTGAACCACTTAGCTTCTCAAGATATTTTGACAATTCTTAATTTTTTTTTCAGAGACCTTTAAAATGGATCAGAGCAGGATATTTTTTTTTCCATTTAGTTTGCCCCAGGGCCACCTTGTACAAGATGTTACACACTTTTTTTTTATGTCAACTAAGTAGTACAGTAAATTCACAAAAAAGATAATACAAAGAGCAGTAGATTGCCACAAGCGTGCGCGCACACACACACACACACACACACACACACACACACTCTTTCTCCTCCATCACACATACGTTCTCTACCAATCCACCTTCTGTTTAGTATGAAATGCCTGATTTACTAAAATTTCACACAAATATAATGGAAAATTTTTCATTCCTTGATTCTGCTACATATCAATTTCTTCGTGATTTCATCTACTCAATATGCAAAAAACTCCAGAATTTATATATCCAAATCAGGCTACACTACTAAAATTTCAACTCATATATCACACTATCTCCTTGACATCTACTCATTGATATCTAATAGACATCTCAAATCTAATGAGCTTGTGGTATTTAGTTTTCAAAGTGGACCCCAGTGAATCACATTCCCATAATTCATGCCTTAGGAGACTACTGTCATATTGAGTCTGAGTTGGGTCATGTGATTTGCTTAATCCAATAAATGCAGAAGTAGATGGTGCTAGTTCAAGTTCTAAACCTTATGAAAGACTGGCAAGTTCTGCTTTGGTGCTTTTTGGAGCCATAAACCATCATTTAAGTGGTTCATCTGGAGAAACTAAGTAAAGAGCACATGAAAAATCCACATAAAGAAGAGAAAAACCCACCTAGTCTCTTCCAGATTTCAAACCATCCATACAAAAATACTTAATATTTAAATAAAGCCGTATGGGACATTTCAGCTCCAGTCATCGTCTGCCTGCATCCTTACTAAACTCTCCAAACAGACAGTCTAAAAGCCATACGTTTGAACATCAGTCATTACTCAGCATGTTGTTTTAAGCCAGCATGATTTGAGGTGTTATTTATGTAGCAACTGATAAACTCATCTGAATGCCTAAGATACTTCCTCATTTGGATGCTTAAAAGACATCTTAATATTGCATGCTCAAGTCTGAATTTTCCTACTAAAACTTTTCCACACTCAGACTTTCTCATCTCAGTTGAAGCTGACCTTATTTACTGTTGCTTTTTAATTTGCACACTATACTCTATCTAACCTGTCAGATTATTTGTCTTTCTTCTTTTCAAAATGTATCTAAATCCCATCCACTTTTCACTATATTCAAAGCCAACACACTGCCCTCAAGCATCAACATCTCTACACTGGATTATTAAAATAGTTTTCTAATGAATTTCCCTGTTCTACCCTTGCCACCTGCAGTCTATTCAAAACATAAAGGTTAGAGTAATCCTTTTAGTATATATGTCATGTCACTCTTCTTTTCCCAAATGTTTCATTTCAAAAACCAAGGTGTTAAAATGGCTTACAAAGCCCATGTAACATATTCCCCACTCCAACCTTTTTTATTGTATTTCTTACCTGTTTTCCCTGTGTTAACTCTGTTCCACTCCTATTGAAGACTCTAATGGGCCTCAAACTTGTCTGGCACATAGTAAGCTCTGGGTCTTTCTGCCCAGAATGCTCCTTCCCTAGATATATGCAACACTAATTCATTCTTACCTTTCGAGAAATGGCTCTATAGCACTATTTGTTCTACTCCTGATGGAAATTGGCTAGTTTTCGGTTTGAGTATTGTATTAGTTTGATAAGCTGGCATACAAAATACAAGCTGGGAGGCCTAAACAACATAAATATATTTCCTTAGAGTTCTGGAAGCTATAAGTTTAAGATAAAGGTTCCAGCAGGTTTGATTTCTCCTGAGACCTCTCCCTTTGGCTTGCAAATGGTCATCTAGTTTTATCTTCACGTGGCTTTTTCTCTATGCACATAGCCCTTGTGTCTCTTCATTTTCTCATAAGAAAACCAGTCATTGAATTATGGGACTACCCTTTGACCTCATTTAATCTTTTGTAATGAAAAGTTATTGGGGTGATATTAATCAATAAAATCCAATAAATTTCAAGTGTTCAATTCAACAGTATGTCATATATATTGCATATGGTGGCCCCATTGTCTTATTTATCTCTTTAAAGGCCCTACTTCCAAACACAGTCATATCAGAGGTTAAGGACTTCCACACCAAAGGTTAAGGACAGAATGTCGGGGGAACACAGTTCAGTTCATAACAAGAGAAACATTACAAATTGCATTGTGATGAACATCTGTTACATATTTTGATGATTACATATACTTATTTATGTTTGATATGTTCCCAAAACAGGAATTTCTGGATTATAGATATTCAGCATTAATTGATCTTCCCATGTTTCAAACCATGTGAGAGTTATGGTTGCTTCACATTCTTAATCTACATTCTTGCTATATAATCTCTCCTCTTCAAATTACGATTACACCTGTTTTAGGCTTTTGTAATATATTCCTTTGGTAAACAGAATTCTAAGATGATCTTATGACTCTCAGCTCCTTCTATCACCTTCTTAATTTAATTCCTTCCTCTTGAATGAAAGTGGAAACTGACTTGTTTCTAGCCAATAAAACATGACAAAGGTGATGGAGCAGTCATTCCTGTGATTATGTTATATTACATAACACTCCACATTAGCCAACTAGAGGAAGAGATTCTCCTTCTGGCCTTGAAGAATTAAACTACCATACTGTGAGGGAGGGGACAACTGGAGAGAGTCATGTGACAAGGAATTGCAGAAGATTTCTAGAACCTGAAAGCAGTCCCTAGTCAACATCCAGTGAGAAAATAGGGACTTCAAATCTATCACCGCAAGGAACCAGATTTTGCCAACTGTATGAGTTTAGAAGAAGACCCCAACCTTCAAAATAACACAATTTTGACCAATGTCTTCAGTGTAACTTTGTGAAATCCTTAGCAGAAAACTCAGTGAAGAGATGTTCATATTCCTGATGCAAGATAATAAAGGCAGGCTGTTTTAAAGTGCTAAGTTTGTGGTAATTCATTGAATGGCAACATATAACTAATAGAATCCACACATCACTTACATTTTTAAGAAAGATAATACATCCATTTTAATCTAGATAGGTTCTTTTTTTTCTCATCTATCTTCCAACTCACCAGTTTACACTACATAATGCCAAATATCTGTTAACAGACTTTGAGCTCTTGGTATTTTCCATTTTTTTAAGTCATTTGGTTTTTTTATTTAAGAATATATTAATGAGTTACAGCATTCTGAGTTGTCAATTGTTTTCTTTCAGCACTTTGATATATCAATCCATTCGATTCTGATCTCCATTGTTTCTTATAATGCATCAGTTCAGTCTTAATTTTGTACCTTCAGAATTAATACACCATTTTGTTTAGCATGCTTCTAAGATTTATCCTTATTTGACTTTCTTAAGTGTATTTATGTGCCCTTGTGTGCTTTTATTTTTACTTATTCTACTGAGGATGCGTGTATTTATGATTCTTTCACTTGATATTTGATAGTTGAAATTTTTCCTTGCCATTGTGTTTTTCAATATTACTTCCACTATATTCTCTTTCTCCTCTACAAGACTCAAAGTATATACATTAATCCTTTTCACCATACCCCATATGTCTTTTGTATAATTTTCTGTATTTATCCTTTTGCTTTGAATATTTTCTTCTGATATATCTTATGTACTTGCTTTTCAGCTATAATTAATATTTTATTAAGTAATCTACCTATTCATTGAGTCATGAATTTCAATTATTGTAGTTTTCAGTTATAGAATGCCCATTTGATTATTTTCAATAATTTTAATTTCTTGACTTAAATTCTCAACTTTGTCTTTTATTTCTTTGATCATCACAAACATTTTTATCTGACAGGCCACATCTCGGTTACCAGTGGGATTTTTCTTCTACTACCTATAATTTATATCAACTAGATTTGCCAACTGAAATTCATGTTTCTACATATGTCAGATTATTTGTATTGATTACCTACCACTGTATATTTTCAAAATGTAGATGTATTTTGAGACTTTTAATGAAGTTACCTCATATTTGGGGGCAAGCTGCTAATGTGGAGGTCAACAATGACAGAACACATTAAGCTTGGTGGTTATTCATTGTTGCTCCTCTTCCATTGGCTTGAACTCTGGTGCTCGAGTCCTCAAAAATACTACTCAGTTTCTTAACTTCTCAGCCATGATTTTGAAATTAAAAAAAAAAAAATGTTGAACATAAAGTAACACCAAATGCCAAATTTATTTTCCTTTTTCGCTCGTCTTGTCTCCACAATTTTTCACTGCTTTGGTAGCTTTCCAATACTTTTAAGAAAAAAAAATTTTTCAATAGATTTCTTCCAACTTCCCTACCTGTTTTCAGGAAAAGAGTTGGTTAATATCACAGTCTAACATTGCCAAGAAAAGAACCTTAAAGTATTTTAAATAAATCAATGACCAAATAATTATTCTTAGAAAAAGCTGTGTATTCCAAGATAGCTAAAATAATTTAATTGGTTGAGGTAAACAGATAGCTAAAGCACAAAGTAAAGGAAAAAAAAAACACAGTAATTAAAGGTTTGAGGAAACTTTGATAAGGAAAACAAACTTTATGAAGTAGGAAATTTGAATCTCTTGAAGCAATAGAATGATATTAACAAATTGTGAATAAAGGAAAAAACATTTATATGGAAAGTAGTCCATCTTTTGCCTTTATAAGGTTCTATATATTTAGTCTTCACCAATTTATAATCATTTCCAAGAAAGAAAGTTCTTTAGTATAACTAAGAATGCTTTCCCATTAAGGACGATATTTATGAGCAATTATAATTTTTTTAAATTTGTACCTTACACCCATATATTTTAGCTAGTATCAGATCCCAGTATAACGCAGAATACACAACCAAACTCTTATTTTTTTTTTCCTTTTAACCTTGTACTCATATCAAAGTTACATTAGACAAGTAGAAGGAGAAGCAAATAAAGTACTGATCATTGTAAGACTTGAAGGATTCCAAAGCAGAGAGCTCAACATTTGATTGAATAACTCCCTAGGCCATGACAAAATAAGTGAAGTGGCTGCAGGATTTAGCCGTGTTCTTTTCTTTGATAAGTAGCCTGTCCTTTGGTGATAGTAGCACTTTAAAGTGTTTCTGACAGATTTAAAAGCCATAATCTCTTTTTTATCCTAAGGTAGAAAAAACAAGAGAGGTTAAGTGAATTGAGAAGATCACAGAGAAAATTAACGTAGAGCAAACACTAGGAACAAATTCTCCTGGTTTTGTGTTTTTCCATTATACCACATTTCCTCTTTGTGATGGTATATGATGCATGACATAAATATATACATATAATGATGAGAAAACTACTTTAACTTTTCCTTAAACACAAACTGTTAAAAACACTTTAATGCTCGTAAAAGAAAAATCTTAAAGAGATGCACTCAATTAAAACTGCAAAAAGTGTTGTTCTCAACATAAACAGCTGTTCAGATAGTATTCCAAAGGGACAAGCAATATTACAAAGAGACACTCTAGAGTAACATGAAAGTAGAAATGTGGGGAGCAAAGAGGGAGCAGCTGAAGCATATCAGAATAGCAAGATAACTTCCAGAGCCAACAGAAAGGCTAGAAAGTTGATGTAACAGGTCTAAAATGCAGCTCTATAATACAATATAATTTTTCCAAAAAGGCTAACTTTGGGCTGTTCAGATTCTTGCAATGAAGCCTTTTTTTATTTGTATGTTCATTTGCCTGAACAATTCAAAGACATTAAAATTATTATTTTTTTAATGACCCTCTTAATTCTTTCTACAATGTCAGTTATTGGTTTAGGCATGTGAGACATAAGCTAATATTGTCCAATACTCTAATTCTATCTTTTTACAAAATGATAAATTAGAAATCATTATATTATCATTATAATATAAAGTCATAATTTATTGTATTGACCATGTAATTGTTAAAATTTTGATTGCCATTTTTTCCTTGCATCTTTAAATTTCCATATGTAATAATATTCTTTCCTAACTTATGTTTAGAAGATCCAGTATTGAGAATATATTTAGTTTATCTAAAAATAGCTTTATTTTGACTACAATAGTAAAATAGTTTCCTCTGTGTATAATTTTAACTTTACAGTTTATTTTCCTCTAGTTGAATTGTGGATATATGACTTCCTATTTCTACTGTTGCTATTGAAAAATCAACTATTAGTCTATTTTTTAGTTTCTGTAGGCAAATTGTCAGTTTCCCTTTCACTTTAAGATCTTTACCTTTGCAAATGTTCTGCAGTTTGACTAGCTATCATAGTCTGTTATTGAGATTATTTTCTAATTATTTTTAGTTCTAAAAATTAGTTATTTTTCAAATATGCTTGGCTTTTGAGTTGATACTTACATTTTAAACCTTTAAAATTTCATTTACATAAAATACATTTATATAAGTGAATTATGTATACAATAATAGATATATGACATCTGTCGTGAATGATTGTGTAGTCGGTTATTTCTCTGGACTCAGTCTTGATGGTTTTCTCATGTGGTTTTGTTTGTTTTATCGTGAGCTTTTCTTCCATAAACTTTCATCTGTGGGGTTCTTTAAAGCTTGAATGTGAAAGAACTCCATTGAGGATTTGCTTCTGTTTGGGAATTGAAGCGACTTTAAACTAAATTTTTAGCAGGGCACTGTTTAGGACTCAGAGAAAATATAAATTCCCAAGAATTGTGGTTCAAAATGGTGGCATAGATCTTGAATTCACCTCCTTTCATGAACACACTGAGTCTGTAGCTACATATAGAACAAGTTCCTCTTAAGAAAACCTAAAAGCTGGCTGTGTGACAGCTACACATCAGTAAAAAAGAAGAAACCACATTGAAGCAAGTTGGAGAGGCCAGTAGAATCTTTTTATAAACCCATCCCCTTTCACTGGCATCCCACACCTGGGAGGGGAATTCAAAACCCAGAGCTTCTCCATAAGAGCAAAGGCTTCAAACCCCACATTGGACATCCTTGCTTTTTAGACAACTTGAGAGAGGAGCCCCTCCCACCCCCGAAACACCTAACATTGAAAAGACCCACAAGACTATAGAGATCTGAGAAACCACTCTTAAAAGGCTGACCACGCTCTGACTCACCTGCCCTGGACCCAGCGCACGAGCAGACCATATTACCCACACTTAAAAGTGAAGAGATTCACCTGCTTATATTATAGTGTCAACTGAAGGACAGGCATCCAATTTAAACACACACACCTAAGGAGCCTGCTGAAACATTTGCCTGAACAAAGGCTGGTGGCCACCATCATCATGCTTTCCTACCATGCTCCAGAGGACCAACGTCTGCAGGAAATGAACTTTTACATGCATCTGAGGCCTTATTTCTGCAGCTGTCACCTAAGGGGATGCCTCTTGATTGCCTGGTTCTAGAGGCCAGGAGAGCTTGAGTTCCTGGTCTCGTGGGACTGTAATAATTAGTTTCACCCAGAAAGAAGTTCATACCCACTGTATGGCACCCCAACATTTGTGATCGCTGCCAGGGAACACCTCTATATTCCTTGGTTCTAGTGGCCAGAGTCTGGGGTATAAGCCCAGATTTACACTCCACCAAAACAGCTACCCAGAATGTAGTAATTTAAAGTAAATTTGCAATGTTATATGTTTAGTTGATACTTGGTTATCAGAATGGTTTATTATAAAATTCCTGACAGACAAGTTGCCTTTGACTAGCAATGATGAGAATTGGCAGCCCCAAAAGGCTAAGTGCCAAGCAAAGTATAAAAGATATATTAGAAGTGTAGGGAAATTTTCTACTTTGACTTCATTTTCTATAACTAGGGCATCCCACGATAGGATAGAAACTACACTTGGTATGTTGCAAGACCTCTTGGTGCAACTGCTGTCTGGCTAGGTGATGTATTGCCATTTTGAGTCTTTTAAAGCTAATAAAACAGGTATTAGGTTCATACTGTGTGTATTTCTATCATTTACAAACCTAAGGCAAAATTACTTTGACTAAATGGACATGGAGCATGCAGCTAGCAATCAGAGAAGAACATATAAAATAATCGAATATATTTTTAAAGAAGAAATCAGTTACTTTCAAATTTGATAAGGATTTGGGCCGTGATTAACCTCTCATACTGATGACACAACCACTTTCAGGAGAATATTCTAATAGTAAAAAAAAAAAAAAAACACCACAAAATTCTACTTCTGGGCATATATTTGAGAATGTAGTTTTCAATGTTCAAAAGTGTATTTATTGTAACCAAGCAAAGAGTTCATCCACCCACTTTTTGCAGATACCCAATTTGCTGACGCTGGGGGTGCGATAAGAGGAAGTGGCGTTTTTATTGTATGGTGCCACATAATGGAGACAGGCAGCTTGCACTGGAAAAATCCAAACTCCTCAATGGTTTTACAGACAAGGGTTTTTTAGAGCAAAAATCATGATAATTATGAGTAAGGGATTCAGGGTCATGGGCTGTTTGGTAGGTTTATGCAACCTTCAGCAATCTAATTTATTTGGCTTCTGGCGGCATCCTGTCCGGGTCTACATGACTGTGGCCAGGTGTTCTAGAGTAGAAGAAGAGTTCTATAAGATATCCTGGGATTGTTTGTCAGTGACATTATCTTAAGAGCAGAAAGAAAAAAAAAACAGAGCTATACATTTCATGTTTAACAGGTTACATTTTTCCATTTTCTTAAGCAAAGCACATCTGAAACTTGTTTATAGGCAGGTCTACAGGCCCCAGGACAGGACTATGTTCTGGTGTAGCTATGGCTTTCAAGAAAGGATATTTTGATAATTTTAACTAGAATTAAAATTCTAACATGTCTAGTCTGCAATATTTGGGCTATTGGCTTCACTATGAGCATAATTCTAAATTCAAGAAAAAAACATTTTTCTTCTATAACAATAATTTTGTACAGTTTTCCTAAAAACAATATGAAGGTTTAAAAAGTTCTGGTGCATATTTTTCAAAGATATAATCAACCTTTAATATGGTAAAATAGTAGAAAATAGTAAGGAATATAGTAGAAATACTAGACAACAGAGAAACCAAGCCCATACTGATTGTTTCCAGGGAAAGTTGTAGTCAATAATTATAGTTGATTTTTTCATTTCACATTGAATGTGGGCTGTTTACAAGTTAATAATTTTTCTTTTGGAATTCTTTCTCTTAACTTATTCAATATATAACCAAATTGTTATTTTCAAATGTTTAAATATAAATGTTTAAGCTGAATAATATGAAGAAATCTTTCCCTGAATGCTCAATAGGAATACAGAATACAGAATTTTTGTGTATGTATTATAACCTCTATCCTTGAGGCAAACCACTTAAATTAGTTATTTTTATAGGAATCAAACTATGTTCACTGTGGTGATGATAAAATTAAACAACTTTGACCTCTTTATTTCCTCAGATTTCACGCTTCTTTCCCTACAAGAAGGTATCTTCGTTAAATTTCATCATAAAAGGATAAACAATGTCTTATAAAAATTAAAGCAGATATACCTAAAATTATTTGTGCCCAGCAATTTCTTTTCAAAAATCTTATTACAAAATGTGTTAATATCGGTTAAACCATTTACCCTTAGTTGTTATTTAAGAAACTAAACTACACTTCTTTTATGTCGGAAACATACGTTCTTGTTGTATGGATATGCCCACAAGACCTTACTCTTTTGTTAAGTCATCGTGTGAAATTTTCATAGTTCTATCTTTAAAAATTAGGGAATCTTGGAATTTACTGAAGGCAAGTGAGAAGTCTTGAAATTCTTGAGAAAAAAATGATTTTAATTCAATTTTAGCATTCACCTCTTACATGTGCAAAGCGTATATGCATATATTTCCCCAGCCACCAAATGAATCCCATTATTCACACTCTAGTTTTGATAGTAGTTGTCAGTCTCCTTAATAATTCTTCCTTTCACAAGCAAGAAATCAGTCTTTGAACTTTTTCTCTTCTATTTCCAAATACTAACCAAATCCTGAGTTTCAGCATATCTCTTATTTCCATTCTTTCATTTTCATTTCCTCATCTATCACAACTTACTGTCTAATCTCTTTATGTTTCTCCAACTCATCCTGTATATTTATTGTGTTAACTTAAAAGACCAAAGATGGACAACACCTGTTTGAGATCCAAAAGAATAGCTATTCAAAAGCTCTGATTCAGGTGAAACCCATATAGGGTTGCAATTAGGAGGTGAAAATCATGCAGTATTTACAAGAAAGGAAGGAGAATAATTATATAAATAGATGGAAGGGATTTCTATGTGTGTTACTAAGTTAAGGAAGGAATTTTCCTATATGAGGATGCAGGTAAGCTAACATAGTGAAGCTAATTCTAATGAATGTCTGGTTTTTTCAGTCCAGTAGTCGTGCCTGCTTTCTGGTTAGTTTTGCAAATAGTTATTTGGAATATAATATGCTGCTTCAGGCCAAGTCCAAAGGTTATGATGCCCAGTTTTTACATCCAAAGGTTTGGGAGTAAGATGAGTGAGGTAATTTCCTCTGGTATGCAGCTCTGACTCCATTTTGAACTGGCTTATACATACACATACATACACATACACACACATATATATTTTAAACCTAATACTAATTTCTCTAAGAAGTTTAAGAATTCTTTATAAATTTACAAATCATCCAGTGATGAAGAGCCAACTGATCAAAGTCAAGGGAACCTAACTTGATATTCTAAACTTACTCAATTTGCTTAAAATGACACCATTGAGCAAATTGTTTAACCTATTTCCATGTTTCCAAGGAAAAAGGTTAGGCCAGTTGAAATATAAATGTTCTTCCTGCTCTAAAAATAAAAGTAAGCCTAATACTTAATTTGCAAATAACCTACTGTTCCTGATCATATTGTTCTCATCTTTCATAGAAAGATTTAGTAGACATCAACTGTGGGTATGTTGTACAAAGGAAGTACTGGGTCTATAGATGATTGTTGATAATTGTCTAAGCAAGAATTGCTCCATTGTCTTTGAAATATAATTTCAGAAAGAATATTGATTTTTAATAGAACAATACATAGTTTAACTTTGCACTTTATAATTGTGCATAAATAGGCAAAGTTCTACCCAAGTTCTTTGTTTTTTGGCTTTGAGAGAGAAAAGATTTAAATTAATTAAAATTTAAATGATATAAGCATTGTTTAACTAGTCATCTGACTAATTCAAAGAAGAAAATAAACTTTTGATATGATTAGAATGGATAGTGAAGAGATACTTTTATATTCATACATTAATGAAATCCTTTGGCAAATTACTTAAATTTCTGTCATTTTATCTATAGTAGTTTAATTTAATACCTGCTTGGCATAGTGCTAAATGGAATTGGCCTAATCATTTTGTTTAGCTGTTTGACAGAAGGCATAATAAATTTGCATTACTTTTCATCTCCTTTTCATTAAACTGCTGAACTACTTTTTATTCACCACAGATTTCAGAGGAAAAATATGTACCTATGGAAATCAGATCCTTTATTTACTCAGTGTGTATAGGTATACAACTGAATTATCACTTCACAATTGCTCTTTGTACTAAATAGAAAGCACATAACTTAGAGGGACATGAAGAGCTAATACAGAAATAGTAAAAAAAAAGGGGGGAAAATAAGTGAGGTCATGCACAGAACCATGGAGATAGTGTGCCATGAGCAGGAGGGTAATTAACTCAAATCTCTACATCTGAGGTCCATACAAAACACGAAAGAAAAAAAAAAAAAGACACTCAGCCTTATGAGACAGATAGGTAGAACACTGACTTTGGCATTGCCCACTTCTAAATTACATGGTGTGAGGCAAAATATAGTCTACTAGAAAGAGTGTAATCCAAAGGCTAATATTGTTCTCAATTTTAGGTGAGTATCCCACATTTACTATATTATTAATTTCAGAGTTTTTAGTATCCAAGTAAAAGAATCACTTGAAGGAAATTATAACATGAAAAGTGCAAACAAATAAAAAACTGGGAAAATTTTGTTATTTTACAATTAGTCTTTTGCTTATTAAAATAATGTATCCAGATTTTTTAAATTTCCAAATATATATCATTCTACTTGATATTTAGCTATGTAACTCAACATAACAAAATCAAAAAAATGAATAAAATATTGAAAATGGATTTCTTTCTTCTTTTTATGGAATCAATCAGTAAAGTTTCCAAAAAATTTAGAACTTACCTGACTCTATCAATAGCATAATTATAAGTTTTCTATCTGACCTCATCTTTTACTGCTTTTCCATCTATTCATCCTATTCTGCCTAACCAACTTTTTTTCTTTTTCTCAAATATTCCAAACATTTACATTGGCTATTCTTTATGCTAGTACATTGAATGTCTATTTCCATTACCTACTTAAATTTTTCTTTAATATTCCTCCTCAATAAGACCTACTCTGACCCCTACATTTAAATTTTTAACTTCTTCCAATACTTCTTCTCTTTATCACTATAGTATTTTTTTTAACTTACTAATTACCATGTCAATATTCATTATATTCACTGTTAATCATCCGTCTCTTCCTGACAGAATAGAAGCTCACCAAGGACAATTATCTTCCTGTTTTATTTACTGATAAGTCCTGAGAACTTAGACCAGTGTCTGGGATATTAGTAGGCACTTGGTAAATATTTGTTGAATGAATTAATAAAATATTGTTACATATGTTAGCAATAAACTAAATTTATTCATTTGAAATATATTCTTAGAATTTTAATGGTTTTTCTTTATGTAAATTTGTTGTAAAATTAGTCCTTAATGTGTTTTTTTTTTAAAACATTAAATTATAGATAATTACTTAAAACAATTAGCAAAGAAAAGTCAAGGATATAAACTATGTATTTTAATCCATTTCCCATTTAAGAAAAAAATGTAGCTCGCTGCCAGTTTTAATTTAATTTTACATAAACATGCTCTTTGAGGCTGAAGCAAAGCTGACTGGTTTTCAATGTGAAAAAAAATATAAAAACTGTTCTTGGAGTTATTTCTAAACAAAACTTTTCTTTAATCCTAATGTGCCAGAAATGTATACATAAATTCAATTCATTAAATGAATCTTTGGCTTACAATTGTTCAAGAACAATGCTAATATTACACATAGAAATGCTAAGTTTTCTAGGATTTGACATTTTCAGCGACTAATAATTATTATATCTTGCAAATGGAAATACCATTACTAAAAACAGAATGCTATAATGCTATAAATAGAAAAATGTCATTTGTTTCCAAAGACGATCAATATATTAGAGAGAAGTGAAAGTAATAATAAAAACAAGATATTTTGTGGCAGACTTTGGGGTAATGTTAGGACTGTAATCCACGAGTTATCTCAGAGTAAACGCTGCAGTCTCAAATACCTCCGGCGAGTATTCTCTGGGCAGAAAATGAGTTAAACAAAATTTCTCTTTTTTAGCACAACATGTGCCACAATAACATTACACAGATCCATGACTCATCCTATTTGCATAAGCAGTCCTAAATCAGAAATGCATACTTTTTTATTTTAACCCTAAAATGGAAATATAAACTTCGAATAACAGCATAATAATCGATTCACTAACATAATTTCTTATAGGAAACAATTTTTTCTAGCATTAGTAAAGGAGAATTTTTTATCAGTCTTCAATCCAAACTTACAGAAGAAAAGTTGCTTTTTCTACAGTGAATTCGGGGTCCTCAACCAAGAAATCGATCAAAACTGTATTGGAGTAGATTTATCATACCTTGCAGAGCGACAAGATCTGAAGCTATGGAATTAGATACAAGCTGAAAACAACAAATTACCCTGATGAGGTAGTGTTATGGATTAAATTGTATCTTCCTAAATTAACATGTTGAAGCCCTGATGCCCAATGTGACTACATTAAGGAGGTAATTAAAGTTAAATGAGGTCATACGGGTGGGACCTAATCCAATATGACTGTCATCCTCATAAGAAGAAACAATAAATAGGAGTGCAGGTGCACAGAGAAACGGTCGTGTGAGGACACAGCAAGAAGTCTGCCATTTGCAAACACAGAGAGGCCTCTGGAGAAATCAAACCTGCCTATACCTTGATCTTGGACTTTCAGCCTCAAGAATAAGAATTAATTTCTGTCGTTTAGCTCACCAACTCTCAAGTATTCTGTTATGGTAGCCCTAGCAGACTAATACAGGGAGTATGAAAAAAAAAAGTTATATTATCTGACTTTTAGTCTATACAAGGCAGGTATAACATTCACACTCTTATTATGAAGATTATCCTGAGTCAATTACTTAGAAATTGCAATAGAAGGATTTTTCACTCTCAAAAAAATCCACATGGTCCTGCTTCAAGAAACTGACTATAAGAATAAATTAAGTGCCTGCCTTCCTGTGTTAGATACTTTCTGATGCTGAATGGTCTAGATTAATGAATAGTGCAGATTCAGAGATATTACTTAAATGTCTGGTAATAATCCTAATGACTAGATATTTTTTAAATATTTAGAGTATTTCTCATTGTACAGAATAGCATCATTCTGTATCAAGATATCTTCTGCAGAGAGATATATAGCAGAAAAATTATGCATGCACAAGCTTTTCTTTCTCTTGGACACACACAGCATAGGTACCAAATTTATATACCACTGCTGACAAAAATGCCTTGTACAGTTGGGTCAATGATGCAACACAGACATTCTGCAGAGCATGGAAAATTAACATCAAGGAAAACTCATTGTGCTAATCCATCAGAAATTTGGATAGTACCCAGAATGCTTTCATTTGGAGATCTTACTTTTACTATATATTGGGTAACTGTTTACCCATGTTTGTATATGTATTTTAACACATGAAATATTACAGCAAGTTTGCTGGCCAAAGGAAATTATCCAGTGAAAGAAAGGAATTTACAATGAAGGGAAAAATAATTGAAATCAAAATTATTTCATAGATAATAGTAATAAAATATACTGAATAATTTTATAATAAATGTTAATCAAATAATGATTATACTGTTAACTATCATGTTAAATTACAGGGAGAATGCTGTTGTATACAAGTCATTTCTCAATTATGTGAGCAAAGACATTTTACTGACATTTTCAGGGCAGTGAAATCACCTTTTATTCTGAAAACAGTACTTGCAGAAGAGTACATTATTTTTTTTTTTTTGCCTTTCTCAGAGGCCTTAATTGAATAAAGTTATTTTAGATATAGTCTCTTCATTTTCTTTCTTAACTTAAATAACCATCTGTCCACTGAATTATAGGAGTGAACTTTTGCAAAGAAATTTTTCAGATGTTCATAAACTCATTCTTGGTAAAAGCTTGAATGTGGTTACCAGAGTTGCAACAAAGAGAAAGAAGCCAGGAAAAAAAAAAAAAAACAAAAAACCTTGAAATGAAATAGGTCAATGAAAAGCAGAAATGTTAAACTACTGTCAAAAATGAAACTTGAAGCCCAAAGTTATTCCAAAATGTTATTTTGTAAGTACTATAACACTCAGGTCCTCCAAACCCACTAATTTTAGCTGATGCCTTTATAAATAAGGCTTTTTCATTTACATATGATTTGTACCTGCTGATCCCTTTGGTTGTAATGTTAATCTTCCCTGATCTGATGGTATTCATTCCATTTTTCTAGGATCAACTCAATGTTATATTCCTTGTGAAGATATCTTCAAGGTGAATTCTTTGTTTAGTGCTCCTAAATCCCTTTGTACAGAGGTCTGATAAAGCATATATTAGACTATTTATTTGACATTAAGTTTCTATGTTTGTTTCACTCTATGCTGCTTGATTCATCTGACACAATGCTTGTGTTGTATGAATAAAATATGTGCTGTAAAAAAAGTAATATAAAATATAGTTTCCTATAAATATGAGATAACTAGGAAATATATTCCCAATTATTTTACTTATCTACACTATTAAATTTATTGTAAATTTATAGATTAATTTTAAATTTAATTTAACCAGTGTGAACATAGTATATTGAGAAAGAAATATAACCTCACTTCCAAGATGATGGAAGCCAAAAATAAACACAAATGAGATTTATAAAAAATATATGTATAAAATCTTATAAAGGCATTAGAAAATCAGTCAAAAAATTTATTCTAATTCAATGTTAATTTTAATTTTAGAAAAATATATATCAAAGAAATTTTGAAATAATTTTTTAATTTTTCAATTACACTTGGCATATAATATTAGTTTCAGGTGTACAACACAGTGATTAGACATTATATAACTTACAAAGTGATCATCCCAATAAATCTAGTACCCATTTGACACCATACACAGTTAATAAAATATTATTGACTATATTCCCTATGCTGTAATTTACATCCTCATAATAGTTTATAACTACCAATTTCTACTTTTTAACTTATTCTCTCTTCACCCATCCCCTAAACACTCCCTTAGCCCTCATCAATACATTCCCTGTATCTATGAGTTTTTTTCTGTCTTGTCTATTTGTTTTTTAGATTCCACAGATAAGTGAAATTATGGTATTTGTCTTTCTCTTTCTTATTTAATTTAGAATATCTTCCAGTTTTAAGGATTTTGTTGCAGATGGTAACATTTCATTCTTTTTTATAGCTGAGTAATATTCCATTGTATATATGTACCACTTCTTTATCAATTCATCTGTTGATGGACACTCAGGTTGCTTCCTATCTTGGCTACTGAAATAATGCTGCAGTAAACCTACAGTTGCATATGACTTTTCAAATTAGTATTTTGGTTTTCTTCAGATACTCAGAATTGGAATTTCTCGGTCCTTCTCCATTTCATATTATAGCCTTTGTTTTGAAGTTTGTTTTGTCTGGTATTAGTACTGCTATCGCAGCTTTGTTTGTTTGTTTCCATTTTCATGGAATATATTTTCCAATTTTTTACTTTCAGTTTGTATGTGTCTTTCTATTTGTAGGAAGAATATGCAAGGATCTTATTTTCATATCCATTCAGGCACACTATGTCTTTTCATTAGAGCATTCAATCCATTTACATTTAAAGTAATTGTTTATAAATATGCAGCAATTACCATTTTATTATTCATATTTTTGATATTTCTTTTTCTTCTGCTTAAAGAAGTCCCCCCCAAATTTCCTATAATACTAGTTAGGTGATGATGAACTCTAGTTTTTCCTTCCTAGGAAGTTCTTTGTTTTTTGATAGCCTTGTTGGGTAGTGAAATCCTGGCTGTAGGTCCTTACTTTACATCACTTTGAATATTTAATGCCAAACCCTCTGGCCTGCAAAATTTCTATTGAGAAATCAGCTGATAGTCTAATGGTAGCTCCTTGTATGTGACTGCTTTTCTCTCACTGATTTTAAAGTCTTTACCTTTAACCCTTGACATTTTAATTATGATGTGTCTTGGCGTGTGCCTCTTTGGGTTCATCCTATTTGGGACTGTGTCTCCTAGGATTGCACATCTATTTCCTTCACCAGGTTAGGAAGGTTCCATCATTATTTCTTTAAATAGGTTTTCAATCCCTTGTTCTTTATCTTCTCCTTCTGCTACTCTTATCATATGATATTGGTATTCTCGAAGCTATCCCAGCAACCCCTTAAACTATTCTCATTTTTTTGGATTTTTTTTCTTTTTGCTATTCTGATTAGGTGTTTTCTGTTACCTTTTCCTCAAATTAACGGATTCAGTCCTCTGCTTCATCTAATCTACTTTGAATTTACTTTAATATATTCATTTTAATTATTATTTCTGACTGGTTCTTTTTATTTTCTCCTTTTTATGTTTCCTATATTTTTGTTGAAGTTCTCACTGAGATTATTGAGCATTATTATAACCAGTGTTTTAAACTCTGCGTCTGGTAGATTTCTTGTCTCCATTTTGTTTAGTACCTTTTCTGGAGTTTTGTTCTATTCTTTCATTTGGGACATGTTTGTCTCCTCATTTGGCTGCCTTCCTGTGTTTGTTCTACGTATTAGCTAGAGAGACTTATGTCTCCCAGTTTGGGTAGAGTGGCCTTATATAGTAGGTGTCCTGTGGGGACCATAGGCACAGTCTCCCTGAGCTGGGTGCTCCAGGTATCTCTTGTGTGGGTTGTGTGTGTCCTCCTGATGTAGTTGAACCTTGATTACTGTTAGCACATCAATAGGAGGGATCGCCCCTCAGGCTGATAGGTTGTGAGGACTGGTCATGACTACAGTGGAGGAGCTGTTGTGCAGGGGGTGACCCTATGGAGCAGGATTCAGTTTAGCAGGGCTCTGTTTCCTGCCCAGTCTGCCATTTGGGTGAGTCTTTTGTGGAGGTGGTTGAGTAGTGCTATGATGTGGTCTAAAGCTGGGCACCCGTTGTGTTGGTTCTGGGGACTCTCAGATGGGCTTTATTGTAGGCCAATCAGCTGCAACCTGTGCCCTGCCTGTAGCCACTTGATATGAGCTACAAAGTGATCTGCATATGGTTGCCACTTGGGCTGGCTTAGAGGTGCTGCCTGGGAGAAGCTAAGCTGCAAACCAAGGCTGGCTGGTGCCAGTGTTGGGCTTGGGGCTCCTCAGTAAGAGGCACAGGGAATGCCAAGGCCAGATGCTCCTTGTTTGTGGTTTGTGAACCTTTGAGAGATTTTAGGAAAGTGTGTACCATGAACCAAGGTAGGCCATTCATATGGAAAAGCCACTAGAGGTGGCTTGGATGGACCCACAAGTTGGGTGAGGCAGGGTCTCAGGGAATCACTGGGGCATGGTAAATGGTGTTAGCCAGTTTAATGAAGGTTCAGGTATGGGGGCCACTGAACACTAAGTTTCAGAACACTAAGCGGGGCAAGAGCTCAACAAAGAAATAATGAACTCTGCCAGCATTTCTTTCTGGGAGTAAGCTGCCTCTCTAGCCCTTACCCTGAATCTAGTCAACTCAACTCCTTCCCATACATCCCTGGTACCTTTCATGCTGCTGTATTTGTGCCAAGATCAGTGTGACTGTGTCCATTGGCGAGTAAGTGCATGGGCAGGCCCTTTAAGAGGAGCTCCTACGACTCCAGTTGTTGCTGTCTCATTCAGCAGCACAATCTCAGCTGGTTTTCACAGGCAAAAGTCATTGAGACTTCTCTTCCCAGCACTAGAACCCTTGGCTGGGAGCCTGCTGTGGGGATGGGACCCCATGCTCCTCCTGAGGGACCTCTACAGCCTAGATATCCCTCTTTGATGCTCAACTATCACACATGTGTGTGGGGCTAGCCTGTTCCATGTCTCTGTCCCTCCTACCATCTCAAGGTGGCTTCTGTATATTTTTAGTTATAGGATTTCTGTTCAGCTAGACTTCAGATGGTTCCCATTGATGGTTGTTCTATAGTTCAGTTGTAATTTTGATGTTGTCATGGGAGGAAGCAAGTATAGCACATAACTAATCTGCCATTTTGACTAAAAGTTCAGAACTTTAAAGAAACTTCTTTATATTAAGACTTAAGTATTGAATTCTGACAAGCTGAAGTGGAATTTAGGGGATAAGCAAATGATAGTACTTAAGGGAGAAAATAGGAAATTGCTTGATGCATAGAGTGTAGTATTGTTATTTTTTGCTTCCCAAAATTGGTGGTGGTAGAGTGGGGACACACCTCTTAATGGAGAATCCACAGGAGGTCAGATAGTAGACCTCTCTGCTCATCTTCAGTAATGCCTAAATTTTATGTCCTAAATTTGGGAAATAGAGCTCCATTTGGAAATTTTGAATGAAGAACAAAACCATGAAAAGAAATGATAAACAGTTTAAAACCTACAGCTTTGGGTTGCGTTCCCTTTTATTTCCTGAGTTAGTCATTACACATCTTCCTTTCTATCTTCTGTTTACTGGAATTTTTATGTACTCATCAATTCTATTCTTCCTTTTAGTAATATATGAATGTACTTTTATTGCATTTTGGTTAGGTAGCAGTAGAAAAGATATATATGGGAAATCAACTATGACTAAATAATCTCCAATAAACAAAAGTTTTAATTATATCACTTAAACATATTATCAATACTCATTGTAAGATCATTTTAATAACTAATATTATATAAAATGGATGTAAAATATTTTACTTAAGCTACAAGTGCTGGAATTTAGATTTTCTAAACTCTATTAAATGCGACATCAGGATGCCTATCATTGTGCATAAAAGTTTTCTTATAAAAGTAAGCACACTATATGTTTAAAGACAAAATACAAAGTCATCAGTAAGACATGCATAACTGAAGGATCTTGATACAAATTGACAAATTTGTTCCACAAAGAATTTTGTAATTTTCATTGCTGCCTTAAAAAATGCTACTGTGGTCATTTGTATAAATCTGTTGTGTACTACAAAACTCTAGAGGAATCTATTCCCATCATAGTCTCTATCATTGAAATCCCCTGGAGATAAAGAATTCCATGTTTTTTCCTAAATAGTCAACTATTATAGCATCATTTATTAAATAATATTTTTCTTGCTTAGTAAAAATTATCTTTTTATTTTATATTTAACATTTATAAAATAGGATCTATGTTTCCTGGGTAAGCAAGCAGAATGACCCCAAAAATGCCCATGTCTTAATCCTTAGAACCTGGGCATGTATTGCTTTACATGGCAAAAGGGACTTTTCTGATTAAAAAATAAAAAGTTCAGATGGGGAAATTATCATGCTTTGACCAGATGAGGTCAATGATATCACAAAGGTCCTAACAGGAAAGAGGTGGGATGGTGAGAGTTAGAGAAAGGTGTAACCATGAAAGTAGAGAAGGAAAGAAATTTGAAGATGTCATACCATTGACTTTGAAAATAAAAGAAAAACCTACTGAAGAAATGAGAACTTACACTAGAGACAGCCTCTAGAAGCTAGAAAAGAAGAAAACAGAGCCTTACTTTAGAGTCTCCAGAAGGAACACAGCCCTGCCAACCTATTTTACACTTATCTCCAGTGCTAAGAAAATAAATTTGTGTTGCTTTAGCTATCAACTTTGTGACAATTTTGTTACAGCTGCCATAAAAAACTAATACACTGTGTTATTAATTCCATTTCGTTAAATGGTACTGCCTAAGTGCTCTGAAGGCACACTATACTGCTCCCATCACAACAATTAACATCTGTTATACTAATCGCCTACTTGCTTTTCAATGCACCCAACTCCCAACACCAAGCAACATGGTAAGCTGTAAAGCAGGATTTTCTCCATTCAATAGTTTGTCAATGCCTAGTAAAATATACACTGTGGGTAATAAATATTCACTGAATGAATGAATGAATGAATAGGGCTTTTTATTGATAATGTATAAAAGATATTATTTCAATTTTATTTCAAATTTTTATTATTCTTCTCAAAATATAGCTAATATTTTAAATGTTCTCTAGAAGGAAGTAATCACAGGGGAGAAAATTTATAGAGAAACATTTGATAGGTTTTGTTTATACACAAAATTTTATCATTGGATCGAATGAGATCAGAAATATTTGTAATTACAAGTTAGATTTGTAGCCTTTTAAATGTTTGTTTTCTCTGATATTTTTTGTCATGTACTTATTTTTAATGAGGGTGACTATAAGAAATGAATTCATGTAAACTTTCCCTGCATGTGCTTTGAAATGATTTATCTTGTTTTTTCATTGTTAAGAAAGTTTTGTTCTTCTTTGGTACCACTGTGTGCTTCTCTGGTGTGGGCTGTATTTTTCTTGAGGTTTGTTTTCCCTTACACAGAAGGGATCTCCAAGTGATCATATTTTCATTTTTACTTTGTCCACCATGAGAATTTATATCCAGTATACAACAAAACTGTAGTAACTACATAGGACCTAATCATTTGTATGCTTACAAATTTAGAGTCACATTTTTTAAGACCTGTATTTCACATTAAACTATATATGTTACAGTTAGTCAAATGAAATGATTTCTCGTCCAAAATAAAGTCTATAAAACAAACTCTAGATTGATTACTGGTAAAAAGCGAAGCTTTTGTTGTCTGCGGTTTAGCTTATATCTACTGCTCTACAAAATGCCTTAATTTTAAAAGTTTCATATTTTATTTTCTTATTTTCTAGGTATGCAATTTTACTTACAGACTATAATTATCTAAATGCATTAACTAATTATATATCTTATTGGTTCTTACATCATAGTTTTAGATGCAATGCTTATAGTTCTAAATAATAATGAAAGCAATGGTGATTTTCATAGGATTTGTAGAGAAATTCCTGTGTGTGTGTGTGTATACATATATATATATTTCCATACAGGAAAAGTATTACAGAGAAATTCATATATATATATATAATATATATATATATATATATATATATATATATATATATATATATATATATATCTTGCAGTAGGAATGAATGTCCATAAAGGAATTTCTCTATAAATCCTATAAAAATCGAGATATTTAATCTTCATTCTTAATTTTAAATGCTGTCATATTTCAAATGTGAGTTCAGAGAGGAAAGGAATGATGGATCTGTTATTTTATTCAGCGAGCAAATTCAGATTATAAGCCAATGACTTTCTACAAATTATTCAGATAAACTGTCACTCTCCTCAAGATTTTCGGTCTCCTTGACAATTGCATTACAGACAACGCTGTGATCCATGTCACTGATAATGCATCTCAGAATATGATTCTAACTCCGGACCAGCAGGAGGGCAGGAAGAGTATAGAAAACTTTCCTATGAATGCAACCATTCACATTTGTATGTGTGATATCTGCACTGTCCACAGTAAAAAGGTACATATTGAAAATAATAAATGTCAAAAATTTGCATAAAACTACATTTCTTATTTTCTCGCCCAGACCTGAGCCACTATAATGCTCAGCTCACTTTTGGCAAATTCATTCTTTTGCTTGCTCAGTTCCAAAATCTGGGAGTTGACCTTGATGCCTCTATCTCATGCCTTTTAATCAGAAATTTTTGGAGACTCTATTCAAAATGTTATCTTTTAATTAAAATGCTTCTCACAGACCTGGTCCCCTACCACAATATATCTTCAACAAAATAGCCATAGTGTTCCTTTTAAAAATGTACTTCAGGTTAGGGTTCTCTTCTGCATAGAACTTACCCGATTCCTTAATACAATCTGATAAGAGCCACTTCAAGGCCCCTATCTTTCTTTCCCATTATCCTCCCAATGGTTTACTCTGTTCCAGACTTATAATTTTCTTACACTTCCTGGGACCTAGCAAGCATGGTTCCACCTAATGGCCTTTGCACTCACTCTGTCTCTGCTTGTACCTCTCTTCTCCCTTCAAGTCTTTGCTCAAATATCAGCATTTTAGTCATCCTATCATTGTACCTACCCTCACATCCTATTTCCATGATCATTTTAGGATGTATTTTGTAACATACATATGGAGCTAACTCAGAACATAGCCCCTCCACATACTCAGAAGACAGATGGCTGCCGGCCAGCAGCCAAGGAAGGCAGTACACAGAGAGCTTTCAGGGACTGCTGAAATGTCCCAAGGACATTTTCTTCTCCTGTAACCATGCAGCCCATCTTGCTTCCTCCCGCCTGAGATGGTGGCTGCTCCCACAATGAAGTAACCCTCTCTCTGCTTGTGTATATTAAACTGTGCTTGCTCTTGGCTGGTGCAGTTTTTGCATCTATGACCGGCTGCCATAGGAGCTCTCCTGCACCGTGAGTTATAAATTACATGTGTCACTCCTCTGGCCTTCTTGGTGTTTGTTTGTTTTCCAAATATCCAAAGCCCAGCTGTAGGTTCCTGGCCTGGAGCTCCTACATTGCAATACTATAAAATGCATAATTTACTTATTATGTTTAGGTCTCCTTAATTATAATGGAAGCTTCATAAGGGCAAGAATTCTTGTTTGGTTCCTTGACATGGTCAAAGTATCTGCATTGTGCCCAGCATAATACTCTATCAGTATCGGATGAATGAGTAAATTTTAAAAGGTGAGGTACTGCAATATGGCGGTGTCATATCAGTATCATTTTTGAAATGGCGAATGTTTCAACCAACATGATTTAAAAAATTCTATTGGAAAGTACTTACTGAACAAATCTTATTTGAAAAAAAATAAGTGTAAATCATTCTTCTAATCTTAAATATATATTTTTTTTAATTATCAGATGAGTGTAGTTGATATATATATATACATATATATCAATATATGTATTTATTGGAATATGTATTTATTGGAATATGGGAAAGTAGAGTTAGATCATTTTGTAAATTGTCAGATGAGTGTAATTGATATATACATCAATATATATATTGATATATATCGATATATATAGATGTATATATCAATATAGATATATATATCAATATATATATAAATATATATCTCTCTCTATATATATCTATATTGATATATATCTCTCTCTATATATATATATCAATTACACTCATTTGACAATTTAAAAAAATGATCTATCTCTCATATTGCAATAAATACATTTTGCCCATACATTATACCTGTGTACAGTACAACTTACAATTTTATCATTTCAACAGTTTATATCAAAGATAAGTACATTAGTTTATTTTTCCATGACAACATCTCTCCTTTCCAAACTTTTAGATCCAAATACCAAACTGAAAAAACTCGTACATCTGGCCTTGGAGGCGGGGGAGGGCGGGGGAATGAAAACAAAAAGACACCACTTGGTGTTTTGGGTCATATGATCCTTGACCCTGTAGTTTCACATAGCTCAATAGCCATATCTGCCAAACTGAATATAGAAAACCAATTTTACCTCCTGCAGTTTCTGCTCAGGTCTGTATCAGTGAGCATTTGAAAAGGCACCTTCTCAGAAACAGCATGGAGTAAACTGCTTTCTAATATGAGAAAAACTACCTTGACTCTGAACATCACTTGGGGGCAAATTTTTTTCTATAAGTTTTTTGCTTCATTTTGAATGAATTTTTTGGACAGAGCTATAAATGTAATCTCTCTCAATCTCTCTCTCTCTCTCTCTCTCTCTCTCTCTTTCTCTCTCTTTCTCTTTCTCACACAGATACACAGACAAATATAATTTTCAGTAACATATTCTGTAACTGCATTTTAAACCCAAGTATGTGATGCTGAAAAACTGAGCACAAATAATCTCTCTCTTTTTGTGCCTTTTCATTTGGTAACCAGAAATAACTAAATATAAAGACTTTAAATTTATTCAGGACTGCAACATCTGATTTGCACTTTGAAGTTTGTATTTGCCATGATTGTTAGTGAAGCTGAAATATTGACTTTGTGCTTGTTTGTTGTGGTTGTTCCCACACCACCACCAACACACACTCCATCACAATTATGCAGCTGTGTGTGTCATCCACAGTAACACACAGAGCTTTTCATTTTAGGCATTTTATAAGAAATTATTTGCTGCTATTTAGATGTTTGACTGTTTGACTGATAGCTCTCCTTTTCACATCTTCAAAGGCAGTGCTGTCCAGCTGTTAGCTTTAAGTTTTATTTAAAAAGAATATTTCTGTGATATTCAATATCAATGTGTTATGTAGCTAGTCAGACATGAGCAACAGGGGTTACATAGGAATAGGAGCCCAGCCTAGAGACTGCCCAAAGAACACCTCAATGGCAGTAGAATTATGGGAACACACATGTGCACTAGGCAAAGTTATATAGCAGCGATTGTCAATCAAAATGAACTCACTCGCCAATCACCTAGGAATGCCTTTGGAACCACCCATCACAGCCCATATATAAGGCAGACAATCCCACTTCAGGGCCTTTTTTTGTCCTTGTGGGATCCTCTGCTTTCTGCCCTCCTTTTGCCCTTTTCTTGGTTATAGCGCTGGGACCACAGCCTCCTTGGGGCATACTTTGTCTCTCTCCGTGTGCCACCCTTGGGGGATTCTTTGTCTTTCTAAAATATGCATTTTAATAAAGCTATTAAATCTCAATGACCTGTGATTCTTCACTGCCATTATTTGAGGAAGAACTGAGGGAAAATGCTAACTACACTTCTGCACTGTCATTCCCTCTCCACCCCACTACTGTTGGGCGATTCCAAACTCTGATTGGCCCTAAGGTTGACAAAACGATGACAAAAAGCCTCTTGATAAAACTCAAGAGTGATACTAAGAAATATCCGAAGTAAAAAGCAAATTGAAATATAGTAAATTTGAAAATAAATAAACATCTTACATTAAAACTATAACCTTAAAATTAATAAAATTATTTGATGAAGCATCTAGCTCCAAGATAGCTATTGCTTTAAAGATTATTTTTACTCTATTATAGCAAAAAAAAAAAAAAAAGGAAAAGGAAAATATAACATTTAAAATTGCAACCAAAAGTTAAAATACTCAGGTATTAATTTAACAAAGAAGTTACAGAACCTATATGAAGAATGACATTAAGGGACAAAATAATATCTGAATAAATGAAAAATTACATCATGTTCTTGGATGGAAAATCTGAATTTAAAAATGTCAGTTTCTCCTGAGTTAGTATACAAAGTTAGTGAAAATTAAAGTTTCTCAAAAGTAGATCAAATAAACTTCAAGATTTTAGCAACCAAATAGTTTTAAAAGTTATAGATATTATAGTAAGAGTCAGTTTGTCATATCAACACACCTTACAAAGCCACTTTAATGGCAAACCTATAGTAAACAGAACATCGGGAAAAGGACACTATTATTTAAATAATGCTAACATTACTAAACAATTATAGGAAGGAAATAAAAACTTAATTCTTATATCTTACATCACACAGAAAAATATATTTTAGTCTGATTTACAAATTAGATGCCAAAAATCAAGTAAATCTTGCATAGAAATCTAAGACTGAAATTATAACATAAGGATAAATAATAACTTACTTCACCATTGCAAAATTATAAGCTACAAAGAAAATATATGTATTTTTAGAAGGTTTAAACATAACTGTGGAAAATTATAAACAATGTTAATATAGAAGTTATACACAGGGAAATATTTTTAATACAGATAACAGAAGCAATAATTTCTGCAGTAATTTAATAGAGTGAATGCCTTTACTAAATGAACAAATATAATGAATAGAGGAGCAAATTCAAATGGTCAAAATGTATAACTATGCTCAATTTAGTAGTCAGAGTCATATAAATTAAAAGCAAATTATTAACTTATGGATATTAAACTGGCAACAAATTTTAAATGGCTGTGCAAATTATTGTTTGAAATGTAAATAAATTTCATGAATAGAAAATCTTCCTTTAAGACTACCTGGAATTATTTATTAAAATTTGGAATTTTTGAACCATCATATATAACAATTCCACTCCTGACCAACTATACCATAGGAATAAAGAAACTGTTAATTCCTAAGGAGACTGTGTGCATTAATTTTGGTATTAATCTAAGGGAAGCAAGAAATGACTGATAATTGCCAACTATATTGTAATATACCCAATATAGTAATATATCAAGTAATATCATTGTACTAAGTAAAGAAGGATGTATAAAATGTTGTTTAAGCTATTCCTCCTACCCATTTTTACAAACAAAAATATGTGAGTGGCATATCTAAATATGGAAATAGAAAGAAACATAGGGAAGTGGTCCATAATAGACTTAATTATGGAATAATGCATAAAACATATATGTGGTCCTACATGAAACATATGCACATATGTTTTTATGGATTAACAAATGTGACAGTATAATCACCAAACTATTTATGGTGCTATTACGTAATACAGGACAAGAGTCTCAAGGTCTAGACAGTTCTTACTAAATGCTATTCTTGCTGAATATTAAAATGTAGCAAAGTCTTTTGCAGATCCAGCTGTACCCTGATGAACCTGATCAAAGCCCAACCAGATAAATTTAGCTAGCTTCAAAAAAAAAAAAAAATGAAAAAGAAAGAAATCAACATGTAATTAACAAAATAATGTATACAAGCAAAGGCTAAGCTTCCCTTCTAAGAGACAGAGCTTTGGATGTGAATCCCATTTCCTTCACTTGCTTCGAGTAAATAGAACTACCTAATGACAACCACATCTAGTTCTTGAATAGAACGCCTCAAGTTGGTGAAGCCCTTGCGTTTGGTAACAGTGCCATTCCTGAATGTTTACCTACCTATCATATTCCTAAAATTTTTATATTTAAAAAATGTTTTGAATGAATGTACCATTTTTAAATAAGAATACATGAAAGGTTAGAGAGATGTATTCTCGTCTGAAAAGTTTAATGCTAGGAAAAGTACTGATTCACAACATAAATTTACTGTTTTTATTTAATTCTTTTTTACTTTTAAAATGTTTTTCATGATTTTTCATGTTTTTGATAAAGTAGGAACACAACTGTTCCCGTCTTATACTTATATAGATAAAACCAATACCTCTAAAAAAAGATATTTTTCTTCTCTTTGACTTCTGCTTAATTTTATATTTTATATTGCCTACTTTATGAATAAAAAGCTTATTTTAACAAACAGATAATTTAAAATTATAGCACCAACATAACATATTATAAGAGTAACTTGAAGTAATGAAAGGAAAGTTATTAAAATTTAACACATTAACTGTGGCTCTTTAGCATTTATCAGAAGAGAATATAAAGGGTCACTTAGAGTTCATTCCTAGCAAATAAAAATATATAAATAGATCCATAGGGATTATACACTTTCCAAATATTACTTAGTAATATTTATTGAGTAAATTATTTTTTTCATAAAATGGTTAGTGTATTACAAATTTAGCCCCCTCAAAAAAGTCCAAAAATATTTTTATAGTACCAATTAACATTTGTAATATTACCTTAATATCAATAAAGGGTAACATCCAAAAAAGTAGAAAGTCATTTTTTTCAGCATTTTTATAATGAGACTCAAAGTAAACAGAACAAATTTTTAAGACAATTGGATTTCATATCCCCTAGTGTAAGCTTTTTCAACATTTTGATTTTGCTTGATTCAGACAATTTCACCAGAGATTATGTTAGTCTCCTAAATAAAGTTCTTTAATCTGTAAATGAAAGGAAGATCAACCTAATAACTAGGTATATAATCAGTTAGATAGATATTATATTATGATGTTATAAATTGAGGGTCTGATTTATGGTCATCTCTAGATATTCAAGCTACATCTGAGAGATAGTGAGCTGCAGTAATGCTAGTGAATAAAATCAAGATACACACTTTTTTTTTTGAAATCAGTTTTAATTCTTTAATATGATCAGGAAATTCTTGAATAAGGGATCTGAGGTTAGCACTTGATCTGAAAGAACTGATGGCACAAATTTCCAATTAGTCACAAGTATATATATAATTAGAATCAAATGTTACTGTTTATAAATGCTTTTTAGTTCATTAACATTTTTTAATATTGTATTTCTTTTATTCATTGAATGTCTTAGGAGAAACATTCTTTGTATAAAACATTGTTCCTAATTTAAGCAAGTAACTGCATCTTTGAAATTTGGATCTTAAGTTATTCTATTTATTTTATTTACTGTTATTTTATTATGCTGCAATAAGAAATCTTATAGCTAAATCTTTGTGAACATCCACAAATATAGGAAAAGATCTACAATAAGGGGACAACCAAGGGATAGAATGAAAAGGCTTTTACACCAGGCCTGGTAGGAGACTATGGGTGGTGGTGGAGGAACCTTTTTGATTAGAATGAGAATGCATAATGCAACAATCTCAAAGAGGATGTAAAGAGAAAGCATATCAGGTGTTAAAAGAAGAATAGGGATAGAAAAACAAAAGTAGGAAATTGGCAAATATAAATTCACTGCCTTTATAATTTCACTTGCTACTCATATTCAGCTTAAAAATAACTCATTCTTTTATATCTCAAACACAAAATATCACTTGCTACATACCAAAGACTCTGATATTTGAATCTGAACAAATTATTATAGTTTTATAAAAGTTTGTGAATTTTTCTGTGTGCAATGAGCAAAGCCTATTTTTCTAATTAACAAAAAATAAAGAGATGAGAAACTGCTTTATTGGCAACCATATTAAACTAATACCTTGAAAGTATTTTAGATGATGATCAGAGTTTAATATATACTAAATGCATTGAATCTGCGTAGTTTAACCCAACATTTAATACATTGTTTTCAATATATATAGTTTGTAGATCATCTGCATTTGATTCAGTAGAAAAGGGAGGAAATTTTGGTATTTATTACAAATTCAGTTTCCTAGGCCATACTTCAGACCCATTGAAAAGGAAGTTCTAGACTAGGAGATGAAGATCCACACAACCCTAAGAATCAGTTATTTTAGGAACAGAGGCAGTGTAGCCAAAGGTAAATTGGTCATGAAAATAGAATAAAAACATGAAAGACATGAAAATAGAATAAAATGAGTTAAAATAATCAATTCTGGTCAAACAAGATACTTCTGAAGGTCATGGCTACCTATTGCTCTCAGTTTGGGACACTTGGTTATAGATTTTTGATGTCCCAAACTCACCTTATCCTGTCATTTTATACTGTAAGGGTACTGCTTTATATTTAACTGGGAAGGATAAATAATCACTATTTTGTACATTAGAAAACATTTTACAAGATCTGATTTTTACGATTATTCAAAGAAACGATAAATATAAATGATAAACATCATTTAAAACTATTTGAATTTTTTATTATTTATATAAGGCTTGATTTTAGCAAATGATTTTTACATAGCAAGATTAAATGCAAATGATCTTCAGTGGAAGACACAGAAGCATTTCAGTATTCTTTTGACACTGCACACCAGTACTAGAAACTAAGCAGATGTTAATTAAGGCTTTCCTAGCAATTAATAATGGTCTCATCTATGTGCAATTTTAACTTCGTGCTTTGGTACCAGCTAAAGAATGAGCATAATCAAATTATTTCTGATGAACTGTCACACCTTAAAGATCATGATTTTGCCTACTGACCTTGACACTAGATGAGTGCACCAATGTAAATTATGCTGACCTTAAGACATTTCTTCGATACTGAATGTTAAGTAACTATCCAATTCATGCTGGCTTTTTGGCTAATTTCACTTGTTACTTTCTCTTAAAGATTGTAAACAGAAGAACAGCAGAATAAATGTTTTAATAAAGGCTTACATGGGAGCATACCTAAGCACTTTATTAAATGATAAATCGAATAAATTCAAAAAAGGCCAGTCTTTTATTATAGTAAAGGGCTCACTGCCAAGTGATCATAACTGGCTTTTGTCTCCTGTCAACTTTTAGACATCATAAATCATGTTTACTTTTTTCCCACCCAACTGATCAAAGAATGAATTTCCATATGAAAGAGATAATGAAAACCTATTGTCTATGGCAGAAGCATATGTTGTTCCCAAGCAGCGACAGTGACAAGCAAGAATAAAGCAAAATATCGAGGTTCGAGAAAAAAACTTAGAAGACAGGAGTATGTGTTCCAGTAAGAATCATTCCACTTCTAATTAGCATTGTGATTCAAAGCCTAGGTCTAGAAAGCAGTCTCAAACTAGCTGACACTACCATCACTTGAGCTAGTTGTCTGTGCTATAGAGAGCTAGTATGTGTCAGGAGAAATGACTGGTATTGATCTGGTTCTGCCTGAAACGTTTCCTCAGGGAACAGGATTAGGAGTTTTGATGCCGGAAGTACCAAGATATTATGAGCAAACAATTAAGAGACAAATGTGTAGGTATGTCTACAATCGTTTCTCTAAATTTTAATAGAATGAATGGATATTTTTCGAATTTGAATACCTTTGACCTGGAATCTCTACTGAGACCTAAAGGATATTCAATTTGGAGGGTAAAAGGAACTCCCTATTCTCAAAACAACATATAGGTTAAGAAAAATTGAGTATAATGTGTGTAGATGCTGACCCACCCAATAATTTCTTAGGAAAATGGGTTTCTGGAGCTAAGGTAATTTTAAATCATCTAGAAAAGCCTAGTAAAAATCTCTTTGAAAAAATCATAATAGTGTAAACAAATAGGGTTAGAGAGGTCAAATTAAATTACCATTTACACAAAGGCATGAGGAGTCTTTGTAAGCGCTATAGGATGGTGCTTTTTAAATAATTTAAAAAGCAGAAAAACAGAATGTAAATCTAATTGATGTGCTGTGTCATGCAATATTTGGAGGTAGGTGATGAACAGAGAAGTTCAAGAACTCTAAAACCTCATTCCACACACTAATGTTTTTCTATAGTCATTCTGGTGCTGACAGTTTTGCAAAATAATTTTTTATCTTTGTGACTGACTAATATAATTTTTCATTTAGAATATTCATTTACTACAAAGAGAAGGAAGCTACAAATGTAAAGGTCAAATGAGACAGGCAAACACATGATAAAGAAAGTCATCAATACCAAAACTAATAACAGTGTTCTGTGGGAATACTGCAAGCAACTCTAAGGCGATCTGGATTATTTCGTAGCAAAATATGAACACCCGAAATTAAAAAGTCTTGAATAAGTCTATTACCACTATAAAATCTGGAAATATTATTAGATGTTTTTTAATATAGAAGATACCAGGGTTAAGTGTAATCATCATTGACTTTGCATTTAAAGAACTACTATCTCATTTAAATTTTACAGGTCATTGAAAATGATGAAAAAATCCATGTAATTTTATAAAAATAGAAAACTATTAAAAGCAAAATCGAATATGGATGGTTAACAAAAATAAATCTTTCGATCAATCTGATTTCCCCTTATAGTTAAATTGTTTAAAGGAAATATCTATTTTTTATACTAATTCCTCTCCTCTATTCTCTCCTAAATTTTATCAATTAAGTTTTTCTCAAACACATTGCCAATTTCAGTCTTTTCAATGACCTCCTAAACTTATTAATTATCCTTTCCCTGACCTATTATCAGTGTCTAATATTGCTATTCATTTACTATAGCTAATAATGCTTTATTTGGCTTCCAAGATTCAGAGTCCCTGGTTTTCCCTCTACTTTAAAAGGAACTCCTTAGTTTCCATAGTTGATTGCTTCTCTTATTACTGATTTTACCTTTTTGAGTATTTCTGGGTTCAGTCTTTTAACATTGCTTACCTACATTTGATACAAAGACTATTATCTTGTCAAATAACTTTAAATACCAATGGCATACTAATTTTCTACTACTCTTCATCATGACCCTCCCTCCTGAATTCCAGAATCTTTAATCCAACTGATTATTCAGTATCTCCACTCAGGTGTCTATAAGAAATATCATGACCAGATCTGGCTTCTTACACCTACCCTCCAAAAGCCAACAAAATACTCTATTAATCCCTTGGATTTTCACATTTTAGTTAAAGCCAACTCCATTCTACCAGGCGTTTAGGACAACAACAACAACAACAACAACAACAAAACCATGAAGTCATCTTTAATGTTTTTCTTTCTTTTTCAGCTCACATACAATATATCATTATACTCTGTTAGTTTATTTAGATTCCCATCATGTTAAACTGCCTCAGCTGCTGCCACATCCTCTCTTTCCTGGATACTCAGTATAGATCCAAGTAATCCCTGTACCTGGACTCATTACTTTACAGTCTAATTTTAATACAGCACAAATCCAATATGGCATAGAGTATCTTAGATGATCCAGCCTTCTTTTCCTTCAGCCCCTTCTGATCTCATCTCCTAGTCACTCTGTTTAAGCTACACTGGGACACCTCAGGTAGTTTCTTACCTCATAGCCATTCATCAGCTGTTTTCTTTCATATGAGCTCTCTTCCTCCTATGGTGAATATGGTTCGCTTCCTTACCAATTTTAAGGTTTAGCTCAATGTTGCTTTTTCAGAGAGGCCTATCAGATCCATTCAATTTAGAACTGCACTCTTACTCCGCATCTTACTTATCCCATATTTACTATTAAAAAGTAAAATTCATATTTTTAAAGGAAATGAGAAAAATAGGAAACAACTCTGAACATCTATGTATATGCTCTAAGAAAAGAGGAAGTCATTGTCATTGAACTTCAAACCTCAAGTTATAAAAGAAAAGAAAAACTTTTGGTGTCATAAATGTTAAACATTATGGCAAAGAGCCCATAAATCACATTAAAAGACATTACATTTGAACTTACCCAAGTGACAGATGAGGTACTGGTAGCCACAGTTTGCAAAGAAATCTTTCAATAGAGGATGAACAAAAATTATAGATAGGCAATTCATAGATTAGTACAAATGGCCCCCAAAACCTAGAAAACTATATACAAAGGCACCATTCAGGAAACAACATCTTTTCAAGTTTATCCCACAGACATTACATTGTAAATATTTGTAAATAAATGTATCCATCACATTGTTAATTTTAGAAAATAAACCTAGAATAAAAGTAAATACTATTAATAAGGGAACATGTAGCCATTAAGAAAAGTGAATTTAATATTCAAGTTGACTTGGTAGAATTTTCATGAGTCTTTGTTAAGTGAGGAAAATAAACTATAGAAATATAATTCGTTTGGTAAATTAACTGTCAAAAAGTCTTCTAATTACATGTGTAAATGTGTACACTGTATATATGTGTTTATACATAATTGGTATATCACTATATATGACATTTATTTTATGTCCTCTATGATATATATTATATATATTTTACATGAATGGTTAACAGGGAAGGATATAAACTGAAATAACATAGTTTATAGAGTGTATTTGAAGTTGAATTGCTAAGGAAAATGTGTTGCTGATATGGTAAAGGTATAAAAAGAGGAAAAAAGTACAGTCCATTTTTGTAGTCATGTATGTATATTTGTTTTATAAAATAAAACTTTAAACACAAGAAAAGGAAAAATTAGACTTAGGAAAAATATCAATATCAAATATTTGGGGTTACCAGATTATCTTCCTTGCCCTTTGATGTATTCATCTTGATTAATATGTTTTAAATAAATGAAATGTTCAATCAATGATAACAGATCAATAAGAACAAGAGCAACAGAACATGAAGACATGAAATACTAGAAGCGGCAGATGATATAGACTCAGCATGATGACAGCAAAAGAATTCAAACTGACACACATTTTACAGTTGTCTTTAATACTGTAATAAAAGTCAATACTTACTAAAACTTCTTCTAGACATGTTTTATGTATTTATACATATAAAATACATTGTTTAAAGAATAAAATTTTATGTAACCATTATATGGAGTACATTAGGTTATTTCGATGAGATGAATTTGATCTTATAATTCTAAATTCTGAATTCTAAAATACCATTAAAATTTTAAGAAGCAATCCAACTACATGCATCAAATGACCTCTGTAGTCACTTCCCTCTTGTGATGCTTAGTTTCTTTTTTATGTCATATCTATAAATCCTTATATATCTCAAACTCAACATATTCTCATCTTTAAAAATACTTTGTTTCGAGGTGGGAAAAAAAAAATGGTGCAGATGATAGAGGCTCTGATCAACATTCTGGCAACTAAATCAAAGTTATGACAAAAACGAGCAGCAAACAGCAAGAAAAAAATGGCCTGGGATCTACATGAACAAGCCATACAACTAGGGAGAAATCCAAGAAAGCACCTTGCAACAGCAGAAAGTAGGACGGGGCAAAGACGTGGGGCTGCCCGGTCCCAAGCAGCTGAGTATGATGGAGGCTGCTGCAGTAGCCAGCAGATGCCTCTTAAAGGGGCTGTGTCTGAGAGAGGACTTTCGCAGTGACAGACCTGCTGGTTCTTAGCACCAGTGTGGGTTCGACTGCGAGGGGCACCAGGGACTTACAGAGGAACTCTGAGTTGTCAGAATGAGGGCCCGGGTGAGACTCACTCTGTATAGAAATGCCAGCAATATCCATTGTTCCTCTGTTGAGCCTTTCCTCCTCCCAGTGGGCAGCTCAGCACTGCCGTAACAGAGACATCATCAATCTGGATAACAGAGGTCGCTCTGCCCAGAGGATTCCCTGAAACTCCTCCTCCTCCAACTCATGGCCCAACCCAAGACACATCTAGGTTTGTCTTCGCTTAGTCAGGTGCCCCTAGCTGAGCAGCTCCTGGACTCACACTGCTGGCAGCTGGCCTCGGTTTCAGGAGTGGCTTTTGAGGTAACTATAAGCACATGGGTTGCTTTCTGAATCTTGACAGGAGGCCCTGAAGGGGCACAGGCTGGGGCTAAATTTGGCCTGCATCTGAACCTCTCTCAGGACTGTACCATTGGACACATACCACACAAAGCCACACTAATAAACCAGGAGACTTAAGAGCTTTGCTTAGTACATAGAAACAGACACAGAAAAGCAGCCAAAATGGGAATACAAAAACAGAAACCA
The DNA here is from genome assembly GCA_003508835.1 of Eonycteris spelaea. NCBI lineage: Eukaryota > Metazoa > Chordata > Mammalia > Chiroptera > Pteropodidae > Eonycteris > Eonycteris spelaea. Next base: position 5,206,991 of record PUFA01000104.1, read on the forward strand.
TCTGAGAGAAGAGAACAGAGTTCCAGGAATAATGGAGTCAAGCCATCTAACAGATATAGAGTTCCAAACACTTGTTATAAAGATGCTCAATGAACTTATGGAAGTGTAGGTGAATTCAGTGAGAACTTCAACAAAGAGATTAAAAAAAAAAACATAAAAATGGAAATTATAAGGGAACCAGTCAGAAATGAAGAACACATTATCTAAGATGAGAAATATATTAAATGTGATAAACAGAGTTAATAAATAAAAGGATTGAATGACCTATACAGAGGATGGGGAAGCGAAGACAATCAGAATGGCAAGAAAAAGAAGCAAAGACTAATAATAATTTAAGGAGCCATGGGACCTATATTAAAGGTAAAAATATCCGTGTTGTAGGGTTGAAGAAAAACAAGTGTTGAAGAGCCATTTGAAGAAATAATGATGGAAAATTTCCCTCACCTGGTAAGTAAATAGACATAAAACCAGGAAACTCAGAGTCCTCAAAAGCAGGACCCCAAAGAGGTCCACATAAGACATATCATAATTAAAATGCCAAAGATTAAATACAGAGAGAGAAATCTAAAAGTAGCAAGAGAAAAGCTCCTACAAGGGAGCACCCATTAGAATGGGAGCTGATTTCTCAAAAAAACTCTGCAGGACAGAAGGGCTTGACATAAAATATTCAACATGATGAAACCACAGGATCTACAACTAAGAATACTTAATCTAGCAAAGCTATCATTTAAAGTTGAAGGACAGATAAGAGCTTCCCAGACAAAATAAGCTAAAGGAATTAATCACCACCAACCAGTATTACAGGAAATGTTGGAGAGACTTCTTTCAGAAGAAAAAACATGTATCAAAAACATGAAAAAAAATGATAATAATTACATTTCTATAACAAGTACCTCAAATGAAAAAAATTAAGTACTCCAACCAAAAGAAGAGTGGCCAAAATGTATAAGAAAACAAGACCCTACATATGCTGCTTATAAGAGACTCACTTCAGATTAAAACACACACAGAGACTAAAGGAAGGGGATGGAAAAGTATTGTCTTGATGAGAGTATGCGCTGAATGAAATCGTTGGATAGAGAAAGACAATATCGCATGATTTCACGTACATGTGGAATCTAAAGAAAAATCAACAACAACAAAGTGGAAATAACCAGATACCAGAGAATATTTAGAGGATACTAGATGGGAAGGAAGTTGGGGGTACAAAAAAAGGCAAAAGGATTAAGAGGAACAATGGATAGTTGCAGAATAGACATGAGATGTAGAGTGTAGAGGGAAGGTGGTTAAAATGTAATAAATATGTAAGGGAGATGAGGGGCACTAGATTCAGTGGGGTGATAACTTTGTGAGTTATGTGGATCTCTGATCACTATGCTAACAGCTGAATCTGGTATAATTGTATGCCAAACTATAATTGAAAAAAACTCATTAAGTTGTACAATGTAAATTCAAGCAACTAATTGTCTATTTCAATAAAGATGAAAAAAATCTTTCCACTCACACATAGCTTTCTAAAGCAAATTGAACTCTAATTTCAAAAGTCATTTATTATTTTGGAGATATTTTTTTAATGAACTGATTCAAAAAAATTCACAGATGCTTAAATAATGAAATCTCAATTTTTAGAACTTAAAAACAAATTGCATTTGAAAGACATAGTTCAGTGTATTATGTTTAATGAACCTGATACTGAAATAATTAGCAGATGTAGTACTACATTTAAATCAAAGTAATCCAGAAGTCTTGTATAGGTAGCTGATTTCATTGTAAAACACATATAGCATAAAGTCACGTGCTACATATAATTTTCTATGATACTCAAGAGCTCACCTGGCCTACCTGCTCTTGCCTAGTGCGCTAGTGATAATCAGTTTAAAAGCTCAGGACTATTAAGGGTCACATCGACTCTCATTAGCAAGTAATTTGAAGTTGAAGAAAAACATATTCCATGTGCTGTCAAAACTTCAATGACTATACATGTCATTGTGTTCCATTGAACGAACTCTACTACCAAACATTCACCAATATATGCAGCTAAAATTTGCCTCTGCAACTTTATTTCCACTATTAGATGTCACATACTTAGTATTCATTGATCATCATTCATCAGCTTTTTAATCTTCGTATATTACTTAATGGGATTGTTACCAAACTCAGGTTCATCTGCTTCCCGCTCATCAGCCAATGATTGAGAGACAGGGATTGGTGGAGAAAGGCAACTTTATTCATGAGCCAGGACCCTGAGAAGGAGAGGGACTGCTGTCACAAAGACCATCTTGCCATGGAGCTGACAGGAGTTATTATAAAGAGAGGACTGAGTAAGGGACAAGAGAGAAATTTCAGAGCCTCATCCTGGAGGGGAGAGGGAATGTCTCTGGGCCAACTATCCTGTCTCCCAGCCTTGGCTTTTTTCTCACACCACTGGAGTCTCATGGTTAGAGTCAAAATAGGGAGAGGAGAACTAAGTAGAACAAAGGAATTAAGAGAGAGTTAGGAGTTCCTCTCTTTAGTTTGAGTCAACACAACAAACTGTCCTTCACAGCCTGCTCCAATAAACATCCTGGAGCTGGTCAAGTGAAGGGGTAGGAAGCATGTTAGCATCCTTTGATGTCTGTTTCTAGTGTTCTCAAGCAAGCAAGCTGTTTATCTACAAGTTACATATTAATTAGGTACTTTTATATATATAAAAATGAGAAAGAGTGAAGAACAAAAAGGAAAAAAATGGTTTACAATCATAAAACTACAATAAAACAATCACAGTTACAGGATGATTATCCACTCTGTATCTAACCTTTCCTCGCAGTTGTATCTAATATATAATTTTTAAGAAGCTACTTTTCGCTTTTGCCCCATTGCCACCTATGATAATCCCTTTTGATTCATAGATATTTATATTTATTTCTCTTAAAGTATGTTTCATATCTTTCTCTCTTATCCAGCATTCAATGCAGTTGCTTTTGTCCATTGCAAGTAGACTAAGTTTCATGTCTTACCTAAGTTTGTATCTCTCATGAGGTCTGCATCTACTCAAAGGTCAATAACACGCATTTATCAGGACTAACAGAAACTTGTATCTTAGAATGCCAACAGATATCTAGGCATGAAAAGATGAGTGGACATTGAGTATGGGTTCTGAGTTTTATAATTTAATAATTACATAATTTAGTAATTGTTTTTCTTATTAAATTTTGTATAGAATTTAATTATGAGGAAAATATTTCTATCAATACCTGTAAATTTGTAGATATTGTATTAGAAGGATAGTCTGCTTAACACTTATATATAGGCTTGCATACAAACATATATAGGCTTGCATACAAATGATTTTATGTGAATTTAGTTCAAAAGCTGTGACAATTTTGAAGTTATTACTGTGCCAAAGCAAAATAAGGGATAAAATAGAATAGCTGAAAGGGACCCAGGCTCTATTTCTTCCTAAAATGACCATGGTAACAGATTACAGAGAATTTAAATGTTTAAAACATTACCAAATTATACATATCTGAAAATTTAATGATCAGTATGGATATATACACGACATGCTACAATGGTAGGGGTAGGGAAAAAAATGTATCGAGTATCATGTCAGACTAAAATAGGCCTGACTATTTCTTATTTGACCCTCATGAAAATTCCATGTATAGGTATTTTTATTCCTTTTGCAGATGTGGAAAAGGGAAATTATATTTAAGGTCACATGACTAATGAGTGACAGAGCCAAGATAGACTACCTCCTCAAAATCACATCACCCCTCTTTTGTACAGTTCCTAACATGCCTGGCTTCTTATCTTTCAGGCCTCAAGCTGACCACAATCTAGTCAGAGAACCTCTCTGGACATGCTGTTTGATATAATCCTTAACTACCACAGTACTTAATCTCTATCTATGAATATGATTTCTTTCACAATATTCATGACTTTTTACTCTATTTGTGCTCTTATAATAAAATATCACAAACTGAGTAATTTATAAAATAATGGAAAATTATTACTTGCAGTTCTGGAAGCCAGAAGTTTGCGAGCAGCTTGCCAGCACGGTCAGGTGAGGGTGCATCTGCATCCAAGACTTCTTCTATCCTCACATGGTAGAAGGCAAGGGAGCTCTCTCAGGCCTCTTTGATAAGGCCATTTGCTTTATCACATGGACGGAGAACCATGACCTAATCACCTCCAAAGGCCCCGCCTACTTATTGATCCCATTGGCCATTAGAATTTCAACACATGAATCTGAGAGGGAACACAAATATTCAGGACATAGCATGACCATCTTGTGGAAGGTGTAGGGAATGTAAAAATTGGTCACTGTGCATAAATGTGTGTGATAAAGAAGAAAGGGGATTTGTGAGAAAAAATGTTGGATAACCTTAAAAATAGCCTTTGTAAAAAGACTTTCTTGTTTAGTTTTTTGGTGTCTATATCTCCCAAAGAAACATACCTCTGTGAAGACAAGACTTTTGCTTCATCACTGCTACACCTGGAAAGCTTAACCAGTAATTATCTTGACCAGTAGCATTAACATCACCTGAAACTTGTTAAAAATGCAAATGAGCACCACCCTAAACCTACTAAATCCTTCAGGGAAGTGCTTTAGTAGTCATTGTGTGCTGTTCCAAATCCTCCGAGTTATTCTGATGCATGCTGAAATTTAACCACTGGCTTACCTGGGCATTAATAAATATGTGATGGATAAGAAATACATATAAATGAATTTAATAAATGATTTAAAACGTGTAACAATAATATAAATTATAATAAATTATAAAATTAGTAAAATCATATAGTGTGAATAAAATCATTTGAATATAATTAATTGAGATGAATAATAATATCATTGATTGTTTAATCTATCTGTTTCTCTTTATTTAGCTCTGGGAATTCTAAGAAAAAATTTTACATTCTGACAGGTGATTAGTCCCAAATTCAAAAGACAAGATTAGTTCAACATGTACTTTCTGGCTCAATCACTTGCTCTTGGATTTTTTCCCTGGAAGTATGAAAAGTTATGTACTTCAGCATCGAGTGTGAAAAAACTAGCCAAGCCTTGTTCACAATCTTTCTCATAAGCTGGCATTTGAAAGGCCACCCTTAGTGAGAAAGTTGAAGAGTTGAAAAGGAATACCTGGATAAGCATTCTTGAATCCTAAATTTTGATGAAGAGTGAAATTAATTAAATATCCAGATTCAAGAGATTTAAATGATTTAAGTGGTCCTCTCCTGAAGCAGGAGGTTCCCATTATAATAAAATCAGTTGAACTTAAAATTAATCAAACGAGTCAATTATAAGGCTGTACAGGACCAAATGATTGCTTCATCCTTGGGAAGTAGAATGAAGTTAGTTTCATAAACGATAAGAAAATTATGAAATGTTATAGTTTTGACACACAGATCCTTTGGGGTTCAGTGCTTCTCTTACCAGTATGTTTTTACTAAATGATACAATATTGTGTAAATTATTTTTCTCTTAAATCAATGCTATAGTGACCTTATATATCACCAACGTGCTACAACATTTTATGTCTAAATTTAAGAAAAGTCTTTTAAACAAAACAGTTTAAGCATGAATCAATGTGCTAGAATTTGAACCCCTATTTGTTCATTTCTTATTAACAAGCAGACACTGTAAAATGTAAGCAAAAGGACAAATCACTGTTATCTTGAATCTAAAAATATTTATATATTATGATAATTTATCATTCATTTAAAATATTTTAATGAAATATTTTTTATCCTTTGCAAAGGAATAACAAGAAAAAAATCATCCAGTATAGTTAATGAGTAAGAAGGCAACAATATCTATGTATTTAATTTTGTAAGAGATTTTGATCCCCTTAGATCTCATTTTTAGGAAGATTTCGAGTTTGCTGAAGGGTAAGTGCTCTATGCAATCACAACCAACCAGCACTCCTTTAAAATGTCTGTATCTCTAGCAAAATGAATAACCTCCATGCCCCAAAGACAGACACTCTGTTTCAGTCATTGTAACAAAGTCTGAAGTAATTTGAAAGTCTTTTATTATGAGTTGCATCATCACCCTTTTTCTCTATTTCTAATGGGAAATATATCTTAAAATGTTTTATAAAGACCATTTTTAAGGTTATCCAGGATTTATTTCTTACAAATCTTTCTTCTTTACCATATATATAATCACTGCATGTGATCCATTTTTACATTTCCTACACATTTAGCCAAGAGGCGTGGCTACTGGAGACAGTGGAAACTTAGGTAATATCAGGTAACACAAAGCTGATTTTGTATCTTTCAAAAAAAATGCTTTACTAACAGTTTGAACACACTGAATATTATAAAATGCCAGGCCTTGCTATATTATTTATAAGGTGATATCTAACACAAAATGTATTTATTTTCACTTTTTTTCATTAAATAAGTTTAATTGAGCTACATGCTATCAATTTTATACTAACAAAACTGGACTATGAATCATTTGCCATATTTTTAAATTTTAAAATGAGCTGTCAACAAAACTTACTTACTTATCCTTAACACATTCTTTGTATATATTTATATATTACATAATAATTTAATATATTGAAATATTTAATATATATATAGTTTACATATTTAAATATATATTTAATATCTAATATATACTAAATATTTAAAATTTAAAATTCAAATGTTAAATTTAATGTTTAATAGATACATTTACTGTATGATATAATATTAATATATCATAATAATTTATGTGCATATAGATTTTGAAGAGTTAATTTAATCATGGTGCTTTCAAAAAATAACAATAGGTATATCACCTATGAAATACTTGAACAAGAGCTTTTGGGCACAAGATTGCTTTTGTTTCAGCATCAACATGAAAAATCTATACATATTTCTCTGTATGTAACACTCACACACACATACACACATACAAACACTACACTCCCATAGAAGATATTCATAAACAATTTAACCCCCCCCCCACTCTCATCCAATGGCAAACTAGATTAATTACTTAAAGTCATTTGTGGGAAGGATGTTGCCTTGATCAGTTAAATAAATCACTCTAAAAATTGAAAAAATGGGTTTACTTTCAAACAATAAGAAAGCTTTGAAAATAAAATCCAAATAAAAATATTGCACTGTAAAATTGATTTCTTCAAAAATGAATATAACTCCTTAGATCTAATTTTAAAACATAAAAATAAAAAAGTTATTTCAAAACACAAAGAAGCAAGAACAATTCACATAACAGAATTGGCAAGTGTATGACTACATTAAAAATATTGTGATTCAAAGAGACAATGTTTTTGCAGCTTTTTGCTTTTAGTGAACATTTATTTCACACTTTCTCCTGCTAAGTACCTATGAGTAATGATACACTGATGATGAAGATCCACAGGTTCTTGCCTTTATTAATCTATCATATAGTGGAAAAGAAAAAACTATCAAAAAGTTTTCTAAATATCCCATTCAGAGAAGTAGATAGTGTAAAGTAGGGGGAAAACAACAACAACAACAACAACAACAACATAAAAGTAAACATATATTTATACCAATCAAAGTAATAAATTTGACCTGAACCGTAAAACTCCTAGAAGAAAATATATGTGATAAGCTTCTTGACACAGGTTTTGACAATTTTTTTTTGATTTGACACCAAAAGCAAAGATAACAAAAGCAAAAATAAGTGGATTTACATCAAAATAAAAATCTTCTGCACGGCATAGGAAACCATCAACAAAATGAAAATGCACCCTACCAAACAGGAGAAAATATTTCAAATCATATAAGCGGTTAATATCCAAAACACATAAAGAATTCATTTAGCTCAATAGCAAAAAAAAATCTATCTATCTATCTATCTATCTTATCTATCTATCTATCTATCTATCTATCTTATTAAAAAATAGGCAGAGGTTCTAAATAGACATTCTGCCCCCTGCCAAAGAAGACATGACTAAAACGTGCATGAAAAGATGCTCATCATCACCACTCGTCAGTAAAATGTAAGTCAAAACCACCATAAATATAAACTCATACCTGTTACAATGGTGTTATTAAAAAGACAAGAAATAACAAGTTGTGGCAAGGATGTGAAAAAAAAAAGGGCACCCTTGTGAGCTTTTGGTGGGAATGTAAGTTGGCACAGACACTCTGGAAAACAGTATGGAGGTTCCTCAAAAAATTAAAAATAGAACTACCGTTTGATTCAATATTTCCACTTCTGGGTATTTATCTGAAGGAAACAGAAACACAAATTCAAAAAGGTACATACACACCTACGTTCATTGTTTTTTGCAAAATTATTTCCTTCCAATAGCCAAGACATGGAAACAACCTAAATGTCCATCGATGGATGAATGGATAAAGAAAATGTTATATGTACACACACACACACACACACACACACACACACACACACACACACAATGGAATATTTTAAACCATCCTTGCCATCTGGTACAACATAGATGGAACTTGAGGGCAGTTTGCTAATTGAAATAATTCAGGCAGAGAAAGACAAATGCTACATGAACTCGCTTATTTGTGTGGAATTAAACAAAAAACTCCATCAAGCTCATAGACACAGAGAACAGAATGGTGGTTGTCAGAGGCAGGGTGGGTAAAATGGGGAAGTGGGTCAAAAGTTTCAAATTTCAAGTCATAAAATAAATAAGTCATGGAAATGTAATGTACAGCATAGCAATGACAGTTAAAATACTGTATTGCATATTAGAAAATTGCAAAAAGTAGATTTAAAAAAATCTAATTATATGAAAAAAATTAATAAAATATCAGGTCATCCCCACAATAAATCCATTGCCATGGTTCAAAAAAGGAAATAACTTCTTTCCTGAGGAAAAAAGAATTGTTAATTTTAGAACAAAACAATATGAACAGTTTATATACATCTCAAATACCATTTTTTACACTAATGAGTTACCCAACTACATTAAAAAAAAATTTTTCGGCCAAAGTCACTACATATATAACTCCTCAGAAAGTCATATAATCATTAAAGTTAGATATGCCTAAAGTTACATTAAAGACACAGTAAAGTTAGAAAAGCATTTCATTTCTCTTTGAGGAAAAAATAATGCTTTTTGATAAGAGCATATCAAATTGTCAAAAGAAAGAAATTTTATAAAACATGTATTAACTTTCTTTATTTCTTTGATTTGAGTCAAACTATTTAGGTTTTCAGAGAAAAGCTGATATAAATGACATAGTTCTTTCCACAAATTCTAGGCCAAATGACTGTAACTAGCTTTTATTTTTTACCTAGTAATGCTGAGAAATTATCATGAGAAAAGAGTTTGAGTATCTACATTGGAACAGGAAAAAATATGGAAAAGCTTCTGTGAATGAAGCCTGTTTCTTTTTTAAGAAGCATATAGAAAAGTGAACAGAAAAATCGAGCAGTAATACAAGGGAAGACAGATGGGTTATCCAGTTTTACTATAAAGGGTTTGACAAAAATCAAGTTACCTGTAAAAGCATTTTCCGTATTTCACCTCCTTTCTAATCTATAAAATAAGAGGATAGTTGCAAATGATAGGGTGTTGTAAAGAAGATGTGAAAAGAATAGATGTAAAAGTGTTTAGAATGATACATGATACAAAACAATGGTTATTTATTGAGAATTTAAGGTAATTAAGCAACATCCAACCCTGTTTTCATCCTAACAGAAATCCGTCTTTATTAAAGTATCCACAATCCTCCACTCATTGCCTTTGATCATCTCCTTCCAAGGTCACCAATTCCAACACCACCCTCTTGGGAGAATTTCTGTTGGATCTGATACACTCAAGTGGATTTCTATTTCCCTTGTCAGCAAATAGAATAGCTGGGAGTGAGGAATAAGATTCTAGTCAATGAGATGTTAGTGAAATTCTAGGAACAGTTTACTCACTTTTGAAAAGGAAACATTGGAAACAATTATCTACTCTTTATTCAGTAGAAAATGGCTAGATTTTGGGGGTAGTAATATTATAAACACAAGGGTTCTATCTTTTGATGGAACTTCTACTGCATTTGCTAAAATGAGCAAATGAAGGGAACTCGGGACTTTAACAACGTAACTGATTGTACCATGTACTTTCAATTGTGCAAAATACATTCCTATGTGTTTTTAAGGACAGTCTGAAATTGAATGTAATTTTGCCAAACTAAAACCACAAACATCTGAAGTAATACAATATATTAGGAAAATATATACAATAAAATAAAATTGATATAATCTGTATGCGATAAACATATTTTATGGCCTTCACTTAAAGAGATCACACAAACATAATACTGGGATTTGCATTAATCTGAATCCTTAAAACACTAGTATCATGTAAACTATTTTTAAAATGTCAATATGTTTTAAGGAAGTTCATTTTATGATATTGGAGACTGTTGTTTAAAATTACAAAAATTCCTATTGGAAATCATTCATTTTCACCAATAGAAAGGATAATTCTTAGACTTTTTTTCTTTCTTTCAAATTTAACAATGAATTCCTTTCATAGAGCATAACCTTAAATAAGGACGGCATTCTGATAAGAACTTATCATAAGAACTTCTGATAGTGAACATGACTGTATATAAATTGAACAATACTATAGTTTAGTTTATAGCTAGATATTCAACTGCTGTGTCTATTGACCAGGCATGAACTACATCAGAGGTAAACTATAGCCATGGAAGCAGCAAACCTAATGAAACAGAGCACTGGGGCAGAAACAGTTAAATGTGCTCTGTATTGTTTGGGGATTCCATTTTATAGAATTCTCTAGAATGATTGCTAACTGCTCCTTTCTCACTGCATTAACTGATACTCTTTGAGGCTACAAATTCTCCTGTCTCACATTCTTCAGGATCATGTAATAGGATCAGTGTCATCTTTATTTCTCAAAGTCACGTCTAGAAGATTATTTCTCTACCCTTTTGGAAACCTCTGCTTCAAGACTTCCATTGTCAGCTAAAATGCAGTAGCTTGCAATAAGCCAAAGATCTAGGAGCACAGAAGAACCAAACAAACAAAAAAACTACAAACAACTAGAAAAGTTGAATATGAAAATAATAATAAATTAATCTAAATATATGGGAGAGTCCATTTCTCTCTTTATCCATTTCTCTATTAACATCACTCATAAAAAATCTGTCATAGCTTTCTTCCACTGCCTCCCTGCAGTTCATTCCCAGTACAGCAGTAAGAGTATTCTTCTTTAAAAAGTGGGAGGAAGGGAGAAACAATTTGGGTTATATCACTTCTTTGCCTTAATCTGGCTAAGGATTTCATATTGCATTTAAAGTAACTATAACCTAAAGAAGCACCCATAATATGAGTCTTGCCTTCCTCTCAGAATTAATCTCAATGCTTTCTTCTTCTTTTTATTTCTCCCACATGGAAAGTCCTTTCACTGGTCCTTTTAATCAGCTCTTTCCTCTGCCTGGAATACACTGACCTCTGATATTTACTTGTCTGGCAACTTCTTTCATCGAGTTCTCATCTCACCTCAAATCCATATCTATGTGCGTTTGTCACAGGATATAGAATGCTATACAAAGCAAAACACTTCAATCGTACCAATTCTGTTTAGGCAAATTCTAAGAACGGATGATAAAAGAAAATCCACAGGTCATACCACACAATACAATTAGAATCAGAAGACATATAATAATTCTAATTATGTCGTTTCTTACTGTGGAAACTTGAGTAAGTGCTGAGGCACTAAGATGCTTAATTTCATTATTAAAAAATAAAATAAAATAGAACAAAATGTACTCCACAGGACTACTGTGGAGATTAAAGTTATTGTACAGGTTTTACAAATCTAACAGATGATAGAGTGACCAAACAGGCATGTGGTAATAGTTCCACAGATGTAAATATATACTGAACTTCTAGTAGCAGACAAAAATCAATGAAATGTTCATCCTACTTTATAATAGCTGAATGATTATTACCTGTGAAATAAATTACTAAAGATGTTCTTATATTATTTTGTTATATATTAATATTGTAAAGAGAAAAGGGCAGTAAAGGCAGGTAAGAGAGTGAAGAGGTGCAGAGAGACAGAAAAAAAGAGACAGAAAGATGACGAGAAACATTTTCAAGTGTGCTCTTGGATAGACTGGTAAATCTCTCTTTTCTTAGTAAACATAGGTGCTTTAAAAAACTATTTGTATTGTAAGAGTTACTCATTAAAGGATACTCATTACCTTCAAATCATCTAGGAAAAAAATACAGATTGTGTTTCAAATCATCTATTCTGAAAACAAGCTATAACTGAATTCTACTTTTAAGAATAAAAGTAATGATAATGTTCTGAATGAATATCTGTATTTGTTTTCTGATAGGAAATATAACCGTTCTTTTGTTATCTTTCATTAACTTTGTAATGATAGTAATCCATATTAAGTAAAATGCATGTTTAAAAGCAATGCATTTCCAATAATACATTATGCCATAATTTAAAAAGTTATGTTTTATCATTGAATAAGCTGAATCTGTAGTATTTCAATGTAAGAGTATGAACATTTTTGACTTCGCTTTTATTCAGTTACTAAGATTACCAAAAATGAGTTCTGTCTACTAAAGATGATATTGTGGGAATATGACCACATTCATTCTCATTACGCTTATTTAGAATTATGTAAACACTACTACTTAACAATTTTATACAATTCAAGATCAACATCATGTTCCTCACTTGAATTTCAATGATCAAATAAAGAATGATTTAATAATATTCAGATACTAATGTAGTGGTTTTTCATGGAAATAATTGGACTATTTGGAGAGTTAAAACTCTGAGATGAATTTTATACATCTCAAGATATAATTATATTTGCTCGAGCATCAAATAGATGTCTGCACAATAAAAATTATTTTACAAGTTTGTTATTTCTATTATTTTAGCAGTCATACAGTGGATTGTTAACATGCAGAAACAAAATGATAACTTTTACTTTGTTTTTCTTCTCATTCTATTGGCTTGTACTTTCCAGACAGGGTTTAAAAAATAGTGGTACAAACAGGCATCATTGCTACTTTAATGGTTATTTTTCTGGTATTATACTATCAAGTATTATATTTAATAATTAGTGTCCAGCATCCATTAAAAGTGAAAAATGCCTAATGTTTTAGACAATATACAGATAAGGTGACTCTCTGCTCCTTTCCGCCTTCAGTCCACTGGTTTGGGTTTTTGAACTCAGGATTCTGTGCTATACTTCACCTTACCAACAGTCACATTGTCTATCTGAGAAGGAGTTAGAGAAGAAGGCTTACAACTCAGGACAAAGCCCTTCTGAACAAACACAGATAACTATATGTTTCCAATATGACCATCCTATGGTTTTAGAACTTCATTTTGAGCTTTACACTGCCTGGTGACTTCCTCTAGAAAAAACTTCACTGTGTAGCATCCTCATCCCTGCATCTGTGTCTCCCCACTCTCTGCACAGCAATGTATACCAATCTCACCAACATCTCAGTGCCTTCTGTTCAGCACAGTCCTCCATCCAAATGATTCGTTTTAGATTTTAACAGGTACAGGTACCTCTGAAGAATGTTTTGTCTGGAAGGAGGAAGATCTTTTAAAAAGCTATTTTTGGCCAATTGGCAACATGTTTTAAAACTATCTCTCAAAGACCACAACACAGATGGCTGCCTACTCCACTTAGTTCTCAGTGGCAGAAAGGTAAATTCTCTTAAAAGAGGCAAGGATATTTATATATCTTGAATATGCTTGAATCAGGCTCTGAATTCTAACTTTGCTCTTTTAATATTATAATTTGTTCTTAGACCAAGGTAAATAATGAATGGGTAATATACATAGACAAATATGAAAAATGAGTTACTACTAGATTTTGAAACTGTCTTAAGTTACAAAGACAATATATATGACATTTCTTTAAGTTAATGATGAGGCTAAAAAATAAGAAAACAAAGCAGGTCTATAAAAGAGTTTAAATTTTTATTATAATTCTGTGTTAGCTAATGCTGAATACATCATCATAGGAAAGGGACATCTGGGGAAAATAATCTGTGAAAAATATTTATTTACAAGGCAAGTCTATTTCATTAATGTTGATATTCCTGATTAACAGAGTGAGTATGAATTTGAATTCGAGTTGTTGCTAAGGAAAATACTTTTTATCCTACATTTTGATTTGACTAGGATGTTTCTCCTATCTTAATTATAATGATTATAATCTGGTTCTACAATGTTAACAAAATAAACAGCATTGGGATTTTGCTTGTTGCTCTATTCACCAAACGTCACCGTAAATCTCCCTCTGCCATCTTATTGGTTTAGACTATGAATGTCTTGCCATTCTTGCAGTCTGACTGCAAAACATTAACCTCCTAAATTAGAAAAACAAACTTTTAACTATGAAATATTGAACCACTTTAAAAGTATGCATAACTATAATTAATGTGTTATCATTTTAGATTTGTAATAATGAACTGGATCTTTTTAAAAAATGCATATTATGGGTAGAAAAACTCACTATATACAAACAAAAATTTAAGATAAATTATCCACTCTCAAATTCCAAATTTTAGCAAGAAATTTTTATTTTCTCTTGGGAACTGAATGTTTATCATTGAAGTAAAATTCTCACTATTGTGAATCTCCACCCAGCATAATTTTATAAAAAGTGTAACCTCACATGATATAAAACTTTAACACAAAAGTGACACTTTTGGATGTATACTTAAATAAATAAGGAATGATAATTATAATAAGCTATCTTGCCTTAGGTTCTTACTCCTTTCAAACACTGCTCTAAGAACCTGCCTGCATTGCTTTTTAGTTCTAAAAATATTGGGATGCATACTATTAATATACTAGCACAGATGAGGAAACTGAGGAAACTAAATGATTAAAAGTTAGGTTGAACCATATGTTATTGTTATTTTGTAAATTTAATAATCCAATTATCACCAATTTGATATGGCTCGATCTGAAACACTAACAAAGATCATTCAGGCTACAAATGACACTGTCAGAATATAACCACGAGTAGCCTGGCTCCTGACCAGGGCCAGCTCTTCTATTTTGCTTTGAATACATTTCCACAAACATTTACTGAATATCTTTAAGTTATACAAAACTATAAGGCAGTTCATTATACTTTGGGATCATAGAGATCTTCATTGAAATTTTGGCTCTGCCATGGGCCTTTAGGAAATTAATAATTTTTTGATCCTCAACATCACCAGCTATATATAAGTTGAGAATGATAATGCCCATTTTGTAGGGATCTGGGAAGAATTAAAATTATTTAATAGATAAAAATAAAAGAAAGAGTTAAACTAAGCTCATTCTGTGATTAGGCTAGTTATCTTAATACTAATACCAATATTACAACACAAAAAAATGATATACCCATTTCATTTTTGAACTATAATCCAAAGGTTATAAATAAATTAAAATTAACATTTAATTCATTATTAATTAAATAAATTAAATACAAAGGGTATTTTGCCAACCAAAAAAAGAGACACCATTTTCAGTGAAAAAAATAGGACAGAATTATAGAAAGGCAAGTACAGAAGAGAATTCCTTAAAAAAAAAAAAGAATACATTATGGAAATAAGTTCAAAATTATTATTCAGAGAAATGAATGTCAAATAATTGAATTACAACAGGATATCATTTTACTCCTATTGGACTTACTGAAGTAAAAACACCGGTAATGCCTAGTGTCAGCAGGATGAAAAACTACAGGAACTGTCATAATTTGCTGCTCACGGACAATAGACAGTTATTTTGAAGGACATCTGGACCTACTTGATCTAATTAAATACAAGCATCTCCTGTGGCCCAGCAATTCTGTACCAAAGCATATATTTCCTGGGAAAAAAAAATCCTATTACAGCATCTTAAGAGATGTATAAGATGTTTATTACGTAGTTGCATCTCTCCTTGCAATGGGTCCATGTGAATTATTCTAACCACAGGTAAAAATGCTGTACATCACTTATTGACCTGGCTTCTAAACTGTTCATGAGATCCCTGTTTGCTGTTTCTTTCTTTATACGACATATGCACAAGTTCCAGTGAGGCATATGAAAACCTACTACATATAATGAGCCTGCTAGAAGGTCTTTAAAGATCTACTAGATGAAATCACACTACTAGGATACAAAGCCACTCACTAACAGTCAGCTGGCCTGTGGTGTGAGGTAGTTATGGCCTGAGCCAAAACATCTAGGAGGTTATTGTTACCCGTGACTAGGCTACCTAAAAATATGGGAGAGGGAGAGAAAACCATACAAGAAAATAATGTAATATAGACATAAATATTAAATGCAAATACTATTATGCAGACAAACACATATTGTAGAGAAATCTGGACTAAAAGAATCAAATAGCATTATACAAACTTGGTGATATTTGAGTCATATAGCTTAAAGAATGACTAGGCTTTGGAGTTCCTGTCTCTGCAAAGCATTTTGTTAAAGGTCACAGGATTATAAAGGATATAGGATATGTAACTTCAAAGTATAAAAAAATATAACAACTATAGTGATATTGGTGTGTACAAGTAGGATTAGTTTGGTATAGTAAAAATATGTGGTAGAAAATAAGATTTGTCTAGATCATTGCAAAAATACTAAAATATATTTTTTCTCATTCTTTGCCATTGATTCGATTACCTATTGCTGCAAAACAAACTGCCAAAATTTAAAAATCATTTCATTTTGTTCACAATTTAGTGAGTCAAGAATTTGGGGTGAACTTGGCTCGTTTGTTCATACGTGATCCATTCAGGATCAACTGGCACAGTTTAGACTGCAAGATACAACTATGAGGTATCTTCTTTAGTCATATATCTGGAGACTTGATAGTCTCTTTCTTTCTTTCTCATAATATACCTCCTCCAGGGTCTTTTCATGTGCCTTGAGCTTCTCAATCATGATAATTCACACTTTTTTAGATAGCAACTCACTTTCAAGAGTCAAAAAAGTGTAGAATTATAGGCCAGTTAAGGGTTTCATTAGGAAGTTGTGCAGCAACAAATCTACCTTATTCTATGGGTTAAATCTGTAATGACACATGCCAAATCAAATGGGTGAACAAAGAGACTGCTTCTTGGTAGGAGACAGCCAAGGTCACATAGCAGAAGAGCATGTGCAGTGAGGATAATGTGTTAATATTTCTGATAAATGGCCATGGCCATTAATGGAGAAGACACTAAACTTTTTTGGTGATATAAATATCATAATACCTACGTTCTAAGAGTAATATCTGACATTTGTGACAAAGAGACTAAAGGCAAAATATAGAAATAGGGAAGGACATAGGGAGGAACATAGGAAAGAAAGAAGGAAGGAAGGCAAATTAAGAGGCTATTACAATATATTACAAGTGTAATGTGATGAAGGTCTAGGTTTAGAGCAAAGACCACAGAGATAAAAAGTGTGAGTATAGGATCTACAGTGCAAACAAACAAACAAACAAACAAAAAGGATTTTTTTTAATAGACTGAATGTGGAAAAGTTGGAAAAGTTAAAGATAAATTATATTTTATAATCGAATGATTAAAAGAATGTAGTACAGCTGATTGATGTAGAGACACTCGGAGAAAGAACAAGTTTGTTGAATCTGAAGTACTCTTTGAACAAAATATGGTGCTGTTAAATTGTATGGTTGGAAGCATAGATCTTAAGCTCCTACCTAGGGACTATGAGATAAAAGTCAATTGTAAACAATTAAAAACATAAGACTAGATAAAATCACACATGGGTAGAATAATTAGAAAAAAGACAAACCCTAAAAACAAAACAACTAACCTAACTTTTTCAGGTTCTGCTTTGGATGTAGCATGAAGTTCTTTAGTTCATGTTAATGTTGATGAATTTAGATATCAATCAGTTCTTGGCTAAACAAAGTATTTTAGTTCTAATATGCATGCCAGAGGTATTTTCATGTGAAGTTATCTCTAAATTTTTTCAAATAGTGTCACACTTATGTTTCAAAAGTTATTATTTCTGAATCCAAGATCTTGTATCACTCTAGAGGATTGATATTGGAATATCATTATATTGATTTTTTAAAACTAATTGATATACTATATATATATATATATATATATATATATAATATATATATGTGATTACAAGGTTAACTGAAATAAAGCAATTTTTTAAAAAAACTGACTGAACACACAATGCAATAAACAAATGATGTGTTATAGAATTATGTACTTGAAACCTATATAATTTTATTAACTGATGTCACCCCAATAAATAAAATAAAATAAAACAAAATAATTGGCAGGAACAGAGTTAAGGTCTAAGATTTTGTTTATTATGAGTGATGAAAACCCAGGAAAAGTCATCAAAATTTATCATGAAAGTTATAAATGATAAGCTTTTAGGAATTTTTTTTTTGGGGGGGAGATGTCAAGATTTCAGCTCCATTTCATGAATCAAGAAAACTTTATTTACTATCCACTTGCATTATAACTTTTGCTTATCTTACTCTTAGTATTGACTTTTTTAAAAAATTAGAGTAAACATTCAATATTATTTATATTAGTTTCAGGTGTACAGCACAATGTTTAGACGTTCATATAATTTACAAAATGATCTCCCCAATTAGTCTAGTACCTACATGGCACAATACATAGTTACTACAATATTATTGATTGTATCCTCTATGCTATACTTTACATCCCCATGACTATTTTTTAAAGAATTTCTCCTTTAAGAGTTTTCTCAAGCATTACTCTAACATCCATGAAAGTCAATTCAGAGAAAAACAGTTGTAGTGAAAATTAGTCAGCATCATGTGAAGTGAAACTTCAAAACAGATGCATAAAAGTAGGGAATTCAATTTTTTTTATTGGTCTTGTTTGTTTTAATAATTTTGTTTATAACTTAGGCTGATGTTTGTCTCAAGTATAGTATATATCAAGTATTTCTGTCAACAGAATAGGAATTGTGTGTACAATATACAACCAAATTCTTTAAATTTCAGAACTATAAATGAAACAAATAATATGAAGTAAACACATGCATGTGGTTAAAATCCTTTCTCAAGATTTCTTAGAGTTGCAGATTTTAATGTTAGAAATGCATAATTTGTATTCCATATCAGGAATTTGCTTGAAGTACAGAGCTATGGAAAGGTGTTGGGGAAGTCATTATGGCAGGAACATTGATAAAATGTGACGACATACAGACATTTAAATAATACAGAGAAGAACATCAATTGAGGTGAAAAAAAAAAGCCACTGAGCATGTATTTATTGTTAATGAAAGTATGATTATCAAACAATAAATCTGGTTCACAATGACTAATTGGGACATGCTCCTTCCAAAATGTAAAAATGAAAACTAATTAATTCCAACTTAGGAAGCAAAACCAATATCACTAGAAAGGAGTGAGGAGGATCTTATTCCAGATGATAAGTTGCTCAAACTCCTTAAAGAAAAACCACCGCTCAGCATGTCTCTGCCCTTCCTTTCCTTGCCAAAACATTTGAGCCAGGGACCCTGCAATCAAAATTACATTCCCAGACATTCCCAAGGTGAGCTAAAAATGTACTGGGTTCTCCATTTTCCTATATCATTCAAATTATAGATATGTCTAGTCCAAAATTACAGTGCATATGATAAAAAAAAACAGCTAGAAAGAAAGGCCATAAACTCTATAGACTTAAATCCCAAGGCAAAAGAATAAATCATAAAAGAGGAGAAAATTCTAAAATAATTATAATTTGTAATTAATATTCCCAGAGACTTTCAAGTAGGCATCAAACCCAGAAATGGAAAAGTCTCCTCAGAAGAAATATTGGAAACTAAATTTGGAAACAAAGTTATGATTTTAAAATTTAAGACAGTAACATTCCTTTAAAAATGGCCTGACTCTGATAAGTAATATAGCTGAATATTTAAAAATAAAATAATATACAAAAAATAAAACTCAAACTAAGGAATTCTCCAAGGATGTAGAATTTTCAAAAAAATAAATTAAAATGTTAAATAAGTATTTATAAATATGAGATATAGAGCCTCAAATTCTAATACACATCCTATTGGTAGTTCTTGAAAGAAAGAAAATATCAAACAAGAATATTGATAAATTATCCTTATTTTGGTATATCCAGATAAAATTTCTGAACTCACAAAATAAAAAAGTCTTGGAGCATGTATGTACTTTAATAAGTATTTCTATAAATAAAAACAATATTTAAAAACATAAAAAAGTGTAACAGTATAATTGATTAATAACAAAATTATAGTTAATATATTTTTACATTTTAAATTAACTTATTAAAGTCTCACTTACCATAAAATGTGCCCATCATAGTCTTATAGATTGATGAATGTAAATGCCTATTTTAATTTCACCTAAAATAAGATTCATATTTCCATATCTTGAAAATGTTTTCTCATGCTTTTTTCAGTTGGCCCATCCTTATCTCTGATCACAGGACACCATTGATGTATTTACTTGTCTCTAAATGTTAGTTTGCCTTCTAAAATTTCATGTAAACGATATACGGTATATATTATTGTGTCTAAACTTTTCCACTCAGCATATTTTTAAATACCTACAGTAGCATATATCAGTAGTTTAATTTTTAATTTTTTTACATATATTACATTGAATATACCATGGCTTGTTTATTAATTCACCTGTTGATTAATATTTGTTTCAGTTCTTCCCAGTTTTGAAGTCTTGTAAATAAATTAAATAGGGCTGCTAGAAAATTTATTTTGCAAGATATTTTCTGGGCTAATACTTCAATTGGTCTTAAATATTCATTCTTAGAAGTGGAATTTTTGACTCATGTGGTAAGTTCATGTTAAATTATACAAGGAACTACCAAAATGTTTTACAAAAATATGAGTCCAGTTACTTCAGAGCTTCACCAACACTTGATATCATCAGTCTCTTAATTTTAAGGAATCTAGTGTTTAGAAGTATTTCATTTTAGTTTTAATTTTCATTTCTCTAAAGACAGTTGAAGTTAATCTTTTATGTGTTTAATAGGATTTTTATATCTTTTATAAAGTGTATGTACAAACATTTATCTACTTATAAATGAGTTGTGTGTCTTACCGAGTTGTAAAAGTTTTTATTATGTTAAATGGAATTGCTTTCACATATATGTGCATATATAAAATATTAAATATAAAACAAATATAAATATATAATATTAAATATATTAAATATTAAATATATAACAGTATATAAAAACATAAAATGTGAAATATATACCCATTTTTCATACCAAGGGTACCTTATAAACAATTTTTTTTTTTTAGTTTGACTAAGTTCAATGTAACATTTTTCTTTTATAATTAGTGTTTTTGGTGTCCTATTTATGAAATATGTGCTTATCATAAACTTGTATGTCATATATTCCCTCTTATGAGATTTGTAATGTTGCTTTATATTAATTTTTGTGTATGGTGTGATATATGAGTTGAGGCTTATTTTCCTGTATCAGTATCCAGATTTTCCAGCACCATTTTTTATTTCCTTTGGTAACTTTGTCAAAAATCAATTGAGAATATGTGTGAGGACCTACTTCTGAAGTCTTTTTTATCTGCTTCATTGTTCTATATGTCTATGGATATTGGACTACTAAAAAGTGTTGATTATTGTAGCCTTATAAGAAATATTGAAATCACGTAGTTTAAATCTCTGTGTTCTTTTCCAAATTGTTTTGGTTATTCTGTTATTTGCATTTTTGCCTAAGTTTTAAGAATCAGCCTATCAATTCCACTTTAAAAATTTGATCTATGGATTAATTTAAGGAGAACTGACATTTTAGCAACATTTAGTCTTCTAATTTGTAATTATCATGTGTATCTCAATATATTGGGATATTCTTTATTTCCTCTAACCATGTTTTGTATTTTTCTGTAAAAATTCTTATATATATATAGCACTAAAATTTTTCCTATATATTTCATGCATTGTAAATATTTTTTTTTAATTTAATCATTTAATTAATTGCTCATTATTAGAATAGTATATATGTATATATGTAGAAATATGTTATAATACAATAATATATAGAAATGCAATTTTGTGTGTTGATATTTATCATGCAAACTTTCTAAATTCACCTACTAGTTCTAAGTAGTTTTTTTTGTAGATTCATTAGAATTTTCTATAATTAAAATCATATACTCAAATAGTTTTATCTTGTTTTCCATATGTATATATTTATTTTATTTTATTGCAATATTGAACTAATTAGGTCTTCAATTACAATATTGACTAGAAGTAGATAGAAAGATCATACTGCTCTTGTTTCTTATTTTACACAGAAATTACTCAATTTTTATGACTAAGTATTTGATCAAGCTACTGGTTTTTGTATATGGCCTTTATCAGATTCTATTTTTAATTTGCTGAGAGATTCTAATCATGAAAAAATGTGACTATTGTTTTTCTACATATGTAGAGAGATTATATAATTTTTTTAAATTATTCTCTTAATACCATATTTCATTGACATAATTATGCTTCAAGAATTCTCTTATTCATATGCTTTAGGAAATCTATAGTGAAATCCCCAAGTATGTACAATAATGTTAATTTTGATCTTTTATTTTTCTTGCTTAGTTCAGCTAGAGTCTTATAAATTTTGATGATTTTGTAAAGAAACTTTTTACTTTCACTAATATTCTCTGTTCATTTCTTTATTCATTGACTTTTAATCCTATTATTTTATTTCTTTCATTTTATTTATTTCATTCGGTTTATTTTGGCATTGAACCAAATTGTTCTAGAAGCCACTATATTCCTTACCACCATATACTAATGTAAATATTAAATACTGGAGTCACTTTAAAATGTCCTTGATAAAGTACTAAATTATGAGTACCAACTTTCTCTTGAAACTATAAAGACAGTAACAATATGTTAAAAGTAAGGCATTAACCAACAAGAATAAAGAGAACAGAAGAGGATAAAATAACAATAAAACTTTGAGATTTAGAAAGTAGGTAAATATGTATTATCTCCTTAGAAAACATTTTTCAATCTTTCCCATTCTTCCATGGCCTTGACAGTTTAAAGAGAACTGGTCAGTTATTTTGTAGACTGTCTCTCAATTTTATTTACATGCTGTTTTCTCATGGTTAGAATGGGATTATTTTTTTGAACAAGAGCTCCAGAGGTAATATGCCTTTCTCAGTGCATAAATACATAATATTGACATGTTCTATTATTCATAATGTTGAATTTGAC
This sequence comes from Eonycteris spelaea, assembly GCA_003508835.1. Taxonomy (NCBI): domain Eukaryota; kingdom Metazoa; phylum Chordata; class Mammalia; order Chiroptera; family Pteropodidae; genus Eonycteris; species Eonycteris spelaea. The sequence goes on from PUFA01000104.1 coordinate 5,230,180, forward strand.
CACTTGGACAAGGTGTTGTCTGAGAGATTTATTTATAAAGGTTATTTTCTCTGTGTATTTAATAATCATCTTGTGAGAAGATTCTTTGATACTATGTAAATATCTTATTTCTCAATATACTTTTGCCAGTTGGTTTTCTCATTCAATGATAAATTTTGCCCGCAACAAATTATGATCACTGTGATATTTCCTAGTGATGATTGTCTATTTTAAACTATTTCTACATTTTTATTAATTAGAATTTTATTGTAAGGAAGAGCTGTCTCTACTCCACAAGTTATTTATTGGTTGACTTAATTTGTTAATATTAATGTGGACTTATGTCTAATCACTTTATTCTATGGGTTTCATTTGAATTCTATCATTATTTTTTTGTTGCTAAAAGTTGTCTCAGTTTCAGTCATTTGTAACTATTTCATAATATGTACTGTGTCATTCAGACATGCCTTCATCATTTTGGAACACATCATTGTTTTCTGGAACTATATTTTATTTTAATCTTATCTTGTATATGCCTCTGACCTGGAGTCGAATAATTTTTTCAAAGAATCCTGCTTCTTTTATTTGAAATGTGTTCATTGCTTTCAAGCTTTCATGCCGTGTAGGCACCATTGGTAGACAGAACTAGGAAATATATATGTGTGTATGCACATTAACACATGTATATATATACACATATACACATATATATATATATATACACACATCTACATTTATCTCTCAATCCATCTGTAGAGAAATGATAGCTAGCTAGCTAGCTAGATGATAGCTGGATAAATGATAGATGATAGTAGATAGATAGATAGATAGATAGATAGATAGATAGATAGATAGATAGATATGGATAGATAGATGATAGAATTAGACAGATTAATCATGATTTTTTAAAAATATCTCCAATGATAATCCAACACCACAGGTTTTATTCTAGCCTTCTCTCTTCCTCCATTTATTACCTTTTTTTTGGTAACATGGCTCTCATTATCTTTATTTATTATGTTTCTTCAATGTTAATGTACACATAAACTAGTTTTAGAATCACTAGCCAATACACCAAAGAAAAATAAATTTAATAACTAGATAATATATTTTTCAGTTATTTTTGTCTTTAGCTTAACAGTTTACAGTCAAAATACTACTACTTTCCAATGTTACTTAGATTTGTTCTTTTCTTTCCCACTTATCAGTGTGAATGGTAATATATTATTTGTAATATATTATGTTAATTTATTATTGTTTTATTGCATTTTGGATTTCTACCACATCCAGGTTCATTTTAATTATTTAAATTTTGAGAGGGAGTATTTAAAATATTAACATGTTTCTAAGAGGCAGAGTTATATAAAAAAGCTATTCAGAGATAAATCACTATACCCTCATTCCTGCTATACTGTTCTCATTTCTTCATTCTTTCCACCCCATTTCAACATACTCTCTCTGGGTAACCAATTCATTAGTTGCTGCTTTATTCATTTTGTATTTCTTCTTTCAGTTTTACTGTATCCCTTTTTTCACATAAGAAGAATAACATTCTATATATACCTCGCTTTTTTAGACCTTATAATATATTCTGGAAACCACTTCACATCATTTCACAAAGGTCTTCTTTCTTTATTTTTTTTTAAGTTGTAGTAACTGGTACATAGTGGATGTGTCAGGGTTTATTATAACACTACCAATCTATGAGCATTGAGGTTGTTTCAATTATGTAAAATTCAAAAGCAAAATGCTGCAATGAAAAATCATTCATTGACCATGTTTATTTTCATATTGTGAGAGATGTATCCTCATAGCAGATTCCTGGAATTAGAGTTGCTCTTACAGAGGTAACTGTATATGTAGGTTTCTCAGCTATTACTAAATCATATTATTTTGTATTCTAACAAGCAATGCATGAAGTAGCCTGTTTGCCTCAATAAAACATATCACCATTGTTTTAAATTTTTGATGATTTTGTAGGTGATAAATGATACTCCAGTATTTTCATATATATTTCTCTAATTGTGAGTTTGAACATTTTTTCATGTTATTAGCCACTTTTATATTTTTCATTATATTGTATTTTCACGTTTTGCTGATTTTCTTGTGTTTTTATCATTGTTCGTTCTTCAGTTTTTGAGTTCTTTATATATTAGTGATATTAGTCCTCTTTCTGTACTTAGAGAAGTATATATTTTAAAAGTGTCAAGAATATATTAACTATGAACTTTTTCCTGTAGTCATTTTTTTCCAGATGTCTCCTTTTTTCTAATGTGAAAGTGTTGTTTATTCATTTCAAAAGATACTTACTCTTGTTTCCATGATATCATTATTTAGAGCAACAGCAGCTGGTCTTACTGTGCTCACCAGTGCTAAAAGTCTGAGCATATGGCAACTTGAACTGCAAGATTTATTTTTTGGACTGGAGCACAATGCACGTAAATGGACCTTTGGGAGAATAATAGAGCATAACACTCTCACTTCATTAGCTTCAGTGGGACTAAATTATGTTTTTACCACCCAACATTAGGGATTAAGGCCATGTCTATACATGCAAACTAAAGTGAAGGAATTAAGCAAACATCTGGATAATTTGAATAAAAAAGGAATGTTGCTTTAAGCAAATGAATATTCTAAGAAGGCTTATGGCGAAATCTAAAGGTAACCACTTTGGTGTTTTATTTAATTTAGCACTTGCAGCCTTAAAGTGATAAAATATATTTTTGCAGGTGATTAATTTCATATGTTAATTAATACTGCTTTATATTTTTTGTTTTTATTATTTTTGAAATTATTTCTGGCATTTATGCCAATTAAAATATACTAAATTTACTCAATATGTTCAAGGGAAGAAAATAATAAAAATTACTTAGCATAATATAAATTTAAAATACTTTGCCATTTCCAAGCATTTATTTATTTCTATTAGATTTATTGGGGTGACATTGGTTCATAAAATTATATAGATTTCAAGTGTATAATTCAATAATATGTAGTATGTATATTACATCATGTGTTTCACCATCATAAGTTAAATTTCCTTCTGTACCATATATGACCCCTACCCTCTGGTAACCACTACTTTTGTCTGTGTCCTTGAGTCTCTGTCTTGTTCATTTGTTGCTTTCAGTTTTAAATCAGCTCAGAGTAGTAAGTGAAATTTCAAAATATTCTCAGCCTTTGGTAATATACAACACAGATGGGTAAGATAAAAACTACACACATGAAAAAATGTTTTCAGCTATACAAAGTAATAACTAATTAAATAATCTACACATAAGAAACAGATGATTACTAGATTAGTGGGTGATCACATTGTAAAGTATAAAAATGTCAAATAGTTATATTGTACACCTGAAACTAATATAAGCAATATAAGATTGTATACCAACTACACATTTATATCTAAAAAAAGATGATGTGGTCTATACATACACACAAACACACATATATATACACATACATATACATATATACATACATATATGCATGTGTATATGTATGTATATATATGTTTGTATATATACTGTTTATATATATGTGTGTGTATATGTGTGGTGTGTGTGTGTGTGTATAGAACAAAACAGTAAGTGGCCAGTATTTGATATAGAAGTTATCGATTATTTATAAATTAACTATGAATTTATATTTTAGCTGATAGTCATGTTACATAAATTCAGAGATTAGATTGAAGGAAATCTAGTTTTAGAAGTTCAAAATTGGGATAGATTTATAAAAATATGAAAATAGTGTTCATCTCAATCATATTATTGCACATGGAATATTAAAAACATTCCTTAAAAAAAGCAACACTGACTTTTCAAAAATAAAGTATCTTACATATTTTCTTCCAACATAATATAGTCTGCTGTGTTAAAATTACATTTGTGTGATGGAAGAGCTTATCTGACCATAGTAAAAACATCAAGAACAATTTTTGCTTTTATTTACTGAAAATTATCTTAGATCGCATGACTTGAAAATATTTGGGTAGCCTCTATATTTCTGAGAGTATACTTAATTTAAGCCAATTAAATAAAGCTTTTTATAAATTAATGTTGGTAGTATCATCTAGAGATAGAAAAATATCATGCATGTATCACATACATATATACATAAACATACATGAACATACAGGTGGAAATACAGATCTTATAGCCTGTAAACCTACAATTGGTAAGGCAAGTACAGTTGTTTTTAATTCCTCGGAAAATTGGGTTGTAAACAATGATATCAAGAAGCTGACACTCTCATCCAACTACATTATCTTTAACTTGCTTCTTTATAACAGGTAGAAGATCTTCAACTAAGATGGAATCAAAAGATTACTATGTTCTATGTTTTAGTAAATCCTTCCACAAAGGCATCGGAATGTTTTTCTTTTCTCTGAGTACATAGTTTTATTTAGCTTAGGGAGAAAGGCTTTATAAAAGCCTTTTTTTTTTTTTTTTTGAGCTCTGTATATCAGCTTCCAATTTGTCCAACTTATGACAATAGAGCTACTTAAAAAAATAAAAAGAAACAAAAAAAATGCTCCTTACAAATATGCTGTCAGATTTCAGCTGGGACAAATATTTCTGACAGTATTAACCCCTTGGATATAAGATGCATTCCCAGAAGTGATACTACCCTTCCAATACCCAGAGGCAATCCCAAAGATAATCAAAAGAAAAAACAAACAAAAAAAAGACAACTTCCCTGAGAGCTAAAGAATCAGGAAGTGGAGTACAACCCACACTATTTTTGTTCGCCCATATTTTTGGGGCCCTCAACCGATGGTTGTCAAGGCAAGTTCTCAACAAAATGAGACAAACAAGAAGGAGATAGCTGTCCCTCACAGAGAAAAGACTGACAACCAATGGATACCTAACAGGAAATTCATGAGACACAATTCAAAGATCTAATTCAAATATTTTTTTGCCAGCCAATATGAATTTAGAAAGGAAGAGACAACATGGAGTCTTACCTTTTCCTCTCAACTAGGAACCAAAGATTAATATCTTGAAGAGCTGACTTAAGCAAAAATCCTCATCTTTGCTGACTTCTGCCAGTTTTTTTCAGAATCCCATCTGCAGGCTCCAGACAGAGTGTGGTGTCCCAGTGGGTCTTATCCCAGTGGGTCACCAGAAGTATAGGGGAAAAAGAATTTCTCTCTGCCCTTTATAGTGAGTGCTTGGCTGAGACTTCTTTTTCTCTTGGGTATCTTCTAAATGGATAGGCTTATCTAGTTTAAAAGTTCTCTACAGTGGACACTGTAATTCAAAATTATCTTGGCAAGGTTAACCTACTTGGTCAGCCTTAAAACAAAATTTTATTTATCTGAGGCCTCACACTGGACACAGTTCAGTTTAAATTGGGCCCTATCTGGTCCAGATCCAGTCTGCTTTCTAAATTGGACCTAGTCTGTCCCCAGTCTGGTTTTTAAATTTGACCTAATCTAATTTCCAAGTCAGACCTAGTCTGAGCCCAGACCAAGTCCAATTTCTAAGTTTAATCCAGCCTGACTCTGGCCAGTTTCTGGACCACATGCAGAAAAAGAAATGTTCAAATAAAGTCTGAAATCTCCTAACATGAAAGCTGCAGAGCTAGAATCTGAGAGGCACTTACCCGCAACTCCAGAAGCAGAAAAAAAAAAACAACAACAACAAAACATTGAGCTCAAGGGGACTCAATGGGTACTTACACCTGGTTGCACATTACTCCTGGGAGTTGTCGGGGGTCTCCTTTGTTTCCTTCCTTTGACACTCAAACTGTTAAAAGATAAACTGATAAACAATATGAAAAATTGTAAGGGCTCACTGGAACAAAAATTGATTTGAATTAGGCAGCATCCAACCTAGCAGATAGAAAGGAGTTCTTACGAGCTGTACAAAATGAAAGACTTTTATTAGTAGGCAGAAGGAAGCAGGAACAAGGAAATTATACCAAGCAAACAAGCGGGTTGCAAGATTTCTTTCCTTTGGTGCATGACAGATGTCTATCAGGCAGATCTCCTGACTAATGCTGGTGAGATAATTCCTGATTGACTGGTTTAAGATTCCATTTCTTGTAGAGCTGAAGCTGCATTTAAGTCTCAGTTTAGTGACATAGGACATAGCATAAGAAACTTCATTTGGGGCCTGTTGTCTTGTTTTCAACAGGTTGTAGTCAAGATATTAGCCTGGACTACTGTCATGTGAAGACTTAATGGCGGCGGATCCATTTTCAAGATGACTCACTAAAATAACTGGTTAAGTTGATATTGGCTATCCTTAAGAGACATTAGTTACTGCCATGTGGACTTTTTCTTGGGTTGCTCTAGTGGTGTTACAATATAGTTGCTGGCATTCTCTAGAGCCAATGGTCCACGAAAGAACAGAGCAGAAGTCATAAAGGCTATTTTGACTTTGACTCAGAAGCCACACTTTTTTACTTCTTCAATATTTCATTAGTTACACAGCTCAGCACTATTCAGTTAGTGAGGACTACACAGTGGTGTGAATACTAGATGAAAAGAACCGATGGTTTGTCTTGGAAGTTGCCTATGACAGGTTGGGTCTTCAGGAAATTAATGTCATTATAAAAGTTCTCTATCATAGAAAAAAAATGTAATAAAAAAAAAACCAAACAATATCTCTTGTCAATTAAAAATAATCTCTAAACAAATGTTTAATATAATATGTTTTCTGAAATACTAAGATGGAAAAAAGAGACTAAAAATTAATTTGCAAGATTTTTAGTTTGATTAATTTTATGTTTAAGAGTATATTGATTATAAAAATTTACATCTCTAGAAATAAAAATGTTATCTACTGAAATACATGCACATCGCCTCTATCATAGCTGCCCTACTCAACTAGAACTTTGATAAAGGCAACTTCTTTGATTTTTATCACTGCATTTCCAATAGCACTTACATATTGCTGTACACAGAAGGCATACAGTAAATGCTTGTTAATTGGATTAAAATTTTGGGACAAATCTTCTGAGAACAAATACATTAACATTTATGTTGGTCTTGCTAAGATGTATTGATTCAATAGCATGCCTACACAGATGCACAATACAAAAACATCTCAATGCCTGTTTTTTGTTGTTGTTTCAACAGTAATCTGAAGGCAAGCCTTATTTAAGTAAATTATGGAGTAGGTAAAATTATTCTTCATTGCACTGATCTCCTCCAAATCTTGGTTCATTTTTCCTTTCTTGGTATTCACTCTCTTTAGTTGGGGTTAGTATTCATCTAAGGTGAAGAATTGTTCTGGCTCAGAGTCTTTCTAATATCAAGCACCGTGTCTTTCATCAAAGTCTGAAAGGATCTGACAGATCTGTTTCGTGTGCCTTTTGCATTCTCAGGGGGCTCTTTTTTTTCTTCCCCAGAGGTGATTTTTCCTCTTCAGATATCTAGTGTTCACTTTCTTTAGCTATCTCTTTTGAACACAGAGAAACACTGTCACTCTATCTGTCATGTTCAGTTGTTAATTGATGGATTTTTCCTTTAAATAAAGTAGTCGCTGCCAATGTATTACCTAAACCAGACAGTGCATTTCAAATGTTTCATCTCTGAGTGGTAAATCTGATAGAATCCTTTTAAGCATTTGTGACAGACAGGGGAAGGTATTAAAAAGGATTATTTCCAGGTATTTTCAAACCAAAAGACATACTCCAGGAAATCCTTAGCTTAGGTTTCAGAAAGACCATCTTGTCCACTAAAGCAGTTGAAGGGCCTAAGTTACAACTTCTTCTAATGCCAGGATATTCTCAACGCTGTTTACCTCACACAGGTTTCTAGAAAGTATTCTTCGTGCAATCCTCTCGTGGCTTTCACCTTTTTCTGTTTTGCCTGGTTAAGCTTAGGTAGTTTGGCCCCTTCTCTTTTGGCCAAAGTACTTTGAAGGGTGTCTAGTGAGAATCAAAAACAATTTTTAGCTTTATTTAATTTCAATTAATTTGTACTTAAATAGCCACATATGGCTATTATTTACCTGATTGGACAGTACAACTCTCGAGGCATTAAATGAAATAAAACTAGGATGGGGATTCTCTAAATGTGATCTGGGAACCTCTGAGGCTTTCTGAGAACCTCTCAGGGGACCACAAGATCAAAACCACTTTTTATAAAAATACTATGAGGTTATTCGCTTTTTAACTTCCATGCTTTCACAATGGCATTTTTCAGAGGCTACATAAATGTGATATGCAACAGAATGAGTGCAGCAATGGATTTAAGTCCAACTGTTTTTTTCTTAGGCCAAATATTAAAAGCATAAAAAAATAAAATAATGCCAATGTCTGTTTTGTTGAAAACATAGTTATATATTTTTTTAAAAAATCTGTGGATGTATATATTAACAATATTTAAATAAATATATTTTTAAATTATCAATTTTAATTTCCAATATGGTAAATATCAATCAATATAATTCATATAAATATCTTTGGGGTCCTCAATAATTTTCAAGAGTATATTGGGTCCTGAGACTCAAAATTTGAGAATTGTTGGAGAAAGCAACTCAATAATTTCATTGCTTATTTTATTTTTCAGAAGAAAGGTCCTTGCATGTTCAACAAAGTTTCACGATTCTTTTGTGTTGGATAATCCCTTGAGTGTGATTGGGAATGGTCCAAAACAGTTTTAAATGTTTCCCATAGTAATCAATAATCAATATCTCCTCTTGTGTCAAACTGTATCTTTAAAAAGAGCACTTTTCCCATAACAGCCATTCTGCTCTGGAGGATTTCAAGCACAGAGAGGATTTTATATATATATATTATTATATATCTGCATTATGTGTAGCTAGAAAACACCACGGTGTGCAGCATTTTTACTGAGTAATTTTGTACAACTAACTCTCTCTTCTGACCATGTGCTGCTGCCATTACGCAACAGAAATACCACACTTTATTTAATGATGGCCTCCATTCCTGCCCTAAAGATCCAAAGTCATTATGAATGTTATATTTTCTGAACCAGCACCAATTGATTTAATTGCATATTTGTGAAATTCCAAAACACTTCATAAACTACCCCATTAATTAATTAGAAGTTCTACTTTCTCTAAAGGAGACTCATTTGTGTTTAATTAAAATTTGTGCTACCATCTTACGGCTCATTTTTTTGCTTTCTACTACTGTCTACAGTTCTGAACACTCCCATTGAGCTCTATGCTCAGTAGGGGTTTAGCTTTATAAAAGGCACAGGTCTTATTGATACATTCTGTTGAGGAGCCTCTGTATATCTTATTAGTACGACAGTAATCTTAAGATTTTACCAAGAGAAGGCATGTTCTAGCCTTGCAGTATAGAAAGTCTTTTGGGGGAATTTCTCCAACCAATTCTCAATCCCATCCTGCTGTGAGAAAAAGGGTTGCAAGATCAAGGGATGTATCCACCCTAAGAACACACTCCCTACTTTTAGACAATGCATATCAAAGGTCTCAGAATTATTTACACAAAGGATCCAAACCTTGTTTCTAGGACCTCTTCTCCGGATCGTTGTTGTAGCCTCTCCCCCAGATCTTTCATCCCAAAGATGAATGTGAATCCCTAGGCCCAAGAAATAGCCAAGAGATCTGAGGTTTATAGAGTTTGAATACAGACCTTGGGTACCAAGCTAAAGGATCCATATAGATTCACAACAAGGCCTTCCCTGTACACAATCAAACTAGATATAAGAAGAGAAGGGGGCAGGATATGGGTCATGACCATATACTACATTCTGGTGTGGAACTCAGAGTCTATGAATTTTCAATTCTAAATTTAATTCTACCTATCCAGGTAATTAAGAAAGTATTTTTGTAGAAATGGAGGGTCTAGAGAATATTTTATTTAACAGTCTGTTTGCTTGATTTATAAATCTTAATATTAATATATTATTATTTAGGCCTCCATTTGTATTGTTGCCATAAGCCCTGGAAATATTAGGAGTGGACCTGAGAATTATCTTTCTCTTTTGGTAGAGATTGTGATCCGCCATCCACAGTCATTCACACCCATTGATCAGATATGTAGTCAGTGGTCCAAGGAAATTGAGAGGATAGAAAATAACATCCATACATCTCAAGTCCGAGGTAACATGCTATTGTCCCTTATGATTCAAATTACATATTAGAGAGAGTTATTATAATCCACTTAGGAAAAGCACCTCATATATATACTTTTGCTATGTATTTATGAAAGCCTTTTAGTATAAAAACTAAATTTTATAGATAGGTCATTCACAATCTTCTCAATCAACAAATGCCATCTTGATAATTTCTCCTAATTTTGTAGATATAGCTCTTTTTCTAAGCCTTCCAGTTTGGCACGTCAGTGTGTAAAAGCTTCTTTCTGGCTGGCCAGCTGAAGTATACAAAGTCACGTTAATTCATGTAATATCTATTCACTCTCTTAGTTCTCAGTGAATGAAGACAAGGAAATTGTTTTTGTGTTTATCACCAATTGGGAAATAATTCATTCCACATATTTTAATGGAGGATAGTCCACTATAACATATCAAGTATCAATATCATTCCTGCCTTTTCTAGGTGACCAGACTCCTCATAAAGTTATTCTTGTACTCCTTCAGTCCCTAGGTTCTTCCAAATAAAATTATATTATCCAAGTACATCATCACTTCCAAAAAAGACGTATGTCAGTAGGTGGTAAGTGGAGGAAAGGAAAGCAGATTAGATGGAAATGAAAGATCAGATTTTATTGCTTTCTTTTATAAACATGGTCAGGAAAGTATTATAGATAAAGTGATATTTGAGTACATATGAAGGAGATGAGAAAGAAAGCCATGTGTATAATTGAGATAAGAGTATTCCAGGCAGAAGAAACAACAAAGGTAAAGTGAAAATGTACTTATCATGTTCTAAGAAAAGCAAATTCACAAATGTGTGGCTACAGTAGAAAGAATGAAATGGTGAGTCAAGGGAAATTAGGTCAGAATGTTGGTAGAAAGTTTATGTTATGACTTTCTTTAGCTCTGAGCCATCTGAGAGTTTCATGAAGAGGAGTGAATGATATGACATGTTTGAAAATTATCACTCTGGATTTTGCTGTAAGAGTAGAATTTGGGTTTATAGTAATTGGGATAAGCTAGGTTATGCTTAAGTAATAAACATTCTAAAGACCTCAGTGATTTATAACCATAAAAGCTGGTTCTCACTTGTTCTACACCTACATTGTTGTTCGGAAAGAAGAATATGTTCATTGTAGTTACTCAGAGACCCAAACTAAAGGACTTGCTTTCATAACCAGAGTATAAAGACAAAGACATGACAAAACATACATTGGTTCTTCAAGATTCTGCCTCTGTGTGACACTATCACTTATATTCACATTTCACTAGCCCATGCAAATCTCATGACCTTGATTTCATTCAACTGGGTAAAGAATTTTAATACTAATTTTTTTCAAAGAAAGAGAACAGACTCTTTTGAATACCTTGACTGAACAACATTCTTGCCTTATTTGGTCACTCTCTTCCCCACGTACAACCCACCATGATATTTTCCCCAAGAGGGAAAACTCAAAAGTCCTGTCTAATAATATCATCATATTTTGAAGTACAAGATCTAATGAGAGTATCTTTATACATCTAGATGAGCTACTTTTTGTTCTGGAGACATAAAAAATTTTTAAAAACTCAAAAATACAAAAAAAAAAAAAAAAAAGGTATGATCTGCCTCCTATTTTATCCCCATAGGATTCACAGAAGAGGGATAGAATGATTGAATAATCATTCCTACTCAGCAAGGGGAAGATGGTGGAGAGAACACCTTGAAGCCTTTGAACTTAGAAAATCTCCATTCCCACTGAATGACCATTTTGAGGGATTTCTCCCTGAAAGTGGCTCTCAGGGGTCCTTGGCTCAGACCTCTATACATTACCCTCATTTGGATACAGCTAAAAAGGGTATAAGAAAATGTCACCTCATTGAAACCTGAGTAGCTTGCTAAGCCTTCTTTACCTCTAAAAGGTTTGGGGCCCAGAGATTACTTCATGTTTTCAATAGTCACATTTTTAAGTCTGGTGGATCTTTTGACAATGCAATTCTTTTAAAGCTATAGTCATCTTATTTATGTTTATTATGTCATTTCCATGTGCCAATAATCCTACAATTCTTTTGGAGATATACTCTTCTGTATGGATTTCATTGTGGGTATAAACTTGACATATATTCTGAGACAGGCACATTCCTCATATTTTTTTCTAGGCCTCTGGTTCAACTGAAAAGATTTATTGGGTGATGAATTAACTTACTCAGGGATTTTTAAATGTGTTTGATGACCACATTTTTGTTTTGTCCCTTGCTGCTGTTAGGATGAATATTAATTAGTCTTTGTTTTTAAAGGCTTCATAGTTTTAGTTTACTACATGGAAATGGAAATCATTTGCATCTTTATTCTGCAAGTCACCACATTTCTGAACTCTAATCCATTGCATTCCTTCTTGCAAATCAACCAATTTTTTATCTATTTCTTTTTTTAGCATGACAAAATGAAGTTAAAGTTAAAAAAAAATTGAAGTTATAGATGTTGTTGCTTATTCTCTTGTGTGAAGCTACAAGCACAATGGGCACAATATTTGTTTTTCATGTTACCACAGCTTAGATTTTTACTGCTACATAATATGAATCATCATCCAGCCTCCAATAATATGTCCTTGCTCCCTACTACCCATTGCCATGACCAATGCCATATATATATATATATTTTTTTTTTTTTCTTGCATCTCCTGGAATAATTTATCTGTAGGACAGGCAAAGTTAAACTGGTTGTCAAATTGTAAGTCTCACTGTCTTAAAGCACAAAATGATCTTTCCTTTTATCATACATATCTATCTAGCGTTTGTAAGGAGGTGGAGCTCATAATAGGAATCCTAGTGAATGGATTATAGCAGCTCCATCAGTCAAACTGCTTCTTAAAGCCAGAGAGGATATATATCGATTTTTATACTTTTCACTGGCCAAAAAAGTCACATGACCAAAACATCAGATTCCTATTATATCGCCAGTGTGAGAGAAGTGACATTAACAAAAGGTCCTAATGAATACCACTGTGGACAAAGATGGATTAAGAGAGACCATGTTAAAAGGTACTAGAATAACACAAGCATAAGTAATTGTGGTGTGGAACAGGGGGGAAGCTGTGGTGGTGGTTAGATCTAATAGGTTTTGCTAATGTAAGGAGTATGAGAAAGAAAACTAAGGAGTCAAGAATCAAGCCAAAGTTTTGGCCTGAGCAAATATAACAGAATTGTGATTTACATATATGAAGAAGATGTGGGAGGAGCCATTTCAGGAGGTAATATCAAGAAATCAGTTTTGTGCATGTTAATTTTGAGGATTATTCTTTACATTCAGTTCTACACACCTGTGTGGGGTTCCCAAGAAAGGCCTCTTTTTTGATGGCAATTTGGCTGCCCCTATGCTTTAAATCTGAAACTGAAACCGTTCATGCTGCAAACATAGCTCTGAGCACCTTGAACTTGTGGTGATGTAGTGATCACTCTCAGAATGGTCATGAGTCTGTTTATTCAGTGTGCTTTTATCCACATACATTGCACTTTTACAAAATGTATTATGTATTGCTATATTCAGTGACCCATAATATCTGCCAGGCTATAAGCGAATGGTGTTAATTAAAAGTTCTTTATTATATTCTCTCTAGAAAAATTGATTTCAGAAAAAGCAATCATTCTACAGCACTCTCAAAAGTTCTGGGTTATTTTTACTTTATTAAGCACTATTTCCTTTTTCAGCAGATCATGTCTATCTTATAAAGATAAAAAGACATTTCTATCTCTTAACTACCCTTTTAAAAACACTTAGGTGCTCAAGAGTTATCAAAATCAAATCTGCCTTAAAAGTCTCAGAAAACTGTGTCTAAACACTTCCTGGTATTTTTCACAGGGCTCTTTTTGCTAGTATAGAAAGATACTATTACCCATTCTACCGGCAAGAATAAGATATAACTTGAAAAACAAATTTGAGTTGATCTCAAATAGAGCATTTTCTCAATCATGCCTTTCAATTCTGGACACACCTTTGTAGAAGTTGTGTTATTGAGTAGCTCTCACAGTCTCTTTAACAAAAATCCAGTTTCAGCAAACTTTTTCTTAGATAATTGGAATCTGCTTATAATCTGTCTGAAGAACTGTAACTTTGTAAATTATTACACAGGGATGTAGATCAAGCATTATTCTAATGGCTAAAAGTGGTAGCAACTTGTTATTCACTAGTCAGTACCACTTCGCATTAATATCCTGTAGTTCTTGCTCATACATTTTTAATGAGTCTTCAACCAACCTAAAAATACTTGAAACTTCTGGGACACAGTTCAAACCCTGTGTTCAGTTTCAATCCTTGGAGTTCTCTTTGTTTTAGTCTGGAGCATTTGCTAATTTCCCAACACCATTGTTCTGTGGATGTTCACACCTTTTTACAACATTAAGAAGGGATTTCTTGATTGAGTAGTCCCCAGAGAAGTTGCTCATTCTTGTCTAGAATGGTCAACACGAGTGGTAACTTCTTGAGTCCCACATAGCTTCATCCTACTCACCACATTCCGCCCCCCGCAATTTGAAACCCATAATTTTATGATTCCAACCATCTTTTCCAGGGCTGAAATTGTGTCAAATAATCCTTAATGTCTAACTCTCTCCCATAGAAGAATATGTGAATGTAGGTCAAAGACTTCATCCCAGCCACCTACTGTTATTTTTTGTCTTATGTTGTTTTTTTTCTTAACTTGTTTCTCCTGCACTTAAATTTGAAGAAAATCAGGGATTTTTGTGTATTGAAGTTGGCTACTGTTTCCCTAGTTCTAAGCTGCTCAATGCATGCATGTGTTTGATCTTTGATTTTGTTCTACTATTTCTAGTACAGGCCACAATACTGGAAAAAAAAAATCTGATCTCCTAAACAGCAAGTTCTTTTATCCTTTCTCTGCTGGATGCTGAAAAACTTATACTACTACAAAAATTTCTGCTCTGCAAAAAACTTGTTCTAAATTCAGCGACCAGTCAAGCACAGGTGCAAAAACCTTCCCAGTTCTTACCCCATGTTACAATTCAAAGGTTCTCTCTCTGCATTATCCAGCTGTGTATCTCAATCTCTAAGGCATTTTATTCTTTCATCTTTCCCCAAGGGTATTCAGTGTGCAGCCCAAATTTTTCCTTACCAAGCACAACTCTCAACCATCTGAAAACTGCCTGAACTTTTTGTCATATCATAATCATATCACTCAGAGATCTTTCCTTCTGCAGAGGGGGGAAAACAACGACCAATAAACAAAATGACCACCATT
This sequence comes from Eonycteris spelaea, assembly GCA_003508835.1. NCBI lineage: Eukaryota > Metazoa > Chordata > Mammalia > Chiroptera > Pteropodidae > Eonycteris > Eonycteris spelaea. Next base: position 5,245,435 of record PUFA01000104.1, read on the forward strand.
CATTTTGCATTTTTATTAGATAACATGAGCACCGTTTTTTCCAATATTCTTGCATGAAGTCCATTTCTAACACTATGAGCCTAAAGTTCCTGAATTGCGCTTGAAGCATCTTTTTTTGACATTATGTTCCCCTAAGTAGGTCCAATGGAAATGACCACCATCTTACACAGAGAGGGGATATTCACTGAAATCTCTACTTGTTCTGGCTGGCTTTTTCCAGAGCACTGTTCCAAACAGTTTAGAAGCTCTACTTGCCTAGAATTAAAAGTATACTTCGATTCCAGCAAGGCAGACAACATGCACAGTTCAGCGAGCAAAGATAGTGAACATTCACCTATGGACTTAACATTTTAAAAGTTTAAGATTAGAATTATATACAACTTTAAACAATTATGCCAACACATGAATTCCAAAGGATGTTTTAGTAATAATAATAATAATAATAATAATAATAATAATAATAATAATAATATATGGTGGCATTGTGTGCCAAAACTGCTTAAGTAGCTTATATTTATTAGCTCATTTAATCTTCACAACATCTTATGAGTTCAATATCATCATTTATCTAGATTTAGAGTGGAAACTGGAGGGAGGGGGGAAATGTAAAGAAGTAAGGGAAGACGATAAGAAGGGAGGAAGGTGGGAGGAAGGGAAAAAGAGAAGGAAGGAGGGAAATTTTTTTAAAAAAATTCTATAGGTACAATGGAAGACAGACAGTTATATGTTCAGATGAGGGTGTGTATCAGCCGGAAAGAAATAATAAGTAGGACTAATCATGTAGGAAAGTGACTCTACAGCTGAACCCAGTGACTATTTTTGTTTTATATTATATGGATCTCTGAGGCTGAACAAAAGTCAGTACTGCAATGCCTCTTTTGCCTTTTCTTTGAGGACAGAGTAAGTGATTCATTGAACCAACAAAAAGTACTTTCTATGAGCCATGCATGAAACAGTGAAAAAGGATACAATCTCTTCTTTAATTGTATTTATAGTTCAGTTCAGCCATGGAGTGGGAAATATGAATTATTTATAATGTTCCAGCACCCTGTTATGTTCTTTACATGTATTTTCTTCATTTAATTTTAAAAATAACCCTATAGTACTAATGCTGTTATTACACCATTTTAAAGATGAGAAAAACGGGGCTTAGAGGCCACAGTCCTCAACTCTTCCTGCATGTTAGGGTCACCAAAGTGCTCTGTTGAGGCCAGATCCCAACCCCAGAGGTTATGATTTATTGGATCTGGAAGGAATACTAATGATGAATACATATTTTAAACTCCTAGGTAATTCCAATATGCAGACAATTTTGAAAACTTTTAGATTATGTTGAATTTATTATTTACCCAATGTTTCTTTGCTAGTAAGTGGTACACCAGGACTCATTTCACATCTGGTACCCCTGATTCCTTCCTATGTCTTTATGCTAACATCAAAAGCATCAAGAATGGAGCAATATAGGTGTTCACTGAAAAAAGTTCCTATTATTGGTCTAAAGAAGCTTAGGAGAATGGTATTGAAAGACATGTTAGACATCACGATGATATATTTCTGCTAGTTTTTATGAGAAGTTTTGAAATAAGGCTTCATTTTATTTATCTCTACATAGTAATCTGCTTCCTTAGTGTCAAGGAAACTCCTGACACAAGAGACAAATGTACGACATGTTACTCTACGTTCACCGCTCCCTCTTCAACCAGATACTATGCTTTCGTACACTCAACATCCTCTTTCATTCTTGAGTACTAAGTGAAAATTTCCAAATTACAAATTTTTGAGTGATTTTCAAGAAACCCTTGATTAGAATATTTTATAGCAATCAAACAGGAATATTATATGGGTTCTAAGGTGGATATTAAAAAATATATCTCTTTACAGGAATACATTTGTAAATATCAGGACATAACACTATTTTGGTATATAAGAGTAAGGTTGATCTTAATGAGACTTACAGAAGCAAACCACCAAAAAAGGGTAGTGGTCATTTTAAACAATGCCACTTTTACTGACTCTTAATTTTTTCCAGTAAATTTGGTAAAGATTTTGATTGCACCTCATTTTCTCATTAGCCACAACATTAATAAATCTTAATGACTAATACAATTTAGGAAGTCAAGATAGTCAACAGTAGACCTTCTAAATCATTATGTTAGTCTCTTCACTAAGGGGAGTCAAAATTCATTTTGTGTGTGAACTCTGAGGCAGAGCTGCCTTGTTGTTTTAAAAGATGGTTAAAGACATATTTATTTCAATCAATTTTCAATATGTCTCCTCAATCCTAAATTCTCATCCTCTCCAATTTCACCTTATTTTCCATAATAACATAAGAATTATAAATAGTTTGATTATCTTTTTTATCATTTTATTTTTAATATATATCATGTTACTCTTCAGTGGATTACTAATAAAGAGTTTTCTTATTTTTAATGTATTTATTTAAAATATTGAAATAATATTTTGAAGAGTATACTTAGTTATGGCAAATAGGACATACAATTGATGTCCTCTTCGCCACTACACCACAGCAAATGAGACAAGGAGTAAAACAAGGTGTAAAATCACAAGAACAAAGAGAACAGAAGAGAACGTAACTACAGACACGAGATTCCAACAAATCTTTGGAAGATTGAAAGGAGATACAAGAATGGGATGAATTTTAGCTAGAAGAGTCGGGGAAAGCTACAACTAAGTCCTTAAAAGGGAGAAATCAAAACAAATAAATAAACAAATGAAAAAAAAAATTGTAGAACTCCAGAACTTAAAGTTCCCAGACTGAAGATGTAAGGTGTAGGCTGAAATGGAGGTGGTAGTAAAAAAGTCTACACACAGAGAGGATGAATAAATGGTGCCATGCCCTTGCCACTTTGCTAGAAAACACACCACTCCACTCCCAGGAAATGCAGTCCTTAATCTCAGTAGAAACTGTAGAGGGACTTTAAAAGAGAGGCAAGGGAAAAGCAGGGGGTCTAAGTGGGGTACTGGGCTGAAAAATGAGGAATTAATTGAAAGTCTAAATAGCCACAGTCTGTTCACTGCAGAGAACCACTTCCCAGAACATTGGGATCCAGGCAAATATTTACTAGAGACAGAGCCAGCTTCAAGGGTTTGCAGTTTCTGCAGTCTTATAGGCTCATACGCTTAAAAGGACTACACTTTAGTTTAATGTTCTGCTATTGCTGTCTTGAGATTTTTTTTTAACAAGTTGCTCTGCATTTCCAGTTTGCATTGCACCTCAAAAATGATGGAAGATTGACCAGATGTCTATTTTCTAAAAAGGAATGACCAAAGAGAAAAGACCCCCAGATACTGGCAAACGTGACTATGAATACTGAGAGTCTAATCAGTTCTTTCATGCCTCATTCTTAAATGTAAATGAACATCTAAAAATTAACAGCCATTTGAGAAACCTTATTACACAGAAGAAGAAAAGCAAAGAAAAACATAAAAATGAAGTCAAAGAAAAAATAATACAGAGAAAAGAGGAAGACACTCTCATGCAACAAAACTATAATTAGTAACTCCATAAGCTATGATATTACATAAACAAAACAAGAAGTTGATAATAAAATAAATATTCAGCAAACAATGGGCTCTTTCAAGTTAAAATATTATAACTGGAGTTATAAATTTAATAAAATCATTGAAAATAAATTGAAGAAATCAGTAAGAAGTTAATGATACAATAGAAAATGGGAGGAGATTGAAAAAAATTAGAAGAATATTCCAGAAAATCTAACAACCAACACATAGCATAATTATCAGGGAAGAAAGAAATGAGAGAATATTTTAAAGATATAGTACAAGGATATTTTTCACAACTAAAACACATCTATAAACACAAAGATTTATTGAGTACTAGCATAGAAAAAGAAAAAAAATACAAACAAAAATCAAGGATAAGGAGAAAATTCTAAAAGCTTCCAGTGAGAAAAGGTATTTGAAATGTTAAGACTGAGAATGAGGATGACATCATACTTGGCAATAACAACACCAAAGACTAGACAACAGAGCAAGAATGTCTTCACTATTCTGAGAACAACCTGAAGTTGTGTAAACAGACTTGGATAAAAATTAAAGATATTTATGCAAAATATTTAGTCTCTCTGTTTCATTTAATAAAAGTATCAGGAGAATGTAATTCAAAAAAATGAAGTGATTTTTGTAAAAGGAGAGAACATAGGATTCTACATAAGTTGTATGCCCATAAAGCTGGCCCTGTCTCTAGTAGACGTTTGCCACGCCTCTGGTACAGGGGAGGGATAAAAGGAATACCAAAGTTGAGAGTTCTGGTGTAGACAGCAAACATCCCTTTTGGCAATAAAAGATCCAAGGAGTCTGAGAACACCAGCAGGAAAAGAATTGAACTGATAGAGTACTAGATGAATTTAAGCATCGTAAAATTAGATTGTTAATATTGTAAAAATCTGTTGGAATATTTGGACAAGTAAAGCATGATGCTCATAGAAAATCAATATAAGAGGTTAACTGTTAAATCTAGGAAAATAAAATATAAAAAAAAAAATACATGTATATGTTATTCATGTATATATCATATAATATATATGCCATTTGGTCCAGTAGTGAATATCTACTATATAAACACTGAATATTGACTTACTGAAACATTGTAAATGGGGGGGGGGGGGAGAAAACAGAGATGTCAAAGAAAGCTAAATATTGTAAAATCGTTAATAAATATTTAAAACTAATAAATGGAGAAATATCCATATATAACTTGAAATAGAAAGATAAATAATAATAGAAGAAGCATAAATCATTAGAATCTCTAAAATAAGGGACTGGTATATTATTAAATAATATAGCATAGATAGATGTTTTTTGTTTAAATCCTGTTTTTAAATTATGTGAGCTTCAAATTATGTGCATAAGTTCCTTTAATGAATAAAATTTTTTAACATAATTTGAAATATTAATCTCTACAAACTATCAAGGTACTAAATTGCTTCCTGAGATTCAAATTAAACCAAATTTTAGGAAATCAATTAATAAATGACTTTGCATTAAAGGGTGGTATCTTCAGAGACTACATTGTTATATGTTTATCAGAGAGCATAGTGAACCTACTAACAGGTAAAGTGAATATTCTCTAAGTAAAGAAAAAATAGTAACAAAACTGAATAGTCAATGAATGTTCATGACTGCAATATATAACACATGTGCCCTGGAAATATAAGATTTACCTAAAACTAGAATAATAACAATACCAAGATAGCAACCATAATCATATACACTTTAGTTTTCAAAGAAAAGCCACATTTGTTATTTTAGTATTTCAAATGCAATACAAAATGTATTTCTTTTTGAAAAGTGAGCTGATAATGTGGCAATATTTCAAATGAACAGAGCCAAAGATAGTAACATTCTTTTTTTTGCTTCAATTATATGGGTGTTTCAAGTCAAAGGACTTCTATAGTCTAAATTATTTGGATAATTTATTTACATATACAAATGTGTTTATCAAGAACAAAAACAACCTGAAGAACCTGAACAAAAAATAAAAATTAAATTAATTTATGAGATGAAAGCCCTCTGTTTTGCTGAATTATTCACTTTCCTGTTAACTTGAATCCTAAATTATCAATCTCCTCCACATCTACAAAAATCTTCAATACAATCTTTAGCCACTTCAATAATATTTTGTGCATCTTCCTAAAAAATGATATAACACTACTTCACTTTCAGTTACAGCATTTGGAAAGTCTTTACCACTTGATGTCTGTCATCTTCTGTAGGCTTCATTTGCACACAATAAAGTGAGACATTTCATATTTTCAAAGGGAAACTTAACCAAAGAACTAGAGTGGAATGAAATTCTTTCTTTTCAATTTCCCATTTCAGTCTCTGTCATAAAAGTCTGGTGGCTCATTCTGCACTTTGCTGTGCTCCGCCTGATGACATCAAGCTGTTTAGCAATATGCAAATCAAATTCCCCTCAGGACTGTGTTTTCCTGCACTTGCTTCAAGAAACAGCAATTAAAGTTTAGTGTAAAGCCTTGCCATTCAAATGTCAGTAAATTCATATTTTTTTTTCCTCACATACTTCTGGATGTGTTTTGAAACCATAATAAATTTCATTTATAAGAAAATTATTAAAAATTCCAGCTACAAAACTCAAGAGGGAGGAAATCCTGACTCCATTTTAAATTTTTTTAAAAAATGAATTCAACTTTTTTTTGTTTTAAAATTTATCAAACTCATATACTTAGTTACTGAAGTTCTCCTCACTAGTCACTCAGCACCATCAACAAAATAATTAAATAGAAATGAAAAGTTCTAGTGATAGGACTCACTCCCCATAGCACCTGAACACAGCCTTTAATGTGTGGTTTTAGATTCCAAAACTTTTGTCAAGGTACAAGACAGGAAAAATTTAGAAAATGAATATCTACTGAGAACACCTTCTTCCCCACCATAAGCTTCCACCATAAGCTTGCAAACTAAAACCTCAAAACTAAGGATAGGCAAGAACAGAAAGTATCAATAAACTGATCCGTGCGTGAATGTACTAAAGGTTGTTTAAGTCCCACAGAAGTATCTTAACGATGACATCATGAAGAGTGACAAATTGTATCTAGCCATATCTGCCTTGTATAGCTTCAGAACATCTCTGCGCACAGCCAAGAATGGTAGAGGCAAGACAGAGAATAGCGGTCATGGAGGAGCTTCACAAATATGAGAAGAGCCCACCACATGCCAAGTAATATAAACTACACAATCGAAGACCAAAATGAACAGTACAGTATCTTAAAATGAGTTGTTCATATTTATCAAAATCTAGCAGCATTGCTTAACTATGATATAAACAGGAATGGTTACATCAACTTCATAAGTCAAATATAATAAGAAAGTGGTGTTTTTACCATTTACTTGCCATTGAAACAGATTTAAATTAGGGATATAAAATTGATGATCCTATGCAGTGTCTAAAAATTACTGTACGATTATTGTTTTATTTTTGAACCAAGTATTTTTAAACATACTTGGGAAGATAACTGTGGATATAATAGGCCAGAAAACCTCCCCCAACACACACAGAAAGAGTAAACATATATGTCTAAACCACAGTAGTTACTATCAATGAAAATACAAATTGAAAATATATTGAAATAGACCAAACTACATGCAGACACACACATGAGCACGCACGCACACACATACACACTCTCCGTGTGAGGGTACATAACTCCAATACTGAAAAGTTTAATACTGAGGAACCATGAAATAGATCATCTTAATTTTTTTTTCTAAAAGGTATTAATATAGATTACTTATATTCAGTTAATGTCAAGTATTAGTCCACAAAAAGGAGCACTGAGTTTTTGAAAACGCACATAAAACGGCATATTTTGGGGCCATGTGACTCCTGATGAAATTAATTGAGAGAGACCTAATGGATCTCTTTTCTTTCATACTCTACTACATCCTCGTATGGTACCACTCCATTCTAACACAGAGCCACTACAATTGTGGGGAACTGGGAATTAATGCTACTACTTATAGCAAGTGACCTCAGACAAATCATTTAATCTCTCTTAACTTCTGATAAATAGGAATACTATAATTCTGTTATGTATAGTCTCATTCGGGATAGAATTAAATGTAAATGGTGAAACATGTTTCATAAAGCGCATCATCAAGTAGGTGATGAAAAAATTCATTGAGTTTAAACCTATTCTACCTTCCCATGAAATTCAAAGGTAAAGCGAGAAGGTAACATTACCAGATTCAACAATAGACTAATTATAGTGAGGCAATCAAGTAGTAGTCTTCACTATAATGTTTATCATATTTTAAAAAGATTTGTTACTGCTTTCAATTAATGAGGAAACATAAAATGCTCTTACTTGGAAAATTAATAGCCAATAAATAGTATTCAAAAACCATACATGCTATAAAAATTTAGAAAAAAAAAAACCTTTAAGTTTGAAATGGAATAATTAAAGCTACTGCAGTATAATAATCACCAACTTTAGAGCATTTTATGAATTCCAAATGTAGGCTCTACCACTAACCATAGGTGCCCAGACTAAAATTCTGATTTTTAAAAATTCTTCCATATAGATCATTTATATGAGTCTATAAATTTGGCAGCTAAAGTGGTTTCTATGTGTCTACATGTGACATTTCTCAAAACTTTTTAATGAGTTCTTTCATTTTGTTACTTCACAAGGAAACCAAATAGAGACCAAAGATAAGTATTAGCAGATGGTGTGAGTGCAGAGAAGCTAAGGAGCAGAAAAAGCTTTTCTTGAATTAATCAAGTTCTGTCAGAAGATGAGAAAAATGTTTCATTTATTTCCAACTAAGAATTCATCCTTTGAGGATACTGAATCTAGAGTGTGACCTTTTGGCTGAGATTTTCTTCAATTTGCCTTTTATCAGCCTTCAAACATTAGTTATTATTCTTTTCCATGTGAGATATCATTAAGTTGGAAGCTATATTGACTACTATAAATACTCTTTAGTTTTATTAACTGTTAATATTTACGAAAATTCAATGTGTGGCAAGTCTGTATTTACTGGAAAAAAAAATAGAGTTCTAATTTTATACAAAACCTTAATCTACTGCACTCTCAAAATCATTTCAAAAATACAATAGATAAAAATGCCACTGTTATACTCTGTGTGAGCATTTTCAGGAGTTGGTGTGTTATTAAATTTTAATTTGGGAACATAATTCAAAATGACACTCTTTTCTATTAACTTTCGGGGAAAATGAGTCCATAAATACAAAAAAAAAAACCCAAAAAACAAAAAACAAACAAAAAAACAACGAACTGATTTACCCATAAAAATCAGATGTGCTAAATACAAATCCCTCTGGATTAAAAAAGTCTCCATGGAGTCAGGAGAGATAAGAAGACTTGGTAAAATGCACCTCCACAAGCGACCTTTTCCCTGTCCCTCGCTGTGCAGGAGGGACTTCTTGATTGGTAACCTGTTCGGTCTCCATCTCTAGAGAAGAGCTCTCCATTTAAGGTTATAGGAAAAGTCAAACTCTACAAAAAGTCCTGCTTTTATGTGAATATCTGTCTCTAATATGTGGGAGCAACTCTCTGGAAAGAAAGCTTGACTTGGAGCATTCTACAAGCAAACAAATGAACAAACCATTCAGCTAATTAAACGCCACAGTTATATGTTCGTCACAGGCCTATTCAGAGAAATCTAATCTTAGGAGAGTTCATCAGCTCTGGCCCTGAAATCATATCACACTGCGTATGTTAGAATTTTCATTTGACCTTCTGTTGACTGTGTTACATAATCACTATGTACCATTCCTTCCTGTTTTTATTTGTAAGATAACTACAGTGATATAATGCAGCCAATAAAATTATTATGAGAATTGAGAAAATGCATGTAAAGTGCTTAATGTAGCATATTTCCCATGGTAAATACCCAATATTAGCTATATTTTAATATTTAATATTTTAATATTAATATCTTATATTATAATCTTATCGTTATAGTTGAACATTGTAAAAATTCCTTTTAAAATATTTTCAGTAATATATACACGCTCCCTGACATAAGAAATATCACTATCCCTCTGTCTCAGACTTAGAAAGGTGAAATTTAGGTGTGTAGTCTTTCCCTCACTGATCTTATTACAGAAAATTTACTTAATGGAGTCCTTCTATGAATCACTTTTTTCTCCTGTAAATTAGGAAGACTGACTTCTCATATTTTACCTTGGCTGTCATGAAGCACAATCCTGTCATAAAAGATGTTGTAGAACTAAACCTGAAATCTGTATTACTAGAAAGAAAGAACAGAAAAAAAGTAATTTTAACATTGCTAGAAATGAATAATTTTATATTCTAAAAGAAGACTTTTTACCAAAAGCTAAAATATGACTGCAATATGGCAATTCCTGAAAAAGAACATTGAATATCTTATCAAATATGTATAGCTACATATATTCACCACTTAAAATTTTGATCAAATATTTGTATAATGACAAGTAACACTAAAAGTAATATGTATCATTAAATGTATGAAATAGTATATTTATGTAAATAAAAAATAGGGTGGCTAATTATATAGTTTTACTATTAAATTGTATAGAATAATATACATATGTATGTATATATATATGTATATATACATATATAAACACATACATATTAATGACAAGTTTTCATGAAACCTTGTTACCAAAGTAATGCAGTTTGAGAGTGTTCTTCCAACACTTAGAAAGTATCAGTTCCAGAAACATTAATTATACTTTAGATTTTTCATTAGTGTGTTAGTTTGTTAGTGCAACCATCACAAAATATTGCAAAAGTGGCTAATCAACAGAAATTTATTTTCTCATGGTTCTAGAGGCTGACGGTGTCAGAGGGTTAGTTCTTTCTGAAGCCTCTCTCCCTGAATTGTAGGTGGCTATCTCTTCCCTGTGTCCTCATGTGCTCCTCCCTCTGTCCTTGTCTGTAGTAATTTTTCTCTTTTTTATAAGGACATTAGTCATATTGGATTAGGACCCACCCTAATGACCTCATTTTTTTTTTTAACTTCATTACCTCTTTTAAAACCCTATCTCTAAATACAGTTAAATTCTGACCTACTGGGAGTTAGAACTTCCACATGTGCAAGTTTGGAGGAGATACTGTTTAGCCCATAACAATTATTTAATTCATGAAAAATAGTGGTTTAATTCCTCATAGTTAAATTCCATTCTGCATTTTATACCTTTTTTCCTTTTTAAGATTCAGTTTTGCTTTAATTTTTCATGACATCCACATGATGACATTATTTCTTGGATCATAGCCAATTATTTTGAGACAGGTCAACCTTTCATGAAATTTTATTTTATAGAAATGGACTTGACTTGTCACTTTCTCTCTGCTCTATTAGAAATATACTTAATTTAACTATAAGCCAATTTTTGTTTCTATAATGGAATCTATGACAACCTTCAAAAAATTTAATTTTCTGAACACGATAAGCATTCTTAGATACCTTTAAGTTTTAAAATGATTGGCAAAGGATGGTATTTCATGTGTCCCTATATTATAATTTTCTATTTCATTAGATATATGATTATGGCTGGAATCATTTGTATGCCAATCATGAGCTTAAATGCCTAATTTTTAAATTTTGTGCATATTCTTTGTAAGAAGAAGTTCAAGAAGAATGTAAAAAGGTCATCAGTGAAAAAAAAAAATCTCCAAAATGATATTCCCACTGCTAATGCATAACACAGAAAGAATAACAATATAGTGACTATATTCTTACAGAATGGTTGCAAAATTATACCAGGATAAAGGTTGCAAGAAAATGCTATAATCTGTGTAGTTCTATTATTTACATTGTTTTAGAGAGCAATTGTTTAAACACTGAAAACAGTAAAAACAATTAAAAAGAACAGTCGATCAAGTGTTTGTGGGGAGGTATGTTATGGTATTTTCTAGAAAATTTTGAAATAAACTCATTTTATTTTGTTTATGTTAATCAGTATAGAAATGCTCATTCTTACTTCTTACTCATCCATTCAGTTGTTCACTCAAAAAATATATATTGGGCACCAAATCGTTGCCAAATTCATCGCAAGAGATACCTAATTTGGTGAGCAAAACTGTCTTTATTCAAAAAGCCTATTATCTAGTAAGAATAGAGAGGCACTAATCGAATACCAAATAAAAAATAAATAAAAACCATAAAAATTACAAATATGGTAAGTACTACGAGTAAGAGTTTTGTGGCACTACAGAAAGTATAAAACAAAACAAAACAAAACAAAAACGTTGGGCTGTGTAGATAATTATGCTAGGCATCCTTAAGGAAGTGGTCTTCGAATTGAGATTTGCAGATTGTGTTTTCTAGGTTTAAAAAAAAATGGTTAAAATTTTTCTCCAAAGAAGAAATAGAATAAAGGAAAAGCTTATGACTCCAGCCACTCGATGATTAGAAACACAAAGAAGGTTGCTGTGTCTTAAGCAGAGTAAAGAAAGGGGATAATTAGATGAGCCAGAAATAGCCACATATTTACTACCATGTAGGCTACATTAAAGATTTAGATGATTAAAAACAATAGGAAACAATGCAGGTGCTTTATGAACTGACATAATCAGATTGTTGGTTTATAAAAAATCATTCTGAAAGAAGCAAGATTGTAGAACAATTTAAGAGATAAGAAGTTGATTCTGGAAATGAACTTTAAGAGAATTAGACAGACTCTAGATAATTTAGGAGGTAAAATTCACATGGTGTTGGAGTTTGGCTATGCAATAAGTGTGACTGAAATGTCAGAGTTTACTCCCAGGTTTTTTTGGCCACTGAATACAGTGTGGTTTTATTGTATGCAAGAAGAACATTTTATTATGATGAAAAGGCAGAGAAATTCTAAATATGTGCACAACTAATAACAGAGCTTCCCAATTTATAACACTAAATTTTAGCTGAAAGGAGAAAAGAGAAATTCACAATGGTAAGAAAGGTAGAAAATATCACACTGCCTTTTCAATAATTGAACAAGGAGACAAAAATCAGTAACAATAGACAGTTTGCAAAAGAAGATAATCTCTGAGGTGAGAAGGGCATTTTTGGTGTAGTGATGTGGGAAGGAACGAGCATAGGACTTCTTTAAATAATTTAGTGATAATCTGATTATCTAAAAGATCTCTTCGCATTTTATTTTCTGTATTTTAATCTTCTGATATTTTTGTATATTTAAGATTGAAGTCAACTCTAAAAATTCCTGGAATTACAAAATAACACTAGTTATTTCAGGAGATTAGGAACCAAAAAATTAAACTGGCAAATCAGCCTCAAAACCACACTAAAGAAATCACCTGAAAAAGCTTAAAAAGAAAATGTACCTTACCAAATCAATGTGTCTCTAGGAGAATCTCTTCAAAAAGCTAATATTTGAAAAAAAAGATCTGAATGAAACATGGGACAAATGATTTTTAGTGTAATAATGTTTCAACCAAGCAATTAGAAAAGACCACTAGCACTTAAAAAAATACTACTAGGGGTGGGGAGCAGCACTGTGAGAAAGGACACTGATCCTTAATATGAACCAGAAAATACGTCAGTGTATGCAGTAAACTGGGTAGATTATGTCAAGAACTGTACAAACATAAGAGACATAAAGAAATCCAAAGTGTCTGGTCAGATATTCTTTCTTGAAAGGCAAAAAGGATTAATTAGCCTTCACCATGACTTAGGAAAAATATCCTTCAATACTATCAATTCATCTCTCTTGATGCAAAATAATTCCCAAATCCTGCTGACTGATCAGCTTTCTCTAGAATCATAAATGTGAGAAAGCAGATATTGTGCATTCTAAACAATCCAGTCACTAAAAAGCATTATCTGTCTATTTTGGGCATTTAACAAATTGGTATTCTGTTTTAAGTATCAGTCTCACATAAATTATGCTAACAGTGATCTTTCTTTGTGTGACTGCACATATAGGAATACTCCCAATTAATTTTATGGACTTATACAAGTGAAAATGGAGACCCTGGACCTTAAAAATATTAACAAGAGATGCCAACTCAAGAGATGTATCTCGGTAGCCAGGTTTTCTTGATGACATCCTGATGATTCAACACACACCTCCCTTAAAATGTCAACAGGCAAATATCTATGAACTAATATAAATGAATAGCATGAATCATCAAGAAATATTCAAGAATACAAATACACAAATGGCCAAAATTAACCTAGATTTTCAAAGAGATAAGTGGGGCGTATATAGGCAAGGAGTGAAAATGAAACACAATCCCTATTTTTATGTCATCTTCTTCCCTGAAGAAATCATTTTTCAGATTGAAGTATATAGAAAAAATACTTAAAACAGCAAGTGGAAGAGAGTGTCAAGGTCTTTTTAAAACAAGTTAACTTTTAAGGGCTTAATGAATTATATCTCAGGGTACTGAGAAAACGTTCAAATCTCTGAAATGTTATCAGTAGTTTTTTGAAAGTTTATGGAAACACAAAGAGGAGCAAGAAGACCTAATGGAAAACTTCAATTAAAATGATAGGATGCTAAAAAATGCACAGTGCAAGAATGAAATAAGTTGGGAAAAGAAATTCATTGAAGGAGAAACTTGTCGATACATAAAAAAAATTAATGAATATTAAAAACTATCAATTGCTAAATCGAGTATTTAAGAAATATATTGTCTTCTAGTTCATTGTTACTAGACTTGAATATTGAGAAAATATTCCAAATTTATCATATCGGCAAGATGCTCAACAAATTCTATTTTCCCAACTCACACTCCTTTGTGAGTTGAGCAAGCCCATTCAACACCTGTCTTATTATAATTTAAATTGCTGAGTAACTGCTATATTTAAAGAGAAAGTGTAGATTTGAATTTTCAAGTATTTGGGCATTTTACATAGTATTCTCATTGTCAATTGTTATGTACATCAGTGTTACCAGAGCCTGGTTAATGAGAATCCATCTTGGGAAGCATATCTACTTTCATTTATGTTCAGAAAAGAAAGAAAAATCTGCGCCTATGATGCTGAGTACTAAAGTTAAAACCAAGATGAATTCCCCCAGATAAGTAATTATCTTATTATGCTATGGGCATTCACTCATCCGACTTTCCCTTTTGAACTTCAACTATGCCTGTTGAAGATTAACTTCTGACAGACAGCATCAACTATTTACAGCCTTATAAGATTCTTTAAATTGAGGCCTTTAAAATAAACATAAGATGAGCCTATTTATTTGATAGGTGAAGAAAAAAATAATAGGAGTGGTTCCAATTCTTCTATTCCCATATCTTTAATGTTAGAGTAAAAAATACATTGCTCTGGCTTGCTTTGCTGTCAGATAGATACGGCTTACTGTACCACTACTTACTGCCTCTCTCCCATCCCAGAGAGAGCTGGACGATCAGAGCTAGAGCTCAAATCTCCATACACTGAGGATGGCTTAAGGCAAATAGCAGCAGTGTAGATTCAGAAATTTATAGTGACTCTCCAAACTTTTTTCCACTGCTTCAGAACTGATTTTTTTACTGGACCTTCTTCACCAAGGCAGCTATTCAATGTGTGTGTGTGTGTGTGTGTGTGTGTGTGTGTGTGTGTGTGTGTGTGTAAGAGAGACAGAGAAAGATCAGAGTGGGGCATAGAGATGTGAAGGTAGTTCAGAATAGAAGAGCTTTTCTGAATTGGCTTAGGTCCTTCCAAATACAAGATTACAAGATAGAAGTCTCAATGCTGTGAGCTCAAATACTTGATCTTCCACTACTTAAGCTCAATATTAGTATAAACTTAGTGTCCTTTTATATAAATGAAAGAAATATCCAATATAAAGTACTTTATCATTTTCCCAAATCCTGATATTAAATAAGCACAAGAAAAATTTTAAGTTTCTACATTTCTAATTACAATTGAAATTTGTGCAGTTGGGTAAATTGACTACTTAACTGACCATACTTAAATGTTGATATAAAATCACTGCCTATTTCGATGTTAGTAGAGAGTGGCAGAGCCTCATCTTCTCCTATTTCATTATTGACTTGCATGAAAATTCAAGGCAAACTCAAAATATGTGTGAGTTATATGAATTTAGGATGCATGATGACAGAATTACGCTCCAAGATCTTGACAGGCTCAAATAATTGGCTAAATTTAATAAGACAGATTTAATCAAAATAATTATAAGATTACAAAAGGGATATCTTATGTCAAAAAATTCTAATTGTACATAAATGATTGAAAAGAAATGCGGCTTAGTAACAAAAAGTATGGTAGAAAGTAGTAAAACAGCTGAAGGTATTGATATTCAATTGATATTCTATGCATACTAAATATTAGTGTTATGAGATAAATGCAGAAGCAAATTTCATCACTTCATTGATTAACAATAAATATCTATAACTTAATACCTATTATGGTTAAACTATACGTAGGTTGCTTGTTTTCTTTAGTTATACTATCTTTTTAAAAATATTTAAGACAAAAGGAAACCCATTTAGATGAGTATTATCAATTAATAAGATGATAAGGCTCAGAAAATGTTATGAAAATGTTGAAAATCTCCATTTTTATCTTAAATGCAGGATTTTTTGTGGATAAATACCAATTTTGTACCACTATAAAAGGGACTATTGAGTAAAAGCTGCAAAGAAACGGATTTTAACTTCTTGTAAAACATTGGTGAGTAAATATTTGTAGAATGCTTCTTATGTGCCAGGCACTTTGTAATTGAATCTCAGAACAGTTATTACTTTGTTTATTTGACACAGAGAGTGAGTGCTCAATTTAGCTTTCAAACTGAGATTTGACCATATCCAAAGTCTTCGTTAATTCCAATTAACCTTTTTTTTTATCAGAGAAAGTTTTTCTAACTCTCACGTAACTCTCACTCTCACAGGTGAAATGAGCCAGCTGAAAAGGTAATATGTTTCCGAATGCTGAAAATGTTCAATCATGGAGTGAAACACCATTTTCTATTTAATAAATCCTACTAAAAAAGCCTTTCTCCTAATTCAGCGTCTTTATAAATGAAGTTTTTATGTTAGTGTGTTCAAAGCCTCTTCCTAGTTCTTTGAAGATTTTATGAATCTGTCATAACTAAATAAAGAATTCCACTTAACCAGGGCAGGTATCCAGAGTCAAAGCCTACAATCATTTTATTTACCGCTAACAAAGTAGGCATTAAGAAAACACCAGAAATTTAAGCTCGTACACTTCAGAACTTTGGTCAGAGAAATCTGTAGTTCATGACACACATACATACATGCACACATGCACACACATACACATATGTGCATGTGTATGTATCCACTAAAATGTCTTGATGCTTTCAAATTTTAGATGATAACAATTACAATGCTTGTAGAGTATTTAATATGTGCTAGGCACTATAATTATACTTATTATGTTAATGTATTTAAATTCATAATAATGCTATGAGGCAGTTTTACAGATGAAGTAACTAAAACATAGAAATATTGAATTACTTGCTCAAGGTCAAAAATGATTTAAACCAACCAGAGAATGTCCAAGAGTGATTTAAATCAAGAAGTTTTACTGCACACTAGGAGGAAGGAATTATGTTTATAAAACATGAAGGACTGAAACAGCTGAGTGAGCAATGAAAACACACATAGACCACTTAGAGAGTAAAAAATGAGGATCAAAGTGGTATGTCTGCAGAGACTTGAAGAGACAGAGCAACATATAAAGGTCTGAGTACTCTGTCTTGTAGTGCACATGAAGATCCATATAGTGTTCTAAATATGGGAATGATATTGGATTGCTCTGGTGGCAGTGGAAGTATGAACCAGAAGTGGGAATGAGGGAAAAGCTACCAGGAAGAACAGTTAGGAGGCTATGCTATTACAGTCTGCATGAGGGATTTGAGGGCCTGAATTTAAATTATTGTAGAAAACATGGAGAAAATGGGAGTTGAAGAAATTTAAGGAAGTCTGGAAGACCTGCTTGGGTAATTTAAGGAGAATGGTGCTACAACAAAATACAATGTCTGGCTTGGGTAAATTGGTGACAGTGGTACAACTAAACTGAGTTCTAAACACAAGGCAAATAATTGTGGGGAAAAAACAGAAAAGACAAACTCAGTCCTAAAGTTTGAGGTAGCTTTGTTATTCATGACAAATTTCAATATATGAATCTAGCATGCAGGGGATAGATAAAATCAGTATTTTTGAACTTGTGATTGATAATTTAAAACCATACAAGTTATTGCAAATACTCAAAGAAAGTAAATGAAAAAGAAATGGAAAGCCCTCTAACTAACATAAACTACACACCAATGCAAAACTGATGATATTATTATCAAACACTTGCACAGTGGGAATGATAGCAGAAAAAGTGACTAATTCTTGGCTTCTTTGGCAGAGTCAGTGTTGCTGTAATAATCGTAATAAAATGCAAGTCTTCACTTAACGTTGCATATTGAAACAAATGACAAACCATAATCTGGTTTGCTCAGACTCAGGCTCACCTCAGAGTTATCATGGAAGAAATTCGCACTAAATTAATATCAGTTTTAGGTCGAAAAATATCATGAGCTGTTTTAGGGCAAAAATTCACTGAATTTTTGTTCATAGCCTAAAAGAATCCCTTTTTTTTTTCACTTTACAGATCAAGCATAAGAAGAACAGATAGTTTTTCTATTAGAACTGATTTATCCCAAAGCTGTCCCCTATCACTTTAATACTTTAGACACATTTCTTTTCAATCATAATGATTAATTAGAAAATGTACAAAGTTATAGAATTGGTCTGAGACTGTACAAGCAAACAATAGCTGGAGTTTAGCCATTAAAATCTTATAGATGAAGCTGTTTATTTAAAAAATAATAACCTCTGAACTGCTTAGAAAATTCTTTGATGGATTTATATAACCGCATTTCCCACTGGTTTCCTATCTTACATAGAGCAAATATTGTGATCTTTACAGAGAACGTCCTTAGTTTCTTTCAACAATTGTGCTGACAAGAGCCCTCACTACTTGAGTTAAACAATTTCATTTGTATAGCAGAAAGTTCTTTACCAATCAATGAACAAAGTAGCTGTGCTTTATATTTTGTGTTTAGAACTATTTTACCTCAATAAGAAACTCTAAGACAAACACACAAAATGCAACGTTAGGTGAGAAATGTCTAAAGTTTAGTTGAAAAAATAAGTCTGTATATTAATACAAATGAGAGACAGGTAAAATCAATTCCATGAAAGTTCAGTGAAGAAATTTCAAAAGATAAGTGGAATATTCAGAGAAAGCTTTGTGGTGGAAATAGACATTGGGAAAGATTTGTATAATGTAAAAGAAAAGGAAAAGAAAAAAAAATCTCAAGTAACTAGATCAAAGTTTGGTACAGATGATCAGATTATAGTGGGTTTTGAAAGCCAGTCTAAGGAATTTATAGTTGACACAGTAAAATATTCTTATTTCTCAGTTTAATTTTCTGAAGATTTGTTGCATTTGTGAAGAACTTTATTTGATACCCCCTACAGAATACAGTACAAAGTCCACTCCATGGCATACGAATTCCTGAAACCTAAATTTTGTTTACCTCTAATGTACACTGTGGAGCAGTCAATTAATAATTTACTCATAACCTCACTAAATATGATACTCTCTAAACATCTTCAAGAGTTTTCCCAAGATAGTCACTCTGTGGCATATTTTCCATGAAATGTCCATTCTATATAAAAATCATACTTTCTATAAAGATTTACTTCTAATGCCACTAGAGTATAAAAATTCCTTTTCCATAAATTATAGTTATTTATTTCCTTTGATATGAGATGTATATATCCATTAATATATTTGTGTGTACATATATATGCTCACATGTACATCTAATATAGCACTTGTTAATTAAGCTCAGCAGTTTAGCTAGGGGTTCGTATGTTAATTTTCTCACCTGTATTTTAAGTTTAAAGACTCATACTATTTTTAAATTATCTTTTGTAGCCTATAAAGCTTAACACATTTTTTTTTTCATGAGAAGCACTTAAGAAATGTGTGAAACATATACAGACACACATACATATATACACAAGTATATATACATATATGTTCAAAGCAAAATTTAATTCATGAATAATCCATCTTTTTCATAATGGATTTTAAAACAAATCTATATGGACTTTATCAGTGGAAACAATTATGATGACAATGATTCAAATAAATCTACAGTGTTTCAGATAGCTAGGAGACTGCAGTTTATGTCTCCCCTCCATAGTAGAGAGTTAATACCAGGAAGTTTTTTCCCAGAAAAGTACAACATTCCCTTTGACATTTAGATCTGGTCTTGTCAACGGAATACAAATGGAATTGATATGTGTTAGTCTCTGCTTTTAGATGCAAGTGTCTTCTCTATGATCTCGTTTTTTTATTCCATAGGCTGAAAACTGAGATCAACAAAGCCTTGTGAATAGCAAAGCCAGGTCCAGAGAATATTTGCATGGAGAAAGTTTAAGCTTCACCTGGATCCTGCAAGGGAATTTGAGTGTAAATTATACTTCACTGTATAATGCTGGCTTTTCATACTGCCATATTATATACCAGTCAGTCTTGGCTAAGGGGCTACCTATGGGTGATATAATTCCCCAGGTAGTTTTGACTCCCTGTGCATGTAGGCAAAATGGTTCAAATAGTTCTTGAATAGCTTCTGTAAGAGAATCACAGGTGTAACTCTTAGAAGTAAAAGAATACAGAAACCATGAGAAGACTGCACAGAAATAGTAAAAGAGCTGAGGGCATATAAGCAAAACACTGATGCATCTGCTACATGCAATATGCGGCCAAATCATTTGGCCATAGCATGATCCATAGTCCTGGTAGTACCTAATATACTTTTTGGAGAGTCTAACCAGATATCAAGTCTTCTTTTATACCATTCTCAGAGCTATCAGGAAAAAAACAGAAATACTAACTGAAAATGATAAAAGGCACAATTTTTCCTATTCACAAACATTCATGTAGATACACATAGATATAGGTCACATGACTCTACACTAAAATTAACAAAAGTGGAACTCATTATTCAGAGATTACTTCTAGTAATAGGATCTATCCTGCGTTAGAGCCCTGGAGAGGGGAGGGTTACATTAAAACCAACAGTGATTTCAGGTGGCCCTGTTAGAATCTGGTTGAAAAATATAATTCACCCTAAAAAATTCAGACACATCAAAATTTGTAGGGCCAGATGGTTCAAAATTGTCTACAAATAAGAAGATTGGAAGGCAACCCCTATATTTATTCTGGAGAAAACCCACGTGAGTTGTGATGGGTACAACAATAGCAAGAGGAACAACAGTGAGTCTCCCCTCATATGCCAGAGACTTTTACATGGTTGTGACTTCATAAGGTTGAGGGAGACACTAAGCCAGCAGCAACAGCAGACACAGAAGGCTGGGGAGTAGGAGTAAGATCTAGAGGCAGACATCGGGATCCATGTTGGTCAGAATCCCAGTTACATCAACACAGACATTCAGAGACTTTTGGAATGATGATAATGAGACCTTTAAAAATATCATTGACAAAAATGTTCCATCAACTTTAAAAACCACGAAGATAGAGACAGAAACTTTATTCCCATGTAGTTATTTATTGACTGTGAAAACAATGTAGCAAGGCAACAGTATAACAGAAGGCAAGCAGGGTAAGAGAATCTTGACAGTGCTGATAAAAATGGCACTGGCCACAGGGGTGGCCAGAAGAAGATATCTAAGAAAAGAATACTGCTGAGAATGAATTGCCTTGCTTCAAACTGAAGAGAACAATCAGATCACAAGGGAGCATTAGATTTTTTTTCCAAGTCTTTAAATATGAGGCTTTAGACAAAGAATTAATGAGAACCAAGAACATGTGTAAACTCCCCCCCCCAAAAGTATAAAAATTATGGGGCAAAATACAGCTATACTGACTAGTTAGTAAAAAATGCCAGATGAAAATCTCTATTTTCTAACTTTCAAAATAGTGCTCTTTCGAATAAATGACACCATTCATTGTTTCCTTGATTCTGATTCTGAAGAAATGTTTTACTTAAAGGAAGCGAAAGAAAATATAAACTGGTCAAATCCAGTGGGAGAAACTTATACAAAATTTCAATGCCATAAGCTTGCATTTGTTTTTCATATTAACTTACTAGAAGGGAAAGGTAGAATATTTTTATTTTTCAAATTATGTATATTGATAAAATATACCATTTTGCCAAAGAGAAATCTAATTGCAAATTCTTAAACTAAATTGCTGTTTGCAAATATCAATATCAATATTATTTTACTCTTCCTTTCAGAACCAAATTGGAAAATAGAGCCATACATAAAAACTATTATATCATTAAAATTATTAAGACTTAATTCTCCATATTTATTTTTTAAATTTATTAGAATTCCTTTGTCATTAATTTTTTTTGTATTAATGATAAATACGTATATTTACCCAATAGTTTTAGGTTTTATTTATGTGTCTTCATGTTGTACATCCTAACAGTGTTATGCATTCATGGACTCTCCAAGATTGTTTTCCAATTCTCTTTTATAAACCTTATAACTTAATATTCAAAGGATAGATGAAGTTAACCTCTTCATGAGTTTAGCCTTCACATATAAGAAAACTAGTTTTTGAAATTAATAGTCATTTGAATGTTAAATACAATGACTAGATTTTCTTAATATACGATAACTTTCTCATATCACAGTTTTGTTAAAATTTATATATATGTATATGATGCATAAATATTTTATATATATCACTATCACTCTTCTATATTATAAAATATACAATAGAAATAGAAAAACTAAAATAATGAAAATTTGGTTAATTTTAATGATAGCAGTGTCTATAAATCAGATACTAGACAACAGGATTTTTTTTTACATACAAAGTATTTATACTCATGTGAGGCATTATGTGTAATTTGAACAGTATTCTTAGTCATAAGATTCCCTTTAATAATATTAGAAGTGAATCATAAATTATTTATGGTTACAATCAATTATTTGGTTATCTCTAGGTTGATCAAATCATCTCATCTACTCTTACTTATGCTCCTTCTTAGGCAAAGCCATGTGCTCCAATGAATACAAAATCAGGTAGTGAACAGTTATCTCAAAGAGCTTATATAACTAACTATTAAAGTTCTACTTTAAATCAACTGAGGAGAAAGTAAAATAAATGAATTAAAGATCAAAAGAAAATGATATTACACATGTGAGTGTACTGGAGAAGCTCATTTTATTAAAATTGTTTCATAAGACATCTACTCTGAATGTTTCAGTGACCCCAAGTTATATATCGGCTCACTTATTCCAAAGCATGATAGTTGAATTAAGCATGAGATTGGCCATTCGGAGATTTCTTTTTCTGATAACTTAGGCAAATCAATTTACTTTTTCTAATATAAATTTCTCCTACTATTATCCTTAATTTTATATATTCAAGAATTTGTTTAAAAAAAAAAAAACTTTCAAATCACGAAGTAGAACATGCTGCCAGCATTTTTCAATCTTGCAATACTGCTTTTTGTCCTGAGAGTTCTCAATCCATCTTTTTTCCCCATATAACCTGCATTTTGGGGATGTTTGGCAACTATCCAAAAATTTCAGAGAATTCAGATTTTATTAAACATATTGAATCCTCTAACAAGTCTTGAGGAATTCATATTTTTACTTCAGTTACAGTAAAGATATGCTTTATCCTCATCTTTATAGTCATGTTTAAAGTGTGATCCTGGAGCTGAATCTGAAGTCTACACTGGAAGTGTATTTCTCAAAAAAGTATTGCCTCCATTGTCCCTAATCTTTTTGGCACAAGGGACAGGTTCTCCTATGAGAATCTAATGCCTGATGACCTGAGGTGGAGCTGAGGCAGTGATGCTAGTTCTGGGGAGTGTATGCAAATATAGATCAAGCTTAGCTGGCTTGCCTGCCACTTACCTCCTGTTGTGAGACCTGGTTTCTAACAGATCAAGACAGTAAGGGTCTGGGGCTCTAACTAATAACGTGTGAAATACAAATGAATCACCATTTGTCTTGAAAATGTAACACTTCTGCTATTTCTGTATCCTATTTGCTACACATGGTTAAGGTATATTTGGAATGAAAATGAAGATGTGGGAGTGATTTTAGTAAAGTTTGCATATGTTAGAGCTCATAAATCTTTGTGAATTTCTCACTGTCTGAATCGCATTTGGACCAGGGTATCATCTAAGTCTTATGTAATAGGTTAGGACTATGTGACCACATAAACCTGTGAAGGTTCTGCTGGTCAAATCTTCTTTGTCACATAATTTACCTTAATACAAGACATGGCACACTTCCTCTAAATAAGTGAAAATATATATTCTTCTAGAAAATAAAGGTGTTTTAGTCAGGTAGGCTGCTATAGAAATCCAGGGGACTTAATTGACTTTTTATGTTTGCAGGTCTTTACTATGGAGCTTCTGTCCCAGAGCAGAAGACTAAAATGGGGATGTGGGATGAAAAGCTATTGTGGGAATTCCAGAGACTTTAATTGATTATTTATTGTTTCTGCTGGCTAGGAAATGTCTTCATCTAATACTTACCTTACAAAGGCAGTGGTAGAGCATAGTAGTAAAATATTATAAAATTGAATACAACTGATTAATCTTTTACAGAATTCATGAAAGATCCCCTTCTTACTTATAAGAATAATTTTTGGGGGCTTACTTAGAGTTTATAATTAGTTCAGGTAGACTTACCAATAGTATGTGCATGTACACACATATGTGTGCGTGCACACACACACACACACACACACACCTTTTCAGTTGTTGTTTTATGCTTACAAATATCATCAGGGAACACAATAAAAATGTTTAGCAAACATTCAGAGGTGAAAAAAGCCTCAAGCTGTCATTTTTATTCTATTCACTAAGAAAATTAGAATTAAACTATCCATTTGGCTCCTTTTAAGATCTTATTTTATAGTTCTTCAGAGGAAAGTTTTCCTTTGATACCTTTCATTTGTTTGAGAATTGGTGCTCGCAAAACATTTCCTTATGTTTCAAATACTATTGTTTCCTGAAGTTAATTCAGTCTTGCTTTATGTATTCACATATATGTACATTTGTAATAAATTTAACATTTTATGCACTTATTAAACTGTATTATTTTGAAAGCACATTATATTTAATATGCAATTCAATAATATTACATCTTAATGTCTGTTCTTGTGCAAAGACATGTGTATTTAATTCCAGCTTTTAATCTCATCTTTATAAATATATTTCATGATGTTCCACACATTTCTTTCTTCATTCTTCAATAAAGCACTATTAAAAAGAAAAAAAAAAAACTCCAACTGTGTCATGATAAACTAATGTATTTTGTTACACCACTGGCAATGAAACTGATTTTTCTTCACTTGTTAACTTCATTTATTGATGTCTAGCTTTCATTCGATCAGATGCAACAAATTAAAATATGAAGATCAATTAGAAAATATTTGCTAGTTCAATTGAAACTGCTATTATAGGCTAGAAAGGGAACATAAAGATATGGCTAACTAAAGTCTCATAGTGATTTTAGGACATAAGGACTTAGATCATGACTGGAGGTTGGGGGAAATATAGGTACATGAAGACAGTGTAGGTCAGTGAATCCTAACTAATAAAAAACTTTAAAATTCATGATATTTACTTCTAGTATTATAATATATAGAAGATTTTAGGGTTGTTTTTATTCTTTTTAAAGAAATGAAATCATTTGCCAACTGTACAAAGGAAGGCCTAGAGATGTAACAGATGTGTAACAGAAAGATCCATTAGGAAACCCTTTTTGAGAGGAGGCAAAATTTTACTAGTCTCTTAGGCTCTTCAGCTCAGCCTGGGAATTAAATTGACCCAAAACAGACTCATAAGAGAATAAAACACAAATATTTTCATTATAAATTTTGGTAACAGGCACTTTCACAAAGAAACAAAGTCCCCTCACCTCCCCCCCAAAAAACCGAAATGTACGTGCTTTTTATTAGTTTCAACAAAGAAAGGCAAATGTGAAAAAGTAACTAAAATATATGAGGAGCTAAAGGAAGATAAGGTTTATTTTAATGAGTCTGTTGGTACAGAATTCTCTTGGCCTCTACTCACCATCTCTGGTGATAAAAAATTTTCTTTCATTCTTGTATAGGGAAGCTATCTTTCACATGGGAGTTTTATCTTCTGCTTTCTGGAAGAAAAGGGGAAGTCTGAATGTTCTTCTTACACTTGCTGTTATCCAAGTGCTTTTGGCTGAAAACAATCATTATGTCAAAGGGGAATATTCCACCCTTCACTTTAGAAAGACACTTTAGAGAAGGTAAAATAAAAATAAAAAAATAAAAAAAACTGGGGGTCTGCCTTAAATGCAGATTTAAGACAGGAGAAACATGGTACAAGATGCAACTGTAGATGTGGTTATTGCTTAACATATGAAGGTGACTTAGAGTTGATGTAATAAACAATTAAAAAGATTTAATTCAAGTAAAAGAGGTTGGTTGCTGCACTACCAGTTAAGATATGGAACAGAGAAACAGAGAACCACTACTTGTAACATGTGTGTTGCCTTGTAATTCTACCTTTAAGCTATGGGTAAGAAAACTATGTAGATTTATAGAAGTTATAAGATTATCAACTAGCCATTTCAGTAAAAAAACAGACACTGAAATTCTTTTTACCACATAAGGAATTCAATAAAATTTTATCCTTCTAGACTTAGTAAGAATGGCAAAATCATGCCTTATCATATAGTCATGTCCCTTAATATCTAACAAAATAAAGAAACACTATAAATGCTGGCAAAAATTTAAATTGACCCAAAACAGACTAATAAGAGAATGAAACACAAATATTTTAATTATAAATTTTGGTAAGCCAGGCACTTTCACAAAGAAACGAAGTCCCCCCACCCCCCCCCAAAAAGTAGAAATCAAACAAGAAAACTGATAAAAATTTTCATTCAAATCCTTCATAAAAGAGCTGCAAAAGAAACAAAGAAAAGTTCTGATGAAGATGAGTGAGACTCATTGTGACTCCAATCCTACCTACAACCTTCAGAAGCAAGATGGTGAGCCAATATTACCATTATAACTTGGAAAAAAAACATACTGAAGAGTCTCTTTATCTTTACCTTCTCAGACAAAATAGTGGAAGAGCGAGTGCTGAGATGAGACTCAGGACTGTGGAAAATGAAAATGTATATTGTAATTTCTAGGCCAATCGTTAAAAAGAAGTATAATTGATACACTAAAAGATAAGATAAAATAAAATTGTATAAAATGCTCAACTAAATCAGAGAAGACAGAAAGAAATGATAAAAACATAAAATAAACAAAAAATATTTACAAACATAGATATTAATCCAACTATATCAACATTTACTTTAAATATGAATATAATTACATATTTAAATCATATAAATGTTAATTAATATTTACATAAAAATAAAATAATTTACTAAATACTAATTAAAACAGAGATTATCTATGTGAATTAAAAAGAAGACCCAACTATGTGTTGTCTAAAAGAAATCCACTTTACATAAAAAGTCTCATGTTAAAAGTAAAGGAATAGTGAAAGATATACCATGCAAATGCTAATCAAATGAAAGCTGTAGTAACTATATTAATTCAGGCAAAGCAGAGTTAAAACGAGCAACATCGTCAGAAAAAAAAAAAGAACCATTTCATACTAATAAAGAGATCAAATATTTAAAAAGAAATATAATGTGTCCTAACATGACCTAACAACAAAAGTCAAAATACATGATACAAAAACTGATATAACACAAAAGAGAATTAGAAGAATTTACTAGTAAAGTTGGATAATTCAACACCTCTCTGGCACTAAAAACAGGCAGAAAATCAGTAGTAATACCTAATAACAGTATCAATCAACTTGATATAATTGACATTTATAGAATATTCAATCCAAAAACAGCACAATACATATTCTTTTCAAAATCACACAAACATTCTCAAGTTAGACCCACATTCTTGGCCATAAAACACAACTTAATGAATTCAAAAATATAAATACCATATAAGTATGTCCTCAGATGACAACGAAATTAAACTAGAGTTAATAACAAAAAATGGTTTAAAAAATCTCAAAAACATACATTTCTAAATAACATGAGTCAAAGAAGAAATACCAGGAGAAATTAGAAAATAATTTAAACTAAATGAAAATGAAAACACAATTGATCAAAATTTGAGATGCAGTGAAAACAGTGCTCAAAGGGATATTCATATCATTAAATGCACATGTTACAAAAGAAATTTAAAACCAGTAATTCCAGTTTTCCCTCTCGAAAACTAGACAAAGAAGAGCAAATAAAGCTAACTCAAACAAAAAAGAAGAAGAAATAAAATGAATGTGAGGATAAATCAATTAAATTTTGTAGTAGCCTGACCCCACAGAAATTCAGGCTCTAATTTTTGAAACCTATAAATGTTACCTTACATGGCAAATAGAACTTTGGACATGTGATTAATTTATTGGTGTATAGAGGGAGAAATTATCCTAGATTATCTTCTCAACCCTAAATGATATCATAAGTATCGTAGAAGAGAAAAGCAGAGGGAGATTTTCGATGTGAAGCTAAAGCAAGATATTGGAGTGAAGCAGGAAAGGAATCATGCACTAAAGACTGCAAGCTACTTCCAGAGGCAAAAGATAATACCACTGAGGAGCCTTAGTCTCCATTAAAGTATTCAAAATGAACCAACCCTGCTCACACTTTGACTTAGCTCAATGAAATTGATTTCATTCTTTTGGCCTTTGGAACTGTACATTTGTGTTGTTTTAAACTAAACTTGTGGTCATTTGTTACAGCAGCCACAGGAAACTAATACAAATTCAAAACAAGGAAATAATAGAAAAAAAATAAAGAAAACAGAAGCTGGCCTCTATGAAAACCTTCTTTGAAACACAAATACTCTACCAGGGTAACCAAGAAAAAAAGAGAAAGAGAGAGAGAGAAAAAAGACATATTATCAAAATAAAAACTGAAAGAACCATTAATACTGAACATTAGGAATAATAAATAATATAATAAACAACTCTAGGTCAAAATTTTTATAGCATAGACAAACTAACCAATGTCAAAGACACAGGCTACCAAAGCCTACAGAATGAGACATCGATAATCTGAATTTCCCTCTACCTATTAAGAAATTGAATCAATAATTTAAATTCATACAAAATATAGAGCACAAAGCAGGTGGTATCACTAGTAAAATCTACCAAATGTTTAAGGAAGAAATGATACTAAATTTCTACAATCTTCAGAACATTTCCTAACACTTTTTGTGACACCAGTACATTAAAAGAGAGAGAGAGAGAGAGAGAGAGAGAGAGAGAGAGAGAGAGAGAGGAGAGAGAGAGAGAGACAGACCTAACATTTTACACAAAAATTAATACAAAATAAATCAAAGATCTGCAAAATAAATTCAAATCCATAAAAATTCTATAAGAAAACATGGAAGAAAATCCATAAAATTTTAGGTTTGATAATGAGTTTTTAGATATAACACCAAAAGCAGAATTCATAAAAAGAAAAATGTGTTAGACTATCCAAATAAAATTTTTAGGCCGGTGAAAGACAGTAGGGAAGGAAAAATACAAGCCCTAAACTGGGAAAAATATTTGAAGATCACATATGATAGAAGATTGGTATCTAAAGATACAAAGAACTCTTAAAATTCAACAGTATGAAAATAAATACTCAATTAAAAATGGGCCAAAAATCTGAACAGATAGCCTCTCCAAAGAAAAGTAGGTGCCAAATATTTATCTGAAATAATATTCATCATTTATTTTGAAGTTGCAAATTAAAACAATGAAGTATAACAACATATCTATCACAATGGCTGAAATACAAATATCTGATAATACCAATTGTTGACAAGCATGCAGAGCAATAGAAACTTTCATTCATGTTGGTGTGAATGCAGAATCATGTATGGACTTTAAATACAACTTAGCAGTTTATTACAAAGCTAAATGTAGTCCAATAACGTCATCCAGCAATTTTGTACCTGGGCATTTACTCAACTGATCTGAAAAATTATGTCCACAGAAAAACATGTACATAAATGGTTAGAGTACATTACTTATGATTGTCAAAAACAGGGACAAATAGGAGGTGGATGGTTAAACAAATGTGGTATATCCATACAATAGATAAATATTAAGCATAAAAAGGAATGAGTTATAAAGTCATGCAATAAATGTATTTTGCTAGGTGAAATTAGTCAGAGTGAAGAGGCTACATACTGTATTATTTCATTTAACTGACATGATGGAAAACATAAAACCACAGAAACGTAAGCAGATAAGTGGCTATTTATGATTTAGAAGGAGGAAGGGTTGAATAGGTAAAAATACAACAACAAATATCTAGAGCAGTGAAACTATTATTAATAATACTATAATCATAAATACTGATACTATCTTGCTGTCAAAACCCACACTACTTTACAGCACAAAAATAAACTACATATATATAAATATTTTTTTAATCATCTAAGAGAGCTGGAAACTCCAAGACGGGATATAGAATGTGACAAAAAACAACTAACCATATTACAAATGAGTCAGATAACTTCACTGAAAAACCAAATTGTCTCTGTAGCCTAAATCCTTAAAAATAATTACACACACATATGTATATACATATATATATATATATTACATATATATATATATATATACATATATGTGTGTGTGTGGTATGTGTGTGTGTGTGTGTGTGTGTGTGTGTGTGTGTGTAGTGTAAACTTCTGGTAGGATGCTTGGCAGAGGCAAAACACAAAAATCCTCCATCATAGAAGGCCCTCTAAAACATGCCTCACAGTGTACTCATGGAGAGAATTGTAATACAACACACAATTAAAAATTAAAAGAAAAACAAATTAACAAGGAAATAGTCAAGGAAAGTAAGAATTAGCAGATATTTCAGGCAAATGAACCAACCCTGTACCTAATACAGCTAATAAAATTATCAGCTGGAAAATTTTAAATGAGCATGTTTACTAAGTTTGAAAGAATAGAAGAGAGACTATGATATGCAAACAAAAAGTAATAGTAAAAATATTTTTAAATAAAAACTATAAAAATAGAAATAAAAAGTATAAGAAAATGTTAATAGACTAGATAGAAGATAAAAATATTGTGCTGGCAGGTTTAACAATAAAAATTTTCAAATAATAAAAAAATATTTAAAAAATGGAAATTTGGAAATGGAAGTTAATTAGTGGTTACCAGAGGGGAAGGGGAGGGGGGCAGGTAGACGAAGGCTAAGAGGGTCAAATATTTGGTGAGATAAGGAAATTTAAATTTGGGTGGTAAACACACAATGCAATATACATATGACATATAATTGAATTGTATACTTTAAACCTATTTGATTTTATTAATCAATGTCACCTCAATAACTTTAATTAAACAAATAAACAAACACACAGTTAGAGTTCCTGAATGAGATTATAAAGTAAGGAGTGGAGTAAGGAGAAAATATCGAGAGAGAGAGATCAGCTGAGAATTATTCAGAATAGATTCAATGGCAAAGATTCTCAGTTTCTGAAAATACAAAAAAACATGAGCAGAATATAAAAATAAACCATGCCACAGCCAAAGTGCAAAAAACACACAGACATATAGAAGCCTTAAAGTAGACATAGGAAAAATAAACACAAAAAAGATTGATTATTTTCAAGGAACAAATTTAATAGTTGCAACCATCTCAGCAGCAACAGTTGAAGACAGAGACAATTTTTTCAATGTCATATGAGAAAATGTCAAACTAGAATTCTTATGTCAAGTAAAGTATTTTACAAGAATGACTGTGAAATAAAAGTATTTTAGATAAATAAAACAGATTACTATCAAGAAACCCCCACCAATGAAATTTCCTAAGAATGTACTTCAAAAAGAAACTTCTGAGAAGCAAAAAGAACATATAAATGAAGAAAATTATAAACATGAAAAAAAATAAAAGTAAACTTTTACTGTTACATGAATAATATTTAATTTATAAAATAAAAATAAGCTAAAAGGCTGAAGAATAATAATAGAATGATCAGAACTACAGCATAGTGTATTCCAAATTAATGCGACAATATTACTTAACTTTAAGTGTTTAAGTATGCATGTTAAAATTTAATGGAAAAGTATAGAAATAGAATGTATACCTTGCAAACCACTAAAAGGAAAAAATGAAATTGGGCCAATAACAACAAAAACCTAAATTTTAAAAAATGCCAAAAAATGACAACCAATAAATTATACGACAGAAATAAATCCAACTATATCGGTAATTCAAATGAATGTAAATATACTAATCTTTTCAGTTTTGAAAGCATAGATGTCCATTTAAAAAATATGAACCTCAAAAAGGCAGGTATAATTCTATTAAAACCATACTATTATCATTTCTATTCAATATGTAGCAAAGGTTCTACCTGATACAGTTAGACAAATAAAAGAAATGAGTTAAAAATTAGAATGGAGAAACAAAATTGTTATTGTCCGCATATGGTAAAATTACCTATTTGGAAAGTTCCAAATAATCTATAAAAATAATCAGAATTAATAGATATGACCAGCATTATTATCTATACAATCAAAAAACAAAATATATTCTACATTTAATACTAGTGACGGAAAATGCAATTTCTAGAATTTAAAATAGTGTAATATATCATCATTTAATAAAACAACAAATAATATAAGGTACATCCATAGGATCAAATTTACAAAAGCAAGAAGAAATCTATAAATCTTTTAAGTCAAAGATATTAAGAAAGTACAAAACAACTATATTTTATCGCTATTACTAATTTATAAAGATGTCAGTGCTTCTCAATTCTTATGAAAAGTCATTATAACTCAAATGAACATTCCAACAAAATTTTCATTGACTTGACAAGTTATACTAAAATTTATGTAGAAGTCCAAGGCCAAAGAATATTTAACACATTAATGATAAAACAAACAAACAAACAAACAAAACAAAACTGGGGTGAGTAGAGAAAATCAAGAGAAAATCAAGATATTACAAAACCTAGAGAAATCAAGACCTAGAGAAAATCAAGTTGTTACAAAACAAAACATAAAACATTAAGACATTATGTGTTATGATACTGAAATGGTGATGGAGAAATAAATAAATGAAATACACAGGTAGCTAATAAAAACACCTACATGTATAAAATGTATAAAAGCTTGATATATGACAAGGACTCATTATAGGTTTTTGGAGAAAAGATCAATTATTTAATAAATTAAGATGATACAAATAATTATTGATATAAAAATAAAACTAAAAACTTATTAAATGTCATTTATAAAATATCATGTCATTATATATTTTTTTATTAGAAATGAACATTTTAAAGGAGAATATAGATGTTCCACTTAATTTTGGGAATAGTAAGAATATCTCAACAAGATACATAAAATATGACCATAGAAACAAAGACTGAACATTTTGACACTATCAAATTAAGAATTCCTCTCTACTAATAGATACCACAAAAAATGAAGATAAAATCTACTAAGTGGAAAAAGATATTTGTAGCAATAACAATAAAAAAATATGTAAAATCCCTACTTAGAGTAAGAGCAATATTTCAAACATCTTCTTAGCATTGAATAACAGTTAGCATAGAACAGGAATGCTATTTTACATTTTTTATCAAAGCAAAAGTTGTGGCAATCTATCCTGCTAAATTCAGCAAGGTACAGACATTCAGAAAGTCTAAAGCGATGTAATATCATAGGCCCAATGTTAGCAGCATATTGATTGCCTCTCCCACCTGGTGTAAGTATCTGTATTCTGACAATGGGTTGTAAGCTTAGTTTATGGATGGGATCCTATCCATAATAAAACAGAAAATTAGTTGTGTATATAATTTGATATATTTGGATTGCATAGCAACACATTTCCAAAGTACTTCCTGATGTGAAATTTAATGTGAAAAGTTACATTTTTATGCTCCAGCTCATGAACTTGACACTATTCCAAGTATCACCATGGGAAAGTTATTCTCTGCATGGTATGGAATTTTGGAAGTTAATTAGAGATGCTACATGATGTTAATGGTAATTAAAACTTAAGGTAATGCCAATAACTTTGAGGGATAGAAGACTGAATTTCTTCTTTTTAAATAAAAAAAGCACTCTTTCAAATCACAGGTATACAATTCAAATCACAGAAAAGTATAAGATTCTATTGTGCCTGATTTTGTTTATGTATATCTACACCATACCAGAAACTCCATGAAAACAAGGAGTCTGTGAAATCAGCTCAGTGTTCATCACATGGAGGAACTCAATAAATATTTGCTGAGTAAATAAATGAATTATTAAATAATATTGTCCTGTCTCCTCAATGAACAAATTATACAGAAACAAATATAAAGTTAACCAGATTAAATACAAAGATTATTTTTTCAGTGTCCTATGGTAGATATGCTATACTCTTGCAAATTTTCATTCTTAGAGGAGCATAAAAACATGCCCTTAGTAATGCTGCAGGAGAGGGGAAAAGATTTAGCATTAGAATTAATTTTAAAATGATGCAGTTTCAAAAACTCTAAGCTAAAATGCTATAAAAGTAAGTTATTATTAATTATGGCACTTTCAAACCCCTCTTTACATTGTTTTTTAAATGGGGCCAGGTAATGAAAGTTCATTATATGAATTTTACAAAAGTGCTCTTCAAATATTTTTGTTATTTATTAATCATTATAAAATGTGTTTATATAAAGCAGAGCATCATAAATTTGATATTTCCCAAAGAAAAATGGTATAATTATATTATTGACCAGAAAATAGTGCATATTAAAACTGCTTAATAAAGGGTAATGTAATGCAATCTTCTGCAATAAATTTAACAGTGAAAATAGACTTTAGGTTTTACACAAAGCCCATAAATGTGTTTTACACATGCACTTCTTAAAATAATAGATACATAAGAATACATTCACATTAAAAATTGTTTTCATTTTTATGTTAAAGATTTGATCAAAAGAACATGAAACATTTAGATTATAATTTTTTATGGATTTAATGATAAAATTTCACATTTAAGAAAATATTCTAGATTACCATAAAATGATATTGAATTAAGTTTGTTTAGATTTATTTTTTTCAGGTAACATTCTATTAATCATTCAAAATATTTCCACAAATTTCACAGTCACCTCAAAACCATAAAATGCTCCGTGTGTGTTTTTATGTTCTTGGTGATAGTGATAAGGATGACAAGCTTTTAAAATGTCTACAGAATAAACAAATCTTTCTTTTCTTTATACTTTCCTACCAATATATTTTACCCAATTGTCTTAAAATACTATATGATGGATATCAGAACTTCAGTCTTCATTAAAAACATAAAAAGAAAACTATTATCAATTTATTTGGATTTTTTATTAAGAAGATTCGAACTTCTTTAATAGATTCGTTAAAATATGTATGCATATTCCAACAACATATGCTTACTTGTCATTGCCTTACTCAGTGAATGGATAAAGGCACCTGGAGTGTGAACATTAATTAGATAATGCTCAATCAGTAGAAAAGGAAATAAAATTTTCCTACTTTTGTATGGTGACTTCATGAAAGGCAGATTAATTGAATAAAAATAGCTAACATTGAAAAGTCTTTAGTATGCACTTGGTACTATTTTATGTGATTTACATTAATCTCACATAAACTGAGTAAAAGTAAGTACGATTATGTAGTCTATTTCACAAACAAGAAACGAGGTACAAAGAAATTAAGCAATTTGCCCAAAGTTACATGTATAGTAAATTAAAGAGCTGAACTTCCCACTCGGCATTCTGGTCCAGAGCCCAGGCTTCTAACAACTGAGACTACCACCTTCGCTTTGAATTAGATTGATTCAAATTGAAAAAATTTGGTGGGTATGGCACTACCGCTATACTGTGAAGGAGGCAAAGATGAATACACAAACTACCCTGGAAACAGCTTTCAATCTTATAAATGTTCACGAATATTGAAAACGTAGAAATAAATTCGTAGATTCATTTTTTTTTTATATTTGAACTCTACATGTTTTTCTCTCCCTTCTCTAAATCCCGTAGTACTAAGTGGCCTGGATTGCTTATTTTAGCACCTAATCACCTACTTCATTGTCCCTATTAATAATGTGCACAGTGACTGTGTGGAAAGGAAAGATGGCTGCAGTCAGGCTCCCTCCTGATTCCCTCAGCTCCAAACTTCCAAGCAGAAGTGACTCAGCACTTCTTCCCTTATGTAACCATGTGCCCAGTACGCATGCGCGGGCTTCTATTGTTTGGCAGTATGCTACTGTTGTTTACCCTTTTAAAAGATGCGATCGCCCTGTGAGGCAGGGTGTGCCCTTGCTGGACTAAAGAGCTATCTTGCAGTTGCCTACTGCTCCCTGCATTTTCTTCCAACTGCCTGAGCCTCCTACCCCTTACCACAGAACTTCGAATCTGCAGCAACACAGCGATTCAACCAAGCAATTTATTAAATGTATATATTGTTTAAGAAATACTATAGGTTGATTTTTGTCTTTTCTCAACCAGAGGTCTTCAACCCAGGGTCCTGGGATATATGCTTTATAAGGCATTGGCATGCACTGTTTCATGAAATAGATTTCTAGATTCTTATATGCTAATTCTCAGATCTTTAAATTAATCTGAGAACAAACCCAAATTCACAGTTCCCTCCTACTTTACACAATTATAGGTGCACCTCTCCCTTATCCCTAATTTTCGTAAGTAAAATTGACCCTAGGTTTAAAAAAATTCTAAAATGCTAAACAAAGGAATACTTTTAAACATGAATTATAGGAAATTCTCCTTTAATTATTAATCAAAGCTATCTTAAACCTTAACATCTTCTCTTTATACACAGGCACACACAGGTACATGATATTAATAGAAATACACACTACAGAGTTTTATATTAGAAATGGATATTTTCAACTAAGTCTAAAGACTGCATTCAGAATAGCTAATGCATAAGTTACTGATGCCCCTTTTTAAAATATTAATATTTAAAATATTTTGCAGAACTATTAAATTCTGCAAGTATTATTAAACAAAATACATTGATTTTTTCAGATCACTTTATTCAGTTATGTAGTTAACTGACTTTATCAATATATAAATATTTATTACTATTTTAATGAATTTTCAAATGAAATCTATATTTTATATCTCAATAGTGGAAAAATACTCATTTCACTTTAAAATAAAAAACTACAGATGTGGGCCTAAAATATGAAAGGAATACACAGCTTTCTCTAATTATTTTATATGTAGTAAAAATTTAAAGATAAAAGTGAAGAGACTCTAGAGAAGTCTACTACTATAGAATTTTAATTCTTAGAGAGCAAGTTACTGTAAGCCTACAGTAAAATCTTATAAGTAAGTCTTTACTTTTTTAAGCTGAACATGTATACTTGAAGTCATAAAATACTAAAAGTTTTAAAAAATCATAATAATATTTCAATGTAAACATTCCATAGTAATTTATTTTGTTGTGAGGTAAATAATGTCCCCTAGGATAGCAATGAATTATACAGATTTTTGTCTATAGCCCTGAAAGATTGTTTTGCGTAATGTTGCATAACATTCACAAAAGCTCTGTGTTATACATCCATAAGCATTTATTTACTAATGAGCCTATTAGTTATCAATTAAGGACAGGCATGAATGGAAAGTTTATTTGGTCTTGGCTAAGGTGACTTATGTACTTGAGTATCTGCTGGGAATACAAGGGCAATCATATATACTCCACGTGCCTCTTATCTTCCAATAGCCAGACAGAGCATCCCTCATGGCAATGGGAGAAATACAAGAGAGCAGGTAGAAACATTCAAGACCCTTGAGGCGTTAGTTTAGAAATGGCAGGATAGCACTCCCAGCTCACTGATCAAAGCTTGTCAGTGCAATGACCAAGCCCCTTATAGAGAGGGCACTATGAAGTTTCACGGCAAAGGTTGTGATTACTAGGAGGAGTGAAAATTATAATCAGGCCCATTTTTGTTATCCCCCTCAGATGTATACAGGATTGCATTGCTTTTCCTTAATATTTTACAGCAATGAAATGTCATATAGTTTGCTTGATTGTTAGCCTGGACATTTTTAAAAGATTTGAGTTAAAGTGACAATTTCCTGAATGCTCATATCTCAGGAAAAGAAACAAAACTAACTTTATATAGAATCAAGCATTTCCAAGCTATAAAATTCAATATACAGGATAATTAAAATATGTACTACCATGCTTAGAAAAAAGTAAAAGAAAGATCTTACAATGTAGGTAGGGCCTAGGGTTGATTTGATTACCGATTATTCTACCTTTATATTTGCTGTATTTAGTACCTTCCTATTATATGTATGATGTTTTTTCTACTTTTCTATTAATATAATGAGTATATATTACAATTATAAGAGATAGAAAAAGAATAGGAGATAATCAGGAGATGAAAATTAGTTTCACACTAAACCTAAGTTTTCCTTTCCCTAAGTGAATTTCTTAAAATGAGAAATATTTTACTTTATCTTTTTTGTCCTCAGATATATTATATTATATTGGTAGTGTAAGAGATAGCCACAAATTTTGTGGCTATATGGTAATGTTAACCAAAAAAAAAAAAAAAGTGCTTACAAATCAAACTCTAGAAGAGGAGAACATTTTACATATATTTGTGGTTATTAAAGTAATTTCACTGTTTAGCAAAAAAAAAATAGTAAATTATTACTTTTTAATCTAAGGTTAAGAAAGGCTTTATATGATATCAGTTAAGAAATTTCAACAAAACAAGGGAAAGGGTATGTTCACATAGAGTATCAATTATCAAAATTACAAAGTGGTGTAATTACAGTCATATGGTCTTTGTCTATACAAATATTTAAGGCAATTTTAATAAAAAAAATCATTGGCATTAATCTTGAAATCCTAAATTTCGCAGAATATGCTACTGAACTATAATACATTACCGATGATGACAGTGACAATAGTACATGTTTCCTCCAAAAGAGCAATAATTGGTTAGTTAAAGCAACAAGCTCATGATAGTGAATTATCTTCCAATTCTCCTAGAAAATACTCTTGTCTGGCCTTGGTGCCCAGTTTTAAATTCTATTAACATTGTACCATTCCATAAATACATATCTGATGCCCTCTACCTGATAAGCACTGGACTAGACATTCAGAATTAAAAAAGTGGGAGGAGGAGGGGAAGATAAGCAATGGCCTCATCCTAGAATTTCTTACAAAATATTGAGAAATAAGACATGTGTGCAAATAACTAGAAGACAAAAATGTCTATTTTTTATAAAAGAGAAATGACAAAGAGGTCTGGGACTTCAGAGTAGGGGCAAACATACGTCCACATCAAAGCCATTATTGGGTGCCTTGGAAAATAAAGAACATAATCCAGTTAGATAAATAACAATTGTTATTCACAATCATCCATGCTCCCATAACGCGCTAGCAACTGTGATAGAAAACAACAACAACAACAAAAAAGACAAGCACAGTGACTGTCCTCCATGATTCATCTCTAGTCACCTAGAGAAAGACTCACAGTACAGAATATAAATTCATTAGGGCTAAGGAAAAATTGATAATGGAGCTTAGCAGGAAATACTTCATGGAAGAAACCAAATCTGAAGTGAGGTTGGAAAGACAAGGAAGACAGTGCTGTGAGGTAAAGGCAAGGACATGTGCAGAGGTGGCGAGTCCATAATGAGCATCTACATTCCAGGGACAGTGAGCAGATACATTTACATTATGAACTTCTCCTTGGAGAAAACAACAATGAAATGAAAAAAACAATGTAACAAGGGAAAGGGCAGACAAAAAGAAACAATGGAGTTACATAGTAAAATTTGGTTCAAAATGCAGTTGGGAGACCTTGTGATTTTATAAACAAGTCAAGATTTTTTGACAGCTAAATGCAGGATAGATTAGAAGAAGCAAAGAGAGAAGAAACAGATGTCAGAAAAGAATTTAAATGTTTTTACCAATATAAAGCTATATTCTACTCTTTATTTCTTCCTGTGAGGAACGAAGGATTATTTCCCCATCTGCTAGGAGTGCGCCAGGAAACAGCTCTAAATTGTCAGACCCCTTTAGAAATTCCTTCAGTGAAAGGAAACTGCCCCACCAAACATCACATCTGCTTCGAAGTGTGGCCTGAATCTAGCCTTCCTGCCTCAGCTGGGTAGATCTCCAGAGGGTCATGCCATCTTCAGACCACCCTTGTCAGCTGAGGCGTTCTTTATACCAGCTTGAAGCCTAACTTCTTCCTCAGCCTGATCCTTCTTCCTCCCTCCGCTTTCACAGGTCATCTCAAGAGCGCTCCCCAGTAGACCTCTTGTGGAATAACCTCAACCTTGGAGTCAGCTTCACAGGGAACCAAGTTGTACACATTCTTTTCTGCTCTTTACATAACTGTAAAAATGTTCTTTGAGTTATACCCCATTGCTAGAATAGATGTGATAATAGTGCTTTGGCAGCTATATTCCCCCATTGCCTTTGTTCTTGCCTTGAGGAGCTACTGTTACACTGACATGTATACTAACTACTTCCACAGGGCACAGAAGCACTAAAAAAAAAAAAAAAAAAAAAAAAAAAAAAAAAAAAAAAAAAATACAGCAGCAATAGCTATAACAAATATTAAGAAAAGTAGTGTCTCATTTGAAACAGTGACAAATAGCTATATCTTCAAATTTCTCTCACTCCTTTACCTTGAGGCATCTCTCCTTGCCAAAGGACATTGTTTAAAAGCAATTTAATGCATGTATGCTAGGTCCCCTCCTCTTTTCAACGCACCTCCCATTCTCATCATCGTCTCACCTTCACTCTGGATGACCTTGTATGCTGAATTCCAGTTGACCCTCAAAGAACATTGGGGGTTAGGAGCTCCCAGCCCAGAGCAGTCCAACATCCTCAAATATCATTTCACTCTATAGTCAGCTACTACCATCCCCTTATTCAACCAACTGCCCGTTGAAAACAGCATTTTCCATCTGCGGTTGGGAATCTGCAAATGGAAGAGTGCGGCTAGGGATGCAAAAATACTGTTTTGATCACAGTTGGCTTAATCTCGGAGATTTAAAACCTAAGGGTATGAAGGGCCAAACTGTATTTATTTAAAACAAGCCTCACGTAAATGGATACATAATTCAAACTTGTGTCGTTCAACAGTCAACTGTCTTCATTTTCTAGGCCAACTTTTCCTTTTCTTGTGTTGATAGCTTAGGCCCCTAAGAATTGTGGGAAAAGAAGACTGATGTGTGTTTCTCTGTACGTTGATTTCCTCTGTAAAAGGTCCATGGGACAAACCACCTCTATTGTGAGAGGTTTAATGGTAGCAAGCTTTAACGAATAAAAGTAAAAGCAAGTTAAATGCCCCATTTACGTACTCATGTTTGCTTTTTAGAAAACATTTGTGTGCAGAAACCTGCTTTAAAATAATGTTTAAAATACTGTGTTTTTCAAAATGTGTTCATACTAATTTTTTAAAAATCATTTTGACCATGAAGAAGTATTATGAGTTTTAATTAAGCTATCAGAGATACCAAGGTGATACTTAAACCGAGAGATAAAGTAAGCACACCTGGCGCAATTTGTTCCCCGCGTATTTAAAGGAATGGAGTTTTTGTTGTTGTTGTTGTTCCCCCCTCTTTAATCCCCCACCCCACTTCCACCCCTGACCTATGGATGTTGCCCTTTCTAAGAACGGATATCTGAAGGCAAGGTGTCTCCTCCTACATGCTTGCACCATGCACTCCAGTCCCAGAGCCCCTGGCACTCTTGGGGTGCCTGGTGCACCGGGGTGGGAGGGGTCCTGGTGCACTGGGGAGCGGCGGGCCTGGCACACTCAAAGTATGGTTCGTGGCTCCACCTGGGGAATGAACCCAGGACCTTCTGCATGTAAAGCAGACGTGCTAACCAGTACTGTATGGAGCCACTCCGGGAAAGAAGCTTTTAAGGAGCTAAAAAAATACCTATTCTTTGTCTCAAATTGTTTTCTCATTGGCTCATGACAGAAGAAAAAGCCACATTTTTGGATGAGTGCAAATTCACAGAAAAGCTAAAAAGGTCGCAACTTCTATCATTTAATTCATTTGAAGGAGAATCCTCCAATTAAAGTAAGAATGATTCACAATTTTTTTAGTCAGAAAACATTAGCCTGAGACCCATCCACCAGATTAAGTGGGGAGAGTATAATTAACCAATTAAGTATTCATTTCCAGTGAAACACCCAGCTGAAGTCAAAAAAGCAAAAAAGGCCTATTCAACAGACTTTCCTTTTCTATTAGACATTATAAGTTGATTTAATATAATAGTTCTAGGTTGATGATAGGAGACTTACAAAAGAAATGCTTTTGTTATATAGAATTTCAATGGACACTCTATTGTTAATTTGTCTCTAATAAATCTAAACCTAACCAGTCACTTATTTATGAATAAATTTATGTAAGTAATATTCATTTATTAAATTAAATATGTATTATTAAGTTAAATTAGATAAAGTAGTATTATTTTTATTACCATCTCAAATGTTACAATGTTAAGTGGCTCACAATAGTGAATAAAATTGTCAGCTTTAAAGATACAGGCTGATTAGCAAAAAGCACCCCATTGTTTTCTAGTGACCAGTTAATGGAAACTGCTCTTCAACTGGGAAAAGAAGTAATAAGCTATTACAATTTGATACCTAGGCTGATATTGACTGAAGAAGTCTAAACTCTAAGAGCGTGAAGGTAGAATATAGAATATAATTTCTAATGACAATATCATGGAGAAATAAAAATTTACTATACCTTATGCCTAACTTCTTTGAAGTTTTCAAAAGTGATTAAAAAGCATAAATAATATTTCAAATTATTTACTCTGATTGCCAAACACTTTTTCTGTCAGATGTTGCCTTTTTCCAAATTACCCATCAGCTTCACACTCTGAACCTCTGACTAAAATGATCAGTTCATTGCTAATGAACACATCTCAGTCATCACTTTACGATTTCTTGAATAGTTAGCATCTTAATAATAATGGTAGTACCATTATTATTTTTTTAAAGGTCCTTAACTGTCCTGATAACTAAATATGTTTATTGGTATGGCTTATAATTACCATGAGCAATGAAAATTTAACCTATATTTCCCAACTTTGAACTTGCATATTTACATTTTTTAAAAAAGAGTAAAACAGAAGTTGCAGAAACTGAAGATAATTTAAAATGGAAAAGAATTAGGGTCATAGGTAATTAATGAAAACTCTGATATGTTCTCTTGCTTACTAATATCTTCATCTCCTTATATAAACAGGCTCACACATGGATTTTATTCTCAAAATAGCTTCTTTTATGTAGCCCAGTTATACAGCCCTTTATTAATTAGAGTAAATCAACATTTACTGCAGTTTTACTATCTTCTAGCAGTAACCTGCTAAAATTGTCAAATAGCATATTTAGATAATAAAAACATGCTCATTGAGAAAAATATTAATTTGCCATCATCTGTGTAGAATAATTTTGTTAAAAGGGCAAAACAAACTTCAATGATTGATTGAGCGAGGATACGCTTAATCGCAGAGTAGTTCAAAAACATCAGAAAATTTATGAAAAAAAAGCATAAGCAAAAATGGCTTTTAATTAAAAATATATAAAATCGTAAGCATTTTCATTTAAAAATATCTATTTTTATATGTTTCCTCTCCTCTTCTTTGAAAACTTACAACCTAAAAGTAGACATTTCTTTGTTAAATGTCTGTTTCTACTAGACATTTCTACTAGACATTCTACTAGGCTATTTCTTCATAGAAGTTCAATACATATTCATTGACAATGATAAGAATTACTCAGTTTCTTGAAGTACTTGAGTTTCGATACCCATTTCTCTAGCTACACACTGGACGTAATTCAGCTTTGCAAAGATCAGATGAATCTGGAAAGG
The DNA here is from genome assembly GCA_003508835.1 of Eonycteris spelaea. Taxonomy (NCBI): domain Eukaryota; kingdom Metazoa; phylum Chordata; class Mammalia; order Chiroptera; family Pteropodidae; genus Eonycteris; species Eonycteris spelaea. The sequence continues at coordinate 5,288,872 of PUFA01000104.1, forward strand.
TTCTCACTCAATATCCCAGATCCCTGGAGCAGCAAAAGGCCTAACAGCAGAAAATAAGGCACAAGAAAGCCACCTGGGGAGCAATGTCATCTGTTAGGTCTATGTAGTTACAGCCTGAGTAATTGCAGGGTGCTTGCTATGGGAGCAATTTAGTTTTCTAGGTCTCTGGAGCCCTGCAACAAGCAATAGATCAGGCTAGCCACCAAGGAAAGTGCTCATGTTACATAGCCCTACAAATGGCAAGGAAGGCAAAACAACCAAGAATAGGAATCAATCTCTTTATGACCTCCGTTGGAAAACCAAAGTAACATCATATGGTACAACACTAAGAGATCCACCTTGGGAGAAATGCAATTGTACCAATTTTTGAAGCATTAAAATAGCTCAGTGGATCTGTGGTTGAATGATACGTGGCTCCTAAGTATTATATTGGGAAAAAGAGGTCTCATCCAAGGGTGAAATGTTTTGCATCATTATTTCCTGGGTTAGATTGTGAAAACAAAGCTATTTTAGTTTATTCTCTCTGTGGTGGGTTTAAAAAAGAATATACGCTGCTTTTCTAATTCCGGTAATCTGTTGCCAATGTGTGAGCATCCCTTCCCAAAGACACTATTTTCATTTTAAAAATTCTATTTTTATAAAGGGATTGAGTTTGTCCAATATTTAGCAGAGTTGGCTTAACTGAGGAATCATGCATCTAAAATCATCTTCATACAGAAAATGACTATGTCGCCAGGGCTCAGTGTTGAGCAGTCATGTATTCGATCAAAAATCAAACTAATGAAAAATGGATAAAATGAAAATTAATTTTGTCTGAAACTGGCTCCAATGATCATATTTTACATATGATAACCATGGGTATTTTCTTCAATCATATTACAAAAGCTCGGAGCAGCTTGAACTTTTAGAACTGCACTGTCATTGCTACCAGATTTTCTGGCCTTAGCAACAGCTCTACTTATGGTGGCTGCCCAAGTAGCCTTTCTTGATCTGTGACTCAGATAAGATATTCCAGAAGGGATTCTAAGTCCACTATCATTCTTTTTTCTGAGCTTCGCAAACGACTTTTAAGTTATGTCCATTTAAATTACTGGAAAATAAACGTAAAATCCAAGTGATGCCCTAAGTCTGTACTATCTATTCTTGTTAGACTGGAACATTAGACGTCATGTTATAATCTAAGTGGTTTCAGAATATCAGAGTAGTCTATTCAGGTAATGCCCTAACCAAAGGTAATCTCATTGTGCATAAAACTAAGGAGGTGTAAACACATTTCAACCATAGTCATAATAAATATTTTTTCCATTAAAAGACTTATACAGAAATATTTGAGGAATACTTTCAATGATTAGCCTTGGAGAATCATGCAGAAACTTAAGTGTATCGGTAATAGCCTCACATCTAGCATTTCTACCTGAAATTCAACAATCATACACACACAAAAAAATGAGAAATATCAATCACAATACAGTTAAATTATTTTAAAGACTAAACTTTCAGTTTCACAAAGAGACTAAATCCATCACTACACATCTTTATGTAGTAGTATATAGTAGTAGGAGGAGGAACAGCAGGAGAGAGAGAAGAAGTAATGATCTAACACTGACAAGAATAATAATTAACATTTATTTAGCACTCAATCATCCAGGCACTACTACTTGTGTTAACTTATTTAATTTTCTAACTAGACTATAGGAACTACTTTTGCATTTTCCAAATAAGAAAATTTGGCAGAGAGAATGAGTAGCTTGCTCAGTGTGACACAGTTACATAGTATCAGAGCTAGGACATGAACCTTGACATTCTAATACTGATGCCTGCATGAAAGTGAACAATCTGGCCATATGTCTCTGAATGAGCTTAGAATGAGGATGTTGAGGTGAATAGAGACAGATCCCAAGATATTGCATAACTGGCTGATGAGCTAAAGTTATTAGCAATGGTGACCATGGACTAAATGTTAACAATAGATACTATCATAGTGACAGTTATCGAATACTTCATATTGCCAGGAATATGATACCTTATAAACAGCAGTTTGCCCCATGCTTAAACCATGTTGATCCCTTCATAACATTTAAAAACTGAAGAACCACATCAGATAACAGTTAATGTGAAGAACTTAGATTTGTTGGTGTAAGCCATATCTCTGATTTCTATCCTTATATCCAAATTAGAGGTCAGAAAAGAGACACCTATATACTATGATTTCGATCAGGACTTGTTCTTAGTATAAATTTTTATCTACCTAGTTTCACTATTTGTTGTGTACTATTCATTGTCACTATCTACTGAGTTTTGAGCTAAAAAAAAAATAGAAACTGAAGTAAAAATTTATTAGATGTAATGTCACACAACGGTTTAATTTAAACTATAACAAAAACTGATAATTTTTTCCCTAATGGGTTTCCTTCATTTAAAATATACTGTCCATAAAGTACACTTTTAAATCATATTCTGAAATTTCAGCAGTGTAACTTTCATTTACATTAGTGGAAACTGCCCTACTGAAACACCTCATGATGTTTCATAATGTACCCTGCGGTCTCCAGTGAGCAATATGGCCCATAACATTGTTTCACTCATTACTGTTTGAAACTGCATAAGTAGAGACAGCTAATGCACTGTTTTGCCTTAGTTATATTATTACTCTGCTTCAAAATGAAAAACAAATATCTCTTCTAACTATTAAAATCACAACCCATAACCTTGGAATTATAAATAAAAGCAATTGCATCGCAACTCATGTTAAGAGGCCAATATTGAATTTTGTCTTATTGAACAGTCTGGCTGCATCAAGGTTGAGAATACCGCACTTCAGCCAGGATTCTATAACTGTAGAGTAAATACTGTACTACTACAAATAGAATTGTGAAATATAAAGCTACCGACTTGAAATGTTTCCTTTCAAGTTTACGGATATAAGGAGCATTCCATAAACAATTCTGCCTTGCTTAAGAATAGCCGGGCTTTCTATATCGCCTTTCTTTTCTTAGTACTTTTAAAATTGTATTCCTCATAGCACAAATAACTTGCAATATATTAATACCGATTTAAGAAATATAACTGAATGTTTTTTACCCTATTTCATATTTTAAAAGATGTAGTTAATCCTCCTGAGAGATATTAAATCAAGGTGTGTGTGTGTGTGTTTTATATGTATGTATATATATATATATACATGCATATATGTATGTATTTATATGTATTTATATGTATGTATATATATGTATTTATATGTACGTATGTGTATATATGGGATGAATTAGAGAGGTTGGGAATGGATAAAATATAAAGAGGCAGAGTTGCCTTAACTTTACTATTTTTAATGTTATGTGTTGTATAGACATTCTCCTGGTTCTATGAAAATGCCTATATTCCTTGATGTGGTTTTGCAAGCATTTGGCTTGGAGGAAGAGGAGAAATGATGGGATATTAGAAGAAAACAATGCATATTAATTAACTTTGTCATGCTGCGTACTGCATGAAGTACACAGTGTACTCTTGTTTTAATCCAGTGATCCAATGAGGCAAATACTATTCACAGTTGAAAATCTAGTTTCTAGAAACTTTCCTTTCAGCAGTCCCAATACCCTTTGTCAACATATCTCACTTGAAAGTCAGACATCGTATTCCTCCATTCAACCTTTAAAAAATAAAGTTCCATTTCCGAGTTATCTTAGATCTCTTTGGAAAACACGAAAAACTCTTTCCTTACACAAAAGACTCAGTTGGAAGACATGTTCCGTGATCCTGATGAGACTGACCTAGGACTGAAGGAAGCCAATTTTCCTGTTGCATCATGGAATTCTTTTTATTTAGCAGCCGCATTTGATAGTCTCTACATCTGTTAATTATTTTTCTCTCAACTAAGAAATAGTAATTTCCTAGCATATGTTTCCAGGATATTCTTTCAGCTTGGAGAAAATAAATGAGTATTGTCTCCCCATTTATATGTGTTATTGCACAAATCTTTTAAACCCAGGCTTGGGGTTATTGCTTACCAGGCTTAACAGGAGGATTTTTTTCCATTTCCCAAACTACAAATTTGCTTCCTTTCCCCAGCCTTGAGCCGCAAGTCACTGTGTGAGTTCGAGCTACACAAGCTGGGGGTTTACACGAGATATAATCAGGAACAAACAAGCTGCTCTGCACTGATATAACTTATGTTATAATGGGAGTTTGATGAAAACCTCAAGGTTTCTTGCAGAGAACCTCAGAGACCTCAGATTCTGGGGTGATAACCATATAAGTGCTAGAAAGCAAAGTAAAGAAAAAGAATGTGTCTCTATTGTAATAATTCTCTTTTCTAAATAAGAACAAATGGCAGTAAATTAAATGCATGGCAACAAATACCAGGTTTATCCTGAGGTATACATATTTTTATATACTGTACTTGGATTTTCTCCTAGCATTCAGGAATCTCTTAGAATCTACCTTTCCCATCATGGGGTTCAAGTTCAGGTTCATGATCATTCATACTTTATACTTTGTGACCTTCCTGAGAATCTTATCATCAAGAAGGAATTATTTTTGTGTCTATTTCATTATTGCTTCTGGCACGTACTCTGCATCCTTCAGGATATATAAGAATGGACAAAGTACATGAAAAGAAGTACAGACATATTTTAAATAAATATAATTTCATCTGCAATACCTCAAAAATTTTTCATTTTTGAGGACACATGATTTATGTCTCCAAATAGAATCTATCTAAAGTTTTAAACCCCATTTATAATATAGGAGAGATCCCATCTCAGAATATATCTTTTTTTTTTTTTATACTAATAGGATATTTATCAGATTCTTCTACTTCTCTAACTTGAAGAAAATACTATGGGAAAATAGATTAAAACAAGTAGCTGGTTTTGCAATGATTTTATTAAATGAGAGGTATATTTATGTATGGTGACATGGTAAACACCATCATCCAAATGGTGGGTATATGTTGATTCAGAGAACATAGAAGGCAATGGCTGCTTTCAGAGATAGGATGAGTTAAGAGCCACATTTTAAAGATCACAGCTTTGTGTTTTTGTAAATTGAAAAATGTATATAAAAATTGGAATTGTTCTCCATAGAGAAGAAATGATCAAAGTGACACAAAATATACATACTAAGTGGCCTTTTAGAACAACTTTAGGACTTTCTGTTAACATCTTCTACATACTCAATTTCTTAGAAATAAAGTGAAGAAGTAATAACAAATAGTTAGATTTCTAGGGACAACATTTGTTAATCACATTTATGAAGCAAAATGGACAAAAAAAGAAGTGATTGTTAGTATAGGTATGATTATTTCTTATGGTCTGTGTTCTTTAAATGAAGGTTCAAATAATGTGGAATAGAATAATAAACTAGTGGTGAAAAAAAACAGTAAGCAACTTACTTTTTAAAATAATGTAACCATAAGTTATCAATTACTATATTTTCTGCACACTAAAAACCGATGAATCAACTTACTCTTAGATCAACCATAAAGTGTATTATTTCTTCTGCAGTTGTTTCAATTGTATAAGAATTATATTGTTTAAACATCATTACATTTAGCACATCTCAAAAAGTAACAACTACTTATAATAATAGAACGTTAGTGGTTATAATTGTCATTACTATGTTTAGGTACTTAATCATTTTCACAGTTCTTTTTAAATTTTATTTTTATGAATAGGGGGAGAAATAATCTAATAGGTATTTTTTGGGAGATCAAATGTGTTGTGTTTGTAGCTCTTGTTATTTTTATTGATAGTAGTTCTAGGAGTAGTAACAGCAAGAGGATGCTTCTTTTTCTGATAATAAAATAGAGTATTAAATGAAAAGGTATCATTTAAAAACAGTGTTTTCACTTTCACATTCTGAATTGTAAAATAATTTATTTTTTTGTTACAACAAACATGAAATCATATTCAGTAATGTATAGTTTTTAAAACCTTAAATTCGCTACATTATATACATAGGTATGTAGAAACAGAGATTTCTTGGGCGTGTGTATTCGCATGTATGAATGTGGATAGAAAGTTTTATAGAAAATACTTGTTTGAGAAACTGAAAGGCAATAATCATGAAATTTCCATCACTGTAACAGACTGGAGCTATAGGCAAGTTATGATTATCATAAGAGACCACATTTTTGCATTTCTTAACTATAATGGTTTTCCAATTTTCACCTGCCACACTGTTAAAAACTTCATCTCCTGATGCCTTCCACAGTAAATCATTCCTGATTGCTCAATACCAAGCATTATAATTTGAATTTCTGGGCCAAAACATTTCCTAATGATCACTGTTCCAAAAAGGAATAATCAATACAGCTTACAATTGCTGTACTGGTTTCTCTGCTTTTAAGAAAAAGTAGCTTTTCTGAAGCTAATTGTATCCCATTTTAAATAAATGCCAACTTCTTTCCCTCTAAAAATTAATGTTCACCCTATAATGCAGTCATAATCAATTTAATTTTTTAAAAAGACATGCTCTTAAGGATACAAAGTGAATCGAAATCCCATAGACAAGCTGTACCTCAAGATGTACCTGAGCACTTCAAAGGCAGGAGACTAGATATTTTTTTGTCTTTGCTTCTATTCAGTTAAATAATTTTTCTTTCTTTTAAATTTTGTTTCAAAAATTTTCCTGTTTTTTTTTCTATAATTTTTATCTAATTTTTGTTTTTCAAAAAAATGTTAGCTTTTTTTTTATATAGCACATATTAGGTCTATCATGCAGCTGAAAGACTCTAATTTCTGTATCGAAATTGAAGATTCGGTCCTATCATATTTTAAGGGTCCATTCAATTAAAAGATAGCTGTCATCACTAAAATGGTTTAAAGACTGTCAAATGCCTGTTGATCCTGAAAAGATCAAAGTAGTTACTTGCTTCCTTTTTTGTTTCCTGACTTGACAAATGCTGACACTTAATGTGCTGCTGATTAGAGAACTGTCCTTATGAGCACAATGTACTAATCAGCTGATTGTTAATAGACATCATTAGATAATTCACCGATACATTTAATATTAGAAAATTCTATTCACATAATTTTCTCCAGAAATTTACTTAATTCAACTCTATCCTTATGTACTTTACAGATTGAAAATTGCCATGCAAATAGTTAACTCGCTCACTTATAATTTTCTTTCTATAAGAAATTTCAAAAGCATGAGGAGACAAGGAGTTAATGCTGTAGGCAGCGTTTTTTAAGAAGTATGTCATCACTTAAAGGTAAACAAAGACATTTAAACAGAAAAGTAGTCACATTCTTCAAAATATTTGGTCATGAAAATTCTTTTTTTAAAACATTACAGGTATCTTTCAGTTATTTTCAAATCATAACTGTCTTTTAAGCAATCAGTAAAACTATTATATAAAATTGAAAGGAATTTTATGTTGATTTTTTCTAACCATCTATTTACATCAAATTCCCCTATTTTGATCTACATTTCCACAATATTAATACCATAGATAATACACAACTACACATAAAGTACATATTCTAGTTGATGCAAACACATCACTTATACACATGAGCTGCTTATATTTGAATTCTTTAAAAGTTAGAACTTGAGGAAATCTTATTTTTAATGAGATATTATCTTTGCCAACTATTACCTTAGTTTGCCTAATTCTTTGTGGGGAAAAATGTCAAAAATCATTCTTGAAAATTAAAAAATTACATTTAGGAAAATTTTATATAGCTGAATTAAAATTAATTGATATTCTATTTTACTTCCTTTTGAATGTTTCTCTAAATCATTATTTCGATGATCAAGTAATAAAAAGAGGTTTAACTTCTTGCAACCATACTTCTATTTCAAAAACACACCATAGTTTCATATATTATCTTACTTAATCCATATAATAATTTTAGAAAGTGGACATTATTATTTGCAGTTTACTGTAATAATATTAGGGTTCAGGGTTTAACTTAATTGTCAAAAGACACAGAATCAAAATACCAAAAATAAATTCTAGAGTTTGAACACCGTGCTCTCCAATTCCCCTCCTAGTACTTTGTCTTCCCAGTTGGCCAGGCTGCGTGTCCAAAACAATGGAGGAGTCAGATTGTCTGTTGGTATATGAAATGGTACTAGTTATAACAGCAAACATTAATCCAATATGAATAGATGTGGCTAGTACAGTCAATTCCCTTTCTACCCACCACCACCTTTGTCATTGACGTACCAGCTCAGCAAGCTCCCAGGCACTAAGATCCATTTAGCCAGTTTAGTGACCATAGAAAGAAGTGCTTTGCTTTCTTCCTCAACGTTAAAATTACCTCCAAGAAGTACTGCAGACAACCTCCTGTTTCTTCTTTTTAGGTCTGAATTAATCTGTGTTCTCTTGAAAATATGGAATTTCTGAGACTACTTTAGATTTTAGTTTACGTATGTGTAAGTACACGTATAGGTAACCAAAAGGCCAAGGATTTTAAAATTCCCTAGAAAAGAGATGTTTTGGAAAGAGTTACATTAAATAATGAAATTAAGACTATTTTGTGGAGTATAATAGTCACTTTTATGGGAACCAATGAACATCAACTGACTGAGCAAGAAAAAAAATCCAATATAATACTAATTTTTAGTTTTTATTGCTGTTATAAAAGTGGAAATATTAATATAAACTAATTTATGGAAGACAATATTCTCCCTAACCTAAATACATTATATCTTGTACCTGTACATCATCATAATCTTATTTCTGAGGTCATATGCTGCTATTAGTTTGCATCCCCCTTGGGAGCTTCCCAGATAAAATTTGAAACCACCCTATACTCAGAGGGCAAGGAGAAAACGAAGAAAGAGGCAGGTCACTCCAGATTGGTAGGTGGCAGGTTTAATAAGCAAGGGAACTTACTTATGAGGCTTTCCTTGGGTGGTCGCAAGACTTATAAATCTCTGTATCCTACAATAATCTCAAAAGGTCACATGAAGGCTTAAATTGTTTCAGTCAGGAATTCCATCCAGACAATTTCGACAACACTTTTTCATCTTAAGGCTGTATTATTCTCCAGCAGCTTCTGGGAATGTGAAAAATAAGCAGAATCACATTCCAAGCACAGATTTGGGGGGGGATCCTCCAATTACTCAGGTCCACAAGCTGTCACATGAGTTTTTGCATTTTTAGTGGTCAATTACTGATATGATGCATTTCTTTATGTGGGACTGTTGAGTCTATTGACATTTAGATGAAATATTTTAAATAATGGTATTCATACATATATTTTGCAGTTTACCAGCTTTACTGGAAAATGAAGTCAAAGTAATCCACAATCATTTTTTTTAATGATGTAAGCAAAGACACATATTCATGGGAACTTTAAGGTGATTTCTTTACAGCTATAAATCTTTAAATTTGATGAGAAAATACTCTAAGACTATATCTACAAATACTCAGTTGACAAATTCTACTGAAACATAGATAAACTCACATGTGGCATAGTAGGCTAGTAATTTCTGCTGCAAAAATATGATGCTTGAAACTGATAAGATTTTGTTGCATAACAGTGTTCATCTAAGTTAACAATATTATATTGTAATTAAAAGTTGTTAAGATGTAAATTTTATATTATGCGCTTTACCACAGTAAAGAAACAAATGAGATTTCAATGTTTTCAAACTAATTTTAAAGATGGAAACAATGTAAGAATCTAGATTAACTTGTATTAAGAAATAAATTCTCACTCAAGATAATTATTGGCACGATTCATAAATGAAAATTATGACATTACTTAGGAAAATTTACAAGTATAACTATATTTTATACAGATCAATAACAAATGTTACCAATATGCATGGTTTACCTAAATAATATACACTGTAGTTCAGTTTGAGTTTTATTTTTATAACATTAAATATGGAATATTTTGTTTAAAAATAAGATCATTGCAATCTAAACAGAACTAACGATGTTATAAATAATAGAAAATATAAGGAAAAAATAAATGAATCACAATTTACTTACAGATTAAAGTAACAACAGAATCCTTTCTTGGGCTTGAAAGTATTTTATTATGTTTGCTTTTTGTACTATTGTTCTTAGAAGCAGCAAAATTTCTGAACATTATTTTTAGTTGAAGTAGTGTACCTATAGCATATGTTGAATTTTAATGGCGGACAATTTAGCCGTTAATAATGAAATTGTCCCTTTACTTATTTTTCTTGGCTTGGTGCACTGCCTGGAACTTCAAGAACATTGTTTATTACAAAAGGTAGTGGTGGCTATCTGTGTTTGTGTATGAGGTTTTACTTTTAGAATGACATCTGTATAGGTTTTTGTGATATCACTATTGATAGTTGAAATTGGTCTATAGTTTCTTTTTCATACAGTTTTCTTCTCCTTGTCTGACTTTGTTACTAATATTATTCTTATCAAGTGAGTGAATGATTCCTCTTGCCCCTTAAGTTGGAATAATTTATATCAATTGATTATTGGTTTCCAGAAAGTTTGGTAGAATTCTCTCAAAAAATATATGTGGTTTATTATGTGTGTGAACACAAATGTCTGATTTTTTTCTTTTTCTTATCAAGTCAATTTAGATAATTGCATTTTTCTCTGAATGTTGCCTTTCCTTTAAGATTTCAACCTTTTGCCTTTTTTTAATTGAGATATAATTAGCATAACATATTAGTTTCAATTTAATATACAATTGATGTAAAACTCATTTTCGATTTCTAATATTCAATATATTATTTTTAACTTTCGTCATCTTTCTTGATCAATTACCCCAGGGAGATTTTTCTATTGGAGTCCATTTATAAACAGTTCTGGGGACTTCTGATGAAGATGGTGTATAAATGGATGCTGCATTTGCCTCTCATGGCCACATCAAATTACAACTAAACTATAGAACAGCTATCATTGGGAGTAACCTGAAGTCTGGCTGAACAGAAGTCCTATAACTGGGGACATACATCAGAGACAACCTCAAGACTCATAGGAGGGGGTGGAAATGCAAAATGAGCTGGTCCACAACTGCATGTGGCAGTTGAGAATTAGGAAGGATATTTTGGCTGCAGAGTTTCCCCTAAAGGAGCAAGGGGTCCCAGCCCCACGTTGGGCTCCCCAGGCCAGGGTTCCAGTGCCAGGAAGAAAAGTCCCCATAACCTCTGGCTGTGAAAATCAGCAGGGATTGTGGCTGAGTGAGATGCGGGTTAGAGGAATTGCAGACATTCTTCTTAAAGGGCCTGCACATGGACTTAACTCACTGACAAACTCACTAGCTCTGAGCTCCAGCACTGGGGTAGCTGCTCAAAAAGTGCCAGGGACATGTGAAGAGAAGCTGAATTGTCTGGCTTCAGGGTGAGGACTGGAAAGGAAGATTGCCCTCATTTGAAAGTGCTGGCAGAATTCATTGTTGCTTTGCTGAGCATCCACTTTCTCAGTGTGCAGACGCAAGTGGCCATCATAACTGAGTCTCCATCAACCTGGCTAACGCTGGTCACTTGGCCCTGATGATTCTCTAAGATCCCTCTCCTCACCCAACCTGAGGGCCTACTCAAACCACCTCCAGTGTTTTTTGTTTTTTGTTTTGTTTTGTTTTCAGAGAACTGACCTTAGTTCATGCTGCAGACTTTTCTAAAATATCTCAGAGGTTCACAAAACCCAAACAAGCAGCATCTGGATGCAGCATGCCCCGTACCTCCTACTGAGCAGCCACAATCTTGGCATTAGCGGCAGCCTGCCTTGGTTCCCAGCTTGGCCTCCTGAGGCACCTCTAAGCCCAGCACAGGTGGTGCCCATCTGTGGATTTCTTGGTGACTCTTAACAGGTGGCCTGGGGCAGTGAACAGACTGAGGCTGAACTTGGCCTGTGGCAGGGTCCCTCCCATGAGGCCGTTGGGCTGGCATGCTCTGTGGTGGGCTTTGACCCATGCTGAAGCACCACCCAAAGCCATGTCAAAGGATAACACACCCGAAAGGCAGACTGGACAAGCACCAGAACCCTGCTAAAGTGGATCTTGCTCCATAGGGTCGGCCCTGCACAATATAGCTCCTCCACTGTAGTCATAGCCAGTCCTCACAACCAATCAGCCTGAGGATCAATCCCTCCCATCGACATGCAAACTGCTACCAAGCTCAACTACAACAGGAGGGCACACACAACCCAGTTAAGCAACTCACCTTGAGAAACCATCTCAGGTGACCTAGGAAGACTGCACAACTGGGTCCCACAGAACACCTACTACATAAAGGCACTTTACTATGACTGGGAGACTTAGGAACCCTACCTAATACATAGAAACAAACACAGGAAGGCGGCCAAAATGTGGAGACAGAAACATGTCCCAAATGAAGGAACTAACAAAGCTGCAGGGAAAGAGCTAAACAAAATGGACACAAGCAATCTACCAGATGCAGAGTTCAAAACACTGGTTATAAAGATGCTCAATAAACATAAGGCAAGAATATATGAACTCATACGTGTGTAAATGTATATATGTGTGTGCGTGTATACACACACACACACATATACATACGCAATTTAATATTACTCAGAAAAAAAAAAAAGAAAAAAGAATGAAATCATGCCATCTGTAAAAACCTGTATGGACCTAGAGGATATTGTGCTGAATGGAGTAAGTCAGACAAAGACAAATCCGTATGATTTCACTAACATGTGGAATCTGAGGAACAAAATAAGACAAAACATAATCAGACTCATAGACACAAAGAACGTTTTGAAGGTTTCAAAATGAGAGGGGGTTGCAAGGGTTGGGTAAAGTAGAAAAGGGATTACCAAGTACAAACTGGTGTTTACAAAATAGTCATGGGGATGTAAAATATAGCATAAGAAATATAGTCAATAATAATGTAATAACTATATCTAGTGTCAGATGGATACTAGATTTATCAGGGTGATCACTTTATAAGTGATATAAATGTCAATCATTATGTTGTACATCTGAAATTCATATAATATTGTATGACAACTATAATAATTAAAAAAAAAATTTAAAGAACAGTTTTGGTATTCTCATCACCTTTTTTTTTTTTGCTTTAAGTTCAGCAACACTCATTAATCTACTTCCATACCTTTCTCTCAATTTATCATCTTGTTCTTTATGCAACTTCTTGAGTTGTACATCAATATGCAATCTTTCTTCCTTAATTATGAACCTGTATTTATGTTTTCTTCTACATGCTGCTTTAGTTGCATCATACAAGTAGTGCAATTCTATGATTGTTTATTTCTCATGGGTCTAATTTTTCACATGATTTTTTCTTCAACAAATTAATTTGGACTATATTTAAAATTTTTGAAAGTAATACATTGTTTTATCTTCATTAGTGAGTTCTAGTAATTCCATTGAAATATGAGCCTATTCTGGTAAGCTCATTTATTTTGACTGTGGCGAGATATTTTTGTGTGCATGTGACTTTAGTATCCATGGTCAATAATCTAAATATCCCATGTATAGTTAAAGAAATGTGTTTACCTAATTTTTAGACCAAGAGTTTATATGGTTTTTTTGTAAAAAAATTGTTAATTTTGTTATTGAAATTTTTATATCTTTGTTCATTTTTGTCAATTTTATCTGTCATGAATACTATCTATTAAAATGCCCAAATCTGATTGTGAAGTTCTCAGTTCCACTTGTCAATGTCAAAACATTTGTTTCATGTTGTCAACATGCAGGGATATATGGGTTCAGAATAGTTTACCTTTCTTTGGAATCACAGAAATAATCTAAGTAATTCTTATCACCATTTTGCACACACATGTAAATATATGCTGGTTTGTACATACACAAATACAAGCACACACAAATATATATGTATATGTAATTGTATGTATTTAATATTTTTACTTTCTATTCTACTTTATTTCCAGGTTTATGACTAATATGCCCTGCTATATATTATAATATATTATATAATAGCATGTATTATTATACATTCTTATATACAAGAATTTCTAGTGTCTTTATTTGAACTTTGAATTTTTTTTTATTTCCCTTTTCTGCCTGATATTTTATTTAACATGTTTGTTTCATTTTCTATTATTTCCTCTACAGCTTTAGCAATTAAACTTTGTATATTTAAACAAGTTTGTTTTGTAACAAGCAAATTTATATTTTCATAACTATTTTTGACTTTGGAAATTTCTTAATTTAATTACTGTTTCTGGTAGCCTCCTTCTGAATAATATAAATTTTAAATGCATTAACTTTAATCAACTCAGCCTATCTTGTTACTATATTTACTAACTCCTAAATTGGTAATTATTATCATTATTGTTTTTTACAGTTTATGCTTGCTCAGATTTACACATAGACTTACAATTTAATTAATTTGTGAAATATTGCCTGAATCATTCCTCTTAATCATCTGAATTCAATTTCACTTTTCTATTGGAGTATGACTGACAAAATATTTTTTCCTGAGAAACATGCTTTTATTCTTATATTGGGCTTACATATTAGGTCAATGAGACATAAAAATATAGGTTCACTTTTATATTTACTCATACTTTTGGTGATATTTTTCTATTGTATTTGGTCTATATTTGAGGTAAAGAATCCTAAATTTAAGACCATTAATTGGTCTCCTGTTGAAAATGATGTTTTTTTCTTTTTCTTTTTGTTAATAATACATTTTTCTCATTATTGTTCTATAGCTTTTAAAAATGTGTACATTAATTAATTCTTTATCTTTTAATCCTTCTTTGGACACATTTTGTCCTTTCCCGAAGTTTTTGTGTTTGCTTCAGCCAAGTGTCCCTTGACAATATCATTCTGGGACGATTCTTAATGTCATTTCCTTGGCTTAAAAATTCTTCAACCACAGATTCTGAAAGTGACAGTTTCAAGTACTTAGGAGAGATACTCCTACCCCTGACCTTCATCAACTCTCACACAAACCTGGGATAAAGAAGTTTCTTTGTCTTCTGACTATAACAACAGACAGATGTTCTCTGACCTTTCCTTTATAACATATATTAAGAGTGAGGAAGTAATTATATTATTAATGAATAAACTAGCATTTATGCTTCTTCAGCTGTCATAGATCTTTTCTCCAAAATCAAATGATGCTGTTGCTTGTTTTGACAAGAGTGAAAAAATTTTGGATGGTTCACTCTATCAGATGTCTAGATGATTCAATTAATTTGACTAATCCCTAAAGCACTAACTATGTCACTGATTCATTTCTTCATCATAGTCACTTACCAATTATATCAATATTCTCATATTTTATTAATAAGATATAACGCTACTGGTAATAGCTAACATCTTACATTTGAGATGTAAGATGTAAATAATTAGGGATTTAACAATTGAGCACTTTCAATCATTTGTACTTTTATGAGCACTCTAGCATTAAACTGTTTATATTTCGTAAGAAAGCTAGGAAATTATTCTGCTAACTTTAGGTGAGGAATAGATGAGGAAACAGTGGTAAAAAGAGCTTAAGTATCATTCTCATAGTCACACACATAACTAGTGATAAGATATGTTTGCAAATTCAGATAATTTGGATTTCAGAAACAATATCTCAAAATCTTTCTGAAATCACTCCAACATTCAATGCCATGTAACTAAAAGGGACACTTTCAGAAATTACCTTGTAATTGAAGTTGTGCTATCAAGTTACAGAGACCACAGAAGAAATTACAAAAATGATATTTTCTTCACATTTGAAGGTTATCCTTAAGTTTAATAAGAAATATACAGAGTCATAAAAAAAATTGCAAATTTTAAAGACAAAAGAGTAGAGTTAAAGAAATCACATTATATTTCTGGATTGTAAAACTCCAATGTATAAAGATGTTATTTCTCCCTCAATTCTTTTGTTAATTCATTAAGAAAAATACAAGATAATTTTAGCAAGTATGTAAAATAAAGAGTTCTAGAAGAATTTTTATTTGAACATGAAGTATGAAGTTAAATAATGTGCTCCAAGAATTAAAAATTGATCTGGTTTCAGCCAAATTGACACAGTAGAACTGAATGTGTAGAAACAGACTGTGTGTATATGTATGTCAGTGCATATATACAGTATTTGGTTTCTGAAGTATAATAAGAAAAATCAGTGAATGGAGGAATTATTTGACAAAATGGTGCAAGTGGGAATATTTTTCAGATTGAAAAATTAAAAGAGTACTCTTCTAGCATACACAATTCAAAATATATATACTTCTGACAGAGCAGAAAGTTTTTTTAAAAAGTAAATTTCTAAATAATACAGCAATTTAAAGAAAACATTGGTGAATAATTATCAAGAGGTAAGAACTTCTAAACACTAAAGAAATACCCAGAATAATTTATATATAACTACATATACATTAAAACTCTAATATTTGCAGAAAATCATATAAAAGTATAAAGCAAATAACAAACTCAGAAAATGTCGATAAACATGACAATGAGTTATTGATATTATGCTTTATAATTCATACATATCAATGCAAAAATAATGAATGTTCCAATAGAAATGTGGGAATATGTATAGACCAATAAACATGTAAAAAATGACCGAATTCATTATTACACAGGATTTAGCTATATAGTTACAGTATAGTTTCAAGACTATAAATTGATCAAAACTTTCTCTTTTTTTAATGATAATTCCCCATATTAGTGAAGGTTTGGTAAGATAAGTGATTCCAGGCACTGCTGATGGGAGGATAACTTAGTCCAACAATTCTGAATGGCAATTTGGTCATATGCATCAAGAATCTTCAAAATGGAATATACTTTGACTATTAGAAATAGTTGCGAGAATTTCTCATATTTGTGTTTATACCATACAAAATAAGAGAGAAAACACCTTGCTACAGTAAATAAGAGTTTGATTAATTATAATTAATTAATTTTTAAAAAATATTCTATACAATATTTTGTATCATATTTTCAAAAAGTATTTGATAACAGAAGGAAATGTTTATGATTCACTGATTCATAAATTGAGGTGTACAGGGTACTACATTATGTATAGTAAAAGGAAATGTGCTTTGTGAAGATATATGTGTATTATTAGTAGTATATTAATTTTTGAGGGTGATAACTTATTCTATGTTCTCACAACATAAAGAGTTTATTCTGTGTCCAGAAAGGAGGGATAAACTGGAGAGAAGGGCTGGTTTCGAGTTATAGGGGCTCCGGTAGGCTACATTCCAGGGGCAGGGAAGGTAATAAAGAGGTGCTTAGGCTGTTGCCCTGGATCTTCTTCAGGGTGAGGGTGGCACTCAGGTGACATTGCTTAATGAAGGCTCTCAACAGATACAGGTGGTGTGGGATGCTTCCTTGAGCCATAAATAGTAGTACTGTCTCATTTTGATAATAGTGTTTGCCTTTGAGGGTTGTTCTCTCTTTTTGTTATAGATTATTTTATGTTTTTCAGAGTAATTCTGCTTTACTGATTTAAAGTTGTATTACTATAACAATCCTACTGCAGAAAAAAAAGATTGCTGGTATTTAAGAAATAGACTTCGTACATTCTTATGCTTGCACCTTGATTTCAATACAATTAAATGATATTATTACCAAGTATGTGGGTCTGTATTTATAAATACAATGATAAAGATTTTCATTGGATAGATTAATTAATTAATTCAACCAAAAACTTTGTCAATTCCTTTAAATAAAATCAGATTAGCTGAAATTATGTCATGTTAGTAATTAAAGACATTCTAATAGTTGATTTTTTTTCCAAATTGTTTTTTAGGCAAATGCCTGATTAATGTTAAGTTAGGCATTTAGGAAGAGAAGTTATTTTGATGATTTTTTAAAATCTACAAACAAACAATATCATTCTTTTATGATTTTTATGGCTTACTTTTGAATGTTTGAAAAATATTTTTTCTTAACATTAATTTTATTTATTTGATCAACAAATATTTTATGATTTCAACTTTGATTATGCATACATTTGTATAGATTATAATCACTGTGTTTAATTTAGTAAATTATCTGCCCAATTTTGAAAATGTAGTGGTCGAAGCCCTCCAAATGGGAGAAAATAATACTGCATTTAAGAGTAAAATAAGTAATTAAGCATTAAGCTTTTCCTTTCCCGTTAGCTTTAAGTTAGCAACTTTGAACATTTAAGACACTTCTGACATTTTTGTAGTAAGATTTTTGGTTTGGATTTTATTTTGGTAGTTTATTCAGTCTGAAAAACATTCTCTAAGAGTGTCCAGAAAGAGTCCAGAGATGCATGTCTACTTACCCCCAAGCACTCAGACTATGGCTAATCATAATCAGTTCAACACTTCTAAATTAACATAACAGATTTTCACCTGAGCTGATTGCTTAATATTTGGTGACTGATGACTAGGTTAAGTTCAAGTCAGCCAACAACTGGGATTTAATCTATATACAAGTGGTGTTTGATTTGATTAAAAGCAGTCTTTTGAAGGCCATGGGAGTTTGACTAAAACTTTTACTGAACTTGCCAGCAGTTTCATAACCCAAAGGCAAATTTCATGCGTGTTGGTGCAAGACATCTGCCTATCTTTTATCTCTTGAGTGGCTTAGTCCTCTGAACCATAGAAGGGGCAACAAAAGATGGCTTGATCTTCATTAGCTCTGTCCCCATTCTTGAACAAGACAATTAAAATAGTCTCAATCTTAAGCGTTATTTAAAGGACAACAATGTGCTTTAAACAGATTGCAGCCATTGTATGTCTTCTCATAGAAATTTTTTGTGCTGCCACAAAGAATTGGCCTGAATCTTACAGAGCTACCATCTAGTTGGATTTGAGAGATTATCTAAAGGTGATAAGATAAAATGCTTACTCAACATTTCTGCCAAGGTCTATGAGTACCAATGAGAATAAAGCTCAACATGCCACATCAATAATTATAAATATTATTACCAAATCAAGAAAATAAAATATTATAATGATAGAATGATAGAACTTTGAATATCTATCCTCTAAATATGTCACCTCTCTTGTGCTGAATAAAGTTTTACAACCAAATTAGAAAATATAATGCTGTATCAACTCCTAGTGAACCTAGAATTTCTCTCTTATAAAATGAAACTTTCTATTTCTGAAAACAAAGGTTCCAACTGCAATTTAGTACTGAATACATTTGTAAGTGATGCTTAAATAATTTAAGCTAAGTGAATTAGACCACACTTAAAACTAAAATCAATTTATATTTGTTGGATGAAATAGCTACTTCTCTAATACTTGAGTCCTGGCTCCAAGCCCAAATACTAGACCATGGTTTTTAAAACTTTATAAATTATTCTGATGGTGCCATAAAAAGGTCATCAGCATATGGTCTACTGGTTACATTCAAGTCAGAAGTCTTGAATTATATTATTCAATATGTAAATAATCCCTAATCCCCCCCCTTTTTTTACTCTGGAAAAATCAATTATACAACTAATGGCTAAATATAACTGGCTTTAATATAGCCTGATGATACTACACTAGGGCTTTTAAATTAAGACCTCTGTCTCAACCTAACTTTAATCTTCTTCATTCTAGGGCATCATGCTTTGTCAAGCTTAGGAAAGGAACTGTGGGTAAGATAAACCTAACTCACTAGTAGAAAAATATCTGTTGTTATCTGAGCTTGAGAAAAAACTCTTGAACAGACACATCCGTGTGAAATAATTCATCATTATTTCAATTTTAGCATGCCCTCCATTTGATGTCTCCACATCAAAGTCTTCCACACTATTATGTTTTTGCTATTTAAATTATACGTCTTATGTTCTTTTACACTGGCTTAGTCTCTAGATTATTCAAAATAGACTCTCTCTTATCAAAACTTAAGTGTAATGAGTCTTATTTACTGAAATTTGTCTTGGGTCTAGAAATAGATTTCATATCTTCCTTATCATGCTCTTTTTCTTATTCTCTAATTTTCCCATTTAAGAACTTTTGACAATTATCTACTCTATACTTGCCCCCAGATTACACATAAAATCATCAAATTTATCCTATAGGTTCAGTCTTTTATTATTATTTCTTTTTAAATATACCTTCTCTTTCTACCCACATTCACTGCTCTGGTCCCTAAATTGATATATATTATATATATATATATATATATATATATATATATATATATATATATATAACTTCACAGATCCCATTCCCTATCTGTTCTTCTTGTCTAAGGGCTTCTCTTCTAATTCAATTTATTTTTATAAGACAAGAAAAATTCTACTTTTATTTCTATTTCTAGATAACCTTTGGATATCTTCATAAATGTCATTTTTTTTCATCTCTTATACTTAGTACATTTAATTTTTCCATTATGCCTATTTTTGGTTGTTGTTAAATTAGAAGAATTAATATCAACAGCAAAATAACTAATAATAAGAACTATAACACTAATACAAGTTAACAAAAGTCAATGTCAAGAAAGACTCATGTAGCCAAATAAAAGAAAAAACAAAGAATTAAATAGCATGTAATTAAGTCAATTTTAAATATCTTGAGTTAAAAATTTGAAAATATGGTTGAATATGTAAATTATAATTCACAAATAGAGTAAATAGTACAATTCGAAGATAATTTCATAGACTTTAGGGTAAAAAATAAAATTGTGGAATATCACATTAAAATCTATACCATGAAACAGAAGCAAAAAAAAAGTTGAAAAGATAGAAAAAAATAAAAAAATAATGATGGGACAAATAAGATATTCCCCAGAATTAAATATGCAGCACTCAGAAAAATTTAAAAATAGTTTTATTTACTTACCTAGAATAACTGGACATTGATTAATTATCCACTACTTTATCTTGTCTCTAAGTTCAAAGTTTCTCTAGAAAAAAACTCTACTGTTAGATCACTACTGATGTATGTATGTGTATGTATAATACACATGCATATATATGTATTTTTGAATATATATATATATGTATATATTCAGTATACCTGCCACATTAAAGAGTTGAGAAATCTAACACCTAGATTTTTTTATAATAATACAACCTTTGGGGAAAGATTTTATGGTTATAAAAATATAGAGCATTAAAATTTTACATAATAGAATTACTATTGATTTAGAGATATTATTCTTCATTGATTTAAAAGAAAGAATTATTTGAATACCTTAATAAAGTAAATGGCACTACTATCATCAAAATATTTTCTGAATTACTAATGTCGATTTGCTCTCTTCTTTTCTGTCAAAGCCTTATATTAATCACAATTTTGGCCACATTTTAAGATCTTAGGAAATTTGAAATTTTAAGGAATGCAATAATAGTGAGCACTTGATTATTTTCCTTTGGAAAACTTTACTGCTACCTCCATATTCCTCTCTTGTGAGCTAATGCTCAGAATAATGATGAAGTCACTATAATAAACATCATTAGAGATAAAATAATTTAATTTTTTGTCATTTGGAGTTTAATTTTTTAGTATATTAAATTTATATAATTAAATACTGCAATTAGTTCCCTGATAATTTAGCATAAAAAAGTGAACTGTTATTTGATAATCAGTTGAAATTTCATGCCCAAAGAGTTTAACAGTGTCATTTTAGAAGACAATTTTTGTAGTTTAAAAAAGGACTTCAAATTGTGAGTTAATATAGGATGTTTAGATGGCTTCACTGAGTAGTGCAATTTAATAAAAATAACTTCCCATTTATTTGAAAAGAAACTTTTTATTTTAAATAATCCTAATAGCTTTAAGGAAAATATTCTACTACTCAGAGAATAAAGACATGAAACTTTTATCAGAATTCGTCAGAAGTTAATAATTATTTTTTATGAAATATTCATGTCACATAAGATTGCATCTATGTAACATCAATCAATCCAAATAGTAAAGCTAATTTTAAAAATCATTCATTATGAAAACCAAATTCTGTTAACTTTATTTTTTAATTTCCAGGTATTGTGACATCCTATAAGCCAGTGGTCCCAATGTTTTTGGCACAAGGAACTGGTGCTCCTATGAGAACCTAATGCCTGATGATCTGAGGTGGAGTGCTGGGATACAGCTGCAAAAACAGATGAAGCTTTGCTAGCTCACCAGCTACTCACCTCCTGCTGTGCAGCCCAGTTCTTAATAGGCCACTGATCAGTACTGAGCCAGGGGTTTGGAACCCCGGCTATAAGCCAGTCCTTCTCAGAGTTTTGTCAGGTATGAACTAGGAAGAGGGGCCTTACCAGAACACAACCACATTAGCACCTTGATCTTGGATGTCCTTGCTTCTAGAACAGTGAGCAATAAATCGCTGCTGTTTATAAGCCATGTAGTCTTTAGTATTTTTGTTAGACAGCTTGAACAGACTAATACACAGTCTACACACTTACCTACTACCTAAATTCAAACATTTAAGAGGCTACTAAGTCATTTATTTCTATATCCCTACTAGATAGTACTAGGTCCAGGACCAACTACATATTGAGCAAACTGTTGCAGAATTGAATAAATTTGAGAAGAGGGTTAGATACTTTGACATCTTCTCTTTGAAATGAAATAGAGAGATTTCAGGGATAGGTGATTCCCTGTGAGCATTTTTTTTAAGCCACTCCATTCAAAAAAATGTTCAAACAAAAATGTTTCCAATCATATTCAATTAAATTTTTATATCTAAGTTGTTAAATATGATAACTTATGACTCAATGCATCAATTTTATTTTAACTCAAGTTGGAAAAATAATTTGGACCCACTTTATTGTTTTCTTATTCTACAACTTTGTACATCTCATCTTTCCTAAGAGTCATGAAATGTTACATTATGCACTTTCTTTATTGGTACCCCTGATAGTCTTTATAATTGAAGAGCAACAACAACAATTCTTCCAAGACTTAATGAAGCACAGTTCATCTGCAGTATGTGCAATAATATTCTTAGAATATTTATTGTTGGCTTTTACATGTATTCACATGTAAGTTATGCTGCTAAAAGTTGTGAGTGATTTATGCATATAGATAGATTACGCATTCTCTTGAAAACATTATAGTTTTATTTTTTTTTGTGGTCTCAATTTTTATGTTGGTACTCAGATCAAGGGCAGATAGAGAGCTATTTATGACCTACTTAACTAACCCATATGGAGAAGAAAAATCCTTGCTAGAGATTTGATTAGGTGTCACTGAGGAATACTGATTTGTGGGAGCAGGCCCCTAGAGATTGGTAATATGTTAATGACAGAGAAGATAGCATATAGGTGATAGGTGTTAGGCCTTAAAATTGGATTTCAATTAGGTTGACAAAAGTAAAAGATTAGGGTTAGTAAACAATTTAAGAAGTGAAGCCAGTAATAGTTTGGGATGGAAGCAAGTAAAGTGGATGTGACAAAGTTATACATACCAAATGAGCCTAGTGAACTAAAAATAATTCATTCATTTAACAATTATAATAATTAAATTTAACGTTTATGAGGTTAAAACACATTCTAAAACCAATTGCATCATCAAGCAAATATAACAACTATATACCAGCAAACAAAATACATGAAGTAAACACTGACAGCTTTGAAGGCAGAAATAACTCTACAAAATTGTTGGAGACTTCAAGAAACCACTTCCAATAACGAATAGAAACAAAAAAAAATTATAGAAAACTAGAAACGAAAGGGAACTTTCTCAACAAGGTAAAGGCCAGTTAAAAAAAAAAATCTATGTCATCTTGAAATATTGAAAGCTTTTCTCTAAGTTTCTCTAAACTAGACAAGAATGCCCACTTTCACTACTGCCATTCAATATTGTACTGAAATTTCTAGTCAGAGCAATCACTCAAGAAAAGGAAATTTTAAAAGCATCCATATATGAAAGGAAGAAGTAAATTCTCTTTATTCACAGATGGCATAATTCTATATGTAGAACTCCTAAAGAATTCGTAAGATATTAGAGCTACACAAATTCAGCCAAGTTGCAGGGTACATGGTTAACACCCAGAAATCACGTGTTGTTGTTGTTGTTTTTTCAATACCAGCAATGAAGAATCCATAAAGGAAATTTAAAAAGCAATTCCATCTATAAGAATATCTACTGGAACAAAATACCTAGGAATAAATTCATCCACAGAGGCAAAGATTTGTACACTGAAAACTATAGAACATTGGTTAAAAAATTATGAAGACGCAAGTAAATGGAAACATATCCCACATTCATGATAGACTTAATACCGTTACAATGTCAATACCATCCAATGTGATCTACAGGTTCAATGCAATCCTTATCAAAACTCCAAATCCTGTTTTGTAAAAACAAAAAGCCAGTTCTCAAAATCATATGCAACTGGAAGGGGCTCAGATCAGCTAAACTGTCTTGAACAGCCAGAACAAAGTTGGAGGATTCATATTTCCTGGTTTCAAAACTTACAAAGCTACAGTAATCAAAACATTGTTGTATTTGCATAAAAACAGGTATATAGACCAATGGTATAGATTATACACAGTCTGGAAATAAACCCATATATCTATAGCCAACTGTTATTTTGAAAGCCTGCCAAGTCCATTCAATGGGGAAAGAATAGTTTTAAACAGACAGTACTGGGAACACTGGGTTTTCACGTCTAAAAGAATAAATTTGGACCTTTACCTCAAGTTGTATACAAAAATTACTTGAAATGGATCAATCACTTAAATATAAGAGCTGAAACCACAAAACTCTTAAGGGAAAACATAGGAGTAAATCTTGATGACCTTGGATTGGGCAATAAATTCTTTGATATGATGCCAAAAACACAAATAAAATAAAAATACATAGACTTCATAAAAATAAAACATTTTTGTTTGTTGAAGTAAATGAAGTGAAAAGAAAGTGAAAAGAGAATCTATAGAATGGGAGAAAATATTTGCAAACGATATATCTGAAAAGTGTTTAATATATAGTATATAAAAAAATCTTCAACTCAATAACAAAAAACAATCTAATTTAAAAATGGGCAAAGGACTGAGTTAGCATTTCTCTAAAAAAGACATACAAATGGCCAATAAGTATACAAAAAGAACAATACCATTAGTGATTAAGAAACTGCAAACTATACCACAATGAGATAATTCACATGTCCTAGAATGACTATTTAAAAATTGAAAATTACAAATGGGGAGAACTTGGAACCTTTGCTAACATGCACATTGCTGGAGTGAATGTAAATGAGATAGCCATAGTGAAAAACAGTTTGGCAGTTCCTCGAACACTCATCATAAAATGATCGAGCAATTCCAACTCCTAGGTCTATATATATATACCTATACCTATATCAGTGTTCATTTTGGCATTATTCACTGTGCCCAAAAAGTGGAAACAACACAAGTGTCCATCAAAAAATGAATGGATAAACAAAATGTGCCATACTTATGCAATGGAACATTATTAGCCATAGAAAGTAATAAAACTCTGATAACAGGCTTCAATATGGATGAAATTTGGAAACATTATGATTAGTTGAAAAAGCCAGATACAAAAAGACAAATATTGAATGATCCCATTTACATGAAATATTGTTCAATTTGTCCCCTTTTTGTCACCATAAACATGTATCCATGCACATACACACTTACACATATGTAAACAGGATTGCTCCAGGTATTAGGGTTATCAAGAAACAGAATGAAGCCAGTTACCCAAAGTCACAAATAAACTACAACAATTCAACTCAAACTTGTTACTTCTATTTCAGTCATAGATTGAATGTATCTGAGAGTGTATGAGTGTGAGAGTGTATGTGTGTGTGTTTGCATATGTTTAAATTGTTATCTAGTGTATTTCCTGAGAACAGTTCCCAAGTGCCATCTAATGGCTGGCATTCCGAAACCTCTCTATGGATGATTAGATATTTATAATAGTCTGAGAGACATGAAATGGTTAACAGATTAATCTAAATCTCTTAAAAGACAGTTTTCTGGCTTTTTCACTTTAACTAATTTAAGAAAATTTTAAACTACATATTACTTTTAATAATTGATAACTACCAGAATTGTCAAGGAACAGAAATAAAACTCTAATGCTTTAGAGAATCTTACTTCACCTGTTAACAATGATACTAATACTATTTCTAATTGAATTTATTTTTCACACCAAGTGCAGTGATTAGTTTGTGTGCATTTTCAAATTGTATAATGTGTTTCTCCTTTAAGACTATGGAAGCATAGAGGGGGTAAATGGTCAAATTCACTCAGCTCTAGAATTTGAACTCAGGCCTGCTTGACACCAGGATGAGCTATTAAAGTCTAGGCTTGGATACTGCTTAAACATGACCATATTAACATTAGCTACCAAAGATATATTATTCCTATTTATGCTGGTGTTAAATCAGATGTATATTCTTTATTTACCCTGGAATTGTGCAAAATTGGAGAAATGGGCACTTATAAAGAAACATAAGGCCTAAAATTATTAAAACATCACTGCCTTGGCTCTCCAAAAAAAAAAAAAGCAATAAATAAATTTGTATTAATTACAATATGCCTACCTTGATGCTTTCTGACGTTCCACTAGGAAAAGAGATCCCTCATCACTGTCTGTCTTATACTGAGGTATAAAGTTTCTGTAATGCTGTTTAAACAGCTGTTCTGCTTTCCCATAGAAGTGGATGCACCTCGGTCATGGAAGAAATAGTTCCAACATTATAAAGCAATTTGTAATCCTTTAAGGTTTTTGCACTAAATAAATGTAAAATAGTATTATTAGTTCTTGGAATTATCAGTTCACCATTCATACTTGAAACATTTACTATTTCCACAAATCAGGCAATGTGCAAATTCTGTCATAGTAAAACATTTATTTGTTAAAGTGATATAGATTATTCAAGATTCTACAGTTTTAAATCATGGATGGCAATGTAACATGAATTGATACAGAACTCGATGCCAATGTAGGCTTTTTCTTTCTTTCTTAAAAAAAAAAAAAATACTTGTGGGCCAGAAGAAAAAACAATTTGGTTTTAAAAGGAGATGGAACCATGATCTGATGGAGCCAATTCCAGCGGCATCACAGACTTCAGCTTCGGCTCCTGTGGACAATTTCTCCTAGGACACCAGTTCAACAATTAGCCTTCGTGAATTGAAATATTTTTTTAAATTTTATCCAGTAAAATATCAATGGCAATTTTTTTTTTTTCAAGAGAGAGAAGTGATGCTCTTCAGATTAACTCCAGCCTCTGAAATGAAAGGGAAAAAGAAGGAAGGAAAGAAAGAAAGACATAGCTAATAAGATCATTGTGCTAGAAACCTAGAAGTTACTGAACTGTAAGCACT
Organism: Eonycteris spelaea; assembly: GCA_003508835.1. Classification (NCBI taxonomy): domain Eukaryota; kingdom Metazoa; phylum Chordata; class Mammalia; order Chiroptera; family Pteropodidae; genus Eonycteris; species Eonycteris spelaea. The sequence goes on from PUFA01000104.1 coordinate 5,315,995, forward strand.
CAGGCAGGAGCTTCTTGCTATAAAACACACGGCACAACAACCTAGACATGCACCTTAGCACTTAAAATGTTGCTTGGTAATTTAAAATTGGTGGATATATAGAAGGATTTTATTTAAAAAAAAAAATCTAAATGTACTAAGCCAAATAGTTTTGCAAGTGAAAGCCAAATGTGAAATGGCATTTTTCTTGCTTTACTGTTCCACATTTATATTCTCAAGATAAAAAATATAATGATTTTATTCATTAATGTATGGTATTTAAGTTTTAACAAATATTCATACTGGTTTTAAAAATATGAACATATTAAATTGATTCACCACAACTAAAGCCTAAGTGATTGCTACTTTTTTACATATCCTGCTGGGAGTTTGTATCACATTAAAATTTTATAAAATTTAATTATACACTTAATGATAATGAAGAAAATTATTCATCTTCAATAATTAGTTCTTTGCCCACAGAACAAATACAATAAATGTAAAAAAATGGCAATCACTCACAAGAAAGGCATTCCATTATTAAAATGATTTTGAAAGAAATAACAAAAAACATTTAAAAATATTTTAATACGTTAATGTATAACATACACTTGATACTTCTCTAAGAAAATAATACAAATAGTAAATTATAAAAATATTTTTTCTCTAACATGAGTTCTCAGTACTTAGCATTCAGTACTGAATTTAAGATATGTCTGTAAAGTCTATCCTTAATGAAGATGGAAAATAATTTTTGAGAAATATACAATTTTATACATATAAAATAAAAGTAATTTTTCTCCTCATTCAAAAGTAACTAGAGGTTTAGAAATTGGGGGTATAAAATGCAAAGCACAAATGAATCATGAAATACAGATTCTTAGTTATCCACTGAATATCTATATTGAAACGCTGATGTAGAACATATTTGAATAACTTGGTTATAAAATTATTAAAGTATATTATCATTATTTAGGTTACTATATAATCATAATATACTTTATTATGATAAAGTTAGGCAAAATACTGTAGAGATATTTTCTTTAATAAAATATTTTAAAATATTTGCTATTTCAATAAGTGAAGTTATTTTGGGCACAAATTAATTTTTAGAATTACTGAATAAAGGATTTACACAATGTTTGAGGATTCTTAATAGATAATAGAATGTGTCTTATTTGTGAAAAATAATTATTCTGGAAACTACCAAAATATAACTATTAGTGTCATACTTTACCTTAAATATTCTTTAAAAACCATTACAAAATCACTTTAAATTACAATGAGATAGATCTAAATTTTTCTCTAGTAGATTGATAACATAGCTTATTTTGATGAAATTGAATACCAATATTTTTTTCTCTTTATACTTCCAATAATATATTCCCTTTGATAGAAAAAGAAGATATAATTACATTATTTCAAAGTTTAAGTTTCAGAAAGTAGAAATGTTGGAAAGACTAATACACCAGGAAGAAAAATATAGTGAATAGTAGAACTAGTTTGACTTTAAAACAAAATAAATTCTTCCAGAATAACAAAATTTATTTTAATATCAAGGTAATGATTCTATAAGCTGACATATCTTAAAGAGTTTTTGATTCAATTTTGTATTACATAATAATATTATTAACAAATTGTGGAATTATGGTTTACACAAAAGCTGTTGGTTTTGAAGATTGGGAAATGGCAATCAGTTTGGAGAACTGTGGTGTGAATCTGCCTGCCCTGAAGCTTCTATTATTATTGAAATGATGACATAATATGAAGCCAAATAAAAACTTGTATTTGTAGGATATTCAAAATGTACTTTTTACTTTACTTATCAAATAGATAAACTATTAACGATGATTCCATAAATATCTAAACACGGAATACAGAATTACATAAGTATCACAAAGAGCAAAATAGACTTTAATAACTATGCCAAAATTCTACAAGAAGTAAAAATAATAAATTTGAGGTAGGTTCAGCACATTTTGGTAACGTCCTCAATAACAGTTAAAGGTTTCATGCAAAACATTGTGACAGTTTTACTAAGAGCACTACAAAGAAAAGCACAAATTAAATCTACCTCAACATTAAAAGAAAGAAAAATGTCCTGGTATTGAATGCATTCTGGGAAAATGCTGTTATTGCCCTTAACTCAGAATGTAATTAAGAACTATTAAAGCTTATATACTTAGGATATCTAAAAAGAAGAAAATGATTTCTAAAGGTCATTGCTGACACTACAGTTCATTTTTTCCCCCCGGACTTTCTGAAATGTTCAAGTAAAGATGTCAAAAAGTGTGTTTTAATTATTGTAAAAATAATTAAAATTTTTCTACATATAGGCCTACTTTATTACTTTTATTTTTAAAACAATTACTTGAGGGGGATATCATTTTTAAAAACTACAAAACCAAATAGTTTTTATTGGTCATCCTTCTTTGGAACAAAAACTGGAGAAAGATCTGGGTCATACACACACATTTGTTTTGCTTTTTAGTTCTCATTTCATGTATTTTCTGTGTTTTCCTAATTATTATTTATTTATAATCAACATTACTTTTTTATTCATCTATATGTTAGGAGTTTCTCTAAAAGAACTGTATGATTTTCATGGTAATTGCATCTATAGCAGATATTTTATGGCAAAGTTTAAAAATGTAAATACCTCGATTGATGCCAAACCAAATAATAAGTTAAATTTATTAAAATCAAGAAACAATTATGTTAAAAGCTGGTGGAAACGATCACAGGAAAAGTAATATTTCTCATCCATACTTAAATACACTCACACAATGTACACATATTTTGTTGTTGGTCTAAATATAACAAATACTTCATAAGAAATTTTACTTAAGGTATTTTCAGTATAAATACAAAAAAGTCAACTGTTCCTATTTTCACTGCTAAACATGGCATATCATTTGTTTTACCAGGTTCATTTTAAGGATAAAAATCTTCAATCATAAGATTAATTTATATGTAAGTGCCAGTTTACTTATAATTATCACTAACTGTATAAATAATATCTTCCCTCTTTGTTCTCAATTTATCTTAGTGTGATTAGAATCTTGTGATTTTATTATAGAAGTATAGCATGTGATACATTAAACTATTTTAAGCTCACTCTATTTCTGTACATATACAGGGAAGATTTTAAGGAAGAAAATTGACATAGGGCATATTCTGGCTAATGGAAATGAAATAAATGTATTAACTCTTCACTCTTGAAAAAAAATCATTTTAACAGATACCTGGCTATGAAAAAGAACAGCTAAATCACTGACTAGATGACAGCTTTCTGCCTGCTCTGTACCTTCCTATTAGAGCTTGATATTATATTAGGGACTGTGGTATATAATCAATTTAATAATGTTATCTTGGAAACATTTTTGACATATTATTCAAGAAATGTGGGGTGTTTTTTGTTTTTATTTGTTTGTTTTGCTTACTTTTACTGTCTTATATACATAGGGAACATTTTAATTTAAATTTAATGCAAAGGGCAGTGTCCAAATTTTTGGAAAATATATTTTGTTTCTGGGGAGGAAAAGACATATTACCAGTAGAAAAGATTAACTTAAAATAAATTTTATATTCCACCTCCCTCAAACAAACAAACAAAAGAGCGGAGAAGCTGTGAACACAAGTTATCTCTGCCTGCTCTCTTCCTCACTTCATTAACACACTGTAAAGTATTGCTGACATGTGAAAGGCTATGAGAAGACTCAGAGCACACAGGTCACAGTCTCTTTGAAGAATCATCACTGTTTGTGCTGACTGCTGTAGATGTGATAGGCCTGCTTGAGTAGAAATCATTTTCCAAGAACCAAGAATAGTTATACTGAGGTCATATGGTGACTTAAATCTGATAATAGAAATGTAGCAAGGAGTTGGCCAACAAGTAAATTATGTGGTGCCACCTAATTTTATTAAAATTATTCTTTGCCTGTGGATTTATTTTTCTTGTTTATGCTTGTAGAAATAAAAAAGAATTATCCAGAGCATAAAGGGAAGTTTCTATGATCAGGTGACATAGTCATTTGTTTTATAAAGGGAACTAAATACAGACTCAACATAAAGTTTTTTTAAAAGGTGACATATCTCACATATATATACATTCACTATGTAAATATAATACAAAAGACACTTATATACACATGAATTTACTACATGTATAAAACGACAAATCATGGAAAGGTTGTGTACCAGAATATTATTATTTGTGTTTGAGTATTGGATTATGTCAGATTTATATTTTTATTTTTAGATAAAATTATTTTTAGATATTTATTTTTAACTATGTTTTTCAAGGTTTCTGTATTAATACTAATTGCTTTAGGACAAAGAAAGTCATTATTATATGTCTTATGAAATTATCACATTGGAAAACCCTGTGCTATCTAAGGTAGTATACAAATTCAAAGGGAGGGAGTTTACTTTTCTCTAAATTGGACTTCTAACAACGTGGTAAAATAACCACAATAATATGTAACATGTCCCATGAACTCTGAATATTTGAGAAATTACTTTTAATTGGTAATTGAAAAATGACTCAGATTGACTCTCTTGCTTCCAAATTTTGATAGAATATTTAGCATCATTCCAGACCATGCTTCTCATAGAGTAACCATTTACTTCATAATACATTCCTATAGATATCCTTTCTTTCAGGACAGTTAAATGTCCAAAGTTACATGATAAATGAACTTTTTTAAACCAAAGAGAGGGAGAGAATGTGAAAAGAGTGAAAGCATGTGTGTGTGTGTGTGTGTGTGTGTGTGTGTGTGTGTGTGTGAGAGAGAGAGAGAGAGAGAGAGAGAGAGAGAGAGAGAGAGAGATTAGGAGTGAAACAGAGAAGCAGTGGGTGGTGGTAACACAATGCACCTTTCTGCAGGTCAGTTCAGTACACAGAACAGAAAACAAAGTATGTGCCAGACACTGTGCTAATTGATTGTTTCCAATGAGCCATCTGTTCATTTTTTGTGACATAGGAATGGAATCCTAAATTCAGTGAAGAAATGATGCATAAAAAACATTTTGTTGATTTGGGAATGAAATCATTAGAGGAAACCCTGAATGATTGTCTAAGTTATTGTTATATTTTAAACACAAAATGTTAAAAATCAAGACCCTATTTTCACTACCAAGAAATAAATCAATGGCCTTTTTTAGAACTTTTAAAAGCTGAATATTTTTCCTGTGCCAAACTTTAAGCAAATGGCTGATGATTCCAGCTGTGTGAACAGATTGCTAAAGTGCTATTCTGCTCTGGATACACACTTCCTGAACCAATTAAAATGCAGAAATCAAATACTCATTGGAAACTTAAAAAAAAAAATAGACACCAAGAAGAGTAACTGGTTATAGACAAAAGGAACACCATGACTATTTCATGGGTAGTCTTTTTCTCCATTTTATAGCAGCTTCATTCGTTTTGGATAACAGTGAAACACTTCTGCTCCTCCACTTTCAATGAAATATAATGTATCATCTCAACGATTTGGAGGTCAGGACAAGAGTGAATATATTCTTATTATGCTACTGTCTTCACGAGCTACTGTCTTCACATTAGGAAATATTTTTAAAACCCACAGCATATCATGTATAACTCCAAGAGTGAATCCAAAGTTACGTTAGTGTTCCATTTATTCTTACAATATGAATCAAAAATGTTCACTAACCAGAAATATGTCTAAATTTGGGAACTGAAAATTCATTTAACTGAACTGAACTTGTCTTTTCTGTTGACACTAAGTTTTCATTAAAAATTTCAATAAATTACATAAGTAAACAAAATGAAAATTAAAAGTTCATTTATAAAAGGATATACCTTAGAGTATGCTGAAGTATACAATACATAGCAAGAATCTCACCTGTGTTTCCTGGACAGTCTGGTCAACATTAGTCAGCAAAGCATCTGGGAATAAAATTTTCAGTGTCATGAACAATACATTTTTGTAAGAAACAGACCCTAAAACATTTCTTACTGAAAACTTGATAAGATTCCTCTTAAAGACTTTTTTTTTAACTTACCAGTCCTTGGGTTAATTGCAATTGACTTTTATAATACTTTATAGTTCTCTGTGGCTACTTTCTAATACATAATACTATAAAGGTAGATTTTTAAAAATTTACTCCACTTTCTAAAATGAGTACTTATCAATATAGAATGCACCTTTTCTGCGAGACTTTAGTAAGAGAATAAGGCTTCTTTTAATTTTCCCTCCTCAAAGTGAACATTTCATATGATTGCATTTGATTAATAAGAAAAGCTACATCAGTGAAAAAAGAATCCGAAGTAGGAAATGTAGTTTCACTATATTCACCACACAGAGTATAAAATAATCATTTACAGTATAAGCCATTATTCAATAACTCACAAAAATAGCATGTTTTACTAAGTACCCATTTATCCTTATATAAAACAGTAATGTCCTAAGTGCAAACACTCTGCCTTTAAATGTCCATATGTATGTTGCAATTGGCTATAAACGTTTAGTATCATTATACGAGACTGCATAGCACACATTCTATTTCTTTCCAAAATATCATCTTTTAAAGCAAATACTTATACTGGTCATTAAGAAGTGACACAATGGTAAGAAAAAATTAGGTGTCTCACTTCTTTCTCAGTGCTCTCAGTTAAGTGTTATATTATTATAAGAAAATACTTTCTTATAAAGGCTCCAGCACAATTATTCATATAAATTTACAGTGGCTTCTGGAGATTAGGTTTTACATTTCCAGATTATTGAAAGCAATAATAAGACATGTTTACATTATACAGAAAAAAATGATTAGGAAATTACATTATGGTAAAGCCAACACAATATATTTAATAAGCCTCTTCATGTTACTAGACTAATTATTTGTTGGATATATTTTGCAACAGAATCACAGAATCTCTCTAGTTCATATTTCAGAAGACTGTAAGTACATCGGTTTCCAAACACAAAATAAAAGGAACTTCATGACTTTCCCCTGAATATACTTGAACATGTTTTGTTTTTGTTTTTAAGATTCATGAACAGAATAGTCACCTATGTGAAGAGAATGGATAAAATTAGATAAGTTGTAGAGGTGTTATAAGGAAGTTCAGAAAAAGAAATTTGTACTACAGAGTTTATATTCAATTGTAATCTGATAAATAGTTTGTACAGTTGTTCTGGGAGAAGTTCTCTGATAGCCAGCACATTTATAACTAATTTTGTTACATTAGTTATAGTCTGTGTTGTAAGACATAAAATTATGATTTTAATTTTATAATTATATGTATTAGTGTGTCTATATTACTTACATAGGTTTTTAACTTATATAGACATATACATATGTACAGTGTGCATATTTTATATCAGAAGACATTAGTACATGGGTAATTTTTTAGACTATCTGTAATATTTGATAAAATTGCAAAGTTTTAACATTACTTTAACTAGGTAATTTCATACTTAAATATACTTCCAGTTACAAACTGCTACTTTCGATGTCCCACTATGTCCCACTTTATATAACACCACATTTTTAAGGATGTCTCAAGTGCAGTAATATGTTTACCATTCTTTCACTATTAAGAGATCATCTGTACTGCTTCAGAAAGGATTGTTTCTGTCGCAAAACAAAAAGACAAACTAATTGTATTTTTAATATCAGTATGTATTAATCTAGCATGGAGAGAAAGGACTGGGTAATCTGGGAGACAGAGCTCTGAAACTACTATAAAATTCCAGTCATTAACTTTAATTTCTCTTTCCTCTATGAAATTTAAAAAATGAAATAGCTTTTATCCATAAATTTAACTCAACTAATATTTAACCCACAAACATAAGGTAAATTATTATTATTATTATTATTATCATCATAAAACAAGGAATATAAGAAAAATATTTTTTCCCATCCAATCCACCTCTGCTGAAGTCCTTTCTTTTCTCAAGACATTTCACACACACTCACACACAGAAGCATCCACATACACTGTTAAAACAAATAGACTTGACTCTTTGAGACACAAGAGAAGACTGAACAAGGAAAAGTGAGTGGATAGTCTTCATTCTGCTAATATAAATGAACATTTCTTTCTCAGCATTATAAAATGGAATTGGAATTCTGCCACACAGAGACAAAAGTGGGTTGATATCTGCAGATTTCTTTAAAAAATGGCCCATTTATCTTCACAATTTTATATACAATAAGATGCTTTATGGTTTTGGAATTTTTTTAGTTATTGGCATTTTAACAATTTTTTTTCAGTTTATTATTGTGAATAAACATAGGAGAAAATACTAAAATTTAGGAACTAAAAGGAAATCGATGTGAATTTTGTGATAATTGTTCTGTTATTAGCTTTAACTTCATAAATAACATATTTTTGCCTTTCACTGTTAATACAAGCAAATAAAATAATTAAAATTTAGTTTGTAAGTAAGAACTTTATGAGTGCCTCAAGGAGAAGTAGAAAATACTTCACAAAAAGATAAAAGGTGATTCCTATAAACAAATGGAATACATTTAATTTTTTTAAAAATTTCTTATTCTTTTGGAGAAAGTATGCATCATTCAGTAGTAGACTTGCTGTGTTTATAGATGGCTTACAATATTCAAAAACTTATATTCTAAAACTTGTTTAGTAAACTGTACCTATAAAGCAGCTAAAATCAACTGTCTGAAAGCATTAGTTAGCTTTCTGTCACCTCAACTTAACTAACTACATTTAATGGTTGGCAAAAAATATGAAATAATTAGCCACAGAAGAGTGTATCTAATTGAAATTACTATATTTAATGTACTTCTACTAATCTATTTGTAATTAAAATAAATAATATTCATCGAAACTAACTTTTTTTTTTCTGTTAGGATTTAAACCAGCTTTAGATACTTCATTATCCCTTTCTAACACTCAGATATTACACATATTAAAAAAAAAAGACCTACTTTAATAACAGTTTGATATTTTCAAACTGAGGACAATTATCCAGAAAAAAAAACAACACAGGAACACATATAATTTTTAAAAAGTGTTTGGAGTAAATCTCTATGAATATATTGTTTGTTTATATTGAACGAGCTGAAACTACAGTGAATAATGGCTAAAAATCAAAGAAAATTATTTATGAATAAGAAATCAAAAACAGTATATGTAACCTATACACAGCAACAACAAACAGCAAACCACATACTTTGGATCACACATAAACACACATGGCTGGTTAAGTGATGAATGCAACAAATGACAAAAAAAAAAAAGAGAGACCTATAATTTCTTGTTTATAGTTATATATTATCTAAACCAGAAATCTTGTCCTAATTAATAAAAATTCTTATTACTGCACCTTTCTCCTTGGCCCCATTCATTTACTTATTTACCTATCCATCCATTCATTTATTCATCTTAGTAACTATTGTTTTTCTGACATTATACCAGGTACCTTTAAAACCCCCAATCTCCCAATAGATTTATTTTTTAGTCACTTTGTACTGAAACAGCCCTAAGCCAATTTTTTTCATACACTTACAAACAGAAACAAAAAAAACTTTTGGCCCTCTTGATAGGCAATTTTTAGTGATCTCTAAAAATATAAATTTTTTGAAAGAGGAACATACTTCTAAGAAGACATGTTTAACACTTTGGTTAACACACCTTTATAAAAGTAATAAAAATTTAAATGGCTTCAATTGTTTTAGTCAAGCAATAAATTTCATATGTTTAGATATTATAGATTTCCAAAATTTATGAGAAGTAAAAGATATTTAATTAAAGTTTCATTAAAAACATAAGCAGGAAATCGATTTTTAAAAATACAGACAACTGCAAGATACAAAATACGTTAATCATTAGCTTTGAGTAAAAATGCTAAGCCGTTGCCTACATTGCATGGTTTTAGAGCCCCCTTGATCACAATCTTCATATGCAGAGATTCCTTCTTTGAGAATTCATTTCTTTAAGACTCAAAAGCTTTTCTATAGTTATGACTTTTAAATACTAGAATGTAAAAACTAGGAAGGAAAAAATTAACATACTTTTGTCAATTAGCACCCCTTGAAGAAAGAACTATTTAATTTAGATTTAAAATGTTTAGTTGGGATTAAAGCATCATTACAGATAGACAAATTATTATCTCACTTATATGTAGAATCTAAAAACAAAACATAAACAAAATCCAAGCTCATAGATAGAGAGAACAGACTGGTGGTTGTCAGAGACATTGAGGGTGTGGGGGTGGGGTGCAAAATGAGTAAAGAGAATCACAAGGTATAAACTTTCAGTTATAAAATAAGTCATGGGAATGTAACGTACAGCATGAGAATAGTGTATGTATATTTGAAAGCTGCTAAGAGAGTACATTTTAGAAGTACTCATCAGTAAAAAAAAAAAGAACTTGTATTTTTATGCTGATAGATGTTACTAAACTTATTGTGATGATGATCATTTTGCAATCTATACAAATATTAAATCATTATGTTATATACCTGAAAATAATACAATATTATATTTAATTATACTTCAATATAAAAAAAGGAAAAAAGATATGCGTGTATCAAATTTTTGAGTTAAAAAATAAATTGTTTAGTTGGAATTAGAGCATTATTACAAAAATAGCGTTGAAAACTTTTGATTTCATAAATACTACCTCATGTGATCTTATTTATTCTTTTAAGAACTAGCTACCTGACCCATGAAGGCTAATTAGATTTTAGAAATGTGAAAGGCAAACTTCAGAAAGGGAAGCATGGCACAGGAGGTATATAGGAAACACCTAAGGAATAAAAGCCAATTAGATAATTATTTTCAAGACTGGCATGGAAAGTAATGTAACTGATTTAATCTTGACCTCTTTTGAATGCTATCATGTGTGATAATCATGTGTGATAAGATGTACCTCATTCCAGTTAAAATTAACAAAAATTTTTATATATGCCTCAAGCAGAAGAAATTAAACTAATGATTGACATTGTTCAACTCGTTTTAAATGGTATTTTAAATGATCTAAGTTAGTAAACTCATTACATTGTGGCTAAATTTTTTTGTGCAAATTTCTGACATGAGCCTTATTCTCAAACAAAAACAAAAACAAAAAAACCTTTAATGTTAACCCCTGTTTATGAATCTTTAATAAAATATCACCAAATTAGCAAATAATGGTGTAAGACTTTCAACAAGTAAATGGGAACAATTGTAAGTAGACCTTGATTTCAGTGACTATCCAAGAACCCTGTATTAACAAGCAGCAATAAATATTATTGCCTGAATAAATTTAAAACCCTTTTTTAAAAAAGTCGAATGGTTTCTAATTAAATTTTATCACACATTTTGGTTAAAATAATAAATTCATTTACTCTAAAGGAAAAACATTCAATTCAGAATCACAGCACAGAAGGGAGAAACAAAACCACTATCTGGTTAATCAGCAATGACTTCATATTACTTAAATGTAATAAGAACTTCATTAGAAGTTTTTAAATTACTTGGTGATAAAAACAAACATCTCTTTGATAAGACAGTCTTGTATTTTTATCTTCCTTTTTAACTTGCATTAAAAAAATAATACACATTCATTCAGCAAGTGTGTATTAAATAAATAAAAATACCTTCATATGCCCAGGTAGAGGCATATAAAATTGTAGCACGTAACTTAAAACTGAACTAGATTGTTTTGATAAATGCAGAATCAATTGCATTTTCTTCTGCTTCCCACTTAAAAAGCTGTGTCCTGGATAAAAATTATGATAGAACTATTATGGCACCTGAACAAAACATGTTGTTTAGAAGGGTATTTATTTTAACACTGTCTGGGTAAAGTTATTGAATATTTTATTTTAAATAATGTAACAACACAGCATTTTCTCTACAATATTTGCCTAAAAACAACACCACTGTCAACGAACAAAAATAGACAACCTACTTATTGAAAAATACCAATTATCCATAGGTGGTCCTTTGTAAGACTAGAGGAAATATCATTATTAATGTAAGATTTTATTTTCCTATGACAACTTTCATTTTGTGATCTGCTGCTGCAGAACCTGGAAGCCAATTCTAGAACAGGGGAAGGCACTGGGTGCTGCTATGTGATGCATTTTTTCCCTTACCATTTTTAATATATATATATATGAATATATACATAAATTTATATACATAAACATATATAAATTTACATACATAATTGTACCCTAGAAGGTTTATACATCTTGGCTCTATTAGCTATATTTCAGAAAGACAGGACCAAAATTTCAAATTCCAATGTCCTATGTGAGTTTCCAAAATAATTTTTTCATTAAAAAGAAACAGTGCTTACACAGTGCTTTCCAATATATACTCAGAATTTGAAAGAGCTGCTTTTCCACTATGCCCTTCAAAACTGTTGGACTGAATTAACATTCCATTCATAGACATGCTTCTTTTAAAAAATAGTCCACATGTGCTTGGTGAGTTAATATAACAATAGTATTCCTTTATTTCTCCATTCAGGGAGTACCTGTGCCTTGTTCTGGGTCTCTCGGCAGGCAAAGTGAGAAACTTACTTGGCTTTGAATGTGCTCTCTTAGATGTGGGCCCCTCTGTGACAGAATCAGGAGGTCGACTAGCTAACTGTAATGCAGTTGAGTTGTTCCTGTTAATGTTTTGGGACTCAACATTTGTGACAGCTTCATTCTGTGGTTCGGTACATGGCTTTGCGCCTGTCTTTCTTTTCTGCTTTTGAGACACAGATGTGCTTGAAGTCCAGGTAGGAGGCAAAGCAGAGGTAGTGGTAGAGGAGTCCTGACTTGAACAGATTTCTGAAGGTTGTATCACATTGTCATTGGCAACTTTACAACACTGGGTATTCTCTTCATGCCCACAGTTTGTTTGGACATGGACTGGGGCAGTGTTACACTGCAGCCTTGTATCTGAGCCCCATTAGTTTGAGAGTAGACATTGCTGACCTTGGTCACCTTGTGTTGCCCATTATTGTTACAAACCTTATACCGGATCATTAGAATGATGATGAAAACCAGCACAGATGCTACAATTATTCCACCAATAATAATAATCATGGTGCCTCCCAAAAACTGGGACTGCATGAAATGGCATCGCACGTAATCCTGTTCTGTAGTAAACTGGATGCAACCCACGACTCTTGTGGCAGTGAGGGAAGTGATGCCATCGTCATATATTGCCAAGACACACAAGTCATACATAGTTCCAGCAGCCAGGTTATTGACAAGAAAAGTTGTGCTCGTAGGAGGTATCATTCTGAGGGACAATGGAATTTGTGTTAATATTAAAAAAAAAAAAAAAAACACGTATGCACACAGAATCATAATGACTTCAGTTCTGTTTCATTTTGGTACTCATTAAGATAAGCCCATTTAAAACAGATATGAAATATGAGAAAATGATCTAATCTTATATTTACTCAGTTCAAATGGCTAAAAGTTATTTGTTGGATTCTGCATTATGTTAATGGTGCCTGCACCATGCCTTTGACAAGCTTACTAATTACATTGCTTGGCAAAGCAAAACTCCTAATAAAAGCCACTGCTCAAAAATCATTTATGACAAATTGCTTTTGAAAGGTATGACTGTGACATTATCTGACTACTAAACAAATCCATTTAGCACTTACAACACTTCTGTGACTAAAAGCCAATTTGAAGGAAGGGAAAACATTGACAATCACGTTAAAAACCAGAGTGGAAATGCATTTTGAAGTATTTATTTTCCAAATCAGTTATAAGCTGCTATGGAACAGCATCTAGTAAAACTATCTTTAATAACTAAAATAATTACTAAGATTAAAGTATCTTATTTACAGATCTCAGCCCTCTTTTAAACCTCAACACTTTGTTCCCAGTATGTTTTTATCTATATATGATGTTGATGCAAATGAGTAATATTATTCTATAAATATGAACAGGACAAGGCTGTTGATGAAAACATAAATCCCTCGTCCTTCTGCATTGTGGGATGAAGACATTACTTTCAGAACACAGTTTCTAAAATGTGATGAGTTTACCGGCATCTCTGTATTTATTACATCACAAAAGTCTTCTGTAGATGCCTCTTATCCACTAATTTTTTTTTTCCCCTTGGTGGCAACATAAACTGTGACCTACACTAAAATTTAATTTGGAAAAAAGGCTTTAAACTCTATTTATTTTTCCCCCCTGAACAATATGCTTTGAATATACCAGGAAACTCTTAGGCCAGAGTATGTGTTTGTGTTGGAAATCACTACTATTTAGTGAGTGATGATAAATACCAGGCATTACTAAGCATTTTATATCCATTATAATTTAATTTTTATGATGACTGTGTGAGGTAGGCATTACCACAATTTTACATGTGACAAACGTTAGAGTCCAGAATTCAAGCCATTTCCTCAAAGTCGCATAGAAGTTACTTCTCATGGCAGGATTAAAACCTTGGAATTTGGAAAATAGAACTTAACCTATTTCACAGAGCTAACATTTAAAATATACAGAATGTGTAGTAGCTACGGGAAGGTGGAGGGTAGAGGTGGATGTTTGTCTTTGGCAGTGGGCTCAATAACATATAGCTCAGGTGAAGAGCTGAGTATGACAAAAGCAAATGTTATGCTAATAGTCATGCATCATAGTCTACATCTTCATATATTTTAATAAGAGAGATATTAGAAACCATTTACTCTAATCCCTTGCTTTTAAAGAGATGGGAAATTGAAACTCAACCAGATAAAACCTTGTCCAGGATTGATCACATAGCTTGCTAGAACAGTTTTGTTTTTTCCTACCAGCACTCATGCTCAGTTTCAAACATTTATATCATTTCCATATGAGTGAAAATCAAATTATCTCCAAGAAATCACATAGTTATATAAAGCTTTTGATTTCTCAAAAGCTTTAAGACAAATATATACATACATAAATATATATATTTCTTTTTTGAAGCCATGATTTTGAATGATTTCCTAGGAGTAATAATAGTCTATCACAAGTGAAATTATATAGAAGGGTTAAAAAGGAATATTTCCAACTGAAAATTGAGACAAGACGTGACTATAAATCAATGAGGCTGAACTTTCGAAAAAACATACCAGAAATTCTTTAGTCAGATGCAAATTCTCTATCAGTGTCTTCACAGGAGATTATATACTTAACTCCAGTGATACTTACACTGCTCAAACTATTTATAAACTTTCTCTTTGGAACTGTCTTAAGAACCAGTGTATATGAGACAACACACACACACACATAACTCAATCACTCAAAATATCAGTCTCATTATTTTATAGTTACATCCTATTTTTGACCAAAAATGGCAATACCCATCTTGATCACCCACCTTATTCACAAGACTTGGCTCCAAATGGCTTTTGCTTGTTTCCAAAATTCAAATTCACCCTCAAAAGACGAAGATTTGCCACCACTGAGGATATTCAAAATAGTATGACGAAGGTTCTAAAGATAATTCCAAAAGTGCTTTGAGCAATGGCAGCATCATTGGGATAATGGTATAGCCTCCCAACGTGACTTCCTTGAAGGAAAGAACACTCATATGGATGTGTAAGTTCTGGTATGTTTTTGAATTTTTAAAATAAATAAATCTTGTTCTCTGATAGTCACATCTCTTAAATGAGGGGGAAAAATAGGTAAGTATAATATTAAATATAAATTTGATCTCTCTAAAAATAACACTATTTGAAATAGTTCCCCACATGTATTCACCTTTCACAAGCCTGGCATTACAGACTTTATAAAATCAAGTACTATATAAATTACAGTACAGTATAGCACCTCCACTTAAAAAAAAAAATCAGTAGTACATTAACAGGCCTTACACTAAGATGCATAGTAAGTATAAGAATTTGCTGAATTTTTCTTACCTGTAAACAAGGGTGTCATCATAAGTACCATTGTACTGGATTTGAAACATACGTATTCCAGGGATATTTCTTTGAAAATTAAATTTAAGTAGCGCCGTAGATGACGTTGCTTCTGCCACCACAATTTTATCTTGACTTATTTTAGTATCACCATTGCTACTGCTTGCGTTAGAACCTGACTTAGTAGAAGTTGAGATATCTGAAGAACCAGGATCAGGTTCATGGATATGGTTTGTACTGTTTAGTAAGTGAGGGAGCTTAATTATATGAAGATCCACTATTTGTGTTGCTTCCCCTGCAGGATTGGAAGCAATGCAGGTAAAAGCGCCTGTATCCTTAACAGTTGTTATAAGAATGTCAAGTGTTCCATTGTCATACACCAGGGATCTTGTTGCATTTGAAATAAGCTTCCCTTCAGGAGAAATCCAGTGAATTGCAGGTTCAGGGTCACCCCTGGCTTTGCACCTCAGGGTTGCCCTTTGACCCTCCAGGACTCTCATCTCATGTGTATGACGAGTAATGAGAGGAGGCTCACACAAAAACTCTTCCTCAGGAATTGACCAAAAATAACGACCAGTTAAAAGTGCTGGAGAAGCACAGGTCTCTAGGTCATCTTCTCTGGACAGACGCCTCAACCACAACAATTCACAATTGCAATGCAAAGGGTTTCCACCAAAACTTAATGCAAAAGTAGATGGGCTTATAATTCCTGAGGTTGCTAGTACCTGAGCTCGCTGAAAGAGAGGGTCAGGCGGTAGCTTCTGCAATTTATTTGATGTTACATCTAGCCGAGTCATCTTGTGCAAGTGGGAGAAAGTCCCCTTAGGAATGTTATCAATCATGTTGTGGTCCAAACTAAGGGTATGCAAGCTAACCATCTTCTCAACAGCGTCCCAAGGAATTGTTTCTAAATTGTTATATGACAGATCCAGCTCCTCAAGGGCAAAGACATCATCAAATGCTGTAGAAGAAATTAAAGTCAGCTGATTGTTGTTCAATATCAAATGATGGAGATTAGAAAGCCCACTGAACATATCATTTGTAATTTTAGTCAATCTGTTGCTATTCAAATGTAATGCCCTCAGATTTCTTAAGTCAGCAAAAGCATGAGGTGTAATAAAACTTATTGTATTCCTGGATAGAGTCAGGTCCACCAAGCTGGTCATATTGGCAAAATCTTTCCTTTTAATATTTGTAACAAAATTGTCTGCCAACCGCAGTTCCACAGTTCTTCTGTCAATGTTTGGTGGAACAAATAAAAGCCCTTTCTTGGCACAAAGGGTTGCAAGATTAGGAGACAAAATTTGACAGACACAACGCTTTGGACAGATCTGAGCTCTCACTGCTATGCCAATGAAAAACAGATAAAAAAGAAATTTTTCCATTGTAGATCAGATTTAAGAGCCTGTAAAGAGAAGACACAAAATACAAAGTTAGCATCCAACCATTTGACTGTTTATATTCCTACCAGAATCATCTTATATCTATGCAAATTGAAATATAAAAACAAGTTATGCATCTGTTTACTTAACAAATAAGTATACAATATCAACTCCGTATTTGATGCTGCAGTGAAAAATATACCATTCATGGCCTCATGGGATTTAAAATCAAATGGAGAAAAGAAGTCAACAGATTATTACAATTTTGTAAATTAAGCTCTATTTTTGAAATATGACCGGGGTACTCCGTGAGAGCACAAAGAGGATATGCAGCCTGGAAACTTTCCTAAAGCTGGGAAGACATCTTGCTAGTTCAAAAGCTTCAAGATATATTTAAGAATATAAATACACAACACAATATACATATGACGTATTACTGAATTGTTCACTTAAATCTATAATTTGTGTCACATCAATAAGTTTAGTAAAAAAAAAAAAGAATATACAATGTCACACGATTAATTTAATAATAATAATAAAAGAATATACAAATATTTCAATTCACTAGCCCGGGGAGAAACAACAGGCAGTATTTGTTATTGATAATCCTGTGGCACCAAATTTGACAGTAATTAATTGTTGATTAAATTTTATTCACTTTACAAATTCTCTTAAACATAGTACAATATTCACATCTTAACTGTAATTGTAAGGCCTTATTCTCAAAAATAAAAAAGTTAAAAGTTTACCATAAATGCTCTGAGTTTCTTAAATATTAGAATATTTTACTTGAATATTTTACAAATGTGGATATTTGAAGATAATTTATGGAAAGCAGTCATCAAAATACTTGACAGTGAGTCCAAAAAAATCATATTCTATTTTATTTTTCTTAAAAATTTAATGTATTTTCATTTATCAAAATTTAATTTTAAAAAACTGACAGCTTGATTTTTCCTGCTTGATCTTAAATATTTGCTGTTGAAATGAATCCTCAAAAAAGTAAAAAAACTAAGCACATATATGATTGAGAGTTCTCATAAATTACATGTAGTTTTAAGTGCGAAGAGACAAAACAGCTCAAGAAAATCATTAGAATTTTTAATTGATGAAAATGTCAAGTATGGAGTTATTCTAGAAATAATGCACCTAGTATCTAATGAAACATTCTTATAGGTTCATTTTACTTTATGCCTATTTTATGCCGGATTAATTGTGATTGTAATGAATAAGGATTATCATTTTCAACAAATGAAATAGTCTTACTCTTCCGTACATGACAGAATAACTAGTACTGAACTAGCCTTTCCACAATAAGCAGTAAAAAGAAAAAAAGTACAAAAATATACAGTTTTCAGACTTCAGAAAAGAGGATGCACAGAACTGTGATCTTTGAGAAAAGTGAATTAAAAAAAAAAAATGAACCCTATTATAGCTCCTCGAGACATTTTACAAACCACAGCACAGGAAGGAAAACCAGGCAAAGCATGAACAGTCTTATTCAATTTAAGAGACAGAGATTGGAGACCAGAGACTCTCAGGTGCCTTTAATGTTCATAGCAGAGTACCAGTAAGAAGAGCGTTATCAGAAAAAAGAACTCCAGTAATCTCTGTAAGTAGAGGCAGGTCAATAGATATTAGCTACTCATAAACAATGATGAAAAAATGGTGAAAAAAAAACCTCTGTGACCTCTGGAAAAATATTAAGTTAAATAAATATACACATAATTGCAGTATCAGAAGAAAGCTGTAAGGTAGAAATGTATTTAAAAAATAAATGGAAACTTTTTTCAAATTTGTGATGAAAAACCCAACAACTCATAAATCTAAGCTCAATACAAGAAAAACCATACCAACACATGTCATAATGGAATTGTAGATAACAAAAGAAAAAGAAAGAAATAATATTAAAAGCAGTCACGGAAATGACATATTACAAGAAGATAAGGTGAACAAAATAAAAGTAATGGCTGACTCTCGCTAAGTTGCTTTTGAAAATAAAGCAAGATGGAAGACAATGAAAAAATATATTTAAGCCACTGCAAGAAAAAGGAAAGCCTGTCAAGTTGGGTAGGGATTTATGCATTCATAAAAGTTAAAAGTAAAGTAAGGGTATTTTGAAAGATACACACTGAAAGATTTATCACTAGTAGAACTGCACTATAAGAACATATAAAGAAATTCTTTTTAGGCTGAAATATATATCAGATAGAATCTTGAATCTTTACATATGTATAAAAAGCAACAAAAGTCATAAATCTGTGGATGGGTATTAAAATATTTTTGTTGTGTTTTAATAAGTTTACAAATGGTATTTCTGGTATAGATATACTCAAAACACTACAAAACCCATCATTCTCACCCTAAACATCAAATATGCTGATAATCTCTAAGTCATATATTTTAAAAAATAACATTATAATAATGAGGGTACAAATAAAGGTAAAGGAACTATATTCCAGAAAGTGACAGTTTTTGATGAAAGGGCAGAGATCTGTGGATGTTCCCCTACTTTCCCTACCACGAGAAAGGTAAAGAGGAGGACCTATCTGGCATAAATTTGGATGAGAATAAGCCAGCCTACCTTTAAACAAATTTTTTTTTAACTTAATTTTTTTTTTTACAGCAGTTTTAGGTTTACAACAAAATTGGGAGAAAGGTACAGAGATTTCCCATATACCAACTGCTCCCACACATGGAAAGCTTCCTCCATTATCAACATCCCTCGCCAGCACAATACATTTGTTATAATCAATGAATCTATGTTGACACATCATAATGATCCAATGTCCACAGTTGGCATTAGGGTTCAATCTTGGCACTGTACATCCTATGGCTTTGAACAAATGTATAATCACATGTATCCACCATTATGGAATAAAACAGAGTATTTTCACTACCTTAAAATTTCTCTCTGCCTGGCCTATTCATCTCTCCCCAGTCCATCTTTCCCTTCCAAGTATTAAACTTTTTACTGTCTTTATAGTTCTGCCTTTTCTAGATTGTTATGCAGTTGGAATCATACAGTATTTAGCTTTCTCAGAATTTCTTTTATTCGGTAATATGCCTTTAAAGTTACTCCATGTCTTTTCAGGTTTTGATAATAGCTTATTTCATTTTAGTACTGAATAATATTTCATTGTTTGGATGTACTATAGTTTATTTATCCATTCACCTACTGAGGACATTCTGATTGCTTCCAAGTTTTGGCAATTATGAATAAAGCTCCTATACATATCTGTATACAGCCTTCTATGTAGACATAAATTTTTAAATCCTGTGGGTAAATACAGAAGTGTTTTCTAGAGTGTATGTTAGGAATATGTCTAGTTTTGTAAGAGACTATCAAAACTGTTCTCCAAAATGCTGCACCATAATTCCCATCAGCAATGCATGAGAGTTCCTGTTGAACCACATCCTCACCAGTACTTGGTATTGTCAATGTTTCGATTTTAGTCATTCTAATAGGTGGATAATAGCATCTCATTATTTTAATTTGCATTTCTCTAATGACATAGAATGTAGGAATCTTTTCATATTTCATTTGTCAGCTATATATCTTTGGTGAGGTTTCTGTTAAGATTTTTGGCCCATTTCCAAATCATACTGTTTGTTTCTTATTCTTGGATTTTGAATCCTTTGTATATTTTAGATAATAGTTTTTTTTAAATTAAATTTATTAGGGTGTCATTGGTTAATAAAATTACATATATTTCAAGTATACAGTCCAATAATGCATTATATGAATATTGCATTGTGTGGTTGCCAAAGTTAAGTTTCCTTCTGTCATCTTATATTTGACCTCCTGGGGTAACAGTTCTTCATCAGATATATCTATTGCAAATATTTTCTGCCAGTCTCTGGCTTGTGTTATCATTCTCTTGACATTGTCCTTTGCAGAGCAGAAGTTTTCATGTTAATGAAGTCCAGATTATCACTTATTTCTTTCATGGATCTTTTTTTTTTTTTTCTTGCATGAGGATGTTCAGTTGTCCCAATACTATTTGTTGCAGAGACAATCTTTGCTCCATTGTATTCCCTTGCTCTTTTGTCAAAGACCTTGACTATATAGTTTTAGGAGTTTATTTTTGGCTCTCTATTCTACTCCATTTATCATTTTTCTATTATTTCACTAATACCACACCATCTTGATTACCATAGCTCTATAGTAAACCTTAAAATTGAGGAGTATCTGTGCATCAGCATTTTTCTTCTATATTATCATGATTATTCTGGATATTTGCCTCTCCATATAACCTTCAGAATCAGTTTGTCAACAACTTTGAGTTTTAAGAACATTTTGTGTATTTTGAATATAGTTTTTTTTATCAGCTGTGTTTTTTGCAAATAGTTTCTCCTAGTCTCTGGCTTAGGATTTCCATCTTCTGGAACTGCTGTAAACAGGGCTTTAGTAACATGGTGGTGAGATGTAGAGTGAAGACAAGTGTGATGCAGTTTTATGACAGGTGTTAGTCTTTTAGTGAGCCAATCAATGCCTCTGGACAGTGAGGTGCACAAGTGTTTCCTGGTGTTGGCCCCCACCACCATACTGAGATAAGACAGGACAGCTACAGAGGGCCAAAGTTAGGCATTTCCCTCTCCCACATGTAAGGCTAGAGCTCGCTGGAATTGATTTTTTACTTCCCCAGGTCAGTAGGTTCAGGTAACACCTGAGCAGGTTAAGCTCTAGTTAATTAGTTTCCCCTGAGGACTGGCCTTGTTAAGAAGTATGGAGTTGCTTGATATATTTCATAAAAGGTTCCTTTCCTCTTCTACCAGCTGGAAGTATGAGTAGATTTTCCTCTGAAATTTACCATGGGAATTTGGGGGCGGGGAGGCTTCTGGAGGTAAATCTCAAAATATCCTCACTATAACTAGATTCCCCTGGAGTTTTTAACTCTCAGAGTTGTCTGTACCAAGACTCCAGCAAATCATAACAGTTCAGAATTTTTTACTATGCCACTGGTTCCCTCAGCAGTTGCTTCTCTGAGTCTCTGCTTCAGTAACTGGCTCCCTGTATTTCCAGTCTTGAGTCAATAGTTGCCCTCCCCTCTCTCATGGATCCAAGAAAAAAAAAAAATCAGTCTGTTCAGTTTTTTTTTTTTCCTGTTGTTATAATGGAGTGGCAACTTTCAAGCTTGTTAACATGCAGAAGAGGAAACAAGAAGTTCAACCGACTTTTAAGAACCATGTATAGGCTGGTATAAGGAAACAAACTCCAAAAGAGCCCCAGAAACAAGGCAAGTATTCTCCCATTTCTTTTTCTTTTTTTGGTCTTCATTGAGTCATGGAGATACTACCTGGAAAATATGGGGATGGAAAGAAAGCAGAGACAATTTCTCTAGGAATTCTATATTTTCAGATTAAAAAATAATTAAGGAAGTAAAAGAAAATGAAAATGAATCCTCCAGGCAAGCCAGACTTTCGGCTTTGGAAGAATGGTAAGAGCTGAAAAAACAAACAAACAAACAAACAAACAAACAAATAAAACCCCTCAGTCTCTTAGGGGTTTTAGCTATAAAAGATTGAGAAGGCATAGAGAACTCAGTCCCTTTCCTCCTGTAACAGTGTAAAAAAATGCATTCCAATAACATCTTCCTCGTTCACATCTCCCCTCTTTATTCCGGCCGTGACTACTTTGGAAAATATGTTGTTATGGTTATTGGTATCAATTCCTCAGTAAGTCAGCTCCAAGGACAGGGCAGAGAGTGATATCTCCAGGTGCCAGCTGCCTAGGAGAAAATAGCTCCCAAGGCTCCCAAGAAGAAAAATAAAACAATATTGCCGCCAGAGTATAGATAACAAAACTAACCGCCAACATCTGCTTCTGTAATCTGCTTGCTTGTGTAATCAAAGCCCACCAAGACATAGTTTTAGGCTTTATAAACTGCCTCCTCCGGAAGCTCGGGGCTGATTCTCTAGTGGGAGAATCAGTCGCCGGCTGGCTACTAAAGGCTCATTAATTAATTCTCAATTTGGCTCCGTGAGTCTTAGATTTGAACGTTGCCCATAAACACTCCCATATACATATTTCTGACTGTCAACCACGGAATGCCTGGGATGGCATTGGAGAGGTGAGAAAAACTTCTTAGAGAAAATTTGTACCCTTACAGAATGTAGTATAGCTTTGTACCAGCCCCAAACAAAGAAATGCAGGGTAATCTTAGAAATCAAAGAGATTTCTTTGGTCACCAAAAATGCTAGCGGCAGAGCTATAAAGTAGGGTGAAGTTTCCAAATATTTAGACAGTTCATCTATAATACAAAGATTTCTAAAACTACTCTAGCGCTATGGTCTTATGTCTGACTGAATAGGAAATCCCCAACCAGGCTCTCAAAACATTTGAAGCTGTGGTAAACTGAATAGCGATAATGCTGTAACAAATTATAGACTGCACTAAACTGTAGGGCATATAGACCCAGCCCCCACTCTGGTAGACTGAAAGAAGCAACACATCCTTTTTAAAAAGTAAATATCATTTACTTCATTCTCTGTGTTTTTATTATAAAATATGTTGCACCAAGGAAGAAATCATATAAAAACATGAGAAAGCAAGAAAAAGAGGGAAACATCAAAAAAAAAAAAAAAAAAGAATATAGTCATTAGAAGTAGACCCACAGACCTCCCAGATGCTTGAATTATCACACCAAATTTTAAATAACTATTTTAAAAATGTTTAAATATCAGTTGGAAAAGTTAGACAACATGCACAACATGATGAGGAATGTTAGCAGAAATGTAGAAACATTTTTAAAAATGTAAATGCTATAAATTTTGAAAAAAAATTATTAGGTATGCTTAAGAGAAAATGGGGCACAGCAGAAGAAAATATCAATGTACTCGAAGATAGATTGATAGAAAAAATTATAAATCTGACACATGAGAAAAAAAAAAGAAGAGAATATAAAGTCTGAGTATGAGGGAAAATATCAAAATGTCTGACATAATCATACCTGGAGTCATAGAAGGAAAGGAAAAAGAAAATAGAGCAGAAGAAATATTTAAAATGATAATGGTTGAAAAGTTTCCAGAACTGATAACATTAATGATCCAAAAAGGCCAATAAACCTTAAGCAGTATAAACACAAATATAATCATACTTAAACACATATGAGTCAATTATGGAAAGCCAAATGGAAAGAAACAATTATAAAGAATACAATTGAAAAAGACTACATACAGGAAAATAATTATATGAAATATAACTAAATTCTTATAATAAATAATGAAGGCCAAAAGAAAATGAAATATGTTAAAAATACAAAAATCAAAAATAAATTATATCCAATATAAATATCCTTCAAAATAAACATAAAACAAAATATTTATGGTAGTAAATATTAGAAATGTTAAAAATGTTAAGAAAATTTTAAGAAATGTTAAGAAAATTTCCTACTATATATTATCTACAAGATATAATGAAAGCAGTTCACAAGATAGAATGAGTAGAGAAAAAGCCAACCACTGAGAAAATATAAAAGCAAAAATAAGATTGTAAATTAAACCTAAGTTGCCAGTGATTACTTTAAAACACAAATTGAATCTAAAAATTTAAAGGCAACAATTATTAGTCTGCCTGAAATAGATATGAAGTGGTCTGTTCATAAAGTATCAAAAACAACATACTGTGAAAGTTAAATACAGACAGCTGAGAATCAAAGGGTGGAAAAGATATATCATGAAACACTGAACATAAAAAATTTGGCATGACTAAAGTATTATCAAACAAAGTAGAAGAAGGAAAGAGTGTACATCAACTTTGTACAGAGATAAACATTAGCTTTTCATGGAGAAAAGAGGATCAGTTCATCAGAAACGACAAAATATTGAAAGTATATGCAGTTAACAGCAGAGTTTCAAAATACACAAAATAATACATTACAGAGATAGAGAAAATTTTTAAAAAATCCACAATTGCAATTAGACATAAATATTTCTCTCTCAGTAAACCAAAGTAAAGAGAAGAAAGGTAATGGTCGAAATAAGAGCAAAAATTAATGAAATAGAAATCAGACAAAATACAAAAAACACACACAAGTCAAACTTGGCTTTTAAAAAAGATTAATAACATTGATCTATCCTCTAAGACAAATTAAGAAAAAAATGTGAAAAGAAAAATTACCAACAAGGAGAATAAAAAGGAGACATCAGTACAAACCCAAAAAACATTAAAAGATTAATAAAAGAATTTTTATGAATGATGTCATGCCAATAAACTCCACAATTTAGATGAAATGGATAAATTGTTTTAGAACCCAAATTACTGAGTTACTAACACAAGAAAACATAGAAAATATAAATAGAACTGTACTTATTAAAGAAACTAAATTAATGTCACATTTCTGCAAAAGTAATTCCAATCAAGTAGGAGTATATATACAGAGAGATTGATAGATATAATAAGATAATTTAAATTTATAGTATATATGATATTAAATATAAAATATATACTCATTTTGTATTATATATGTTTACACATTTCATTGATAAATATATTTTATATGTTATATATTATATGTTTTCTTATATGTTATATATTGTTATATATTCATAATGTTACATATGTATATATTATATATGAGCATGTAAATATATCATACATATGAAATTATATTTAAATTATGAGTGATAATTTAAATATGTACTATATATCATAGATTATATGGTGAAATCAAAATTAAAACAAGATGGTAGGCATAATCACAAAGATATCAGTAATTAAACACAAATCTAAAATTTAAAGGCAGATCTTCAGAAACATGGCAGAGTGAGAGATGTTCCCAGATCTGTCCCCTTGAAACAACATTAAACTCAACAAAAAACACCCAAACTGCACACCAGCATGTTTGAGGAATCTGTGCATAAGAGCTACCACAGGTCTGAACCCCCAGGTGTCTGGCGGTGGACTGGGAGAAATAAAGAGGTTGCCTCTTGCAGCTGACGGAGCTCCTTGCAGGAGGACGGGAAGAGAGAAGCAGCGGTGAGTTTCTGCAGTGAGTTCGCCAACAGCCTTTCCTGGAAATCTGCATGGCCCAGTCGTCAAGGCAGAAAGCAGAGAAGCAGGACGGAATCACAGAGGAACAACAGTTGATTTTTGCCAGCCGCAGTTGCAAAACTGAGGTTGAGCTCCAGCCCCCAACTCCCACCCTAGAGGGCCCCTCTGAGACCAATCACTGTGGAGTCCCAGGGAGATCTGAACAAATGCTGCTGAGACTGTCGCTGACACTGACAGGGACTGAAACTGAGGGTAGCGAGCATGATTAAATATTTACAAGAAATTTAAATAGCATTATTAAGACTTTATATAAGGCAGGGATCCAAGAGGTTTAGATGTCATCTACTGGAAACAAAAGAAAAGCACTTTCTTTGCAAAAAGCTAAAGAGTCACCTTTATATAATAAATCTTCTTTCTGGAAAACAAAACAAAACAAAACTGTAGAATACACTTCCATTAATGCCCAGACAGAGATATAGTTCATTAAACATCATTAACAACCAAGATGACAAGGCATCTCAGAAAGAAAAAGCGAAATCTCCATAAAATAAGCTTACAGACATAGAAATATGCAACTTCAGGATGGTACTTCTAAAAAAACTCAATGAGTTCCAAAACGAGTCATATCAATAATTTCAGGAATTAAAAACACAACTAGATGAGCAGAGCAAGGAGACTGAAACCCTCAAAAAGAACCAAATAGAACTTCTGGAGATGAAGAACACGCTGCAAGAGTTAAAAATGAAATAGCAAGCTTGGGAAATAGAGTTGACCAAATGAAGGAAAGGATCAGATATCAAAGACAAAAATCTAGAAATAAATCAGAAGGAAGAAGACTGAAGAATGAAAAATAATGAAAAAGAAATACAAGAAATAGCTGATACCAACGGAAAGGATACATAGGAATAATGGGCATTACCGAAAATGAGGAAAAGAAGTAGGGACTAGAAAGCATTTTCAGACAAATAGTGGATGAGAATTTCCCAAACCTAAGGAATGAGTTGGAGCTTGGAATTCAAGAAGTCAACAGAACACCCTATTATCTCAACCCAAAGGCCTTCACCAAGATACATTGTATTAAAATTATCCAAAATCAATGACAAAGACAGAATTCTCAAGGCAGTCAGGGAGAAAAAGTGGTAACATATAAAGGAAAACCCATTAGATTATCCTTGGACTTCGAAGCACAAACCTGACAGGCCAGAAAGGAATGGAATCAAATATTTAAACTATAAAGTGAAAGGAACTACCAGCCTAGAATAATGTATCCAGCTAAGCTCTCCTTTAGATATGAAGGAGAAATTAAGACTTTTCCAGACATACAAAAATTGAGGGAATTCTCCACTACGAGGCCTGAACTACAGGAAATACTGAAAAGGGTCAGTTCACCTAAAACAAAATGACAAAACAAACAAACAAACAAACAAAAACCATAATTAGGAGTAAAGTGACTATCAGGCAAATAGAAGCAGTGGAGTGCAGCCCTTACTAAGAACAGGGCATTATAAGCCTAAATAATAAGAGAATTGCTATAAAATAGTAATGAACATTCAGCATACATAGGAAAAACTGAGATAACAATGACTGAAAAGGGGGGATTCAAGATCCAAATTCGCAAAGGTAAAAGGAGAAAAGGCACTCACAGAAAAAATGGGACAACTGTATGTGTGTGTGTGTATGTATGTATGTATGTGTGTATATATATATATATATATATATATATATATATGTATATATATATATATATAAACTATCCTTTACATATTCATAATGGTAACCATATGCCAAAGACTCAGAACCATTGTATATAACATTAAACAAGAAGGATCAGAGGGAAAACCTACAAAGCCAACCAAAATAAAGAAAACAGAGGCACAAAGACAAGGAAGCAATGGTAACACCAACTACCAGAAAGCAAAAGATAAAATGGCTATAAGAAGACCTCAGATTTCAATAATCATCCTAAATGTAAAGAATTGAACTCACCAATAAAAAGGCACAGAGTTGCAAAATGGATGAATAAAACAAAGCCAACTATAAGGTCCTCTAGGAGACACATCTCAGCTCCAAAGACAACTACAGACTCAGAGTGAAAGGGTGAAAGTGATATTTCAAGCAAATGGCATTCAGAGATAAGTGGGAGTAGCAATACTAATATCAGACGAAAAAAACTTCAAAATAAAGGTAAAGAAAGATACTGAAGAACATTTCATAATAATAAAGGGAATCATGAACCAAGAAGACATAACACTTATTAATATCTATGCTCCCAATCAGAGAGCCCCAAATATGTAAAGCAATTACTAACAGAACTAAAGGGAGAAACAGACCAAAACACTATTATATAGGGAACCTAAATCTCCCGCTGTCGGATATAGATGGATCATCCAAACAGAAAATCAGTAAGGAAATAATATCATTAAATGACACATGAGACCAAATGGATATAATTGACATATAAAGATCCTTCCATCTCAAACAGCTGCTTATACATTCTTCTCTAGTGCACATGGAACATTCTCAAGGATTGACCATATAGCCTCAACAAATATAAGAAGGCTGAAATCATACCAACCATATTCTCTGATCATAATGCTTTGAAACTAGAGATCAACTGCAAAAAGAAATCAGGAAGAACCACAAATACATGGAGATTAAACAACATGCTACTGAAGAATAACTGGTCACAGAAGAAATAAAAAGAGAGATCAAGAGATACATGAAACAAATGATAATGATAGTACAACATATCAAAACTTTTGGACACGGCAAAAGTGGTCATAAGAGGAAAGTTTATATCATTACAGGCCTATCTCCAAAAAACAAGAACCAGCCCAAATAAACAACCTAATGCTTCATCTTAAAAACTAGAAAAGGAAGAACAAATGAAGCCTAAAGTCAGCAGAAGGAAAGAATCATCAAAATTAGAGCAAAATAAATGAAATTGAAAACAAAAAAATGATAGAAAAATAAATGCAACAAGAGCTGGTTCTTTGAGAAGGTTAATAAAATTGACAAACCCTGGCTAGACTCACTAAAGAAAAAGAGAAAGGACACAAACAAAATCAGGGATGAAAGAGAAATTATGACTGACATTACAGAAATACAAAGGATCATACAAGAATACTATGAAAAAGTATATAACACCAAATTTAATAACCTAGAAGAAATGGACCAGTACTTAGAAAAATACAACCTTCCTAGACTGAATCAAGAAGAACTGGAAAATCTAAATAGACCAATCAGCAGTATGGAAATTGAAACAATCATCAAAAACCTACCAAAAAGTAAAGTCCAGAAGAGATGGCTTCACAGTGAATTCTACCAAACATTCAAAGATTTAAACTTATTCTCCAAACAAAAAATTGAAGAGGAGGCAATACTTCCAGCACATTTTATGAGGCCAATATTACTGATACCAAAACCTTGTAAAGATACACGAAGAAAACTACAGACCAATATCTCTCATGTACACAGATGCAAAAATCCTAAATAAGATACTTGTGAACCGAATATTGCAACATATTAAAAAGATTATACACCATGATCAAGTGGGCTTTATCCCAGGGGCACAGGGATGGTTTGACATACACAAATTAGTTAATGTGATATACTGCATAAACAAATTAAAAAATAAGCATCATGTGACCATATCAATAGATGCAAAAAAAAAGTCTTTTGAAAGAAACACAACCATTTAGGATCAAAACACTTAACAAAATCAATATATAAAGGAAAGTACCTGAACATAATAAAGGCCATCTATGACAAACCCTTCAGCCAACATTATACTTAATGGTGAAAAACAAAAAAAACTTCCCTCTAAGATCAGGAACAAGGTAAGGCTGTCCACTATCGCCACTGTTATTCAATGTATAACATTGGAGGTCCTAGCGAGTGCAATCAGACAAGAGAAAGTATAAAAGGCATCCAAATAGGAAACAAAATGTCAAACTGTCAGGATGACATGATTCTCTATATAGAAAACCCTAAAGACACCAAGAACACTACTAGAAACAATAAGCAAATACAGTAGTTTCCGGATACAAAATCAACATTCAAAAATCCATACAATCCTATACTCTAACAATGCAGTGTCAGAAAAAGAAATGGAAAAAATAATTCCTTTTGCAATTGCAACAGAAAGAATAAAATACCTAGGAATAAATCTAACGAAACATGTGAAGGACCTATATGATGAAAACATAAGACCTAGTAAAAGAATCAAAGAAGATACAAAGAAACGGAAAGTATTCCATGTTCTTGGATTGGAAGAATCAACATAGTTAAAATGGCCATATTACCTAAAGTATTATACAGATTTAATGCAATCCCCATCAAAATCTCATTGGCATTTCTTAAAGAATAGAAAAAAATATCATTGATTTTATGGAAGCACAAAAGACCTTAAATTGCCAAAGTCATCCTGAGAAAAAAGAACAAGGCGAAGGCATCACACTGCCCAACTTTCAAATTATTACTACAAAGAGACAGTAATCAAACGGCATTGTATTGCAGAAAAACAGACACATAGACCAGTGAAACAGAATTGAGATTTCAGAACTAAAACTATATTTATAGGAGCAAATAATTTTCAACATAAAAGCCAAAAACATACAGTAAAGAAAGGAAAGCCTCTTCAATAAATGAGAAAACTATAAAGCCACCTGCAAAAGAATGAAACTAGATTGTTGTCTATCACCACACCCAAAATTAACTTGAAATCGATTAAAAACCTGAATATAAGACTGAAACAATGAAATGCATAGAAGAAAACATAGGAACTAAACTCAAGGACCTTGAACTTAAAGATTTTATGAATTTGACCTCAAAGGCAAGGAAGGAAAAGCTAAAATAAATGAATGGGACTACATCAAACTAAAAAGCTTCTGCTCAGCAAAAGAAATTAACATAAGTAAAGAGAGACAACCATCCAAATGGGAAAATATATTTGCAAGCAACACCTGATAAGGCCTAATATCCAAAATATATAAAGAACTCATATAACTCAATAACAAAAACAAAAATGATCCAATCAAAAAATGGGCAGAGACCTGAACAGACACTTCTCCCTAGAGGACATACAAATGGCCAACAAATTATGAAAAGATGCTCAACTCACTAGCTATTAGGAAATGCAAATAAAACCACAATGAGATACATCTCACTCCTGTTAGAATAGCTATAATCAACAGGACAAGTAATAACAAATGTTGGAGAGGATGCAGAGAAAAAGGAACCCTCATACACTGCGTGGGACTGCAAATTGGTACAGCCATATGGAAAACAGTATGAGGTTCCTCAAAAAACTAAGAATTGATCTACCATATGATCCAGCAATCTCTCTACTGGGTATTTACCCTAAAGACTTGAAAACCCATATCCAAAAAGTTATTTGCACACCGATGTTCATAGAAGCATTATTCACTGCATCCAGGACATGGAAAGCAACCTAAGTGTCCTATGATAGATGATTGGCTAAAGAAGCTGTGGTACATATATACAATGGAATATTACTCAGTCATAAGAAGAGATGAAATACTGCCATTTGCGGCAACATGGATGAACCTCGAGATAATCACGTTAAGCGAAATAAGCCAGACAGAAAAATTGAAAATCACATGTGTATCACTTATATGTGGGATATAAACCTAAAAGCAACAAATGAGGAGGACAAACAGAGACTCATGGGCATGAACTATAGACTAGTGGTTACCAGAGGACTACAGATTACTGGTTACTAGTGTGTGGGGGAGAGGAGGAGATAGAAAGGGTAAAGGGGATCAAATATTGGGTTTAGGGGAGAGCAAAGCAGGTAAAGGGAATCAAATCTATGGTAGCTGAAGGAAACTGGACTTTGGTGGTAAACACACAAGTAGCATATACAGATGTCAAACGATCAGGTACATCTGAAAATTATATGATTGTATTAACCAGTGTTACTGCCAATACACTTAATAAAAAAAATTGAAAAAAATTTAAGGCAAAAATTATTAGTGGGCCTAAAATAGCAGGAGCCACTCATTAAATCATTTTTAAAATAACACACTTTGAAAAAAATATTATGTATACAACACACACACACACCACACACACACATACACAGGCACAAGAAGAAAACAAAGCAAATAAGAGAGGAGGAAGCAAATGTAAATATTAAACATCTGGGAATCTGGATAAAGTTGCCTACAGAAACTCTTCATGCTATTTTGCAACTCTTAGTAATTATGAGATTGTGACCAAAAATGTTGAAAAAAATGACATCATGAGGAATTGGCAAGGCAAGAACCTCACTGGGAGAAAAACATTTAAAGGTATCTGTGTATGTGTGTGTTTATCTACAAAGAACTTCTATTCTTCATATAAAAAGAAATGTTATAAGCTTAATAATATACTACTTCCAGTATGAAAATGGCAAAAGGAAGAGATATTCACAGAGAAGATATAAGGAAAATATTCATGATTTCATTAATCATCATTGAAATGTGAATTTTTAAACCAAAAAATCTTCACTACTCAACTTGAACATTAGAAACTAACAACAAAATCCTGGCAATCCCAATTTTGGTGATGGTATGGAACAAATGGAATCTTCATATGTTGCTGGCAAAAATGTAAAATATTACAACCACTTTGGTGAGTTGTTTGACAGTTGTTTGCTACATTAAACATATTCCTACTTACCTAACGGTACAGCAAGTGCACTCATTGATTATTATTACATAAAAGATGATTACATGCATGGATACAAAAGATGCTTCCATGAATGTCAAAATAGCTATAGTAATGTTAGCCAAAATCCAAAACAACT
This sequence comes from Eonycteris spelaea, assembly GCA_003508835.1. Taxonomy (NCBI): domain Eukaryota; kingdom Metazoa; phylum Chordata; class Mammalia; order Chiroptera; family Pteropodidae; genus Eonycteris; species Eonycteris spelaea. The sequence goes on from PUFA01000104.1 coordinate 5,348,995, forward strand.
CAAATACCTATTAATAGTGGCAGAGATAAACAAATTGCACTATATTCATAGACACAATGTTAAGGAGCAATAGGAAAGGAATATGGTTACTGATATCAACAATAAGAAGGGTGGGTTTTATTATGGTGATTGTATCCCCTCGAAAAGAACATAAATGAACCTTCAAAGCATTATAAGTGAGATTAATCAGATAAAGACGAATAATGTATGATCTCACTTACAATCCCTCAAGGTCATACAGAAAAAAACAAACAAGTAGGTCTAAGATGAACATGTATCTATTTTCAAAACCATGATCTTCCTAAGATTAAGATAATGCTTATAAATATTATTTATATAATATTTTTTGATTGTGTAGCACTTGAACATTAAAGATTTGTTGATATCAACATTTTTTTGAATCTATCCAAGTAATTTAATTTATTCTCAGATCTCTCTCTATGATCAAATTATGTTTACAATGTGCTAGCAGATTACTGTGTGGAGACTTAAAAGCACCTTGGGTGACAACCAAATGACACATTTAATCATAGTCATTCATTTTTTTTGAATGTTAAGAACATCAACTGCAGTTACCCAAATACATAGTCCATAATGCTGAGGGATTCTTTTAAGAATATAAATTCTACCTCATAGAAAGGAGAGTGATTTCTGTGTAAAAGAGGTCTCAGTATCCTCTCACTGATACAGGTTGAGTTGTCCCTCTTCTTGCCTTCTTGGAAGTCTGCCCACAGAGACAGTAATGCTATCAAGGGTCTGTTGAAGTGGAGAATGAATACTACTAGTTACCCTGTAGGAGAATGTATTCTTTCTTGCAGAAAATAGCTTGAAGAGAGAAAGAGCAACCTAGAACGGCCCCATGCTAAGAGGTCATGAAGATTTTCAACAGTGCTGGAAGAGCAGTATTTGGGGTTGGGTCAGCTGCGCACAGGTAGCAAATGGTTTCTTAAAAATTAATCTCGATTGTGAGCACTCCATATGAATGTTCAGATATAAATTGGGAAATATTGTGGGTGGAGGGTGATATGTGTATAAATGTGCAAATCTCCCAACCCCACCCCACCCCTATATCAATGCCATGTGGGAAATACCAGGGTTTAAAGAGCCATGTTCAACATCTGTGTTGATATTGCGTGATTGAGGAAACTGAATCAGTGAAGGCCTGCTAAGACCCAATCTGGATTTTAATGCACTGGTTTCTCTTCCTATTGCAGGTATCTCATTGCAGAATAATTCAGGTTTCAATGAACACAGGGGAGAAGGGAAGTCCAGGACATAGAACATTACCACAAATGTGAAATGCAGTGAAGTCCACTATCTTGTCATTGCAGAGAAACAGGTGACCCCTGTTTCTTCCAGTTTCCCAGAATACAGCAGCTCCCTCCCCAGAATTCACCTTGATTTTCCTTGGCAAATTGAAGGGCAGAAAAGGGTATAATACAAATATGGATGCCATTAATCAGGTGTTTCAAATCTAGTAAATGATTTTCGTTACTTTATCTTCTTTGGAATTATGAAAGGTGAATCTGTGCCTTTGAGATGTCATGCTATCCATTATATGTTTAGTTTCCCGACGGTGTTTAACCATTTTCATGTAACTATTCTCTGTGGTTATATTGGCTCTATTGTGCTGTTGCCATAGAAATTAAAGAGGCACAGTTGCAGAGCAATGCAGACAGGATGATCAGAACAGATATGTTGTTTGACACAGTTCAGGCGTCTAGAAATCTGGATAATTCTTCAGAAAAAAAATGTGGGTTTAGCCTTTCTCTTGATATTATTTTTGGCACAGAGGCAGCCAAGTCATCACCAATAGAAAATCTAATTGGAAGCTGAGGAAATGGGAGGAAAGAAAGATATACACACATACAGAGAAAGAAGTGAATTTACTGAAGGTTTAAATACTAAACATGTGTGTGGGTAGAAAGTTCCGGCAGTACTTCCTACAGAAATATTTTGACAAAAATAACACCATATGGAAACTTTTATATCACTGAAAGCAATGTTTCTCTCTCTCCCCCCCTTCTTTTCTCTTCCTTCTCCCATCCCTCCCCGCTTCTCTTCCTTTCTCCCCTCCCATCTCTTTAAAAACACCCTCCCTTCCCAGTGTTATTAGAGCTCTTCTTTATTATTAACATTGTTTTACCTTTTACAAACATTATGATAAATTTAAGGTGATTTTACACATATTTCAAAAAGTAATATAATTATTACAACATAAAAGTTCATGCCATTAAAAATTTATAAATTTGGAGATAACTGAGTAAAGGATATGAACAGATGACTCAGAGAAGCCTGAACTACTCCATTTCTGTATTGAACTGCCAACTTCTCTATCCACTTTGATCTCTAATAATTTCAAACGTGCTTCTACTGAGCTCCTAATTTTGTCTCTCTAATATGTTTTGCTCTTCCCATAGTATTTCCCTCTAATTGTAGGTCAACTGCATTCTTTTTCAAAGCCCAAACCCCCAACCTGGAATTATTCATTACTCTTCTGTGTTAATATACCAAATCTGTTATTAACAGTCCTACAGACTATACAATGAGAATATATACATGATGGGATCACATCTACCCTACGACTTTTCATTCATCTTTCATTGGAATATAAACAATAGCCTTCTAAACCACTTACCCTGCTTTAGACATCGTCCCTTCAGTCTATTCCCATAAAATATCAGAGTGATCTTGACAAAACTTAGAGCAGATCAAAAACTTTCTACATTTGGAGAAAATGCTCACAATCCTTACAATGGCCACAATTACTATATGATCTGTTTACCACAGCTTCTTTGATTTCAGTACTACTCAGGACCTGGCTCTCACTGTATCACAGGGCCACTTTGCTATTTCCCAAATACACTAGGCAAACTATCACTAAAGACTTTTATACTCTCTGGTCCTTTGTTTCTTGAATATGCATATGTGTAAGTTTAATTCCTCAGTTCTTTCCAGTATTTATTTAAATGTCATTTTCAGAGTGGGCCTACCCCGTTCACCCCCACGTTCCAATTTCACATCTTATTTTTCTCCAAAAAACATTATCATCAACTCAGCTTCAACACATTTTGCTTATCTTTGTTTATTTTCTGACTCTACCAAGTAAAATTAAAGTTCTATGAGGAAAGAGATGTTTCTCTTTGTTTCCCACTATATCCTTAACACCTACAAGGAAGCTGGCACAAGAAGTGCTCTCAATAAATATCTGTTGAATGAATGATGATGGAAATCCAAAAATTTAGCAAGTAACTGAGAAAATGTTCCAAGATTACTAATTAAAATGTGAATGAAAACATTATTTTATAAAACAATTATGGCTTTTTAATTATCAGTGCTGGCGAGAATACAATAAAGAGATATTCTTATGCATTGTTACAATAGTAGACATTTAAAATGATATGGCCTCTTAAATTAAAAAGGTCGTACATATGAGTGAAAATCATACAGTTCTCGACTCTTTTTGACTTATTTCACTTAGCATGATAATCTCAAGATCCATCCATGTTATCACAAATAGCAGTATTTCATTCTTTTTCTTATGGTTGAGTAATATTCCATTGTATATATGTACCACAGCTTCTTTGTCAATCATCTATTGAAGGATACTTGGACTATTCCATGTCTTGGCCACCATGAAAAATACTGCAATGAACATCGGGGTGCATATATCTTTATGAATAAATAATTTCAATTTGGGGGGTTAGATACCCAAAAGAGGGGATTGCTAGGTCATTTGATAATTCTATTCTTAATTTTTTGAGGAACCTCCATACTGTTTCCCATAGTGGCTGTACCAATTTACATTTCCACCAACAGTTATATGAGGGTTCCTTTTCCCCCACAAACTTCTCCAATACTGTTGTTATTTGTCTTGTGATGATAGACATTCTAACAGGTGTGAGGTGGTAACACAAAGCAATACACTTATGATGTATTATTGAATTGTACCAATCTTATATAATTGTAATTATTTTATTAACCGATGTCACCCCAATTAGTTTAATTTAAAAGTAAACATATCTATCATTGAGGCTGTAATAAAGAATAAGTACAGAATGGGGGAATAAAGGAAAAGCCCAATATTGGCAAGCTTCGACAAGGAAGAGAATTGATTTAGCAACCTTGAGTTGTGAGGGCAGTGATGTATTAAAAACATTATAGGATGTTTTATTGTATTAGGGGTCTGTTATCTGTCTCTTCATTATACATTTGAGACAACCTTAAGTAAAATATTCATGATTCATCAATTACTTCTGGGTCTGGAGTTTGTATTACCTTCAAATGCTGCACTGTGATAGCCCATGCCTAAAGACAGGAACAAGAACCAGTTTTATTCACCTACTTAACAAAATGACTGGCTCATGATAGAGGCCCCAGAGTGGAAGCAGTAGCAGCAGAAGTCATCCCATCATGGCAGCACCAAGCAAAGCAGTAACAATAATAAAATGTAGAAAAGGCTATTATCAATTTTAGAGTGAAATATATCAATTTGACGACTTTTTAAAACAAGCCATTAAATGTGTATGAATCATAAAGTGGGATTTAGGTGTTCAGTGGAAAAACAGAATAAGCAATCATATATATATATACATATATATGTATAAATATGTTTAAACTACTGTTATAAACTACTTTATAACATATATATATATATGTTAATGTGCATCTACTAATGTGTATCTGTATGTATACATGTATACATGAGTGTTGTGGGTGGATATAAGTACTAGTTGCCTTTTCACTATCATGCTTCCCTTTTTAAATAACAGAAACCCCAATTATTTACCTGTTGTATTCGATTCCCAAAAGAAGAGTTTATTTTTTCTACCTTCGTTTTGGGAGGTATAACCATGTGAGTCACTTCCTTCCATGAAGTGTAAGTAAAAAATATTGACAAAACTTCAGAGGAGCTTGCTTAAAGGAAGATGATCAAGATGGGATATATCCTGCTTGTCATTTTGTCCATTTGCCTTTTCCGAATTGTAATTTAGACATGATGTCTAGAATTCTAGCAGTCACCTTGAACGTTGAACTGACCTTGAAGATGGGAGTCATGAGTCGGATGATGAAGAAGGCAGTCCTAATTATTACCAAGTTGCTCTACCAGCCCAGGATTGCCTTCCAATATTTTAAAACTATTGTTATAAAAAGTCCCTGCTTTGCAGGGCCCAACTAACCTAAACGTGTTACAGTATGTTTTTAAAAACATAACGTACCAAGTATGGATATGCTAAAATGACTAAAAAGATATATATCATTGGGTTCAAGTCTATATGTCTATTTCAATATTTCAAAACTCATTTGTTCAAATATTTTTAAGAATTATTATAATGAGCACATATTTCTGCAAAAATAAAAATCTAAAACTAACTTTTGATTCCTTTAATTCTAATTCATATGTGTTCACAATGAGTCATAAGGCTATAAAATTGTCTATTAATTTGAGAAATGTTTGACAGGTATTGCTCTGGGCTATAACAAACCCCACAAAACTGCTAAAAAACAGTTATTTTATGATGCTCAAAGTGAGTAAACACATTTAACATAAACTGTCATGTATCAGTAGACAGACACTATTCATTCAATCCCTGAGGATTTTCTTGGTCGTAGATTAGTTAGAAAGTTAATTGATTATTTCAAAGCTAACCAAGTAAAATTTTATAAGAATTAGGCATTGGCTCAACTACAGATATTCTCTAACTATGAAATGTAATTTAAAAATCAATTTCTGACTTGTTCATTGGTTAAATGTATGGGATAAATGCAAGTATTGGCTACTTCCTCAATTTTGGCTTGGTGAACTGTAATAGTCCAATAAAAGAGTTTGGATATAATGAGAGACAATGAGTTTGTTTGGGATGATCTAATTTTGAAGGTATCTGTGCTGTTAAATCACGGATGGAGAGACTTTAAAATAAACAAGATACTAGTATTCGAATATGTAACATGCACTCCATGAAGGATATGATGGATATGGCTGGTTTGCAGAGAACAGAAATGAGTTTTTAAATTTCTTGAATGGCACTCATTGTCTAAATTTAGGGGCTTTTCACTGTTATTTATTTACTATTTTACAAAATAATGATTCTTTTTGATTCATGATTATTTTTCAAGTATCACCTGACAAAGCTTTGACAACAGCATTTGTTTAATGAATAATCTGGTATCTACTATTTACCTTAGGGTTTTGAAAAACAGAACTACATGCCAAGTAGTTTTTTAATCATGCACCTCCCCTTTTTTCCAGTTTTTTGAGAGCAACTGATTTATATTGGGAAAACTGACACCAGGCATTTTCAGATTTGATTAGGTTTTTCAAACCTTAAAACGAGGCATATAAAAACATATATATGTCCTGATATCTAGTTTTGAGTGAATTATAAGCACTTCAGTTTAAATGTAATACAGTCATAAAAAATCTTTATGACAGTTATAAATAACATAAAAATATGTGTTACAATGTGTAATAGGAGAATTTTAAGATGTTCTCACTATTCACACTCCTTGATATACACTCTTATTTAATCCTCTGCTTGAGCAATTTAAAACTTGATTCTAACCAATAGCATTATGGCAAAAATAAAGAGATTTTGCATATGTTAGGATGCTTAAATATTGACTCTGACTTTAATAGAAAGAGATATGAATTCTGGGGGCATGACCTATCAATGACTTCTTTAAAAGGAATCCAAGTTTCTTCAAAGTTAGATATTCTATCAGCAGAGACTCTCTACCTGCATTGCCAGCTTTGAAGAAGCAACTGTCAGTATTCTACAGCAGTGAGGAAATGCATTTTACCAACAACTTGCCACAGAGCGTGAAAATGGTCTTCCTAGTTAAGCCTCCAGATGGGGACCTCAACAAAGACAATTTTATTGTAGCTTTAAGAGACAGCAGAGGATCCAGATAAAGATGTGCCCACATTAACCAATGAAAAAGTGTAAGTTAATAAATGTGTATTATTTTAAGCCACCAAGTTATGTTAACATCACAGCAATATAAGATTAATACAAACTATTAGATTAAAATGGGGATGTAAAATTGAATTGTACTATAATCACAAATTATTTAAAAAATAAATTAAAACTATAAAAATGCTCTTTAGAATTCTGATTCCAATAATATTGAGCTATAAATAGGGTCCCTTTCACTGAAGATAATTTTAAAAAGCTTAGTAAATACTAATGAAAACTTTTAAAAATCTCCGTAAAGTAACAAGGTGATGAAGTGTATCATTAAATTTTTAGGAAACAAGATCCCACAGAGATATGCCTACTTCCCAAAAAACAATTTTATCCTGAGAATTTTTTTCATATCATGAAATAGAGACTTTCTAACAGACCTGTTGTGTTGCATATGTGCCTCAAGAGACATGCAGAAAAAATGTATTCACTAGTGTTATTTGTAGTAACTCCAAATGGGAAACAACACAGTTGTCCATCCAGAGTAAAACAGAAATGTAAGTTGGATTTTATTTTTTAAAAGGGAATACTATAAGCAATGAAAATAAATGACTGCTGCTGAGAAAGCAACATGTTACAAGCATAATATTGACAAAGAAGAAAGACATATGTTTAATAACACAATGAAATTTCTACATAATTTGAAAAACTAGGACATATTCAAAATGTGATACAACCATAAAGGAAAAACAAGCAAGTGATTAATATAAAATGTTTTTATTTATTATGTTTATTTATGCATAATCCATATATTTCATGTCCATATTATGCATACCCAATTATGCATGATAAGTATTAGCATTCACCATATTATAGATTATGTTATTTTTGCAGGGATGAAGAGAATGTGTCTCTTTAAAAAGAGAATTTTGCAGGGGTATTAATTAGCATGATCAATTTCTTAACTGAGGTGCAGGCCATATGAGCATCTATTTTATAATTACTCATTGTACTGCTCATATGTTTTATGTACCTTTCAGTATAAATTATCTATTTCACAAAAATTGTTTACAATGCTAAAATACTAAAACGTAGTCAAAGTGTTCTGTGATTAATAACAGTCTTTATTTAAATACTTCTCTCTTAGGCCAATTAATTAGAGTAAGGCAAACAGAAATGTCATAGGAGTGGAGAAACATGCCTAAAGATACATTCCATGCATAGCATTATTTCTATTCATGGCATGCTCATTAGATGGTGATCTCCTGGAGAAGCGGACTCCAAATCCGATATGACTGGTTTCCATATAAGAAAGGGAAATTTGAAAGAGTTACACTAATGAATGATGAAGACAGATCAGAGTGATATTTCTACAAGCCAAAAATATCAGAGATTGGCACAAAAATCAGTAAAAGCTAAGCAAAAAGGTATAGAGCAGATTCTCACAGTCATCAGAACAAAGCAACCCTGCTCACACCTTGATCTCAGGTTTTTGGCCTCCAGAACTATGAGATAATATGTTTTCTGCTATTTAAGCTGTCCAGTTTTGGTACTTGTTAGGTACTTTGTCACAGAAGCCCTAACAAACTAATTCATACTCCAATTAAAACAAAATGTTTGTCAAACTAGATTAAAAATGTAATTTTATGTTTCTTACCAGAGATACATGTACAAAATAAAAAAATATATAATGTTGGAAAAAAATAAATTACTTTTTCATATACAAATACTAAAAAGGAAAGCATAGCTATATTTATATTAGAAAATAAACTTTTAGGTAAAAAGTATTAATAGAGAAAAATAATATACTTCAATTGGAATATTACATTAATTATAAATTGTGTGTATGTGTATATATATATATATATATATATATAATTTTGCCAATATAGCCTCAAAATGTATAAAGCAATATAAATCATAATCATTAGATGTAATTTAATGTTCTACTCTCTTGGATATCATAGAATAAACAGAGAAAATAACCAGGAAGAGTATAGAATAGTGGAAAACATGATTAAATAGTTGCTCTAATAAACATTTTAAACACATCACACATATTACACTGTATGCTCAACTGTAAAATACACATTTTCTTAAACATAAAAAATATTTTAAAAATCAAAAATTCTTTGAATTAAAACAAATGTTATAAAAATTTCAAAGGACTAGAATTATTTATTCAGAATAATTTTTCAAACTGCAGTGTAATTAAGCTAGAAATTAGTAAGAAAAACATATCTATAAAATATGCATATGTATAGAAATTGACTTGTGCACTCTTAATAATCCATGGGTCAAAGAGAACTAATAATGCCAATCAAAAGAATTTTTAATTAAATGATAATGAAAATTTTACATTGTCCAAATCTTGTAGGATACAGCTAAAGTCATAAAGTGGTAAAAGTCTTAAAGACAAAAATATTTTTGAAAAAAAGGAAGCTAAAATCAATGAGTAATCATCACATTAAACATTAACATCACATAAAACATTAAGATGTTTTAAGAGGAAACAGCAAATCAAGCCTGAGAAAAATTTTAAAAAAGAAAATAATAAAGGCAGAAATTACTGAAATAGAAAATATGTAATTTAAAATTACTAAAAATAATTACCCACTATCAAGACTTATTGAGGCAAGGAAAAGGGACTTCATTATACATATATGTATATACATATATGTATAAAAGGCATTTAAAAATATATATTAAGGTATTTAGAACAACTGGTACCAAATTTTGAAAATTTACATGATATGGACAAATTTTTATAAAAATATAATTGCCAAGTCTGGCACAAAAAAATATAAACTTTGAATATTCCTAGCATTATTAATGAAGTAGAATCCATAATTAAAGCCTCCTACAATAAATCTTCAAGCACAGATGGGTTTCGCTAATTAATACTTACAAAGAAGTAAAAAAGGAATAATAGTAATCTTACACACTCAGAGAATAAAGTGAGACAAGGCACTCTCAATTTATATTATGAAGTCATCATAATGTTACTACTAGAGAGTGATGAAAATGTTATTCGAAGAAAATTAGAAACTGATCCCACTGAAGAGCAAAGGCACAAAATTCTTAACATATTATTATTAAACTGAGTGCAGTCATATAAATTCAAAATATATAATGATGAGTTTGGTTGATTTCAAGAATTATTTTTATCATTGTGAAACAGTGTAATTCTTAACAGAGTAAAGGAGAAAAAACATGAGATCATTTAAATAGACACAGTAAAAGGATTTAATAAAATCCAACACCCATTCTGACTTAAAAAAAAAAAACAAAACCACTTTTCTATACTAGGAATAGAATAGAAAGTACTTAACCTGATAAATGGGATCCTAAAAATAGTATTCTTCATGATGAAATATTGAATGTTTTCTGTCTGAGATTGTAACAAGATGAGGGTGTCCCACTATCACCACTTTATTTAACAATGTACTGGATATTCTAGACAGTGAAACAAACAAGAACATAAATAAAAGGTATGAATAATGGAAAGGAAGAAACAAAACTTGCAAATTGTTAGTATACAAAGAAAAGTTAAAGCTACAGATAAAAATATACCCTTTGCAAAGGCAGAAAAAAATGTCGAATATCTAGGATTACATTTAGAGAAAATTAAATACAAAAAACAAACAAAAATAAATAAAATGAAATATTTAATTAAAAATAAGCTAAATAAAACACTGTAAGAGTCAATATTATAAAATGCCATCAATTAAAACGCATCTATAATCATAAGATGTGGACGTGTTCTATCACATATCATGACATATATAAAACATAATAATTGAAACAGTGATGACATTGAGCATCAAGAATGTAGAGACCAGCACCTGGCCTAGAAAGTATCTGCATACATACAATAATAAAGAATTCATATCCAAATTACATAAATAATCCTATAAATCAATAAGAAAAATAAAAAACAATAAAAATACGTAAAAGACTTGAATAGCACTTCACTAAAGGTAATTCAAAAAAGGTTAAATACATATGAAGTGGTATTCTACTTTATAATCATCAAGGAAATGCAGAATAAAATTTCAATGACTATGACTACATATTTACTTATCACCAATTATAAACAAAACAAAACAAACAAAAACAAAATAAACAGTAACACCAATTCTAAGCCATGATGACAGTATAGAGCAATGAGCACTTTCATATCGTATTGGTTAAACTGCACACAATCTGGATTTTCTACTTAAAATGAGCATATGTATATATATACATATATATACACATACATACCACAGCATATATGATATACATATATAGTATATATATATATATGTGTGTATATATATATAATATATAATATAATATAATAACTTTGAGCATACATACATACATATACATACATAAATGACCCAGCCTTTCCACACATGGCATCTATCCAAACCAATGCACGCTGGTAAGCACTAAGGCATACATACTGGAATGTACATTTAAGTATTATAGGCAATACAATGTGGTATTCATATAGTTTGAGACTACATGGGAAGAAATTGAATTGAACCACTTCAAAGACTAAAAATGTGAATGAATCTCACAGGCATAATGTTGGGAAAAAACAATCACACACAAAAACACTTAGATGACTCTACTACATAAAATACAAAACTAGACAAAAATAACTCATGGTGTAGAAAGTCAAGGTGGTGGTTACCTTTGAAAGGGTCAGTTACTGGCTGGGCAGGGCATGAGGGGAGCTTCTGGAGTGTTAGCCATGGTCTGTTTTTATGCAAATGTTGACTTATAATAATTAATTGAGCTGTACATTTACTTTGAGTACTCTTCTGGGTTATTGTACTTCTTTCAATAAATATTTAAAATAAAAGAATTCACATGAGGCTATTGCAGCCCTTAATTTATCCACACATCCACAAATCCATTACATACAAGTGTTTGGTAACCACTACTAATGACCCAAGTATTCTATCAGACATAGAAATTTCAAAGATGAATGAAATATGGTCCCCCTTCTCAGAGAGCTCCAGTAAAAACAAACAAACAAACAAACAAAAATACAGTCATTTAAATGCAGTACAGCATTTGCTAAAATGAAGCTAGTTAGAATCTTGATGTTTCAAAGCATGTTATGGGCAATTTGAACATCAAACACATGACAGCAATGAGTTATACTCAGTTGATAATATTAGGAATCCAGAAGTTAATGCTGATAATACTAATAGAAATAAATAATATATAAACAAGATAGGGAGAAATTGATGTTCCTAAAATAGTAGAATGACAACTGATAAATGTAGAAAAAATAACAGAGCTGAAAATCATCATTAGTCAAACACCCTGTAATAATTGATCCAGGTACATAATCATTAATAGGTGTTAAAAAGTGGATGAAAAACAGGTACATTTACACAGTCTCAAAATAACTCCTCAAAAAATTACTAATTAAAGGAGACACGTTAGTAACTCTATAGCAAAGAAATCTGTCAAAAACACATTAAAATCTTATAAAAATCAACATCAATCTGCAGAACTTTCTAAGTTAAAAAAAGACTAAAGAGATCTGAAAGCTAAATGCAACATGGTTGGACTCTGGACTAGAACAGTTTTTTTTTCTGTAAAGAACAATATTGGATAATTAGTTTAAAGTGAATTATTTCTCTTTAAAATGATTTCAATATAAAATTCAGGGATTTCACTTCATAGTGAATGTCTGCTGCTTCTCTTTGACAAGCATTTCATTCTCCTTCATCTGTTAAAACTCATCTACTGGAGAACTGCCTTGTCACTCCAGGAGGTTCTCCAGAAATGACTATCATAGTACTAGCCTTGTGTGCTCTGTAAACAGGGTGGGCATGTGAAGCCTAAAAAGGCCAAATCTGGGCATTTGCCTTTATTATCCAATCTGGATGGAGGTGGAAGAAACACTGTCCCTTTCTCATTTACTCTGTAAAGAGTAGTTACAGCAACTTCATTAAGTGTAGCGTGGAAACAACACAAAATAGTTCACTCGTTTTTCCAAATAAAATGGTTAATAAAAAATAGTAGCAGCAACATAAATAGCTAGTATTTATGATACTTACTATCTGCCAGGTTATTGTCTATGTACCTTACAAATATTCATCTCCTAAAATCCTGTCAATAACCCTGACAAAAAATAGAAGTCATTGGGAATCTGCTACTCTCCATGCTGAAGCTTAGAAACACTGAAATAACATGAGCTCTAAAAAAAGTGTGAATAAAAATAAAGTGAAGATTGCTTTAATCCTTCCACACACACCCCCCCCCCGCCAGTCTGAACTACTTAGACCACAAGTCCCTGCTCTCCAGAATTATTAAAAAAAAAAAAAATTAGAAAAAAAATCTTATGAGCCAGTAGGAAAAAAAATGTAAAACTTAATGTATACTATAGACATATGTCCATGATAAAATGTTAAATGAGAAATCATTTCAGAAAAGTCCTCTTTGCTGGATCAATTATATTTAAAAATGTAATCTATGTGGGTATATTTATGTAGAAATAAGTTTAAAAGAATATACATACAAAACAAAACTGCAAGATTGAAAAAAAAAATCACACTTGTACTTTCAAAAACCATATAGTGTTTGAAACATTTATAATTATTTTATAAATAAAGCAAATGCAATAAAAGCAAGTTTTTTTGGTTGTTGTTCATTAGTGTCAGTATAAAGTATAAAAGGATTTTTTTTTTTTTTTTGGTAAATGCTAGGTGATTATGCCTTTAACTTTCCTCGAGTTTTGTTTTTGTTTTTGTTTTTGTTTTATTCATTTTCTGGCCTGTAGTAGGGATTCTGGGCTTTATTTTTCATTCTAGATAGCTGGCATTGTGTTAAGGTGATACTGGCAGTGAGAACTATCTGGACCCACAGTTCTTAGAGCCAATTCTGGAACATTTGGAGAAGATTCAAGGAGAAGAATGTATGATGGCTACACCATCCCTGTGTACAATCCATGTATCTTTGTCTAACTGTGAACCAGAGTAAGTTGACTCCAAAATCCAGTGTAGAAGTAGAGCAGGGTGACTGTGATAACTGATTAGTTATATTGTAAAAGAGAGTTGGCATAAATAATAGGAAAGAAATGTTTGTAATATGATTAAAACTGTGAGGGAGTGTTAAGGTATAACAGTAATAACAATAAATGGTGTAATATTTATTAAAATATTGGAGATAAAATCAGAAATGTTAAAACTGCTACTTTTCTCCTAAGTAATTCCTTCTAGGATGGCCTCACATATTTCTATGTATTTGGATAATGCTTTAATATCTTCTTTTCTGAGTTAGGAAATATTTTTTGAACAATTTTTCCAGATTTTGAATTCATTTATAGCCCTCCCTATAAATGTCTATAGATAGGCACAGCTACTGCTGAAAATGTGCCCTTCTCTGGAAACACAATAGGCATTTGTGATGTTTGGCCTGAGGCAGGAAAGAGTTTGGTCAGGAAAGAGTTTGGTCAGTGTCTACTGTATATTAAGTTGGAAATATGACCTCACCAAGCATTAGGATTAATAGTGGTCTTTCCTCATGAGGTTACTTCTATGAAACACTCCTTCTCTCTCTTAAATGGATGTAAATGGACGTGGTTGTATCTAAGAATTGTATTTGAAGGGAGCTGAATTTGATGGGCAGAGACTTGGAAAGTTAATATAACCTTGAGGCTAATAAAATCATTTGAAACCATTGTAACTATCTGCATTGTTAGTCCTAAATATAATCTGAATTCTCACAACTCATAGCAGATAGTTTCCTAACCCAATGGCATGCTGAAGACGGCTCTCTATGACTTGTGAGGCACATTTTTAAAAAATTTTCAGGAGCTTTGTGAGCTAGTCCACTTCACATAGTAGCTTGAAATTGGCCATTTGGAATAATTACATTACATCACAAACGCTACAAATTTGGGCTTCTCCCCCAACTGCTGGCCAGCTATTATACATTTGCTATTGTATAACAGCCTATGTTAACTGTTCTTTTGTAGTAATTTATATCATTACTCAGATCACATGGACCTTACTCTTAAGGCAGAATTTGTACAGGAGACCTAGAAGCAGAAGAAAAAACAGAAATAACAATGTTAGGGAGGTGAGGGCAGCAGATAGTACTCAGGGGAATAAACGCAGTTAAGTGCCTTGTGAGCCTACAAGACTGTAATTGAGATACGTCCACTGAAGTTCACAGTTAACAATTCATTAAGTTTTAGATTGTGGTGGACAGAAAAGTTTGCAGTGGATTGGGAAGAATGTGGGAGGACAGAATTATAAAAGTGAGTTTCTTTGCAGTACTCTAAAAAGTCTGGCTTTGAAGAGGAGGCTGAAAGAAAGATTAGAGAACCATGTAGGATCAAAAGAAGGATTTTTACTTTGTTGTTTTGTTTCATTTTGTTTTTAGCATAGCCCAAGCCCATACAAGGCTAAGAATAAGATCCAAAGGAGAAAATGAATCTACCACAGAAAAAGTACTTGTTAGAAAGGTGATAAAATAGACAATGTAATCTGATCAGGAGAGAGACAGGGAATAAGGATGCAGGATCAGATAAAGTTTATTTGGAAGCAAGAAGTTGAGAGAGTGTGTGTAACGGTCTTTTTCTCAAAGAAGTTAAGGTGACACATTCTGCTGATCTTGTCCATAGGTGGTCTGGCTTGGGTGATGCTCCGAGAGAGAAAAGGGTTTAGAATAAAAAAATAGTCCCTGAGGTTGGTGAGCAAAGACACTGCCTAGAGAATAGCTAAAGTAATGAGCAGATAGTGATATTTAGAAAAGAAAACTCACAATGTCATCTCTCGACACAAATATATTTACAGATATATGTTTACAATGTCAACATAAACTTTCTTCCAATGTGGCTTATTAGGTCCAGAAGGGCCCTATCCCTAGCCCCTTAGTGTGGGAACCGGACTTTGTATCTGGGTTGTCAACTCTACATGCTCCCTGCCTGCTTCACTGGACTCTCCTCCCTTCCCTGCCAATTTATCTGCCCTACATATTCCCACCAAAAAAGTTCGCCTCAAGTCCCATATAAGGTTCAGGTCCCCTCACATTCGGAGCTGATGCCATCTTCGGTTCAGCCAGCTGCCACTGCTACAATAAATCTTGCTTAACCCCTTAAGCCTGTGCATTCCTCCTTCAGCAAATCTAACATGGCTGTAGCCTGTTTTACAACCCTTATCTCCCCCGACTCTTTGCTGAGGTTCTGCATGCTAATCACCCTGGAGGGCTTATTCTTTGAGCCATCATTCAGGCTCTTTCATTTCATTTCCAATGGAAATATCCATCTTCTCTTCTCCTCCTCCCTAACTCATTCTGAAGCTTCGAGTTTTGGTATGAATGACCTCACTTTCAAAAGGTCTTCAATGACGCTCGCATTGAGCATAAATTACAATCTCCTTTACTTTCTAATAACACTCTTTATAAGACCTCTTGTAGAGAACTTGCAAGACTGCAATGATTTGTTTCCATATTTATATTTCCTTTCCAATAGTGAGGTGAACAAATATAGGGACTGTCATACACAACTTTTTATCACAATACCTAGTATAGGTTTTACCACAGTGTTTACCATGTGGAATGTACAAAAGAAACATGTTTAATTAATTTGAGAATGACAATGAATGAATGAAGATGAGTTGCATGCCAGTTGAAGAATCAGAATTAGAAATAGCAGTGCTACCAACTATAAAAATCATGAGTTACCTGAAGGTGGGAAAACAAATAGTGTATGTACTGCCAAGGCAGAATCTATAGAAAGCTAGTTTCTGGGAGTTCTATAATTCCATATATCTATTTTCTAAGTATTTTACCACATAGATAACAATTAATGGCATCTGTCTCTTCTTGTTTTCAGAGTAACAGTATAATTAAATTATTTAAAATGTGGTCTAAATTTCTTGGGCTCTATCAAGACGGCTTTGTCACTGAATACCTATAAGACCTGCAGCATGTCACTAAAGCCTTTTGTATCTTAGATTTTATTTATGAAATGAGAATAATAATAATGATATATACTTTGATCAACTGTGAAAACAAAATACACATATAAATTATTCAGATAAGGGCTTTGCATATAAGTCATTCATTAAATGTAAGTTATAACTATTAGCCATTAATAATTAGAAAAGGATTCAGGAGTACCTAGAAGATTCACTAATAGAGCTAGATAAGTTAAGTGCCATATATATATTAGATATTCGAATGTGTTCAATAAATGGTTCAGAATAAATATGGTCCATAAACGGCATGCAAGGGCATGGGGCACACTTCTTGTGATTCTTTCTCTTATTATTTCCCCCACTAGGGTGTTAGCTTTTTTAGGGAAAATGCTACATATTATTACATATCTATCTCTAGCACCTAGTACAATGCCTAATAAATAATATTTGACCAAGAAATATATGCTAAATGCATGAATCGATAAGCTAAAAATCATACATTCAGGATCTAAATTTTGATCATGTTTTATAACAAAATGACCCTTTGTTTATTGTCTACCCCTATCTATGGTCAGTAATTTCACAAAGACAGACTATTTGCTCTGTTTGCTGCAAGGAAATCAAAATAAGAGGGAGAATGACTTAACCAAACACATGCCATATCCCTGTCCTGAAAATACTATAAAGTTTTCATTTTTCAAGGATGATAAATAAAATTTTCAATTTCTCTGTTAGTATAACAATCTCAGTCAAAGACATTCATGGAGTATGATTCCCTTTATAGATATCTGGATATGAAGAGGGAGACCAAAAGATTATAGGTTAATTTCTGAAATACTTCCAAAAGAAGATAGTTATTGAGAATTTTCTAAGTTATGCCTATGAGATTTCTCTACACTAAGAAAAAAGTCTACAGTGATACATAATTTCATAAAAAATTTTATCCTAAGAAAACAGGGGGTTTTTTTGGTGAAAATATCTGTATTCCTGAACCCTGTTTGGTTTTTTATAGGTAAATCAAAAATCTATTTTAGCTGGTAGGTCTAATTAAACATTTATAGAAATGTTTATTCAACCTGCTAAAGGTAGTTATCAACAGTTCTCTTAGGGGTCAGAATCCCTTTACAGTTAACATTCTTCAAAGTGGCAATGTGCATGGAAAGCTAAATGGTTAAAATATTTAGCTAGATTTTAACAGACCAAAACAAAACAAAACAGAAAACCCCTATATCTAGGACATCCTTACACAAATGTACAAAAGAGCACTGTCCTCAAGTGTTGCCCTGGGCTTGGAATAGAAAAGATAATATAAGAAAAATAATGCCAACCAAAAGAGTAGCTGGATAACTTCAGCGATATTAAAATATCATACATCCAAATTACCAAACAGTAAGGCTCATTATCTATTTCCAAATATATTGTCTTCCCAGTCTACTGCTCAAAAACCTCCCATGTCTCCCAGTTTATTACAGAATTAAATCTATACTCAGCATGCTATCCAAGGCCCTTCACAATCTGTCCCTAATATTGTATGTGAATTATATCCTACTATTTAACTTTACTCGCCTTCTGGTCATGGCTTTGCTCACATCGCTGTCTCCATC
Organism: Eonycteris spelaea; assembly: GCA_003508835.1. NCBI lineage: Eukaryota > Metazoa > Chordata > Mammalia > Chiroptera > Pteropodidae > Eonycteris > Eonycteris spelaea. The sequence goes on from PUFA01000104.1 coordinate 5,367,439, forward strand.
TGGAATATCTTTTCCACAAAATTTTGCCCATCAAAATCCCATTAATTCTAAGAGTGTCAGTTGAAATGTGTTTTCCTTCATGAACCTTTCAAGATTACTGGGTTTAAATGCACACTTTGGGGGGATTTAATAAAATTTTATCTTTCTTTTACCTAGAGCATTTAATTAATTCATGTTGAGAGTCAAGGATCCTTGCAGACAAATAATTCATAAGACAGATACTTGATAAGTGTACTCAGTGAAAAGTTGTTTTAACGAATGGAGATGTGAAGATTCTAAGGGCATTGCATGTAAAATCTGCATGATAATCAGCCTCCCCAGCACAGACCAACTCCTCTCTTCGATTATCTCCACTGAAACAACAAAAAGCAGAAGCAATCAAAAAGGAACTACCTCATCTTCCTATATAAAAACTACATACACAATGTACTTCTATTGTACATTTATTTGGTGTTTCTTCTCTCCAGTTATATTGATTCCCCAAAGACCAACCTCTTCTCTTGAGTTTTGTCTTCTGGATTTTCTTCCTTTTTACATTCTCAAGGATAAAATTTTAGTAGTTAATCCTTTTTCTTACATTAGCAACGTTTCTCTCTCTACCAGATCATAGCACACAAATGGGTCCTAGTGTCTCCTTACTAAAAAACAAACAAAAAATCACTTCACCCTGGAGAAGTCACTTTACTCCTTTATGCCTTATTTTGTCCCCTTCATGCAAAATGAAGATACTAGTGCATACAACATATGGTTGTCATGAGGATTGCACAGGTGTTCAAAATAGTGGAAAATGCTTAGAATACTGATTGGTTCAGCATAAGTTTACAATAGATCATAATTCTTGCTGTTGCTCACGTTGTCACCACTACCAAAGCTCTTCTATTTCCCATTCCTCTACCTGACATCGAAACATTGTTCTTCCTCAGGATCCAGAAGCTTCCGTGTGCTTCTAATCTTCTTTATCTACATTCTTACTCAAAGTAACCACACCATTCCCCATGGTTTTAAATAATTTCTGTAAAGTTATCATTCATTCAAATATATCTCTAGTTTTAACTCCCATTCTGAGTTCCAGACCCTGATATCTACCTGTTTCTTGAAATCTACATTTGGACGTTTAATAAGTATTTTAAATATTACATATCCAAAATGGAAGCCTGATTTAACCAAACAAACATACTCCCCACAACTCCATTTTCCCCATGTCAGGTGTTAAAAAATTCTTTTAAGAGTCACTATTGTATTATTATCTTCCCACATCCCAACATCCAACTGATTGGTAGATCTTAACAATCTGCAGCCAAACATATCCTAAACCCATACAATTATTGTCACTTTCCTAGGCTAAGATGTACTTATCTTTCACTTTAAAAAGTTGTTGTAATTTCCTTCTAATCTTTTTGCTAGATTGACACTCCACTTACTGTACCTAGAATAGAGCTGAGCACTGTTAGCTTTAAAGTTAATACTTTTTATATGAATTAATGAATAAAAATATGCCTTATTCGTGCCCTCCTTTCAAATTTATTTGAAAACTTTAAATCGATTCTGTTTAATTTTTAAAACTATTTACTTAAAATCATCTCCATTCTCAAACTGAGAGGTAGCAAATTCAAGAATGCTATAACACTGGCTTTATAAATAAATCCGCTTCTTTATCCATGTTAATGCCAGATCTTTTTTCTATGGCTAACACTAAACTTGCATTAAAGTAATTCCTGTAAGTAAGAGGCATATTAATAGACCTTAATTACCCTATAAGGATAGCCTAGCCAAAGGAAAATGCAATAATGATTTCAGGAGCAAAAAATGAAAACAAACAAACAATTCCTTTTAAAAGCAACTTGCTGGAAAGTGACCATAGGATAAGATCAGGCAGAGGAGTCATGGTATTTGTCCCAATATGGTAATTTGTTGGTGACAATAAAAAAATGCAGAGAGTTTCATAGTATGGTTGGTTATCGATTAATACTAAAGAACTGAAAAACTCTAAAAGACTGTAGACATAGAAGTTTTGGAAACCTGCGAGTTAAGGACAATAGAGCTTTGGCAAGGGGCTTAGAAATTACTGGGGAAAGTTAGTGCTAAGGTTAAAACTGATTTTCTAAAAGGATAAGGTATCTATTTAACATAGGTGCAAATATGTCAAAAGGAAGAAGGGTAGAGAAAATGAGAAAAATAAATTTTTATGTCAATACATGGTATCTGAAAGTCTGAATGCTTCTCAAAATTAGCTATACATTTTTTTAAGTTTAGGAAACAATTTAATTGTGAACGTCCAGGAAACTAATTAAAAGGAAACAACATATTAAAGGAAAATTTACATATATACTGACAATTCATTTATCATAGATTATTAATAATTTTAATTAACATTGATGGCAGTGATGGATTAGTTGTGTTCATTTTAATATTTATCTTTTATTCAGAATGTAAAACTGTAGAAGAGATTTATTTAATTATGTTATTTGTCAATTTCTGGGAGTGAACTAACATAATTTCATTTTGTTCATAGACGGGTATTTTCAAATAGGACTGCATTAACAATAATAAATAAGGAGAAGGTTGAAAATTGTGTATTGATCATTATGAATTATAGTAAATGGCACTTTAGAGAAGTATAGCTGTAACCACAATTTGCTAGAAAAAAATAACAGAATGTGAACAAAGTTGGAAAGACAAGATGTTATAGTGTCCACAGAGTTCCCCTTCCTTTTCCTGCATTAAGTTATAGCAACACTGACAAGAATAACTGCTGCTAGAGAATGGGGATCAATTTAGGCATTAATTTTATGTGAAATCTGAATCATTAATAAAACAATCCAATTTTTAACTCTTCTCAAATGCAACAGACCCATGAATTTTAGTTTATTAATGTGTGAAAAGGCCTGAGACTGTCAAATGCTTGGACTCAAATCTGCAATTCTAATAAACTGCCTGTGTAATGTAAATTGATGTTTTTAAATCAGATTCACCATGATATTTGATAAGCCATCCAATCTGTTTATAAAAATCAAACTAAAAATTACATTTATAGTATTTTTATTAAATAACTCTTGTTATGGACAGCTTCAGAAAATAAAAACTGCAGTAAGTATCCACATTAAACAGTTGAACTTGTCTGATTTAAATACATTTATGCAAAAAAAAAAAGTGCCTTTATACATATCTTTAATTTTTCACAAAGCTGCATTTCCATATTGGAGAATCTTCACATAAGTGTTTCATGCAAAAACCTAAACACCATCTGTAACAATCAAAAGCCCAAATTTTTACTTTGGCTCTTATATCTAGAGATTTGATTTTAGAATCAATATATTTATGATATATCTGCAATCATGTTTAAAATGCTTTCCACATAAACTAAGTAGTATGTTTTCCCGAATATAATTCACGTTAGGAATCTAAACCTGCTTTGAAAAGTCTCTGATAAGAATTGTTGTCTAGTTTCATTGTTTAACACAATTTATACACAATGTGTATTCAGGTGGGATTTTCACAGTTTAATTATAAGCAATAGGTACTCTATGGTAGCTATACCACTATACCTTTTACTTAGAATGGGAAACATGGTATACCACAATATTGTTATCTATAAAATAGCTCGTCTTTTTAAATTTACATTGTTTTTGAGCAAGAAAAGCAAGGTCTCATGATATAACTTTCAACAATGTATTTATTATGCTAAGTCTATTGGCAAAAATGAGGGACACTTTTCTCCTCCCTTTCAAGTGTATCTCTATCCTCCACCCACTTGTTTACTGTAAGAACATGTTTGATATTTTCCTCCAGTCACACTTCGGAAATATTTATTTTTCCTGAAATACTATAAAATAACACTTAAGGAGTAACAGTCATAAGTTGTTTTTCCTAGGTATAACTTTTAAGAAGTGGGCTCAGGTACCAGAAGGCGTCCTGTACAGGTCAGCAGACTGTTCATAACAGTGGACTGTAAAATAATAGCCAACTGATGATTCTATAACAGACTGAGGTAACACGAAGAAGATAATGAAATCAAAATTACTTATTAAAATAAATCCAGTGAATAAGGAAATAAAATATCAGCTGTACTGCAGAGAAATTGTTATTCCTTTTAATACATTGCTTAACTTTACTTCCTCCTTTTGCTTCTCCTTTAAGGAGAATAAATGTTCTTGTATGGTACTTAATCCCACAATATCCACAGCTCTAAGAGATTTTAATATGACTTAGTAGTAATAATAATATGTGAGAGGTTTCAGTATTGAGCTTTAAGTGTAGGCCTTTTGAAAGCAATGATATTATTTTTTAAGTGTAAATGTCTTCAAACAAGAATACAATTCATTTAGTTCTGAAGCAGATTTATGTGAATGATTTATCCACCCTGTCCTTATTTTTTCTATCGCTTTTATAAATCAGTTATTAGTCATACCTTTAATGAGAATATATTATGTATATGTCATACATAGTAATTGAAAGATCAAGAATTGAAGATCAAAACATGTCATTGTTTTGCCCTAACCCCTGAGAATTCACCATCTAATTTGGGGGTATCAGTCATATAATAAATAACTGCAAATTTAGTATGAGAAATGAAGGATTATTTTTTATAAATCCTTCTTTTAACAAAGCTGACTAATCAATTTACCAAAAATTTTTCTCAAATATCTTAATTAAGTGAATGGATTATAATATTCGCTAATCAATGGTAAATAAATAAAATAATTTAGAAGTTAGGAAGGTGGTATGGGTGGGAAACTTTTTTAATTTATCAGAGTATATATATTACTTCTCTCGTGAGTCAACATATAAAGAAAATAAATGCACATCAACAAACAAACACTAAACAAGAGCAAAGCAATGAGAACACATAATTCTATCTAGAAAAGAGAGGAACATCTTCATAGAGATGGTGATGTTTGAGGTGGTTCTGGAAAAATGAATAGGAGTTTATCATTTGGAACATAGAAATAAAAGAACATACAGAAAGACAGGAAAGTGTGAAGAAGCAGATAAGTAAACCAATGTTCACAGGGAGAGACACACTGGTTGTAGTGCAGCATCTGGAAAGTTCTGAGAATGGCCTTTCTTACTACACTAAGCATACTTGACATTATCTTAAAGGTGATAAGGATTTGTTGGACGTGTTTTAAGCAAAAAAGTCAAATCAGTATTTTACAAGGAAACTTTCACCAAAATGGAAGATGGTTTGGAGAAAGGTATAAAGAGAGACATGGAGATGGGTCAAGATACTCTGCCGATTATGAGCTGTGGGAACTTGGGAACATTGCTTCACCTTGTTTTTCTCATCTCTGAAAGAGTGGTAATAAATCTGAATAAGTAACACATAAAACAATTAAAATACGGTAAAATAACCAATACTTTTTAATAAAGCAAGAGAAAGTAAGTATGAATGGTGATATTATAAAAAATAATTTGAGAAATATTAAAGAGTCATGTTCAGTTTCTAGATCAAGGAAATCATTTCTGATGGGTGATGTTAAGGGCTTTTATAGAGTACTTTTTTTTTTTGTATAATTTCATGTTGAAATATGTAGGGGTTAACACAACTAAGTAAATATCTTTGCTGTAGAATATCTCTGAACCTTTCTATATAAATACATATTATGTCTCCCCATGAGGAAAGATAGCAGTCAGGATCTCCAAAGTTTAATTAAACATTTTTTATAGGAATACCAGGCTCACTTTTAACGAAAAGTCTGGAAAGATCCCAGGTAGCTTATGAACCTCAGGGAGATGGAGGACAAATGATGTAGGCCCCAAATGATGAAGACTCACAAATATAGAGGACAATCTGGTGATAGCCAGAGGGGAGGAGGAATGGAGGGGCTGGAAGAAAGAAGTGAAGGGTTAAAGTACAAATTAATAGTTGATAGATGGTCATAAGGATGGGGAGCACGGCATAGGGAATGCAGTTAGCATTAATATATTGGATAGGTGGAGAACCAGAGAAAAGATCAGTTAGGGGGATCATTTTATAAACTATATAAGTGTCTAACCAACGTACTGTATACTTGAAACCAATAATAAAATTAAATTTAAAAAACTATATTATATGACATATTTGAGCAGAGCTAGGTATTTTTCTTCACATTTCTCTATGTTAGAATTATATATTAGATTAGAATCACAAAATACTTTGCAGTTTACAAAAAGGTGTAGAATATTGGGACAATAAAATATATATAATATATATATATATATATATATATATATATATATATATATATATAAACCTTACACATGAAGAATGCTCTTGTTTACCAACATGTAAAATGAATACAGTGGAGAAATGCTATATATTGTATACATTGTACATGTATAAAGTATATATGTAGTATAAATATATAGGATAAAGATATAATTAATTAAATACATAAATTTTTCTGATAAATGGCTGTAAATGCTATTTTCCAACCTACCCTTGCACTCTGTGTATGGCAGTAATTTTGTCATGTACTTAAATAATATTTTAAAATATGTATAATGGCTACCTATTAATCCATCTTCTAGCTTAACCACAATTGAATTACAATACTTACTATTACCTATACAGTGTTCTTCCAAAGAGTTGCTAAAAATTGCAACACTTCAATGAACCTAATGGTAGATAAAATTTATGCATATCCATTTTTATTTTCTTAGGGCGAACTACTAGAAGTAGAATTCTGTGTTAAAAGATAAGCATGTATTTATTAGACTTAATGCTTATGTCTATCATGGCTTCTATAAGGCCAAAGACTCTGAATTTCACATTTTAAATGTAGGAAATAAACTATATTCAGATCCACTTCTCCTCAAATATAATTAATTTTATTTTAAAGATTAATTTTAAATAAAATTGGTAATTTTATTATTTTTATAATAATTCACTGCTATTTAAAATGAAAAAAGTTACATGCAATGAAATCCTTATTCTGGTTTGTATTAGTCTATAAGAGATAACTGCAAAATTTGTGAATGGATTAAATTTTTAGTAGCTTGAAACCAGGCATGGTAAGGGTAGCTACAACAAAAATATCAGCAAATACTACAAATCAGAGCTTTATTAAATTATCAGAATAGTATGATTATATATAATCACTGACAGGGTAGTTTAAGAAGTAAAGAATGCGATATTGGTATTGCTAAACTGTCCTTAAAGTGCTAGTAATTATTTTAAATTTAATCAGGAATTTAAGAGACCAGCCATCTTACCACAATGTCAAAATCTTTGTAAATAGTGTTTTGGACTTCTTTGGATAAATATCCAGAAGTGGAAAAGAAAATTTAATACGTATAGACAATGGAATATTGCCCAGCCATAAAAAAGAATGTAATCTTATCATTTGCAACAACATGGATGGACCTAGAAAGTATTATACTGAGTGAAGTAATTCAGAGAAAGACAAATACTATGTGATATCATGTATATGTGGAATCTAAAGAACAAAATAAACAAACAAAACAGAAACAGATTCATAGATACAGAGAACAAAATGATGGTTGTCATGTTGTGGGGCTGGGGTACGAGGTGAAAAAGGTGAAGGTATTAAGGACAAATTGTTAGTTACAAAATAGTCATGGGATATGAAGCACAGCATGGGGAATATAGTCAATAATACTGTAATAACTATATATAGGCCCAGGTGGGTACTGACTAATAGGGGGATCACTTTCTAAATTATATAAATGTCTAACCACTATGCTGTACACCTGAAATGAATATAAAATAATATTGAATGTCAACCATAATTGAAAAACAATTATTGTGAACAGGGTGAATATGGTCTGAGAGATTGCATGTAGAACATGGTGACTATATCTGACAGCACTGTATTGTATAACTGAAATTGGATAAAGAAGCTGTGGTATATATGTACAATGGAATATTACTCAGCCACAAGAAAAGATTAAATACTGCCACTTGGAACAATATAGATGGATCTTGAGGTTATCATCCTAAGCAAAATAAGAGAGAAAAAGTTGAGAGCCATATGATTTCAGTCATATGTGGGATATAAAACAGAAAGCAACAAACATGACAAACAAACAGAGACTCATGGACAGGAACAGTGGATTAGTGTTACCAGAGGAAAAGGAAAGAGGAGTAAACACACAATGCAATATTCATATGATGTGTTATTGAACTGTACACTTGAAACCTATTTGGTTTTATTAACCAATGTTACCCCAATAATTTAATTAAAAAAAAAAAGAAAGAAATTTTCTAAGGGTGTAGAACTTAAAGTGTCGCACCAAAAAAAAAAAAAAAAAAAAAAAAAAGGCAAGATGTGTTAATTAATTAACTTGGTGGGGGGAATCCTTTCATAACATGTATGTATATCAAATCAACACATTGTACACTTTACATATCGTACAATTTTATTTGTCAATTATACATCGTTACAGCTGAAAAAACAATGCATGTAAGCACTTAGTGTTATACTGTAATAAATTATAGTCATCATTATGATGAATAATGACAACTCAAAATTCTCCTCTACATGCCAAAATGAGCATAATAACAACTCTTTGAATTAATGAATCTGTATGAATTCCACTTTACCATCAGTGAGAGGAAGAAAAGAATGAAACATCATTTTGAATGATATATTTTGAAAATATGCATTAATTTGAAAGTTGAATTGTGACATTATTTAGTTTGAATTTTTTTATTATTAGCATGGCCAAATTGTTTTCATAAGTTTTCACATGTTTTCTTTCTGTTATGAGTTATCTGGTCATCTCCATTGCTCTTTGAGCTATTGGCTCATTAATGTCTTTTACTACTTTACATAAGGTATTTGTATAACCAAAAACTATTTAGAATTTCATCTTCATTTGCCAATTGTGAATATCTTTCCATATCTGATTTTCCAACTTGTGAATTAATTTTTTAATAAGATATAATTGATGTATAACATTGTATTAAGCTTTAGGTGTAAAACAAAATGATTCCATGTATGGCTATATTGCAAACTAATTACCACGATAAGTTTAGTTAACATCAATCCCACACATCTTTGTTTTACTTATGTCTGATAATTACTGATATTAAGCACCTTTTCATATACCTGTTGGCTATTTGCATGTTTTCTTTAGATCATGTCTATTCAGATCCTCTGCCCACTTTTTAATCTGATTTGGATTTTTTTTTTCTATTGAGTACAATTGTTTCTTTATATATTTTGGATATTAAAATCTTTTCAGATATATGATGTGCAAATATTTCTTCTCATTTGATAGGCTGCCTTTTCATTTTGTTGATGCTTTCCTTTGCCAATTCTTTCATTTTTGCTTTATAGTTTGATGTAGTCTCACTTATCTACTTTTGCTTATTTATTTAGCAGTTAATTTCTAAGTTACGTGTTGGTAAATATTTAACAAACAGTCCTCTGAAAAATAAATGTATACTTATAAGAACATATATAAATTTATTATAAATTTTGCTGATATAAATGAGGTGTAGCACTCAATGTATAAATAATAAGTATTTGTTATTTTCATTTACAATAATTAGCAAGACATAAGTGAAACAACAAATATGTATATCACTATTTCATCAATGATGTGTGATGATGACTCAGATAATATTTGAATTCCAGAAGAATCTTTGTTCATGTTTTTGTGGCATTCACAATGCAATGTTTATCGAAGCAAAACCTCTTTGAAGTTTAATCTGCATGAGTAACATTTTCTCCATAGGTTTCTTAAGTCTACATACACACAAAAAAGCAATAATTATAATAGTTACCAAATTCTGTGAATATAAATACTCCCACCATATCCGAGTTCATATTTATTATGATATCACTGAATGAAGAATTGGGAAGATGCACAATAGAACATCTTAAAACAGTTTCTTCAAAACTGATATAAAAGACATAAACAACCTCAGTAACATAGATAATATTAAAATACAGTAAACTAATGAGGGTTTGACGATTTCTGAGAATTTATTCACTTTGTATTAAATGTAATTTGTGTAAATAGATATAGTTTATTTTTAATAACGTCTAGATTTAACAACCAGCTCACAGAGCACTTAAAAATATAACAAGTAGCACTACGGAGTTGATAAGAGTTTGCTCTGGCATACCCACTGACCCTATGACCAGAAACTCATCAGTTAAGTATATACTCATGAGAAATAAGCACATATGTCTACAAAAAGTCTTGTACAAGAATGTTCAAAATATCTTTATTCATAATAACCCCCAAATGGAAAAAAGTCACAGGACCAATGAAAGGAGTATTCATCAGGAAATTGTGAGGTAGTCATACAATGTAATGTTATACAGCTATACAAATAATGAGTTATTCATATACGCTAACCATAAATGAACCTCTCAAATATGTTCCTGAGTAGAAGAAACCAGACACAAAATAATGCAAGCTATCTAATGCCATATGTGAATATGTATACACACGACACTCCCCATCCATCACTCCAACACACACACACACACACACACACACACACACATGCATAATTAAGTCAGAGAGATTTTTGAACCTGCTAGAAGGGAAAAACAAGGAAATGTGTCTCCAGAGCCCCAACTTTAGAACTAGCTGTCTCTATCCAGTAAAACTATTTTACTTCTTTGTTATAAAATGTATTTCCAGATATTCCCTTTCATCTTCACATTTTCCAAGTAGGACGATAAGACATACATCCTTATTTCTATACTAGCTTGTAAAAAATAGCCAAATATAGTAAGGGAGTTATTGATTTATTTTTAGTTCCCATATATATGTATTTAGTTCTATATTATCATTTTATAGTTATACATATGCTACTGTGGAGGAGATTTTTTTCATTTTTATAATCCTATACAACACAGTATTACTGATTTGAGTTTCTGGAATACATACAGAACTCTTGAATCTAAGGTTTTGGAATAAAATTTAAATTCTAATTATTAAAACAACTCACACATTTATTTTGTATATTTGCAGTATGAAAAATAAAAATTAAGTACTTATCATCATTGTAGATTCTTATTTTAATTGAATCAAAAATAATTCTAACCCAGGCTTTTTATACAAAAGGAATCATACATTATTGAAACATTTAATACCAATAAGAGGTAATTGTGTAAAAATTAAATAACTATGTTGTTCACTTAGGATTATTTTAGTTGCCTTTCAGCTCTTTGAAGAATATGTCTTTTTTGGCTGTCTCAGATGTCCTATAAGATAATACAATGGCAAGGTTACAAATTTCTCTACTTAAGGGATGAGGGGAAAAAAGGATATTCATTATTGATGCATTCAGAAAATATTTATGCCTGAGAGTGCCATACCAGAGTTCTTTAAAGGCTATTTTAAATTGCACTTCAGTAGCAATAAAGGATTTTACATTCTACATCTGTAATTTTAATGTTTTGTGCATATTATTATACTGAAATATTTAATAGGTAAGATTAAATAATAACAGAATATATTTCATGGCATCATTATATGAAAGTCTTTATGGAATAGCTTGTTTGAAAATAACCACAAAAGAAATTTTGCTCTGTGTGTGTGTGTGTGTGTGTGTGTGTGTGTGTATCTTTTATAAGAGAACAAAGACATTTAGAGATATACAGTCATTAACTTACATATATGATGTTTGAATTCTTCAGTAACATCAATACTTTTACACGGTAAGAAAACAGCCACATAAATATTTTGTAACTTCTTTAAGGCTATGCACTCAGCCTCCTAGATTGATCCATTTTTGTCTATATCTTTCAAGACATCATGGATCATTTAATAGGTTACTGGATATTTCCCTCTAGCCAGAGTGATCTATTATAGTGAATGCACATTTCCAAGTTGTGTTCCATAGTTAATGCACAAGCCCTAATTACCCTTCTAAATAATCATAAGATTAAAATTAGAGATTGAAATTATATAGATGAATGAAAGACAGGAAGGATTAAGGGAAAACAGACTGCCAGGATAATGTGACTATTTATAGTAAGAACACCATGAGTATCTTGACTTGGTGATTCTTTGCCTGTTCCCGTCTATATTATCAAAGCTGGGAATATGTGCACACAGCATGCTCAAGCAATACCTGCTGGTTAGGAATTGAACTAGCTGAAGCCGAGGGAGTTCAATCGAAAGACCACAGTAAGGGTATAGCAATCGGTTCTTAAGGCATTTAGATCAGAAGAAAAACACTGATCATTGTTAAGGTCCCTCCACAGAAGAAGCCATAGGGACTTGAACTACTTCTTTCCCACAAACTTTACAGCTATTGTTATAATAAAGTGAAACATTTGGTTCATATTTAGTCTGAACTTGTAGCCCGTCCTCCCAGAATGCACAGGCCTTAAAAAAAAAAAGAAAAAGAAATTGACCTTGCTGTAACAAAGAGCATGGTGTAGCTTCACCAGAGAAAAAGCAAGATGGTTGCCACCTGGGTTGCAAGGATTAGTTAAGTATAATAGATGAATGTAAAAAGAGAGAGAGATTATACAGATAATAAAGCCGTTGCTATTGAAATTATTATTATTGAATTATCTTAAGAAATATGTATTGCTTAATGCAAAAACGTCTTTGAAAACATTTCTGTTTTTAAAACTATTCTTAAAATGAAAAGAAACTTGGCTAGGACACCACATCTGTTCAAATACTCAGTAAATTAATTCACTTTGTCTCTCACTCTGAAATTCTTTTGTTTATACACAAAAGGGGTGTGTGTGGTTAACAGAGCAGTCTGAGAAAATGAAAATGATGGAAACATGACATTCTAATTTATGAAACTAAAACTCTGTTCTGTAGTGTATAGAAATGCCTATTTGCAGCCACCATGCATATCCAGAGGATGTTGATATAATTCAACACTGAAACCTAAAGCTACAAAAAGAGAAGATATGTAATTAACAATAACAAATAATATTCTCCAATAGCTTGGTTCTTCTAAGGTGGGGGTGGGAGGACATAATATTTTGAAAACTGCTTTCCTTTTACTCTCCTTAAATAAAAGAAGGGTTTCTGGTAATATGTTTAGTGATATAAGCCATGTAAAAGCCCATGCATTCATGTTTGCCAATATTTCAAAATTTTCTTTTAAAAGTCAGTATTTTCCATATCAGTTTAACACAAGTTAATTTTACTTTCTTTACAAATATATTCAATATTAATTCCTATGTAAAGCATTCACTACTTAACGGCTTTTTCAAAATAAAGCCATGTTATGCCTAGAAATAATTTAGTTTAATCTTATGTTCTTATTATTTTCTTTACTTCTTCTACCCCACCAGTTTAGTTTCTTTCAAAACCCTAAAGACAAGAACACAGAGAGACACAGGATATATCTTCTAGGAAAATGATAAACATTATTTCTGTCACCCTTTTATTTTAGCTTAAATTATTTTGTTTTAATTTTTTGAAATTTTATTTAAATTCTTTATTTTTGCTTTGTTCATAGCTAGTAACACAGAAGTTAGTACAAAATTCACAACTAGTTTATGTGGTGCTGGCAGGTATTGTAACAGATGCTGGAGGAAAGAACAGAATTAGGACCCTTCTCCTTCGATATGTAGCTCTCATAAATATGGTGCCATTCCAACAAGGTCCTATCAAAGCATCTCTAGGTAGGTGGCAACAGGTATTGTCTATGCCATAATCTGTATTTTCCAAAATGAAATGCATAACATTAAATTGTCACAATAGTGGATATATCATGTGAAGGATGGCCAAAATAGAAAAAAAATATGACAGTTAAGTTTTCTTCTATTTTTGTCTTAAAAAATACAAGATAGATTAACATAGTTCATATTGATATTCTACAGGATTTATAAAAATACATTATTACGTTGTACGTGATAAGCATATGCCCACTAATTTCCCCTTTTTTCAATATATTGATTTGCTTTACAATGTAAAACAACAACAACAACAAAAACTAATCGATTGGGCCTTATCTTCTTTTCAGATGATGCAAGATTTTTTTAATATTAAATATAATTCTCTGTGTGTATGTCCATACATAGCACATATAATTCCTAGATTTTCAACATTAAGAATATTTGTGAAAAAATTGGCCCATAAGGCAGAATTAAATTAGAATTATACTAGCATTTAGTTTTCATTGGTTTGAATTACAAGCTTCAAGGCTGAATATCATTTTATAAACTCTCAGACAATTATTTTAGTTACTTTAAAGCAGCAACTCTTTAGACATCATAATTCATCTGTATGACAGAGAGGTCGTACATGCAGGAAATAAATTTTTAGGATGTGCCTCTGGCATAATAACTAAAAAAAAGGTCCTTATTCACTTTTTCTGCCCTACCTTTTATCTTTATTCAGCAAATATAATTCATCCTTTCCTGTTCCATGTAAATTTGTCTTTATCATTAAGTGGGTCGTTACTTTGGCTAGAAACTATAACTTTCAGATTGCCTTCAGTTAATAAAATTCAGTCTTTCCAGTGGAATGAATGCTTTAATTTCATTTCTGATTCCAACTCTTCCATCTAACATCTCAGGACAAGGTCGAGAGACTAAAATGCAGGTGGGAGTATATTCTGTTTTTGTGTATTTTTCTTCATTGCCCTCATCAAAGCTCTGGCATTTCACCGTTGGGGAGGGTGAAATGTTCATATTTGTCTTAACTGCAGGCAGTGGATGTGACTCTAACTAACACTAACTTGAATGTTGAGGCTGTTGTTGCAATTGAGATTTTTTTCAAATACCAACCCTTATGTGCAATGTGTGTGTGAGAATTCTCCAAAGTCCCTTTAGGGCCTCCCCACTTCCCAGTACTCAGATTTGGGACACCAAGTGGAATTAAATGCTTACACCTTTTAACTCTCCTGAGCTTCTTGCTTGGGTTTTCTTTCCTCAGAGCAATCCTCTGGGGTGGGGAACGGGCAAAATCACTCAAGTTTATTCAGTTTCCCAAGTAACCACCAGGCTCAAAGAAAATTCACCCATCCCAGCCCTATCAAATAGGAAGCTGCACTTTACTCCTGTCATTCCCTCTCTATTCTTACTGCCTCTATATTCTTCCTCCTTAGGAAGACATAGACTAAACGGGAAAATCATTGACTGCAGAAATATCCAACAAGAAAGGAAAGGGCTGTTAAAATAAGGGAAAAGAAATATGTAAATATATAAATGAAATATATAAATATATCAAATCAACATGCTGTATGCCTTGAATTTATACAATGTTACACATAAGTTGTATCTCAATTAAAAATGCAAACTCACTACCAAAGGAGGGAATAAAATGCCCCTCTTGGAGATATCTCCATCTCTATGGACGAATCTGTTTAGGTACAGCAGCACACTCACACAGAGGCAAAGAAACTGTCTCACAGAACAAGCACTACAAATCCCATAAGGCCAAATATTCAGTCTATTAGCAATCTGAATAAGATCTGATTCAAGTTATTGCTGGATTGCCTCCAAATATGAAGATAATTAATTTCTCCTTTTTCAAACTTTGAGCACGACTCCCCAAATCAGAGAACCAAAAAGTTTCTTTAATATCCTGTAACTAATACATGTGTGCATACATTATAACAAATATTCACATGCATATTCATAGACACAAATGCATGCAAAGGTTCTATATACATGTATACACACATGCATTCATATATATGTATATGTATATCAAGTATGTGTTTCCTTTCACTTCATGCATTCCAAATGTGTTTGCTGTTGTGGTGGGTGTATATAATGTTTATTTGTTGAGATCACCAAGAAAAAGTATCTCTTTGCTGGCAGCATATTTTAGGAAACTTTGTCAAACAATATTACCCCATTTGTCCAAAGATATTCATGTTTTAAGAATAATGGAAGCATGACAATTCACACTTAAAGCGAATAAAGCTGAAACTAAAGTTTGAGTTCACAGAAATGTATACCAGCCCCTTTCCTTCTATATCAAGCAAACAGGTATAATTCATAAGAGCCTTTTATCTTCTGTAATGTTTTCAACATGGAAGATTATATAATTTCTGAGTTCAGTTTGAGATTTAAATTTTTACAGGGTGGTCACATTATTATATTTGCAATATAGTGAATTTTGAGAGCTGAAAGCCACATTTTCAAAGGTAAAAATGCTTTTTTAACCTGATTAAAATTATTTTTTGGTCACATGCTATTTATGGATGACCCATTACTTCCACCCAAATCATTACTTTAATATAAACTCCAAAGATTTCCAACTATACTTCCAAAATCTTTTTCTCTCCGCCTCATTTATTTGCCCATTAGTTTTTAATGCTCCCTTGGATACTTTTACCCCTATTTAAAGTCATGAGGTCTATTTAACTTGAAAGTGCTTGACAGGTGTTCTCTCTCCAAACATAAACATCTGCTTAAATTGCTAGACCAGAGGTTTATTTGAACTCTTTTTAAAATTATTATTATTAAAGTTATTGGGGTGACGTTGATCAACGAAATCTAATCATCTTCAAGTGTACAATTCAATAGTATGTCATATATATATTGCGTTGTGTGTTCACCACCCATAGTTAGTTTTATACTGCACAATTTTATGTCATTACACAAAGGAGGGAGCACTCCATATTTTAGCCTATAGTCACAGCATAGTGAACTAGCGAAATACAGCAATGGGTTTATTTTACCACCATCACACCTTTTTGTTTGCAAAAATCGAGACTTTAATCTGTCTAGTAACTTATGGGCCTTCAATTCTTTCTCTTCTCTCACATGGGATTTGAAAGACTGGAACTGCCCATATAAGTTCCTTCTTAAATTTATATTTCATTTTTTTTTAGTTTTCTATAAAGCCACAATGCAAGAAATAAACAATAAATATCAAATGGAAAAAAATCTGGCTTTCCCTGCCCCAGATTTCTAAGATTTCTTCTATCCAATACTTTATTTTCAATTTCTTCTTCTGAAATACACTGGAGACCCACATTTAGATATCAATTCTCTTTAAACTATTTAATATGATTATGAAGTAATTAGATGAAGATACAGAAGGTGTACTCATTAAAGAAAAAAAAAAATGTAAACATTATGTGGTATATAACTAGCATACAGAGGGTATTGGTGGACTATGATGACTGTTTAAGGTTAATAAATGTCCTAACTTTAGTTGAGTTCAAAAAGCAGATATAAATCTCATTTAATAAGATCATTTTTTTTTTCAATATGATGATTTGAGTGCTTAGGTTTAACTCCTTCATCTCTGAACTACCCAATGAAATGACCAAACAAAATGTAAATAAATACCTAAGTAATTTAATAATTAAACAAACCAATGAATAGAAATAAAACAGATTTTTAAAAAACTTAGAAGGCATTAAAAAAATCTTTGCAAGAACTGTTTAAGATTTTTAGCTACTTATTGTGCAAAGTGAGACCAAACGAAGACTTAATTATACTGAGGCCCCCTGAAAGCAAAATAACTTTTAGGGGTAAGTGGAGCATCCCTCCATTAGAATCCCACTGACATCCTTAGCTCATGGTGTGGCTCTGGAAGCAAGCACAGGCCATGCTGAGGTGTGAATATAAACATTCTTCTTGACTTCCTCCTCTGCTTTCCCTGGAAAGGAGGACAATATCATACTAAAGTAACACACAAATATATAAATACACACACAACACTACCCACTTGCATAATAACTGGGGTATAATTTGTTGAAAAAGAATCTACCTCGGCTGTCGATTCTCAATAATAAATAAATGCATATACAACTTCACCTTGTTAATGTCTCACAGTGAGTCAGTAGTTCAAAATAAAGAATATAAGCAACTCTTTAATCACAAAAAAAATATTTATTTCCAGGAAAAAGAGAAACTTGAAAATAGCTGTCCTATTAAAAAAAATAACTTGACAAACTTAAAAAGCAGAGAAAAAGTTAATGATTGACTATACAAAAAATCAAAAACTGACTATACACAGCCTGTTCAAAGAGGTGTATCAGATTTTCTTTGCTCTTGGCTGAAATCACAAATATGCACAGCAACAGCTCTACATTAAAATTCCTCTCAGGGATGAACTTGAAGGACAGTGGTGAGGAAATCTCTCTACAGGAAAGTCTAAGCAGTACACCTGGTTGTAGGTTTACCAGGACTTAGAGATAGAAAGAGGTATGGATTTTCTCTAATTCATGGGTACTGACTAACATTTTGGCTGTATGGTTAAGAATTTAGAAAAAATATAACTGAAAAATTAGTAACAAGAGATTCTGTGGAAGTGTGGTTTGTAGATAGATCTCTCTGAATGGTACGGAATGAAGAAATGTGTGCCCTGTGAAGGCTCAGCACACAGCAACCTCAGCAGATGACCTTAAATAATCAGGTGCATAAAATGAATTTCCTGTAGATGTTAGTCAGCCTCTTTATCCAGCTACTTCCATTTTTGTGGTATAAAAAAAAAAAAAAAAAAGCTGTTAAAGTGATTAGAATGCTGTAATATATGTGCTTATCAAAGTGAACTTCCGTTACCAAGGATTACCTGGCTAGATTCACTGCTGAACAATCAACCTATCAGCAGCAGAAATCAATAATGAGCCCTTGATTCCCTGCAAGGGGACAGCCAGCTATCTGGTGACAGGTCGTTTATACCAGACTACTTCAAAACAGAAGCAACATGTTGTTCTCACAGGAATAGATATTTATTCTGACTGTAGACTTCCCTCCTCTGACTATAATTTCTGTTAAAACCAGCATTCACTTTACTGAAAGGAATACGTAGCTTACTCTTGGAATTTACTAATACTACCATGTCTGCCATCAACTTAGTACACCTGACATTGTAGAAAAATGGAATGGGATTTTAAAGTCTCAGTTATGGTGCTTCCTCTGTGGTTCAACATTGTGGGGCTGTGGTAATATCTTCCAGGATATGGGACAAGCTCTGAATAAATGACCAACATATGGCGCTGCTTTTCCCATATCCAGGATTAATAAGTCCGGGAGTCACGTCATGCAAATGTGAACAGCTCCTTTCCTGCTACAACTTATCTGCCTCTAGTGAAAATTTTGCTCTTATCATTGCAACTCTGAGCTCCACTAGTCTAAGAATCTTAGTTCTGAAGAAAGGGATATTTCTACTAGGGTTGCAACAATCGTTCACAAAACTGGGAAGTGAAAAGGCCATCTGGTCACGTTGGGTTCCTCATGCCAGTGACTCAACATGTACAGAAGGGTCTGATTATCCTGATTATTAAGAAGGGATTTTATTGGTGATATATGGTGGAAATTAAAAGGGCTTTATCTAGAATGGAGGGAACATTACTGGGCACCTCTAAATGCTTTTGCATCTGTGATGCATCAATGAAAATCTATAACAATCCAATATGGCAAGACCAGAGATATCACAGATCATTCAGGAGTAAAATTTTGTTCAAGTAAAATGGTCTGGTAGCCTAACTGGATAAGAATCTATTACTAGCTGAGGTGTTTGATGAGGGCTGCTATGGACTTAACTGTGTCCCCCAGAAAGTCATAGATTGAAGCCCTAACTTCAATGTGATGGTGTTTAGAGATGAGGCCTGTGAAAAGTAATTAGGGTTAGATGAGGTCATAAGAGTGGGGCTTTCATGATGGGATTGGTGGTTTTATACGTAGAAGAGAAAGATTACAATCTCTCTTTCTTCATATTGTGAAGACACAATGAGACACAGTGGTCTGTATCCAGGAAGAGAGTCTTCACCAGGTGCCAAAATGGCCAGCACCTTGATCATGAACTTTGTGGCCTGCAAAACTGTGAGAAATAAATGACTGTTGTTTAAGCCACCCTATATTTAAGCTATATTTTATTATGGCAGCTCGAGTTAACTAAGACAAGCAAAGAGAAAATAGAATATGTAGTTTAATAAGGTAGATGCAGATGCCACCTTGGACCAGTTATAGAAAAAGGATTGTGGTAGTTATATTACATAAAATTGAAAAAAATACATATGTGTGTATATTCAATTTAAGGAAGAAATACTCAGGTATACAGTCATTTTTTTTTCTGTAATTACTTGTATAGTCCAAGCTGATATATGTGAGTATATACAAACATAAACACATGTATACACATGTGTGTATATATGCACATGTGTGTATAAATGCATAGCATGTATATATATGTTGCATATTGCAGACATTGTGCATTTATATATTGTATATATATTATGTGTATATATGTGTGTATAGTATATGTACAGTATGGATGTACACATGTGAATTTAAGTAAATGTACCTACATGAATTTTTTCCTTCACTCATTCTCCTATTCATAAAAGGTTAAAAGTGATTAACATTTCTCCATATTTAAGTTACAAGCTATCAAATGGTGAATGTGCTTTAGCTAGAAAGAAAGGCCCATTACTCAAAGACAGATAAAGTAGCTTATACCCTCTTTGGAGGAGGTTAGTATGCCCTCAGCTTATATGGGATGGTTGCATTGTTTTGCTAGCAGTTTATTCAGGAAGAATACATGATTTTAAAAGTGAAATATAAATGCCAAGTTTTCAAGGGTGAACAATGGTGTTGTTAAAAGGCATTAATCTATAAGCCAGAGCTTTCGAGAATCCCTACTAAGGATAAATGGCAGAAATTGTCTAAAGAAAAATTTGCATGAGACATGGAAAGAAGAAATGAAGTAACAGATCTTACTCTCTGAAGATTACTGAGATGAGATGAGGAGAGAGAGAAGTCAGAGGTGCTGGTGAATTCCAGCTTGTCTTGGTTTCTGCCACTTCGCGTACAGCTCTTTTTCCAACTACTGACTGACACTGCTGACCTATAGATCCATTCTAAAATGAGCATCAACAACCTTCCATAGATTTTTCCACCACCTTCCCTATGGTTCCCCTATGACACATCAGCATCCTCAGCTTCCCAGGTTTCCTGAAGCTCAGATTCTCAGATTTATCTCAGATTTATCCATCTGTGCCAGTCTGCAGGAGTGCTAGTTAGTGACTATTCTCTGACTCTCCAAGTGCCATTTCTAGATTTTACCTCCTAGAATATATTATTTATTCCAAAGTATTCATTGTGAAGCTGCTTCCCTGATCAAATATTGATTGATACAGGATACATATATAAATATAATAAAAATAAAACTTTCATAATATTTTATACCAAGCAACAGTATTGATATAAAAGACAAAGCTAATGAGAAACATAAGAAAAAAATTTTTTAAAATCTTAAAATTCTTAGCTTTGATTTCTGAGGATCATATTTATTCAAATTAAATTAAATTAAAGTCTAAAATATATAATATATATTTATTATCAAATAAGCCTGAATGAAAATCTTTCTCATATCAAATTATGTGTGGGTCATATAACTGCACTGCAATCCAAAGGAATCAGATATAAATACCAAAAATATAAACCAAACATTTGTAAGTTAATAATAATAATAAATAACTCTTTGATCTGAAAGGAAATAAAATCTGTTTATAAAATATTTATAAGGTAAATATAATAGGGACATTATTCAAATGTTAATTTATAGTCAGATGTTAGCAATAAATAAAAAGCTCTAAATAGTTACATAAATAATGAGTAAAGTGTAGATGAACTAAGCATTTAACTAAATATATTTTTAAATGAGCCATGGAAGATAATTTATGAAAGAAGAATTTTATAAATATTAGAGAAAAATTTAAAAATTATTACAAAAAAGTATAGAATCACAAAATTCAAGAAATAGCTCTTTGGGAACACAAAAGAAAGAACATCTTTTAAGCCCTAATCAATAAAAAAGTACACACACACACACACACACACACACACACACACACAGAAATACACACTATTTTAAATGAGCAAAGGACTGTAATTACCTAAAGAGAATTTAAAAAATAAACGATGATGTATTTGAAATCAGTAATGAAATTATTTTTCCTTAGGTAAACAGTAATTATCAAATTAGTTCAGAAAAATGTGGGAAAAAATCAACAGGCAAATGACCATTAATAGGATTGGAAAATGCTGATAACAATTTCCTTTTTATTAAGATGATTGGCATTTTTAAATATGCTTTATATACTCTTTTTAAGTTCTAAAAGGCAAAAAAATAATTTCTGTAGAACAGAAAATAAAATTCTGTAAAAACATGGTTGTTATTACCACTGGAAAAGGTGATTTTAAAAACACACAATATAAAATATAAATGTGATGCGTTAATGTCCATGATGTTATGAGTAAATATAACAAGTTAAAAAAACAATATGTGAAAAGTTCCCATGGAGGAAAGAGGCATTGAAAGATTGATTAATGAGATCAGATAGTACATATATACAATGGGATACTACTCAGCCATAAGAAAAGATGAAACACTTCCATTTGCGACAACATAGATAGATCTTGAGATTTTCATGCTAGGTGACATAAGTCAGAGAACCATATGATTTCACTCATATGTGGGATATAAAACTGAAAGGAACAAAAAACAAGACAGACAAACAAAAACTCATAGATACAGACAATATTTTAGTGGTTACCAGAGGGGAAGGGGAAGGGAGAGATAGATATGGGTAAAAGGGGTCAAATATATGGTGATGGAAGATTTAACTTTGGGTGGTGAATGCACAATGCAATATGCAGATAATGTATTATAGAAATGTACACTTGAAATCTATATAATCTTATTAACCATGCTACCCCAATACATTTAATTTAAAAAAAAATAAGTAAAAGATTAGTGAGGCAGGTTGTGTTGAAGGATTTTAAGTTTAACCTAAATGAAATGACATTAACTAAAGAAGTATGAACAGAGACTATTACAATCACAGTGCCTTTGAAAAACAAGATCACTCCTCTGTGAGGAATGAAATATAAGTTAAATTTTGGTACATAAGTAATAGTCAAATCATAAAATGTGAAAGAGAGATGAGTTAGTAGAGAGGGAAGAGTATTATAAGAAAAGAGATGACATGTAAATAACAGGAAAAAAAAACAAAGCATAAGAAGTTCTGTTTTTAGGTAAAAATAAATGGAAGAAACCATATTAAATCTGAAAGATTTTCTCCATATCTTAAAATCTAAAATGTATAGCTTTTTTCACGGACCTAATGGCTATGACTAGAGAAACCGATATGAATGTTTCCTTTTGACTTACTTCGGTTTCATGATAAAACAATACTCATTTCTTTTTATTTAAACAGATATAGTAATCGAATGACAGGAACTAAACACTAAACATTAAGTACAACCTTGAAGAAATACAAGTTTAAAGGGCAACATTCGAACTTTTAAGAACAAATATATATAACCTAGGAAGATCATGTTGGTTGTTTTCTTTTACTGCAAAAGTAAATCAGGAGAAGAGAAAGACATAAACTAGAACTAGCTCCAAAATTTAGGAAATCCTAAGCAATAGAACTTGCTGATATTTCAGAAAATTATTATATACAAATAAAGCATGTCAAAGCAACAAGTCTACATTTTAAGTTTGGAAGGCTATTATAATCTTATTCAAATATAATTAGTGAAGTTTTAATTTGCAAAACAAATAGTTGGCCTATGGTTTTGTTATCATAATTTTAGGAATTTATCTGAAGGAAAATTTAAATCGGATGATGCCTAAATTATCAGGGAATGGTTAATGAATGTCATTCATTTTTTAATTTTCTTTTTTATTTTCCTTCAATACATTTTGCTTGTATAATTTTGCAATGTATCTGGCTTGACATTTTCTTGCTCATGCAAATACATGCTTTCCAAATATGCATGTTTCCAAGTAATAAAAGCAATAACTTTGAGATGTTTCTATCTTTATTCTTACACATTTATATTCATATTCCAGTATATCCTACAGCTTACTTCATGAAAATTAGAAATAAATACACAGATCTCTTTCTGTGCAGCTGAGAAATGCAATTGCCATCATGAGCTTATAGCTCTGCTTTTGTTTTATCTGTTATGCAAAATGCTAGTATGTTAGTATAAAAAGGAAAGCTCTTAAAAAGACCTAAGCTTCATGAACATGAGAAGAAAGACTGTACATTCTACACTAATAAACTAGATATTAATCTTAATTAATTTTTATCCTTTAAGTAGGGATAATTTGTTCTGATTAGATATGTTTTAATTTCAGATTAGTGAATGAGGTAAAGCTAATTCATATTTCTGGAACTATTTATGAGATAACGGAAAATTATCTTTATATAGTCAGACTTAATTTGTTTAACTCAATGTGAATCAAAACGACTAAATTTTTAAACCAACACTTACACAGTAATTGCAACACGTCAAACATATGTACCACAAGTTTATTAGTTTATTAAAAACCCTAATAGTTATGTATTTTCCCCAGTTTACAGGCAAGAAAACCAGTATACTCAAAGACAAATATAGGTAGGCATTGGCAGAGCCAGGACTCAATTCCAAGCAGTCTGAAGCTGTTTCATGCTTTTATAATCACTATTCCACACTGTTTTGTAATTTATGCAAGAACAATGAACTTACTGAAATCACATATCCAATCAACATCAAAACATTTTGAGGGTATATATTAGATCAAATGACATTAGCCATCTTCTATATTTTAGGTGTTGGATGTGAATCAAGTAGATGGGACACTTTACTGTGATAAGTAAACAATGGAAAGGAAATAACTTCTCAAATGGAAGGACATCTAAGAGTTGCTATAAAAGAAGATAAAGAGTATTTTTGGTTAAAATAGGATAGAAGAACATTTCAAACTAAAGAAACAGCATCCAAAGACATACATCAATGGGAAAGTCAAGAATGGTATTTGAAGAACTAATGGAAGTTAATCATGATTAGAATTTCACATATAAGTTAAGTATGATGTGAGATTAGTTTAAAAGGTATGAAATTGTCTTTGAGGTATTTTCATAATGATTCTACCTCACAAAACCCTTTTAAAATTATGGCAAAGGAATGAAATAATGAATTAACACAAAAAGACAAATATATTTGGAAGAACAACAATAGAGGTTAAGATATTTCAGCATATTGGTTACGGTTGAAAACAATAAAAGTAGCCACAACAGACTTGAAAGATTAAAAATAAAATAGATAATCTGCCCACACAAAACCCAAGAGTTACTTAAGACTTGGCAGCAAATTGTACTTAAAAGAAGGGGTATGAGACTAAAAAAAAGATAAAAGAAAAAAAAAAGGAAAGCTGGTAAACAGTGTATATAAAAAATAAATCAGGAGATAATACCTCTTCTTCCTAAGAGATAATATCTTTGTTCTTTACTGAAGCTGATTCACAAATAAATTTTTAAAATTTGTATTAAAAAAACTGGAAACAAAAAAATGTTATTAAAAGTTAAAATTACGATAGATAAAATTTTTTAAAGTTAAAAGGGGAGTTAAAGATACAGTTGGAGTAGACTAAAATATCAATAAATAGTAAACAAGAAGGGAAAAACAAGAAATTAAAAGGGTAATATTCAGAGAACCAACATCTACTTAATATAATTTTGTGAAGAAATAAGAAAACATAGGGAAGAAAATAATCATATAAATAGCAGAAAATAACTAGAACTAAAGAAAATAAAACAAGTTTAAGTGAAGATCCCAGAATGTATAGAGGAAGAGCAAATCATACTAAAAGATTTAGAATCAAAATGACATTGAACATCATAACATCAAAATGGGAAAGTAGAGCACACTGGAGCAATAACTTAACTATACTATATATACAGAGAACTTTATCTGAGAACTTTTTCTACCCAGCAAAGCTAGTCATAAAAAGTTAGAAAAAAGGAAGATATTTTTAGATATGTAAAAACTCAAAATTTTAGCCTGCCGACCAGGATCCTGCAGAAGCTAACATATGAAATGTCCCAGGAAAAATATGGGAATAAAGCAAAAGAAAAAAAAGTATAATATCCAGAAAAAATTGATCCAACATAAGAAAACTACAAAATGAAGTTCTAATATGTGAGCAAATAGAAGCCAAAATGAGAGAATTACCTATTCAGATGGAGGCCAAAGACTGAGGCCATGGAAAGCAACACTTCTCTTTCTTTCAAAGAAAATGAATGAATGAATGAATGAATGAATGAATGTAATTTTCAGAGCACAGGAAAAAACTGATAGACATTTGTATATGATAGAGGTGTTAAATGTTTGGAAGAAATGTAAAAATGGTATCGAAGAAAAACAGGCAAAAAAAGTAAATGTATTATTATATCTAGGAAAAATAAAGAATTATAGAGAAGGAAGTATGGTCTCTGTGAAAAATAATTATATGATAATAAAATTATTAATGCTTATTATAGATTTAATAACAATTTTGCTATTTAAAAATCTGGGGACTAGAGGAGCTAGTAAGGAAAAATGTAGATGAGGCAGGTTATAGTAAACTATAATGAGAAAATAATAAACAGTATGTAAATTTGAAAACTAAAGAGTTATAATATAAAAATTTATTCATAAATGTAGAGAAAAATAACATAGAACAGCACTTCTGGTACAGTAGGACTGTGGCTTGGGTAGTGGTGGGCGAAGGGACTATTATATTCCTCTTCTATGACAACATATATTTTGAGATACATATCTATATTAGTTTAATACAAATTAAAATGAATTAAATATTAAAATGATTACTCTGAATTCTATGGGAAGAACTAAATAGAGGAAGAAATCATTATCACAACATTTAATGGGTGCTTACTGCATATACGAACAAGGGTTTATGTATATTAATTCATATGTCTCTCATAAAACACTATTAAGGACAAATTAGAAGGTTATTGAAATTATGTGACAGATACAAAGTATTTGAATTAGTTAATGGAATTATATTGTGAAATTAATTTTTGACACAGATCTATTTTGGAGGTGTAATTCCTACTATTTGGTGATAGATTAAACGTAAAAAAGGGAATACATAAAAAAGTGATAAAAAAGGGGAACTGTAATAGATATAGTTTTCTAGTTTGACAAACAAGTCAAATATCAAGTTTCAATTCTTTAGCCCAGTTTTTCAGATTCTCTAAAATCTGCTTCCACAATAACTTGCAAATATCATTTGAAAAACACTATTATTTTCAAATTGGTATCCTATTAAATGTGTGCTAAACACCATGTGTCTTGCCAAGCTTTGAGATATTGCACCCTGCTACCAGGGGAAATACTGGGGAACTTGGACTTAGGTATCCTCAGCTACTGAGTTGTTAAGATAGACTCAGGAAGAAAACAAATTTTCTCTACTATAACGAGGCCAGAGCTAGTACCCAAGAAATAGGGACAACAGTTCATTAATAGTATGTATTGATGTTTCTTTCTTTAAGTGCAACTAGACTATGTGGTTGTATGAAGGACATTAACTCTTTATGAAAAGAAATTAAGGAGAAAACGGGACTACCAATCTTTCTAGATAGGACAGATGGGAGTCAGAGTACTCACCACATTACTGCTCAACACAGAGAATCAGAGCTCACCTTTCCACACATCAGAACTGAGGAGAAGTCATATTAGGTTGCTAAGAATTCAGAGATAGAATACAGTGATAAGAGACTAGAAGTATTACACAAGGATTAAGAGCCCTGTGTCATTTTCTCATTTGTAAAATGGGATGATAATAATAAAACTGTCCTCATGGGGTTGTTGTGAAAACTAACATATTTCTACTTATTTCCTTCTAGTTCCCCTAAAGCACCAGGCTTTGTATGACATGAGAAGGAGCCCAGTGTCAAGTGACCTTTGATCTGTTCATTCAGGAGTGAGATAAATACTAGATGGCGCAAGATCTTAGAATAAGCACAGCAAACACTGAGGAGATTAAACTCGGGTCTTTCAGCTTTGTATTACCCTGTTATGTCTTCATCAAAAGAACTGTTGGAGCCACTATCAGAGTTTAATGTGTAGTGATGTTCAGGACTTAAGATGGTCCAGCTTCTGATAAACTAGGGATTTGATAAACTGGGGAGACTTTGCCTTTACCCCTAGATAATTTGGCAGAATAAATTATAGGCTAGATAAAAATTTAAGCTTAGGAGACCATAGCACTGATTTCTCTTTTTGTAGGGCAGAAAGGAAAGTCTATGATATTATCTTCAGGTTTTCCCAATGCCTCTCTGCTACCTTCTTTCTGTGATAAAATCCCCACTTTTATCATATATTCCAAAAAACTTTTAGCTTCTCATAGTTTTTAAGTTACAAAGAGACTTAAAAAGTAAGCAAAAAAAAATAGCTAACTATGCAGTCAGAAATCTAAACTTTGGTTTTTCTGACAAATTCTACTACAGTAATATTGATAGAGCTAATAATTTTGATTGTCACTTTCATCATCTGAGAAACAGAAATGATTAAGCTCCTCAGATTTTTAAGGGATTCTGCTTCATGATGTGGGCAAACATGAAGCTCAGTACTTGGTTCATGGTAAGACTCTTCCCTGGTCTATTTATATTCCTACTGACTAATTTTCCTACTGCTGACTTCCTTAGTATCTTCAGTGTGAACAACAAAATTTATCATTTAAATAGATACTATAAATATTTTATATAGGGTTCCCTATGTTCATTTGTTATCTCTCCAATTTCATTCTAAGCTATTTTAGGCTAAGGACTATGATTTTCATGTTGTTGATCTTTCAGGCCATTTAATTCAGATTTATTACTATTGTTCAATTAACGTTTATGGATTTTCGGTAAAAAGATCTTACACATAAAGGACAGCATTTCTGGACCAGACTGAAGAGGCATAATAAGAAAAAATATGCTCTAAACATTGGCTCTCTGAATCATGACTACAATAAAAGAGATAAAATTTTTAAATAGTGGATTTCTGTTGTAAATTGAAAACAGATTTGGGTGTAAAAGAAGATCAGTATTTTTTAATATCCAAAGTGACTTTCAGGATTTCTGGTCAAGATGGCTAAGTAGGTAAATGCTGTACTTGCCTCCTCTCATGACCACATCAAAACTACAACTAAACTACAGAGCAACCATCTTTGAGAATTGCCTGAAATCTAACAAAAGTCCTATAACTAAGGACATACAGAAGAAGCCATGTTAAGACTGATAGGAGGGGTGGAGATATGGAAGGAACTGGTCCTGTATCTGTGCCTGGTGGCTAAAAAGCAGGAGGGATATATCAGCTGCAGGGGTGCCCCCTGAGGAGCAAGGAGGTCCCAGACCCACACCAGGGTCCCCAGTCCAAGGTTCAAGTGCCAGAGAAAGTTCTCATATATTCTGGCTGTGAAAACCAGCAGAGACTGTGGCTGAGTGAAACGAAGGGCACCTGGAGTCTGAGGTGTTCCTCTTACAGGCCTTCTCATAGATTTACCTGATGATAGGCTCACTAGCTCTGAGCTCCAGCACTAGGGCAGCATCCTCATGGGCACCAGGAACATATGGGGAGGAACTGAGTTATCTGGCTTCAGGAAGAAGACTGGATGGGCAGTTTTCTCCAAGACAAAAGTCCCGGCAGAAGAACTATTCCTTTGTTGAGCCCTCCCCACTCCCAGTGTGCAGAAGCAGGCAGCTGCCATATCTGAATCTCTATTAACTTGGCTAACATCACTTACTTTGACCTGGCAATTCCCTGAGACATCACTCCACCTAATTTTGGGTCCACCTAAGCAACTTTCAGTGGTTTTCCATACAAATAGCCTATCTTGGCTCATGCTGTGGACTTTCCTAAAATCACTCAAAGGTTCACAAACCACAAACAAGCAGCATCTGGTTCTGCATGCCCCATATCTCTTGCTGAACAGCCCCAAGTCTGGCACTTGCTCAGCCAGCCTCGGTTTACAGCTTAGCCTCTTCCAGGGACCTCAAAGACCAGCATGGGTGAAAGATCTGTAAATCACTCTGTGTCTCATGCCAGGCGGCCCCTGGCTGGGCACAGGCAGCAGCTAAACTTGGGCTGTGACTGGGCCCCTCCAAGGAGGCCCCCGGGCTGGCACGCTCAGTAACCAGCTTCAGACTGCGACTGGATGGAGTACCACCTGACCACCTCCACAGATGGCATACCCAAAGGGAAGACTGGGAAGGCATCAGAGCTCTGTAAAAGTGGATCATGCTCTGTGGGGTCAGCCCCTGCACAACAGCTCCTTCACTGTAGTAACAGCCAGTCCTCAAAATAAATCAGCCTAAAAGTCAATCTCTCCCATTAATATGCCAACAACAACCAAGGCTAACCTACCATAGGAGGGCACACACAACCCATTCAAGGGGGCACATTTGGAGCACCCAGCTCGGGTGACCAGGGAGACTGTGACAGTGGGCTCCTTGGACACTTACTACATGAGGCCACACTACTAAGACCAGGAGACATAATAGCTCTACCTAATACATAGAAATAAACACAAGGAAAGAGCCAAAATGAAGAGACAAAAAGTGCATCCCAAATGAAAGAACAGAACAAAGCTGCAGAAGAACTAAACAAAATGGAGAGGAACAACTTACCAGATGCAGAGTTTAAAACACTAGCTATCAGGATGCTCAATGATCTCAGTGAGAACTTCAACAAAGAGATAGGATATGTAAAAATACAGATAGAAAACATAAAAAAAAAAAAAGAACCAGTCAGAAATGAAAGAATGTAATAACTGAAATAAAGAAAATGTTAGAGGGAATCAAGAGTGGATTAGATGTAGATGTTAAAATCAGTGATTTAGAAGATAAAGTAGCAGAAAACACCCATCACAACAACAAAAAAAAAAAAAAATCCAAAAAATTAGGATTGTTTAAGTGGTCTCTAGGACAACAACAAGTGTTGATGTTCACATCACAGGGGTACCAGAAGGATCAGAGAGCAAGAAATTGAAAACCTATTTGAAAGAATAATGACAGAAAACTTACTTAACCTGGTGAAGGAAATAGATGTACAATCCTAGGAAGCACAAAGTCCCAAACAAGATGAACTGAAAAAGGCCCACGCCAATAAAAATGGCAAATATTAAACACAGAAAGAATCTTAGAAGTAGCAAGGGAAAAGCAATTAGTTACCTACAAGGGGGCCCCCATAAGACTGTCAGCTGATGTCTCAACAGAAACTTTGCAGGCCAGAATGGATTGGCATGCCATATTCAAAGTGATGAAAAGCAACGAACTATAACCAAGATGATTCTCTACACAGCAAAACTATCATTTAGAATTGAAGAACAGATCAAGAACTTCCCAGAAAAGAAAAAGCTAAAGAAGTTTATCAATATGAAACTACTATTATAAGAAATGTTAAAGGAGTTTCTTTAAGAAAAAGAAAAAAAGATAAAAAATATTAAGAATAAAACGGCAATAACTACATATCTATCAATAATTACTTTAAATGTAAATGGATTAAATGTTCCAAACAAAAGGCATTGGGTGGCTTAATGGATAAGAAATAAAACACTGACATATTCTGCCTTCAAGAGACTCACTTTAGATCAACAGACTCACTTTATATCGAAAGACATACACAGACTGAAAGTAAAGGAATAGAAAAGGATATTTCGTGAATATGGAAACAAACAAACTGGCATAGCAATATTTATACCAGACAAAATGTACACTAAAACAAAGGCCATAACCAGAGAAAAAGAAGGACCCAGTCACCCAATTTCTGGGTATTTAACCAAAGAAATCCAAAGTACTGCTTTGAAGGTCCATATACATCCATATGTTAATTGCAGCAATATTTATAATAGCCAAGATATGAAGGCAACTTCAGTGCCCATCAATGGAATAATACATAAAGAGTAAGTAGTACATTGAAATATTACTCAGCCATGAAAAAGAATGAAATCTTGCCATCTGCAACAATATGAATGTTCTTAGAGGGTATTGTGCTGAGTGGAGAAATTAAGAAAGATAAATACCATATGGTTTTACTTACATGCAGGATCTAAAAAACAAAATAAACAAGCAAAACAGATACAAACATGTAGATACAGAGAACAAACTGATGGTTGCCAGATGGAAAGGGAATTGAGGAGATGGATGGAAAAAAGGAAGTGATTAAGAAGTACAAATTAATAATTATAAAATAGTCAAAGGGATGTAAACTATAGCATAAGGAATATAATCAATAATATTTTAATAAGTATGATGTCAGATGGGTACTAGGTTTATCGGGGGATCACTTTGTAAGTTATATAAATGTCTAGTCACTAAGTTGCATATCTGAAACTAATATAATATTGTATGTCAACAGTAATTAGAAAATTTTAAAAATTGTTGAAAAAACAAAGTCACTTTCAAATCTCATTTGCATACATGACCAGCACTAGGAATACAATCATTTCTAAAATGAGAAACAACTTCACTATATTATTTCTTCTCACTTTCAACATACATCGTCTTTTTAGTTAGCATCTCCTTTGGTTTATTCAGTTTATAAGTATCTGCATATGTCCTTTTTCTAGTTTGTAGGTAGTTTCTCTGTTTCTTCAAATCATCACCCCTTTCTAGATTTAGGTCAATACAACTGCCAAAATGAAACCTTCCACCAATACTTCAACTTAAACATTTTCTTGGGAAATGACAGCCATGCACTGCTTAATGATGGGGATAGTTCTGAGAAATGCCTCATTAGGCACTTTTGTCATGTGAACATTCTAGAGTTCATTTACACAAATGTAGATGGTATAGTTTATTACACACCCAGGCTACGTGTTATAGTCTATTGCTCCATAGGGGAGGAAAAGCAATTTCCCTTTACCCTTCGGGCTTTTGCTGAGGCATCCTTATAATAAAACAGATTAACAGGAGAAAAACTAAAGTTTAATAACATATATACCTCCTGTATTCCTCTTTTCTGTAGGAGAGACTCAAGAAAACTGAGACTCTTATCATAATAACTGATCCCACTACTTTAAATACCATCTTTAGCTGATATTAGGAATTTGGTGGTGGGGGTAGGGTGGGGGTGTCAGTTATGGAAGGTTACCAGGAAAAGGAGAGTGTTTGTTATGTAGATTTAAATTCTCATTTTCTACATCAACAAAAGGTTCTAGATATAATAAGGCCATCCCCCTTTTTCGGGTATAGGGAGGGAGATACGCTTAGAAATGGAGATTTCATTTACAAATATAAGAGTCTTTTACACAGGGTAACATCTATTTCCTTTTCGGAGCTTCTCCCACATCTGCTATTTCTTAAAATTAATCAGCCTAAAGTAACCTTAATGTCAAAGAGATATATTTTGGAACAAATTCAGTCCCCTACAGTTCCTAGACTATAGCATGCTACTATACTGAACACTCTAGGCAACTGACACACAGTAGTATTTGTATGGTGTGTTATGGTATGACAATAATAGCTAATACTAGTTGACAGAATTTTTCAGTCTCACTATAATCTGTAGGACCATCTTTGTATATGCAGTCCATCCTTGACCCAAAAGTCGTTATTGTTGTGCATGACTGTTTACTGATCTATATTAAGTGAAATACAGAAGTTATTTAAAGTATTATTCCATTCACCGAATATATTCAACAAATTTTATTGACTACTCATAGTATTAAAACCACTTTGTTTAAACAAAAACGATAAATTACACTATCTGTCAAAAAATACAGAAGTACAAACCTTAGAGGCATGTCTTAGAATGTGATAACTGATATAATTAAAGTATGAATGACAATTAAGAAATGTGGTAAATACACTTGATGAGTTAGGTCATAGTTACTTTGATTAAGAGTGGGTGAGGGAGTATTATGCCTTCAAAGACAAGGATAGCATAAAAATTGAGAAAATAGGAAAGATAATTTCAGGAAAAGGAAACATCAAGACCACTACATAAAGTATGAAAATGCACAGATTATTCCAAAAAAATGAATGAAGAGTAGAAACCAATTTTGTCATCCTGCTCATTACCTCATTCATGAGTTAAACAAATCTTTGAAACATGCTCACTTATAAAAATTATGCTTTGATACTTCTGGATGTCTTTCCAAAAGGTCCAAGATTTTCCTTCTGGGACCAATTAAACTGTGTTGCCTAGGTTTGATTCATTCGTTGTTCTAGCCCAGGCACATACATTCCTGGTTTTGGAAGTGAGTCCTAATGTTAACAGAAATGTCTTTATATTTAATATGTTTTTCTTATCTCATTCCCTTTTATTTTGTGTCTTAAACTTTATTTCTTATTCTTAAGCAACTCTGTTGGTCCATCTATATATGGTTACTTTTGGGGTTGGGCTATTTCCCACACTACAACTAGACTCAAGGACTAATGTGTCCAGTATCTACAAGCCCAGTCTGACTGCAGTCTTTATGTAATTTAAGTCTGACTCATACATGCATGAAGTATTATTTTCTATTGGTAACAACACTGTCAGGGAATTGAACTTAATTATGTGACCCCTTGATTCTTTCTTTCAGAATGATCAACTATATTCTCTGTTGGGTGAAGGAGGACTTTTGGTTTGTCTCTTTGAAAGGACAAATCATTAAAAGCAATGCTTTGTATTTATTGAAAAGAATAAACCTTTTTTGGATTTTGACTGGTTAATTTGTACCTGTATTTATGTCTACTTTCGACATGCAGCAGACATGTGGCTGAGTAATAGAAATAAAGCTGCAAGCTTTCTGTGTGCCTATATAAATATAGTTGAGAATCTTCATGTATCATTGCCTGCGTATAAAATATTTTCCTACATCCAGAGGATATTAAAAATTAAAAAATAAATGTCTTAAAATAAAAGAGCTTTGTTTTGATTAGATTATAGCAACTAATATTTTATAATTCTTAAAAAATAAAAAAACAAAAATTGTATAGTTTTAATGTGATAGTCTTTAAGAAAAAAAAAATAACCTCACAGATATTCCTAATTAAAAAGCATTCTACATAATAATCCAAATTCCTTTAATAAAATAAAATCTATCACAGATCAGAAAGTTTTGATAATTTTATTTTAAATCATGTATATATTCCTCTTCAATTGTGGAATATTATATACAAATTCATATGTATATATGTAAAGTAGAAATTTGAGTTTTACTTCTGTTAAATGACAAATTGTTTTGGAGTATTCAATTAGCTTATAATGATACCTTCTCTGTAATCTGTCTCAGATAGTAGATATTCCATATTCACAGAATAATTTTTTTTTTTGTATCATGCTGACTTCATCATGCTTTTGATTATTAAGACTATTAAAGAGAAAACCACAGGCCCAAAATGGAGTCACTTGCACTAAAAGCCCCGATACCAAACCTAGATTTAATACCTGATCTAATTGCAGTTTAACCTGTCCCAGAAATGCAATCTTTATCACCAGCGTGGAGTTGTCTGGTTAAATACCAGTAAGGTATTCTGTCACTGGGCCCTCTCCATCTCCAGGAGAAAGAGACATTCCATATGATAAAAACTCACCACTTTCCTTTCTCTCAAAGAAAAGTTGTCCGGGTTTTAAAATAATCCTTTATTTTTTTTGTTAATAACTTCCATGCCCCACTCTTCTTCCTATAAAAACCTTCCATTTTGTAAACATTAGAGTGCCCTTCTAGTTGCTATATGAAATGTTGCCTAATTTATGCATCTCATAATAAAACCAATTAACCTTCAAATTTACTCCATTGAATATTGTTTTTTTAACAAGAAAAATGACAAGTGACAAAACTTCCTTAAAATTGAGATAACTTCTATTAGGTTTTTGTACTGCTACTTTTATCAGTAAGTTAAAACTATTCTGTTCCATATAAAACTGAAAGCAACAAACAAACGAACAAACAAACAAAAACTCATAGACACAGATAACGGTTTAGTGATTACCAGAGGAAAGGAGATTAGGGATAGGAAGGAAGTAGATAAGGGGAAAGGGGGTCCTATATATAGTGACAGAAGGAGATTTGACTTTAGGTGGTGAACACACAATACAATATACAGATGATGTATCATTGAATTATATCCTTGGAATCTATACAATTTTATTAGCCAATGTCATGTAATAAATTTAATTTTTGAAAAACTTCCATTTATCACACTTGTGATCTAATTAATCAACCAACCTTCTCTCATAAAATTTTGACTTTGCCTTCCCATTATCAAACCTTAAATTTAAAAAAAATCATTATATATTTTTAAATAAGTTTTGCTACAAAAATTATTTTTAATTATCTTAAAGTCCATATTTACTATTTATTTTTTAACAGATTTCTTAAAATATAAATCACATGCCATACAATTAACCCCTTTCAAGTGTACGATTCCAAGTTTTCTACTATGCTAACACACTTCTACAACTATTACCACAATCTATTTTAGAATATTTTCATCACCCCCCAAAAAGGTCCCATCCATACCCATTATTGCTAAGTATTTCTCCCAAGCTCTCTCACCCCCAGCCCTAGGCAACCACTAATCTATTTACTTTCTTTGTAGTGTTGTCTATTTTGGATTATAGATTTTATAATAAATAGAATCATATAATATGTGGTCTATTTTGATTAGCTTCTTTCACTAATTGTGATAAAGGTTCATCCATTTTGCATGTATCATTTAATTCATTTTTATTACTGAATAATATTTTACTGTATAGACCACATTTTCTAGGCTTTCATCATTTGATGAACATATGTGTTTTTTTTACTTTTTGGCTCTTATGAATAATGTTACTATAAACATTTGAGTACAAGTTTTTGTGTGGATATATGTTTTCATTTCTCTAATTGGATTTATACAATTAGGCATATGACTACTGAGCTATATGTAATTATATATTTAATATTTTGATAAACCACTAAACTGTTTTCCAAAGTAAATAAACGATTTTATATTCCTATCAGTAATGTATAAAGATTCTAATTTCTCCACATTGGTCAACATTTGTTATTGTCTATCTTTTATTATAACCACTCAAGTGGTGTGAAGTAGTATTTCATGGTGGTTATAATTTGCATCTCCCTAATGGCTAATTATGTTGGACATCATTTCATATGTCTATTGGCCATTTGCATATCTTCTTTGGAGAATATCTATTCAGATTTTTGCACATTTAAAGATTGGGTCACTTCTCTTTTTTATTATTGAGTTGTAAGGATTACTACATATTTTTAATTAGCTCAACATTACTGTGGAAAATGTACAAAGAGTTCAGCTCTCTTTATTGATTTGTAAAGGTAAAAATGTATTGACATAAATATTTCAGAGGCTATACACTTACAGGAAAACCATGGATATTTGTCACTGCCCTGTCAATTTATCCTCATCCTCAGGGTAAACAAAGATAATATCTTTATGAAATAATACTATATTTTGATCTAATACAGAACTTTACTGTCCTTAATTAAATTATGTGGTATTTTAATAAAACACTAACCACAATCATTAAATCTTATTAACAAGTAGTTTCTGCTTTTCCTCCTGCTTCCCTAAAGGCTTTTCTACTAGCTACATACTAGAAAAATATTTTCACTAACTAAAAATGACAGGTCAGAGCTAAAATATAAATAAATTAAGAGAAATGTAAATATAAACTATAACTTAATAGTTTAATGAATATTCTTAAATGATTTATATGTCTTAACAAAAAATATTGGAGATATATGCTAGTATATAATATATTTTAACAATTGAAAGTATAAACTCTAGAATCAGGCTTTTTTAGTTACCATGCCAGCTCTGTTGCTTAGAAAATGTGATGATAGGTTTACTACTACTGTATCATTTATTTTCCCTACCTCATTAGGAAACTTAATAGTATCTACCTTATAGAGTTGCATTAAGTATTAAATAAGAGAAAAACTGTAAAGAGTATACCAATGTGCCTGTCAAATATTATAGACCCAATGCAAGTAAGCTACTGTAAGTTTTTTTGTTTGATTTCTTCACTGAATTTATCAGTCACTTTCCATGAAAATAACTCTAGACTGTCATTTAATAACACTATTTTATTTTCCTTTTATAACTTTCCCTAACTTGTTTAATTAATATGCTATCAATGCATGTGACTTAGTTGCATAAGATATTTAAAATACAACTTTATAAACCAGAATATTTATCTGTGCTTCATTAGAGTAAAAATCCAGACATCTATAATCATATGGTAGTTTGCAGTAGGAAAGACAATTCTCAGGATAAAGATAACTTCCTCCTGCTTTGTTTAATTGCAATTCAACAGCATGTATACTTCCAACTAAAGATTGACACAAGTTACAACGCCCAATGAATACAGGACTTTCCGTTTTAGAATGATCGATGAATGATCAAGTGAAGTGTTTTAGGAAACTACTCTGTGAAAGAAAATATTATAATCCAATACACAATGCAGAATGATGGTAGGGAACTGCAGTGGATTTCCTCCTGACCTAATAAGTAATCAACTGATGCTCAAACCCCAGAAGTTATATTACACTTAGCTTATGCTGACTGACAACATTATATTAATCAACACTGATACATAATGCACTGTTGAAAATTAAGAAAAACTGTGCTTTCTTTTCATTTGAATACTTAATTGTTTTTTTTTTTTAAAAACATTTGTTTCTGTCAAGATTGTTAGACTTGGCCTCAATTGGTGGCATTGTTTCTGGAGCTAATCTCACAGATTTACTTTTTTCTTTCCCTTTTCCCTCTAACCCCTTCTTTCTTTTGCTTTGTTAACTTTTTGAGGCATAAAAGTTATAGATATTCAAATATAGACTTTGTCATAACATCTTATAGTACAAGTCATTCATTTTCAGTAATAGTTCTCTACTAAAATCTCAGTTGACAGACTATAACAGGTCCACTTAATACATTTTTATTATAGTTTAGAAAGTACAGAGACCAAGAAATATAGCTTGGTGCCACTATATAGCCTCTACAATGTGATCCTGATATACAGTCTGCAGAAATTTCATTTTGCTCTCAAAATTATTTTTACCCTTCCAATTTCTAATTGTACGAAGTTCTCCACTATGGAAGGCCTATCATAATCTGCAAACTTGGTTTAAAACCTCTATCCCACTTAAGCTCCCTGGCCACTGGATTGAGTTTTTTGCCTCCTTACATTCCCAGCCCCATGGACCAAGCAAAAGGAAAAAAGGGTGGGTAGGTTTTCAAAGCTACGTAGCAAGGCATTCAATCAAATTACTATATTGTATACCAAATACTAATATAACTAAATAGTATTGTATATCAATTATACTTTTTAAAAAACTTTTAAATCTGCTCGTCCCTTTACAGTCTTTTCATTGAATGGCATTTCTATGCTCATGCAAAACCTAAAAATACATCAATAGACATTTCATTATCCCTCCAGCTGACATTCTGGTCTGTTTCTTCTAGCTTTTGCATTAGGGCTCAGGATCTTTTTGAAACAAAATGTAGTCTTTATTTACTCTACTTTCACTACCTAGTACATCCTACAGCTCAGTAAATGTTTGTTGAATTGACTTTGGTCAGATGTTTCCATATTCTTAGAATGGCCAAGATAATTCTAGACTTATTTTCTTATGCTTAAAAAATAATCTATGCTAAAATATGGGTATAGTAGTTCTGATAACATATCATTAATAGTTATTTTGCCCAACATCTGACTACAATTTTTGAAAGTGACTTCTATTATTTAATGTGTCCCCTAATTGATGTATACACAAAGCCATAGTACTATTTTGAGCCAACTTTAAAACTGATTACAAATCTAATCAGTTCATATGTATTCAACAGGTAGAACATAAGTCTACAGACATCTTTTCATTTCCAGATTCTGCCTAAGATCACAGCAAATTATCCTAGATGCTTGCATCACTTGTTCCTCTTACATGGTATGTCCTATTTCTTTATATCTCATTTTTATTCTTTGACCCATTAGATGGTATGAACACTCAATAGCCATACAATTTAGATTCTGAATCTTTTCAGAGCAGTGCTGGGTGAACAAGTAGGAAGAGGGGACTATCAGGCTTGGACCACTTGATTTAATAGTTTAAGGATGGGCCTTTGGAAAAGCTCTAGATTTTCAGGTTTCTGTAATTGTGACTGTGAAGTTTCAGTCTCCATGAAAAGGGAACTATCCAGGCTAACAGCCCACTAAGGGAAGCTTAATCGATGAGATCAGGGAGCTGCTCCAGGTTTGCATACAGCAGAAGGTATCAACTTATTTTAGCTTATTTTGGTAGACCCTGGTGGCAGAAGTTTATGTTTAACCCTAGCTTCTAGACATTAGGTTTCATAGAAATTAGACCTGTAAATATCAGCTCTGTATACATCTTCTGATTCTCCCTAAAATTCAGTTTCTCTTAAATAAATTCCCAATTTCAACCCATAGCCCAGTATCAGTCACATTGTCATCCAGTTCCATTATCCACCAAGTATCCGGGTTCACTTTACAATGTAAAGAATGTAGCTTCGTGTCTAGTTTTTACTTAAAGTTACCTAGAATATTGGTCATTATCTCATATAATCATTGCAAAGCTTTCAGTTGCTCAAGGTTCATCTAAGTGTTACCAGTTCTAGGAATGCCTCTCTGCTTACTCTAGTAGTAATAGTACAATCAAATAGAAATTGACTACCTTGTACCTTCTTCCACTTTATATATTTGGCATCCTCCCCTAACAAAGCAGTAAACTACTTGGATAGACAGATAGCTCATGTGTCTGTATGTCCTGAATGCTAAAAACAATGAACACAGTCAAATTCAGAGGTATTAGATTTTCCTAGAATCATCCAGGCATATACCTATCTAATCATGCAATGCTGTTGTGTGAGGTTACCTTACAGCTCAACTTCGGTATTTCTGGGACTCCTGAAAGTCTGGTATCCACCTGTGGCCAAAGTAAGGCCCAGATGAGCTAGTTAATTCTTTGGAACATGCTGTTTAAGGTTTAATACTCTCAACTTCACATCCAGTATTAGCTTGTCTATATCGTTTAGAGATCTATAGGTAGATGGTTTATACCTGGTTTTAACTTGCTACACGGTCTAGCCTGGATTCAAGGTGATGGTGTATCAAAACCCCATTAAAAACTTTCATATAAGCTCCCTGAAACTGAGATTCCTCATATATTTCTTGCTGATTCATAATCTGAGAAAAAGTCATAATGTGCTACAAAAAAAAAGCACCTGGAGGAGCTGCACCAAGAAGCCACTCAGCCCCTATTACATGCCTGCACACTTGTCCTGTGTCTACTATATTTTATACTTGAATAAAGCCATACGTGAGTATGTCATTAGGAGTCTTGTGAGAACTTTTAATGATCTAAATCTGTGTAACTGATGAAGTTTCCCTTCTATATTTTACTTTATATTTATAATACATAAAGATAAAATTTTAATCTAATATTCCTGATATGTTTTTTACTTCCATAATTATCAATCTAGCTAACATTCCTCCCTACATAAAAGGCTCAGATGTTTGCTGACATCCAAAGTCTTGCTTCAGGGACAAAGCAGGCACAGAATTGTGCTGTAATCCAATTTTTATTTATTGAAAATACAGATGCTATTTATTGCTTTTCTTCTGTAGCTAATCTTAGTAACATTATCCTCCATCTGCTTCTTGATTCGCATTGATCTCCTACCCTGCCTCCATCTGCAGTAAAACCATTACCACCACTAACAGCCTGAAGATATTTTTAATATGAGTAATAGCTAATATGATGATGATGTCTAGAATTAATGAACTGACATTTCAAAAAAAGGAAATGCACATCTTTATTATAAATGTTTATTAGTTTTAGAGATAATGTCAATTTCTGTTCAGAACATTCTGAGGCAGTTAAAAAATAGAAAAGTAATTAAAAGAATAAGGCATTCATTCATTTAACAAACATGTTTTGAGAACTTGCTATGTTTCAGGCGCTGTTCTCAGCGTATAACTATGAAAATGATATCGCAAAACAGCAGCATAATTAAAAGTGTATGCAGACAGATCTTCTAATCAATGAGTTAAATTAGCTTAGAAATACAATGACTTTATATATGTAGTTTTAAAAAATAAACATAAAACTTAAAAAACTGTATCTCCACTAGCTATCAAAAAATCAAATAGAATATACTGAAAATATTATCTGTTCTGGTGGTAATTCACATATGAATAATACATTAGTTAAATAAATTGATCTTTTACATAAGAAGAATGGCATGCTATTTGGAAATCATTAATTTCTTTACAATGCAGTATGCCTCCTTACTCGCAGGGAATATGTTCTAAGAACCCCTGTGGATGCTTGAAACCACAGATAGTACCGAACCCTATATATACTATGTTTTTTTCTAAACATACATGCCTATAATAAAGTCTAGCTTACAAATGAGGCACAGTAAAAGATTAAAAATAATAATAAAATACAACAATTATAAGAGTATACTGTAATATAAGTTATGTGAATGCGGTCTCTCTCTCTCTCTGATACCGATCTGATAACTGAGATGGCTACTAAGTGACTAATAGGCTATTGGACATAGTGTATGCAGTGTGGATATGCTGGACAAAGAATGATTCACATCCCTGACGGAGGGAGCAGGACTCACAAAATTTCATCATGCTACTCAGAACTGTGTGTGATTTAAAATTTATGAACTATTTATTTCAGAAATTGTCCACTTAATATTTTTGGACTAAGGTTAACCATGGGTAACTTAAACAGTGAAAAGTGAAATAGTGAAAGCAAAACCGATAATGAGGTGGGAGGCACTATACTGTTTTTGTTTATTTCTTTGTTTTTTCTGTTATTGGCAGGGGATATAACTTAAAAGCTCACTTTGTCTTGATACCAATAACTAAGGCACACTTGTGTTAAGTAAGACGTGAAATACAGTAAAATATATATTTTCTATACCTAAAAGAACATTAAGAGGAAGGATTATGCCTATTTCCAAAATTAAATGATGCTAAAATCTGTCTGGAGTAATATCACTTCTTCCTTTTGTTTTCTGCTCCCAGATCAGTGCCAATAAGACTCAAACCTTCTCAGACACTGTTCTTCCACTTCATACACTCATTGGAACAAGTTAAACATTGAGAAAATGAACTATTATAAAGCTGAAGGTTACAGGCAAGGGAGAAAACAAAAGAAAATGCATAGCTGGCTCAAATTATCATTTTCATTGTGACTTTAGCCTAAATTTTTCTTAACTGGAAGCAAAGATTCTAATTTTGCAATTATAAGCACTTGAAAACTCAAGGCTAAAAATTGTGTCCTAGCCTAGTAAACCATATTATAGTTAATACTGACTGTTAGCAATTTTACACAGCTGAGGGATGACTCAAAAGGGGTGAAATAATGCATAAAAATCAGTTCCAACTTAACCCCAATTAATATTCTCAACTTAATCCCATTTCATCTCTTCTCATTTTCCACCAAGACTCCCTCATTTCCCATATTCTGGGACTTAGAGTCCATTCTCACTCTGCTTCTGCATTCTCAGTGAGGTGCCTCCCAGTTCATTGTTTTCCCATTGTTTCATGCAGACATCACCACTTGGGGATGCCAAGAGCCTAGCAAGTAAAACAATACTCCTCCCTCCCACTCTGTGGCAAATGCTGATTTTCTCTTGTAGATTTCAGAGCATTCTCTCATTCTCAACAGAGCAATTTATGCAGTCACTACCAATCATTCAAAGTTGACAAGGTGAGATAAAACCTATTTATCATCTCTGAGACACCCTGTATGGTGCTTCAAGGGCCCCAATATCCAGGATAATGGGCACATGCTGTGAGCTTTAAGCACAAGGACCCATGGAGAGAGAGAGAGAGAGAGAGAGAGATTGAGAGAGAGAGAGAAAGGGTATGGTAGAGAACTAGGAAAATGAATGAACACTGTCAGAGTACAGAAAATCTTAACTCTGGAGTGACTGTCAATAGTAAGGGAAAAGAAGATTTTGAGTGTAAGAACAAGGACTTTTGTCTTGTTTCCCTGTAGATGGGTGTGATGACTAAAAGTTCAATATTATTAATGAATATTAATTTCATGATGAAGGACTAAGAAAAAGACAAAAATGTCTTTGCAGAATTTTAATTGTCACTAATTGTTTTCCCATTACTAATCAGGTAACTGTATTAAGAGTTTTACAAACATACATGTACTTTATCTTCACACCAATTTTTAAGACTGCTGTTTCATTTGTCATATACAGATATTTAGTAGCTTAATA
The DNA here is from genome assembly GCA_003508835.1 of Eonycteris spelaea. Lineage (NCBI taxonomy): Eukaryota > Metazoa > Chordata > Mammalia > Chiroptera > Pteropodidae > Eonycteris > Eonycteris spelaea. The sequence goes on from PUFA01000104.1 coordinate 5,411,339, forward strand.
CTTTTTGAAAATTTACAGTGTTTTTAACTAAGTGCTAGTGACCAACTTTATATTGTATTAACCTCCAAAATCAGTTTTTTTCAATCCATAGCCACACTTCTGCCTGTATATTATTTAATATTCATATTTAACTGATATTCTTAAATAAAATGAGATAATCCCATTATATATCAGTACCAACTTTGCTGTAGTTTATTGAAAAGTTTAAAGACTACACACACACACACACACACACACACGCGCACGCACACACACACAATCTCTAGTTCTTATATTTGATCCACAACTCAAGCAGTAGTTGACACTCACCTCTCTTTCTTGATGGTATTATTATTTATAACTAACATTTTTACAAGTAGAAACCTGACTCTTCTTTCATATCACTATGGCAGTACCACTCATTTTTCTACAATTTTCTCTGAATTAACATTGTAGTCCCTTCCTCAGGAGACTCCTTTAAAATTAGGAGGGACATAGCGTCTAAATTTCTATTCCATTTTTATTGTACATGTTTTCCTCTACTTTACCATGTATCCCAATACTCTATTTGTTAATAAGTTATTGACTTCAGCTCAGATCTCATATTTATCTAGAGTAAAATTATACTAAATGAAGTAGTGATGTTCTTTGTTTTTCCTATATCTCAACTGTTCACATGATATATTAGGCATATAGAAGTTGCTTGCACATTTTTGTCTTATTAAATATATTCATTCAATTATTAGTAAATATTTATATTGAGAAGTCATAATTAGATGTACTATTTCTTTAAAAAGAAAGTACAAAACTAGATAACATATATGATTACAAACTCCTCACTTCTACCAGTTTTAGTTTATTTACACTTAAGTGAGTGCAGCATTATGGGGCTAAAATGCTCAATTATAATTCCTTTCATTTAAGGACACTTGCTGAAATTCTTTTTGTTCATAACTGTATTCGGTATTTTGGGAAACAACAATATTAATGACATATAAATCCTGCCCTTTAGGACCTTCCAATTTAGTGGCAGCTGGGTAGAGAGAGATGAAGGATGTAGGCAATTATAGGATGTGATGATTTTAAAATTTAAATGAGCCACATGGCACACCATTAGGGTGTCAAACTAAAGAACATTTTTGAAATGTCCTTTAGAAATTGTAATCAGTTACAATAATATGTGCTATCACAACATTGCTATTGGTAGTAAATAAAATATTTTTCCAGCATCTAACAAATAATTAAAAATGAATCAACATTTCTTTCTTTTCCTTTCCATTGACTCTAATTCATAGCCTAAGATTCTCATTTCCATCAATTATACTTTTTATATAAAAAAAATTATGTTTAGGCCACAAACACCACTAATCACTTAAAATTGTAAAAAATGATGGCAGAAACTACAGCGGGAGCCACACTTTCCCAATTTCCATTTCCAGTAGACAGCCTAACCCTTCTTCACTCATCCTAACATAAGACGGAATAAATTAATTTAGAAATAAATGTATCCACATTCATGATAAAAACAGGTCTGAAGCCATCAGCAAAAACAGATATTTTAACAAACAGCAGAAAAAAAATGGGTGAAGGACATGTAATATCTAAGAGCCAGAGTAGCAGAAGTTGCAGAAGAGAGAGGGAGTAACTGCAAGTGGAAGCAAGTAGTCCTTCAGAATCCCACAAAAAGACATTGTACTTGGAAATACTAAATATGATGAAAAAGAGGAGTGAAATACAGAGGAATTAATTGTAAGTTTTTATCCTGTTCAGTAATGTGTCCCCCTACCCTAACACACACACACACACACACACACACACACACACACACACACACACACACACACACATTACTGTGCACATATTGCCTGGCAGCTCAGCAACTCACCCTCTAACCCTCCAGTCAAAGAGGATTCAAATTAAAAAAAAAGGACTCCTTTCAAAGGGTCAGAATAGTTCTTTGGTTATTTGTACTCTGCAGAAAAGATCTTCATTATCTGAGATTTAGTGGTCCCTTGACTCAGTGCAGCAGTCAGCAAATCTATCTGCTTACCCTCAAGTTAAGTTCAGTAGTCAATAAGCTTGGATCATGTACAGTGCTCCCAATTGGATTTATGCTTCATTTTAAAATTTGAACATACAACAAAGTTTCCCAGGTCATCCAAGGAAAATCAGAGACCAAGCTAAAAAAACACCATAAAAATAAACAAAAGGTAACTGCATGAAAAAAAAAAGGCCACGCATCACAAGAAACCATAATTAGTAGCCTCAGAGAGATTAAAAGAGATAATATATGGACAAAAATTAATATACTATGATAAATCAATAGTAAGTGATGAGAAAGAGCATATATAATATGTTCAAATAAAAGATCACACAATAGGATTATGTGACAAAGTCAATAAACTGACCTAAATTTCAGAACAAAACAAAGAAAAAGACATATGATAAAAGTTGTAAGAGTCACACACAAAAAAAAAAACAATATAAAAATTTAACCTCTAACAAGACAAAGTTTAGGAAAGGGAAAAAGAATTTAATTAAATTATTAAAATTTAATATGAATATTCCTGTTACTTAAGGTAACAACACTTCTGATTAGAAGGGCCTGATGAATGTCCCACACAAGGCATGTAAAAAGATATATTCTTAGACCTGATAATTAGAAAATTAGTCTTTCTCTCCCGCTCTATGATAAATGGTGTGAGAGCAAGAATTTTGTCTGTTTTGCTCATTGCCCTCTCTTAGGTAGATAAAATAGAACACAGTCAGCACTTACTAAGTATTTATTGGAAGAATGAATAAATGGTTCTTAAAGTTTCTGGAGAGGAAAAAAAAAAAGACATGCCAAATAGGTATTGGACTTTAATCAGCAATACTGGTGTTAGCAAGAAGTGAAATGAAACCTTGAAGGCAACCTACACATTAAAGAAGGATATTTTCATATATGGAACAACTCACCAAGGTTTTCTCCCTAAAAACTGTCTCAGGAAATATTTGAAAATTGATGCAATAAAGTGAGTAAGCCAAGAAAGAATAAAACCTATGGTCCAAGAAACAAATTGATGCACTGTTCCAATGAGATGAATAGTTAAAGAGGTTCCAGGATAACAGCTTGCAAAAGGCCTCGAGAGCTATAAATTCAGGATAAAGCAGGGCATAGATAGTTCCAAGAGAAAATCATCTGTGGAAAAATTTTGATAATCAGAAAAACCTAATGAATGAAACAAAATAAATACAATTAAAGAGATCAGGAAAGGCAAGAAGTTTTAAAAAACAGAAAATAGGAACAATTTAAAAATTGACAAGCAATATGTGTATGGTATACCAAATAAAGTTAAACAAAATATATGTCTTTTAAAAAATAAAATAAAGACATAGTCTGAGTGGGACAAATGAATATCACTGGTATGTTAATTTTCAAAGATAAATAATGATAGATGATAGATATATAGATAGATGATTAGGTAGATGATACATAGGTAATAGATAGGTAGGTAGGTAGATAGATAGATAGATAGATAGATAGATAGATAGATAGATAGATAGATAGCATGATTTATATATTGTCATTTAAATTTGTAAGACCCAAAACTTTCCTTTGGAGGGAAGTTCAACAGATTCTAAATAGAGAAGAATAAATAGTCTCATTTAGATAAGAAACATTAAAAAAAAGTAATGACAGCATTTTTCCAATGAGATATTAAGAAACATTATCAAACTATACATATTTTAAATAGAACAATGCTATCATAAGATCCAACAAGTTAATAAATAAAAATATGTTCTAATAATTAAAATCAAACTATATTTTTTAATTATCACAAAATGGATAGGTAATATTCATTAACAAATGGCAATGAGAAATTTTAATATGAGAAAATAATCCAGCTAGGATATCGTATTTCATGACATTCAATAAAAGTAATTCCCAAATGGGCAAACAGATAAATAATATTAAAATTCATAAAAATCTGTAAGAAAATATAGTTGACTAACCAATCTCATGGTAAACAAGAAATTTATATGCATTAGGCATTAAAAATCACTAAAATATGTGATACATTTGATTTAATACACATTTAAAATTCAGTAAATTAAAAACCACCAGAAAGAATATTGGTAACTTAGTAGGAAAATATTTGCAACAAATACTCGAGATAAGGTGGCCTTCCTAATCCATTTAAAGAAAATTCAATTTTTAAAATAAGTAAAGGATATAAACAGAAAAGACAAAAAATAGAAATATTAAAATTATGCTCAAAATCTATGATTGAAAGTATAGAAAAATACTAAGAAAATATTATCTCCTATATCTAATTGAAAAATATTTGGAAGTGTCTGTCTATTTAGGTACACACATAAAGAAGAAATGAGATAGTCAAATGAGCACAAGTTTGAATATTTATAAGGCTGTTAACTAGGGCAATATGACCAGAGAGGGTCATGTGAATTTCTATCATATATAGTATAGTAGAATCAATATATTTTGATATAGCAACACCTAAAAAGTGATCCTTAAATATTCTTTAATGAAATAATTAGAGATACAAATAAAAATTTCTGTGACATATTAAAGTATTCATAACATAAAACTATAACAAATATAACAAAGGTTAAATTTCATAAAGCATGAACAGATAACAAAATATTACCCAACCTTTTTAAAAAGCATATTTTTGAAGAATAGTAAATAACACAGAGATAAAGTGCAAGATAGATTAACATTGAAAATATGAAACTATATAAAATATCATTTCAATTTATTTACTTATTTATCTACCAAACATGTTCACATTCACTAAACATTAAAATACAGAATACTGGACAATCATTGTAGTAACATTTTAATACTAGTAATATCTGAATAATGTTGATAAATTTATATTTTCATCATAATTTCATGCATTTTGTATGATAATCACATGACTATTACAATCGGACAAAATTACATTTTTTGGAAAATTGCAACATCAGTCTTCTATTGACATCACATGATAGGCAAGGATTCCAAACACCTCAGTATTATTAAACAGAGCATATACACAGGAAAGTGAAATAGTCAGAAGTAGGAGCATAGATAAACTACAAAGTGATGAGTAAACTGCAGATCCTGGAATGCAGAGTTTGAAATTCCTTGAAAGCTCTAGAGAGCTATTATGTTTTTTGGCAGGGTTATGACTTGAATAAATTGTCATGTTAGAAATAAAACTGGCAAAATATTACAGGGGTAGACTGAAAGTCAGAATATCATTCAGGAGAAGGTCACATTTATAAATATAAGAATTGATATGGCAGAGGCAAGGCAGTGGAAGTGAGAATAGTAAAGATAAGTAAAATCAATAAAGTTGGTGACAGATAGATTACAGAAGTGGATGACAAGAGGAATCTATAATAATTCTCCTGTTTCTAGCTATAGTAAAGGAATGTAAAGGCAGTAGATTTTTAAAGATGAATTTAATTTCAGATATACGGAACTAGAGTAATATTTGGGACATGCAAAAAACAAAATGAAATAAACAAACAAAACAAACAAACAAACGAAATCCTGAATATCCAGGATAGAAATTTAACAAAAATCTCTGGCTAGAAAGAATAATTAATTAGCAATCTTCTTCTGTGCTTGATTCACATTTCTCATTGGCAGGATCATCCTTGAGCAGTATGATCATCTAGTTCTAATCTTTTCCTCAGGAGTAGGGTAAATGTATGTTACAGTCACATCTGGTGAGTCCCAGTTGATGTCCATTGTTCAGCATACTGTTTGGATTAACAATTTGTCCACCTAAAAGTGTCCAGCTGGGACAATAAATTGTAATGTCACCCAGCCAGAAGCCAGTGATCCTGTGTCAGAGTACTTTTTCCAATAAAATCTATAGGTCCCTTGAGTGAATATACAAGCATTAGAGACAACAACAAATACACTATGATGTGGGAAGATAAAAAGTCTTTTCTAGTAAAATTATATTCCAAAATGTATAATACCTTGAAATTTTCTTGGAAGATAATTATTTCAAGAATGGAATATACATTCATTACTATGCATGGAATTTTTGCATATCCTACTGCACAGAGAGCATTTTGACTCATCTCAAACCTCTGTGCTTTATATATGATTTGGGGAGCATTTACATTTATCATAGTGGCTGAAAAAGTATAATAAATTGTTGTTCTACAATATTGGATAAGCAAAGTTAAAGAAACTATATTCCTTTTTTATGATGTCTTAAATTCTAAGACTCAGCAGCAATTATATCTTAGTTGATGAGTGATATTCAGAAGGCTTATCTAGCATGAACTGTTGGAATAGTCTTGCCTTTAAATAAAGGATAGCCCACAGATAACACCTCATTTCTTTCTAGCAATATGATTTGGAAATTGAGATGAAATAAGCCTATAAATGGATATACAGTATAGCCACTTTTATCTTACTGTAACCGTAAGGCACTTTTATCAGTAATAAACCCAAGACAGATATTCAATGATACTGTTAACAAGAAATATTTTTTAAAATGAGATGATTGTGACAAAAATTACCAATTTAAGTATTAATTGGCCTTGAAACTTTCACTTCCCATATCAGAGATGAGTAAATAGTTGGCACAAAATTAAATGAAGTTAATCTAATGTGACGTACACCATATGGAAAAAGTTTAATCATTTTACCAATTATGACCTATTGATCTCATTTTACACTGGACATGACTGGTCACTCCTTAGAAGCAAGTAAATATTTTATGCACATGAGAATGGTAGATAACTACATCTGAACTCTTCTGATGTTGACTGATCATTTGCATTTCTACAGAAAATGATTCATAACAGATCTGTTATCACCTTACTTCTAAATTATTATTGAGGTATTTTATAAGCAGCAGTTTCGTAATCATCTATTATAATTTCCATAAAGTTAGAATGGTTCCCAAAAGAGACTTTAAAAATTAGGCAATCAATTGATCACTTTAAGGTAAAAACATTATAAAGATAATGACTTGGCTCATAATTTTCTATTTGCCTAGAGACCAACATGCTTTAAAACAATTTTTACCAAAAATAGCATAGCTCAAAATATATGGAGCAAAAATTTGCCAAGTTTTTCGGGGGAATAGGTAAATCCAAAGCAATACTTGGGGATTTTAACATATCTTTCTCTGTTAGTAGTAGAATATAAAGAAAAATACAAAATATATAAATTTAATTACATAATGAACATGTGAATCCAATGACTATATACTTAACACCCAACAATTTTAAGATGCATAGTCATATCATGCACTCACACATCATTTAAAAAATCTGACTATATAAGAGTCCATAAAGCAAGGTCTTAACACATTTCAATCTGGAATCATAAAGACGATGGTTCCTGACCAAAATAAAATAAGCTGTAAATCAGTCAAAAATGTTACAAAATAAGAAACATTCCTAAATAGCCCATTGAGAAAAGAAAATATAATATAAATAAGAAAATATTTTAACTGAATGTTGATGAATAATATGTATTACAACTAAATTAGCTCTATAAAAACTTTATATTAATATATTAAGAACCAAGGCTGGAATTTAATTAGCATACACACACACACACACACACACACACACACATCTATATCTATATCTATATCATCTATATCTATATATCCTTCTCAAGTAGTTAAAAAAATACATCAAAATAAGTCATGGAGAGTAGCAAGAAGGAAATATTCATGATAAAAACAGAAATTAAGTGAATAAAAAATAAACATAACTAGGAAAAATATCAACAAAACCAAGTTCACCTTTAAAAGATGAAAAACATAAACAGTTTGCAGATCACTTGTAAAATTAAGGAAGAAAAAAAGATAGAGGTGCAAATAACCAAGACCATAAATTAAAAAGGGAACGCTACCAGAAAAGATGCAGATATTAAAATTTTAATAAAAGTATATTATATAAAAGTAAATAACAATACATTTCTAAATTTTGCTTAAAAGTACAGTTCCTAGAAAATACAGAGAATAACTTAAATGAAAATGATAAACCTGAATGGTCCTGTAATCACTAAAGAAATAGAATCTATAATGCCAAATCTTCCCACAATGAGAATTTCAGGTTGCTATGTCTTCACTGTTAAGTTTTTTCAAAGGAGAAATAATTTCAAACCTATATTAACACTTCTAAAAACTAGAAAAAGAGAACATTCCCCATAGCATTTTCTGAAGCAGCATAGTCTTTGAGAATATAAGAAAGCATGATTATCAGAAAATCTCACTCATAAACACAGATTTTTAAAATAACCTGAAAAAATATTAGCAAACCAGATTCAATAAAACATAACAGATAATATATCAAGTTCAAATATGTTTTTATCCAAGGAATGGAAAGCCACTTAAACATTATGAAATTGTAAGCTCATCTTATTCAATTCAGAAATGATAGATGATATACACTCATTATTAAGGTTAAAAATTAACAGAATCTACACAGACATTATTAAAAGAGGGAAGTTCAAAGAATTTTCTGAATGCAAAATCAAAATGTAAAACTCTACTGTGTATTCTTTTTTGACATTGACTACTTTGATATGGACCAGCCCTCCTGAAAAACTGTGTGTCTGTTTAATGTGACCAAAGTAGTGAAAGTCCGTGGTAATACTCAGAAGAAAAGGAAATTCCCCACCCTTTTCCCCCGAAGAAAACGTGTCAGACATTTGTGCCACTGTAAACCTGAACGCAATTTTTGATTCTATAATGAAACAAGTAAGTGAAAGGCCAAGTCCCAAAGGGCAGTTTTGAGAGTCCTGGGTTTAAAGGAAAAAGAAAAAATGGATTTTGAGGCTTTCCACGTGCAAATGGCTTTAGTAAACATCTCAGAATTTTAACTGTGATCAAGAATGACTGTATCTACAAACAAATTTAAATTACAAAGAGATCAGTTCTCAGAAGGACTAAAAGTCAAATCTTAATTGCATTCAGGTGAATAGCCCTCATCTTACTTGCCTTTTCTTAGGGCATATTTATGTCCTACATATGAACTCATTTACTGAGGTATCATCGGCACACTCGAATAATTTTCACAATTTTTTGTACCCAATATTTGGACAAAATTTTTAAAAAATTTAGCAGCCAAATAAAAAGGTAATATTTGACTCCATAATAAAAAAGTAAAAGATACAATTGCAACAGATGCAAAGGGCATCAAAAGATTTGATTTAGCATTTATAACACAGACCTTAAGACAAATTTAATTAATACGAGCTAGAAATCAAATTTAAAAATTTAGGATCTTAGAAAATTAGAACTTATTAAAAGATTCAAACATAAATTCCAAAACCGAAATACAAAACTCAATAGATGGATTTAGCAAGAGATTAGACATTTTTAAAGAAACCTAGGAATCTGGAGAAACAAGGATGAAGAATCCAGAAAATAAAATTAAGAAGTATATGGGACATGGTGAACAGATTACACCTAATATATAAACGGAATTTCAGAAGTGACTTCCAGACAAGAAGCAATATTCAAAGATATAACAAACAATATTCCTTAAATCTGGTAGAAAGTATCAAGAGATAGCTTATCTTGCATGATAAATAAAAAAGTATAACTCACTGTCTTAGTTTGCTCAGGCTGCAATAGCAAAATACCAAGGGCTGGGTGGCTTAAACAACAGAAATGTGTTTCCAGTTTTATTATAGAAATAATTAATATACATCACTGTATAAGTTTAAGGCATACAGCAAGATGGTTTGATTTATATATGTTGTGGAATTATTATCACAATAAATTCTGCTAATATCCATAATCTCATACAGATACATTAAAAAGAAAAAAAAATTCTCCTTGAGATTAGAATTCTTATGATTTACTCTAACAACTTACCTATACACCATACGGCAGTGTTAACTAAAGCCATCATGTTGTATATTTCATCCCAGGTGCTTATTTATCTTATAATTGAAAGTTTATACTTTTTGACCACCTTCCTCCCAACTACCCCACAACTTCTGCCTCTGGTAACAAGTCAGATCTCTTTTTTTATGATTCAAAAATTTATTTTCTCACAGTTTTGGAGGCTGGAAGTCTGAGATGCCTGCATGGCCACATTCTGTGGGTAATTGTCTTACTGGTTCTCAGAGTAAGCAGTCTTTCTGGTACCTCTTTATATAAGACCACTAACACCTCTTGAGAGCCTCTCTCACTCATGACTTCTTCTAACCCTAATTACCTCTCTAAGGCCTCATCTCCAAATACCATTACACTGGAGGTTAGGGCTTCAAAATACAAATTTTGAGGACACATATTCAGTCCATAACACGCACTTGCATCATAAAACTCTAATATAAAACAAATGAGAACATCAAAACAGTAGTAAGACAAAAACATAATACATTCTTTCAAAGAAAGACAAAAGGAAAACTGAAAACTAGCAAATAATAAAATTAAATGGAATATCTATAAATTTATACTATGCCCTGTAAATTTTACTTTAAAAATTAAAGAAAAATAGAGATTTATGCTTCCAACTATAATGAAGTGAACAGGACTAATATACCCTCCCACCTTTAAACAACTGAAAAATTATACAAACATAAGATCCAATGTTTTTCATATATTGGACAACAGGTAGCACAAAAATATATATTCCTAAGAGAAAAAAAGCAAAGAGGTTATCTCTAAAATTGCCTCAATTTTCTGCCTGAAGGCAGTTTCCGGATTGTTACACAGGGAGGGGTAACACAAACAAGAAACAGAAGTTTTTCCAATTGTGTGAAAAATGATCAGAGTTCAGGTAGGTCAAGAGTCTATAGAGTATGCAGATATCAGGAAGAAAAGAGGGAGATGCATAAGGAGAGTTCCAGAGATCTGCATAAGAATCCCTCTGAATCTAGCAACCAACAATATAAAATTCATTGTGTCCGGCATCTAGTTAAAAATTACCAGGAATGCAAAGAAGCAAGAAAATATGGCCCTCAAATTGGAAAGTTCAATCAGTAGAAAAAAGATGCAGAAAAGAACGAGGTAATAAAAATATCAAACAAAGATATTAAAACATCTATAATAAAGATGCTCAGTAAACTCAGAAAGTTAGAAAAAAACATGACCATGATGAGGGGAAAAAATGGAAGATACACAAAACAGATTACAGGAAAATCCTAGATATAAAAAATGAAATAGCAAAAACAAGAAAACATAAGATATTTATAGTAGATTAGACACTGCAGAAGAAAGGTTAAATGGCTAAAGATATAGCAATAAAAACTACACAAAGTGAAGCACAGAGAGAAAAATGCTAACCACAAAAACAATGAATGAACAAAAACAAAATAAAACAAAATATGTACAGAGCATCAGTGACCTGTGAAACTATCAAGCAGTCTAACATATGTGTAGTTGAAATCCTAGAAAAGTTGCCAAGCAAGTAAGAATCTCAAGCAGCTATAGCTGACGTATTTCCAAAGATGATTTTAAAAAAATCATAAACTGACAGATGGAAAATGCACAACAAACCCTAACCAAAGAAATCTAAAAACTACATCAAGGCACAATTGAATCAATTTTCTACAAAACACTGATAAAGATAAAAACTCCAACACAGCTACAAAAACATGCACATTACATACAGAAGAACAGAGGCAAGAATGAGAGTATATTTTTCAGAAACTATGTAAAGATGATGACAGCGGAGAGATGGTTTTAAAGTACTAAAAGAAAAAATATGTATAATTAGGATATTTAAAAATAACTTTAAAATTAGTAATTAAAGTCTACAGCCATGCCACCCTGAACAAGTCTGATCCCCTCTTATCTCAGAAGCTAAGCAGGGTGGCCTGGTCAGTACTTGGATGGTAGCCTACCTCAGAAGAAATGGCGCTGCAGGTGTAAAAAATAAAAAAGATAAGAGATTGTAAGCTGAACAAGTTCCTTGCAATCTGTGAGGTCGACCAAGGGTTGCCTCACCAAAAAATAAAAAATAATTAGTAATTAATAGTTCTGGAACAAACAAAAGCTGAGAAATTCATTGTCTGTACTTACCCTATTAGAAATACTGAATAATTTCTTCAGATAAAAGGAACAAAGATATACAAATGGAAAATATGTTAATATAAAAGTATTTTCTCAGTTTTTTCTTTAAAATGTACTTGAAAATATAAAGTAAAATAATACCATGTGCTATAGAGTTTATAACACATCTAGAAGCAAAATATGACAAGAAAGACCCAAAAGATGGGAGTAAAAATATGGATATAAATCATTGTTACAGTCTTACACTATCTATCTTTGTCATGGTATAATATCATTTAAAGGTAAACTTTGATAAGTGAAAGATGTATATTGTAAACCCTTGAGAAAACTCTGAAAAACAAAAGGTATAACTATCTAATACAATGAGAAAAATGAAATGTAATCATAAAAATATTCAATTACTCTAAAAGGCAAGAAAAGAGGAGAAAATGAACCAAGGAGATAAGAAAAATAGAAAAGAAATGCAAAACAGAAAATTAAAACCCAATCATGAACATAAATACACTGATTATATACAATCAAAAATGACTAATTTTTTGTCATTTTTTTGCACTATTTTTGTTATAAAGATTGGAGTGACAACTTCCAAGTTCTTTACGTGTTGGATCTGAAACTTTTTCAGTCTTTTAATTTCTACCAGCTACTATGATAATTAATATATGTATAAATTTAAGGTCTTCAACGTGATGATTTGATTATATTGCAAAATGTTTCCAAAAAAGATTAGTAACATATCTTTCACCTTAACATAATGATCATTTCATTGTTGTTGTTGTTATGTTAAGAACATTTACGTTCTACTTCCATGGAAGTTTTCGAGTATACAATACAGAATTAACTATATCACTATGCTATACATTAGCTCCCTGGAACTTTTCATCTTATAACTGAAAGTTTGTACCATTTGACCAATATCTTCCCATCTCTCCCAACCCTCAGCCTCTGACAGCATTCTACTCTGTTTCTATGCGTCTGATGTTTTCAGATTTCATATGTTAGCGAGAGCATATAGTGTTTATCTTTAGTGTCCTTAAATGTAGCCATTCCAGTTAGTGGTTTAGAAGATTAAGTTCACATTTTGACTAATGACTAATGAACTTTAGAAATTTTCTGTACCTTTTTTTTTTGGACATTCTTTTTAATGCACTGCCTCTTTAAGACTTTGCCTGTGGTTGATTGGTTTTTTTGTTTTTTTGTTTTTGTTTGTTTTTTAATCAAGTAGTCTTTAATTTTCTCACTGATTTAAAGACTTTATGCATTCTGAATATGTCTTTTTTCAATTATGTGTGACAAATACATCTCATTTTGAGTTTTTGCCCTTTTTAATTTCATAATGGTAGATTTTGATGAAGAGAGTCCTCAATTTTAATAGAGTATATCAATCTTTTCATAGTTTTTATTTAATGATTTTTGTGTGGCATAGAAAACTTCTATAGTTCCAAAATCATGACTATACTGTTATGCTATTTCATAGAATCTTAATTATTTTGCCTTTGATATTTACATACATATTGTATTTGGCATTGTTTTCTTTATACACTGTAAGGTAGGATTTAAGATTCATTTTTTCTTATATTAGATATTTGACATATCAATGAAAAGGGTTTTCTTTAACCCACTTCTATGCTCTGCCATTTTTTTAAAAGTCATGTATACATGACACAAAGTACGACAAATATGGTTCAATATAACAGTGAAGTGAAGAGCATTTTTGGACACTTTGTTCCTTCTATCACTCTATTTGGTGGCATCTGTACCTATATCACAGTGTCATAATTAGTGTAGCTTTATAATAACTTTTGTTATCTGACAGTGCCAATCCTCCAACAGTATTGTATTTCAAAATATTCCTGGATTTTTATGGTCATGTTTTATTACAAACACAGTGGTCATTTAATTTAAAGTCATGAACTTGACTTTCACGTTTACCTTTTCTTTGTTCCTTTGACTTCATTTTCCTATCATATTCTTATTTTTTTTCACTAAAGGCCTCCTTTTTATATTTACTTTATTGTAGGTAGGCTGCTATTTTCCGTTTTTGTTTATCTAAAATAGTCTTTATTTTGTCTCTTTTTTCCCCCCATATATGAAGCTCTGTTAATATTTGATGCACATTTAGTATTGTCATGTATTATGGGAGAAATCAACATCTTGATTATTATGAAATACTCCTCTTAGTCTTTGTTATATTGTTTTTTTTTCTGAAATCTATTTTGAATGATAGTCTAGCTTTCTTTTCATTAGTATTTACATCTTTTTCACTTTTTTGCTATTAATTTATTTGCATTTTTTAACTTAAAGCAGCTCTCTATTCAGGCAAATAATGTTGAGTCTTGCTTTTATATTCAATTTGATAAATTCTGCCTTTTAATTGCAGTGTTCAGACCATTGTGGCAGTTCTATTAAGAGAGAAAAATATAAAAATGGCCACAATCACCATTTTCATTCACCATTACAACATATATTCTAACCTGTTCAATCAGATAATGAAAATATAAGAGAAATATTAATAACACTATTTTATAGATATTATAAATCAAATTATATAATTGCAGGAATAGCTATAAACTATGAAAACTAGTAAATGTTCAGTAAAGTTGCTTGAAAGACAATGATAAAAAACCATTATTATATCTATGCACTCAATTGAAAAATGTAACATTTGAAAAGACCACTGCAAATACACGAAAGCATTGGGTAACACGAAGAAAAAAAGTGCAAGCTATATAAGGAGAAATGCATAAAATGTAGTTATAAGACCTGTAAAAGATCACTGATAGATATATTCAAGGCACTTAATGACCATCTCTCAAAAAGTTAAAAAGTTAAAAAAAATATTTCTTCCTAAACCAAAATAAAAATTACATGTAACTCCAATAAAATATACAGCATGATTTTCACCAAACTTGCCTATTCTCAAAGTTGAAACAGAAGGATAAAGAATAAAGAGCCAACATTAGCCAAGGTAATCTTGAAAGAGAAATGAAAGAAGTGGGTTCATTCATTTTACAATCTTTCAAGACTTATACATAGAATAAATTACAGCATGGTATTTGTGCAGAAATGATGAATAGAACAATGAAATAACATAGAAAATCAAGAAATATATCTATGCATATATGAAAGCTCTGTGTATGGCAGGCTTAGAGTTTCAGTTCAATCTGAAAATGATGGATTACTCAATAAACAATATCAGGAAATTGTTTATCAGTATGGAAAAATAAAATTGAACTGAACTTTACTCCAAGTTCAATTTAACTCCTGCACTACACAAAGAAATATTTCAAAAGACTTTTAAAATATTAAAAGAATGCATAGGAAAATATCTTTACTTCTTCAATAGCAGAGAACAATAGCTTAACACACACCAAAAAAAAGCACACTCAAAAACACCCACGCACGCGCGCACACACACACACACACACACACACACACACACACACATCAAAATCCAAAGAAACAATTGATAATTTTGTTACATTAAAATAAAAACGTTTTATCTGGGTAAGAAGTTTCTCGGACATTCTCTTTGCTGGACCTTGGGGTCCTGCATGAAGATTCTTCTTTGTAAAAATGATTTACTTTTTTTTTTTTGTCACTGCACTCTCTTAAAATTAAAGACTAGAATCATTAAATATAAAAAGGGCTGATGAAACCTGCTGACAATAAAGTACACTAAATTAAGACGAACATACTATGTGTAAAATGTTTAATGTGTCACTAGCATTTTATTTAAAAAACTATCTCTGGGTTACTAATGTAAGTAAGACTCAGAATGCCCATAGAAACAAAATAAATATGACTCAGGACTGCTGTCAACTGACACCATAAAAGGGGGCACTTAATGACCATCTCTCAAATACACTTTAAGGCAACATAATCTCATACAGGCCACCACTATGGTACCTGTAGATCTTTTGATGGATGCGCGCTTCCCCAACCAGATGGAAAAGGTCACATCCCTTGGGGATCTGCAAGCTGTAGGAACAATTCCACAACCCTCACTCTCTTTTTCACTTTAGTGTGCATAAACTGCTCCTGAATGGGAATAAAATATAACTATATTCCCCTTGTGTGCCCTTCTGAGTGTCAAGAGTCTAGTACTGGCACTGAAGTCTGCTTGTGTGTTACTCATATCTTGAGAGTCTGTGTCTCATCTAAAAAGGGAAAATCTTATTCCTACTACAATCCCTGAACCTAGAATGTTGGTCCCTAATGAATACAATACAACATTACTAAAGTAAGAACACCAGCCATAGAGTATATGTGATCCAATAAATGGATAAAAGACAGGAAGGCAATATAATTTTTTTAAAAATTACTATAACTGGGTAGGAATAATACAACCTATTATAAAGATTAGCAAAAAATTTCACTAAAAGTGAAATTGTAAAGGCAAAAACTTATGAAAAGATTCTCAATCTTACTAGTAAGCAAGTAAATTCAAAGTAATACAAAATAAGAAACCATTTCATATCAAATATGGCAGTTTAAAAATTATATATACAGTAATATTTCATAATAGATAAGACATTTATTTAAAACCTGAAACACAGAAAAAGACCAATAATGAAACTATGGAAATGTTTATAACATTTTTATTAAGACTACTTTTCAGAGTACTTTAAGCTTTAGGCACAGTTGAAGGGAAAGATATTTCTCACATACCTACTGCCTCCGAGCATGAATAGACTCTCCTATTGTCAACATCCCTCAACCAAATGGGACATTTGCTACAATTGTGAACCTACATTGCCATATCATCACACAAAGTCCTTCCTTAGTCTATACTTATGGTTCACTCCTGGTCTTTTACATTTTATCGGCTTGAACAAACATATAATAGAACGACATGTACACATCATTATAGTGTCATACAGAGTATTTTTACTGTCCTAAAAATACTTTGTGCTCTGTCTATTCATCTCTCCACCACCACCGCCACCCCCACCTCCACTCAAATCTCCTGGCAACCACTAACCTTTATACTGTTTTCATAGTTTTGCCTTTTTCAGAATGTCATATATTTGAAACCATACAGTGTGTAGCCTTTTCACATTGGTTTCTTTCTCCTAGTAATAAGCATTTAAGATTCCTCCATGTCTTTTCATAGGTTAATAGCCCGTTTCTTTTTAGCACAGAATAATAGTCCATTATTTAGATGTATCACAGTTTACCTACCTACTCACCTACCAAAGAGCATTTTGGTTGCTTCTAAGTTTTGGCAATTATGAATAAATTGTTATACATGTATGTGTGTAGATTTTGTGTAGATATAAATTTTTAATTCCTTTGGATTAATACCAAAGACCATTGCTGGCTCCTAAAGAGTATGTTTAGTTTTATGAGGAATAGAACTGTCAAAATTGTCTGGACCGTTTTCATTTCCACCACTAATGTATGATTGCTCTTGTTGCTGCACACCCTCATCAGCATTTGACACTATCGGTGTTCCAGGTTCTGGCCATTTTAATAGGTGTGCAGTGATACCTTGTTGTTGTTTCAATTTGCATCCTTAATGACATATGAGGCGCAGCATCATTTCATATGCCTAATTTTCATCTGCACATCTTCTTTGTTGAGGTGTCTATTAAGGTTTTTGGTCAATTTTTTTTTGTTTTTATTGTTGAATTTTAAGAGCTCTTTGTGTATTTTGGGTAACAGTCATGCATAAATATATCTTTTACATGTATTTTCTCTCAGTCTATGCTTGTCTTCTCATTCTCTTGACATTGTTTTTTACAAGACAGTTTTTAATTTTAATGAAGTTCATCTTACCAATTATTTATTTATGGATCATGTCTTAGATGTATGTAAAAATGCATCAACATGTCCAAGGTCATCTAAGGTTTTTCCTTTTTTTCTAGTTTTATAGCTTTGTATTTTACATTTAGGTTTCTAATCTATTTCTAGTTAATTTTTGTAAAGGTGTAAAGTCTGTGTCTAGATTCATTTTTGTATGTGGATGTCCAGCTGTTTCTAACATCATTGGTTGAACAAACTATCTTTAATCTGTTGTCTTGCCATTTCTACTTTGTTAAAGGTCAGTTGACTATATTCACGGGCTTCTATTTCTGGGATTTCTATTCTGTTCCACTAATCTGTGTGTCTATTCTTTTCTAATACCACACTGTCTTGATTACTGTAGCTCTATAGTAAATTTTGAAGTCAGGGAGTGTTAGTTCACCAACTTTGTTCTTCTTCAATAGTGAGTGGTTATCCTGGCTTTTTGCCTCTCCAAAAAACTGTTATAACACTTTGCTGATATCCACAAAAGAACATGCTGGAAACTGGATTGGGATTGCATTGAATTTATATATTAAGTTGGCAAAAAAAATGGCATCTTAACAATATGAGTCTTCTCCACAAACACTGAATATCTATTTATTTATTGTATATGTATACTGTTTATTTTCCTTGCATAAGATGCTCATATAAGCTTCAGAATATAATTTTTAATCATTTAAAATATTTGGGTTGTGATACAAATATTATTTTGCATAATTTTAATGAAACTTATTTTGAGATTTATTTTTGTTTTCAATTTGTACTAAACTCTATTTATTTGAAATTATTATAGAATGTTGGTTAATTGACATTCTGTTGAAGTGAAAATTCCTATATACCCAAACATAGATCATTAATAACAAAGAATTGCAGCATTTCAAAATGTACCTAATCTCTACAACTATTCTTCATAAGATTTCCAGAGCTTGCTCTCTTTATTTCTAATACATCTGATATGCATATTTTTAAAGTAAATCCCTGATATTTGTTTGTTATTTCTCGTGAGTATTTTGCATAAAAGTGCAGGCAAAATGTATAAATAGATGAGCTTTTAGTTATTTGGAGTAGACTATATTAGAGTTTCTCATACAATATCATCTTACAACTGAATTACTAATTTTATTAATGACTGACTTATTCCAAAAGTGACTCAAGAAATATTCTGAGAAACAAAAGCATAAAAAAACTGATCAAACGCCTGTCTAGATCTAGAGACAGACTTGTAATTTCGAAGCCTAAAATATAGAACAAATATTACTTTTCACAAAGGTTATTATTTGGCAAGAATAAATTATAAGATACTACCAAGACTGCATAAGGATAAGCTTCTATTTAGAGACTTATGATTAAATTCTTACTTACATTTTTTTAGCTTCTTACTTATTTTCATTACATTTTATAATGGGAATTATAGATCCCTTATATCAATACCCTTGTACAAAGCACAAAGGAGTCATATATTGATTTTGTTCCAAAATATTTAGAAACAGAAATACCAGTGTAACAATGCTCATAAAATATATTAAAGTACTGCTGAAAATTTTTAAATAATCTCTTATACCTTTAATGAGAGTTACTGGTATTTTATGATGAATATAGAAGATACTTAGGAAGTGATTCAGATGTTTAATGTCTTCTGGACTCAGTATTATGTGAGTCATTCTTGGATACTATTTTCCAGGCTGGTATTCACATATAACTACATCAATAAAATCCATGAATGCCACACGTCCACTATCATTGTTATATATTTACACATTCTTTATTTTACCAACCTAAAATTCTGAGATTCTATAGTTTATTTCAAGATGCATATAAGAAATATGAAAAAAAATGCTTCATAAAATAACCTTGTTAAAAGAAAATCATTACATCAAAAATATACATAATTTTATTTGTGAGTAATTTCCTTTTAATTCTTTCACATAGAGAATTCCTGTTACAAAAAAAAATTATCATTCTGTTGCTTTATAAATAATAAATGCATGTTTCAACCGTAGATTATTTCTGTGTTGGGATCATTATAATAGTGGGTTTTGCAATATCTAAGAGGCCCTCCTTTGCCTATAATGGAACTCTATCTTCAAGACATAAATAAGTAAGCAGACATTAAAAGGTTATTTGTTTTCCAGATACTAAACAGTATGTTAAGGCTTCAGGATTTAGCATAATAATCTGTATTTCTATACAAGTGATCAAAAAGAAAGCCAGGTTCTTATTATGGATTTAGAATTGCCTGACACTAAGAATAGCCATTAAAACAAAACAAAACAAAACAAAACAAAACAAAACAAAACAAAACAAAACAAAACAAAACAAAACCTGCTTCCACATTAGCAACAAAGCTTTCACTTCAGTTGACAACCCTTATGTGACTGATTGTTTATTGTTATAAATACAGAAAAAATGTGTTTCGATGTCAAGTAGGTTACACTTCAATATTCCTAACAGTCCAAAGGTAAGATTAATTAGACAAATGAGATCAAGCTACCATCCTGCAAGATCATAGTCATCATACAGCTTTAAATATGTAATCAGTTTTGACACTATTTTTTGAAACTAACTCATACCTAACTTCCTGCTTGTCAATATCCCCAATAGTTTGCTTTTCTTATTCTCTCAATAATAAAATATCTTCAACATCACAGAAGTTCTCCAACATTCTAGATATTAAGCGCTTCCATGCCAAAACTGTATTATCTAAGTTAAGTATATTATCTAAATTAGCACTTTTCAAAATCAAATCTCTAGGTTTTTTAATATTAATGTTTTCAGCTAGTAACAGTATGTCTATAAAGTTACTGATTATTTTCACACATCTTTCCAGGTAATGGTAACTGTAAATTTCATTGTGTTTTATCCCTTCATATTATGTCATTAGCAATATTAAGTTAGTGTGTATGATCAAAAATAGTATACACAGATATTTTTTTTAGTTGGTGAGTTTCTTCACATGGCAAATCATGATTTTTTTTTTTTAGAAGCCTTTGTATTGTCAAAGTTTTCTTTGCTATAAAGTCCCCTACATTCTTTCTCAGGCTGATGAGATGATGCCTCAATTTACACAGAGAATTTTGAATCTGACATATGCTAAAATACCCTTCGTGCAGCTCACAGCAGTCTAAGGGAGGCTAACTGCATGGTCAGTGGAACAGATTGTTCATCAAAATAACTGAAATAATATCTCAGGCTGAACCTGTAGAAACTGGATTTTTTCCAATGGGCTTCACAGCCAACGCTTAGCAATTAAGATTGTTGCCATGCATCTGATGTCAGTTGCCAGGAGTACTCTCCACATGACATCAATCTCTCCTGGGCCTAAATGTAAAGTAATCATTATCTCCTAAAGCAAAGCATTTATTCAGACCTCTTCCTAGGACACTTCACAGTAAGGACTAAAGTATTAGCAACACACAGGGCCAACACTAACAGTAGGCAGAGAGAACAGAGGCTTTTCTGTACCAAGTACTAGCAGCTAAAGCATTTTTAGTTTTGGTGTTAGTGCTTAAGGGCTTTGGGGACAACTGTGCATTATCGTTCTACCTTCTGAATTTTACCTACATGAGACAACATATCAGCACATTAACAACAATAGCCCAATGTTGAAATCTACCTCTGAGGTCCAGAAAATTCTACTTCTAATAAGTATATTTGCATAATCTTAGATGGAAGAAACCTCTTTTCCACTGAACTCACATGACTGTTTGTAGCTTTTCATCATTATTTCTTTCTGCCTTGTAATACCATTACTTCTACTGATACATAATTATTTTTTAGACAAAAATTCCAGTTGGATTCATTTGTATCTGCTTCATAACAAGCAAGGACAGGCTCTTGAAGTCCCGGAAGATTGGTGCTGAGATTAAAAAGAGGAGAGGGGAGCAGTATAAGGGCACTGAAAGAATAAATGCTTGCTGTGGATGGTGAGAGGGCAGTAAAATGGGATCAAACGTTGACAACAGGAAAATGCAAAAAACATATCTAAAAAATATCTAAATCGTTGATAACTTAAAAATTCTGTTTGATATGCTAACCTTGGAATATTCCTTTCTACAGATAAAAGCAAAAGAATGTTCATGCTTTAGTTGATAAAGAGAACTTCCTCTATTTTACTGACCAATGCATAGGTTTTAACATTCCTATTTAAAAATTAGAACATTCTTATTTAACATTAACCATTATCTATATAAAAGTAAAATAATTTCAAGCCAGTACTTCCTACTAGTTCTAGAAATGCAGAGGTCCAGCTCTTGTCAGTAGAATCATAGTTTCCAGAACTCTATAACGAAAGCCATGTCAGCTATAAGGAAAGTGATCCCAATAAGTCACTAAAGAAAAGGACACAAAAAAAGTGGAGGGGGGGGCAGAAAGGCAAAGTCAAGCAGTAATTTTTCAGTGCCAATATTTCCCATCTGTCATAATTTTCTCTCTGTGATATTCCTGTGATTTTTTTTCAGATCTCAGAGGATTTTTTTTTTGTCTTTTAAAACACACACACACACACACACACACACACACACACACACACACACACACACACAGAAAGAGAGAGAGAGAGAGAGAAGGAATGAGAGAAATTCTATGCCTGTGCTCATAGAGCCAAAATAATAAGAGTCTCAATAATGAAAAAAGTGGACATGGACTGTGACCTTATAGTGCTTACAATTTGAAAAGGAAGTCAATATTAGTCAGATAACTTCACAGAGGGATATAAAATGGTAATGAATTAGTTATACAGGAGTATAAGACCGTATAATAAGAGAAGACAATCTGATCAGGCACAGAGAAAGGCTTCCTTCAATAAG
Source organism: Eonycteris spelaea (assembly GCA_003508835.1). Lineage (NCBI taxonomy): Eukaryota > Metazoa > Chordata > Mammalia > Chiroptera > Pteropodidae > Eonycteris > Eonycteris spelaea. The sequence goes on from PUFA01000104.1 coordinate 5,433,912, forward strand.
TTCCTATTGTGTTGAGACAGGAGGCAAAAAGGAGTTGGGAGTGGTGATCTCCTGGGGGGGGGGGGAAATCAGGGCACCTAGAGTTGGGTGGGAGGTCACAGGATTAGGAAAAAAAAAAACAAAAACTAAAGGCCTCTGTGCCTGGAATGCAGGAAGGAAAGGCAGCATGCTGTGGAATGAGTTGGGGGTATTTTTTTAAAAAGTGCTAAACCATGCAGGGCATGGAAAGCCATTAATAAAGAACTCTGCCTATATTTTAAAAGTAATGGCCTTTTGAGAGGTATGACATCTCAATTTTCTCATTCTCAGTCTATGGAGAATAGACTGAGAATAGGTGCATCATTGTATGGAAGTAGTAATTTAGGAGGCCTCTGGAGTAGCCCAGGGGACAGATTATGTTATTTGGAACCAGAGTACTGATGGCCTCAAATGGAGAAAAATAATGAATTCAAGAAGTTTATTTATTTTTTTGGTAGGTAAATATGACCGGATTAGGTGATAGAAATCATGGAATGAAGGAGAGAGGTGACTAGATGATTCCTATTTTTTCTGGTATATTGTGAAGTCATCTATTGAGCTCTAGAATATTAAAAGAGTATATTCTGAGAGATTACTGTGAGTTTAGTTTGAAATATGTTAAATTTAAGGCACTTAGGTAATTAGATATATACCAAATGAACGTGATTGGTAATGAAGGCATACATTCGTGAGAGTCATTATAAAGTTTGCTTTCTCTGAAAATTTTTTATTTTTCTTTTTTATAAAATGAGCAATGCATAATATGTTTCATTTTTGTTCTACCTTTGGGATTATTAAATCTAATTCAGGCAAATACGTTAGCATTCGTAGTTAGCATGTTACGTTGTCCTATAGATAGCTCTAATTTTATAACTGTATTTTGTGGCTCAAGTTTTTGGTATGATTTTAAGTATGTAAATATATACCTAAAAATATTAAGCATAAAAAATCTATCTGGTGGAGAGCATATACAAATTTTTTAAACAACCTCATAGAAATAGTCTGAGTCAAATAAGTTAATGGTTATTTAAAAAGTACTAAAAAGTATCAAATAATGTGTCATTATTATGATAAGTTATTAAGCCACTGTCAACTAATCTTATCAGAGTTGATCATTTATAAACATTAAACATAGGGGAATTCGTTTCAGAAAAATGAAAGTATTTTAAATATGATATATTCAATGTCATTAAGTATACCTTAATATTTAGAAGGCATATTAGTAATGCACAGTGATTATCATTGCTGTTATGTCTACAGTAAATTATCTTTAGATACATATGTACCTATTTACACAGGCATGTACATCTCCTGTTCAGACGTCATAGTTTATTGCTTAAATTCATCAGAGCTTTAGTTAAACAGAAAGAACAGCAGAAATAGAAAAATGTGCTATTTTACTGACCAAGACTAATTGAAAATGCCACAGTGAGAAAAAAGAACTGTCATAACAACTACCGCCACCTCAACAGTCCTGCACTAATAACTAAAGGATATTCATCGCCTTATTATTATTATACTACATCTCCATTTATTACTTCCTCTAAGAAAGTTCTCAGTATTCCATTTATTTTTTTTAAAGAGGTTTAATAGATGTTGCTATGAATTTTCAGCCAGCTCTTTGAAATTTGAGGAATCTAATTAGGAATGTAGTTACTTTTTTTTTTTTTCAGGGTGATTAATTCTATTCAAGACTTTCAACTTAATGTTATGCCAAAAAAAAAAATAGAAAAGGAAAAGGAGATTCTACTTCTACAGACTAATGGATTGGCAATTTAAAAAAAAAAAATTGAATTAAGCATTAACTCAGAAGAGATGTTTTCAATGTATAACTTATTTGTTAGCCTTACATTGCCAGGTTAATTAAGTAAATCCTATGACCTTACTAATAGGCATAAGTAAATAAAAACGTATTTGAATTCACTAAGTCTTCTGATTTACACTAGGGAGTCTGTATTAGTAAATATATTTCCTGTGCTAATAGCTTTCATAAAGTCAGATGTTTTATTTAGAAAAAGTCAGCTTTACCAATGGAAAACAAAAATTATTAATTATCTAATTAATTGTTTGGACAGATAAAATCTCTGGAGTCTCTTGTGTGGTTGCCTTTAGGAAACAAACCTTCCCAAAACAAACAAACAAACAAACAAACAAACTCCATACATTTCCATATCTTCAAACTGTGTGAAATCACTTCATAGACGAGGGCCTCCATTTCTTTAAGAAAATTAAAAGATGGAAAATCTATAATGTCTTCCTCAATTTGCTCTATTTAATAATAATAATAAAAAAAAAAACTCAAGGACCAACACAACAAAAGCAGTTCTTAAAATAAATGAATAAATCATATACCAAAGGAGTACAAGGTAATAAAATGTAAATAGAATAAATCTACACTAAAATAATAACTTCTAATCTATCTTCTGCATACTCAGACTCATCATGTTATGCTACAGTTTATAGTTGTAATAAATTAATCTCAATATAACCTAATATATCTTTTTTATTGTTTATGTCTTGAAAGTAGTCTTTCACACTATTTTGAGTATACTAGCAACAACACACTGGCTGGCTCTTTTAATTTTATGTAATCCATAGTACCATGATTAAGAAACAAATTCTTAGCAATAGTCTCTATGTTCCCTTAAGGACATAGACATTTCTGTTGCTGGCTTACTGAAGCTGTAATATGCTGCAAAATAAACTAAGATTAGTAAGTATCTCCTACCTGTTCTCTTCAAGGAGATTTCAATTGCTAAGCACCTAATTACCAACAGACAAACTAGGTAGATTAAACATTGCTCTTTATAAAAATGTACCCATAATCAGTTTTGAATGGTGACATTTTCATATAAATAGATCACTAAGAGCAGCAAGAGATGCCTATATTAAGTATTTGGTATACAATACATTATGTTATGCATTTTGCAGACTCTCCATGCCCCCTGATTTCAATTCCTTTTCTTACATGTGATTTCCCATTTCTTCTTCTTATTTTTTTTTAGTATACTTATTTACAGACTGCCATAAAGTATCCTTCAATGACACAAAGAACATGTCATTCAATAATCCAACCAATTGGGAAAAGTGCTATTTCTAACACCATCCCCTCACCCTCCATATAGCAAAGGAGATCAAATCACAAAATGAGCACTCGATTCTTAAGAATCAAAGACCAGGGATTTTATCCCATCTTCCTTAATCATTAGCTAACCAACTTTAATAAAATACTTGGCCTTTCTGAACCTGTTTACTCATGTGCAAACATCATTACTCTCTCCCATGTCTACTCCTCAAGGCTGTCAACATAAATTCTGATAGATTCTGATAATGCATTGTGAAACAATCCTGAAAAAAAAAAAAAAAGAATTCCATAAAGATATAGGTTATCAACATAAAAAGTGGTAGATTTTCTAACTCTAGAAGATATGACAAAAAAGAAAAAAAAATATAATCAGTGATGAATAATGCTGGTTTTAATTAGTATATTAATTTGCAAGATTTTTAGTAAGCCTCCCCTAAGTAGTTTGAAACCCATTAACAATTATCAAACTGAACATGATCAACTTACTTCTGGAGCCTGAATAGTTCCTCACGGCTGTGAAGGAGTTGGCGCTCTGCCTGGCTGCTGCAGAAGACGGACAGGGCGAAAGCATCTCCAAAACTGTTGCTGAGGATGGCGTCAGAAGGAAGGGTGCTCAGCTACTACATCTCTTCCCAACACCTGGTTGAATGGTTACAGGGACTCTTCAAAGGAGATAAGCACACAAAAAAAGTATATCAAAATATGATTATGAAGTATCTTGGAAAAATATAGTTGCTGTTTACTGTTGGATCAATCTCAAACTATGTCAGGAATATCACTAAATAGAATTTAAAGAGATTCGCATATTAAGACTTTCCAGTGGAATGTGCAACGTGCTCTGATTCCAGTAGATTGATTTTCATTATTGGAAGGAGTCTTCTTATTTTAATTTAAGATAGTTTAAATAATCAAAAGATATCTAGTTCAATTTTCTTTATAGTATTTCCATTAATTCAACTTGCAGGCTAATGTTAAAGAATTGCCTTAGTCAACAAATGTTTAATCATCATCTGCTATGTATCAGGTACATGACACTGGGGATATGGCAGTGAATGAATTTCCTAAGTCCTCCCCTCATAGAGATGATAGCCTTATGTCCTGTTGCTTGTGTTTTCTTCAATAAAAAAAAATATATATATATATATGTTTATTTCAACACGTATTTCTATGGAGGAAATATGCAAATATGCCACTTGTAGTCTAACTTAGAGTCAGAAGATTGCTGATATTTACCTATTTCTGAGGGTTCCATGTCAGTCTAGATAATAACAGACCTAGCTCTTTGAGACAATATTTAATCTTCTTTCCCCTAAGATCTTTATAATAATACCAATTGATGTTCAACCACTATCATTTATAATGCAGAAATAGGCTGAATTTTTTAAAATGTTCTTGAAATGAGTAAAAGCATTATAATTTTACTTAAGCTATGACTTATTTTATTTGCAGAAGCAAAATTGAGAAATAATACAATTCCAAAGGGTAACAATAAAAAACAGATATAAGATGATACAAAGACAACTTGGGTTTAGTTTATTGTTTCTGCTGTTTCTACCTGTAAAGATATGTGAATAATTTTACAAAGTCATAATTTATGAAGATGATTATATTTTTCTGAAATACCCAATACTTAGGACTTAATTATTTTTTAAAAAAGTTAAGTTGTTGCCTAAATTTATAGAGAAATTACTGAGAAATGCTAAAAATCAATGCACAGATTAATAGTAATGTTGAATAAAGTAACTTATAGTTTATTTCAGATTATCTTTCAGTATGCCAACCAATGCTATATTTTTATTTATATTTATTATAAAAGAAAGATGTTTATTATAGAAGTATAGACTAACTCATATCTGACACACATACGCACACAAATATAAATCAAACATATGCAAACCACCTTGATACAGCTATTGCTTGTCTTTTCATTTATTTCCTTCTATCAATATTTTAAACTAATTTTTACATTTTACACACATGAGAAACATACAAGAAATCCAAAGGTAAATTTCCCTTCAAAGCAAGACATATGTCTCTCAGAAAGAACAAATTTCACATTATACTGCATCCTCTCAGAAATATTTCATGCATATATGAATGTGTGTGCAGTTTTATACATATATAAAAATGCTGTACTCTGTATTGTCCTATGCTTTTCATTTACTACATCATGGAGAACATTCCATTTCTGTCTTCTATCATCAACCCCCATATATTTTATCAGTGAATATCTATCATATGCACACAGCATCATCTGTTCATAATGAGTTCCAATGGAAAATTAGCAAGTTTCCAGGATTTTTAATTATAAAATTATATAATCAATGTTAACATACATGTATCTATGCACACATGAGTAAAAATACATATATATTAAATTCCTAGAAGTAAAATGTTCAGACCAAGAAGCCTCATTGTTTTTGAAACTGATTATGTTCCCTTCTCTATAATAAAGAAGTAGTATAAAGCAAGAGTAAACTTGAATTTATAATTATGTTTTATATGATGACATTATGATAACAAAACATAAATATCTCCAATAATCATTCTAACCAAACAATAAAAACAAACGAACAAAAACAAAACAAAACAAAACAAAACCAGGATCAACAATCAGCGGTATTTCCATGTCTTCATTTCGGCATGAAGAGTATAGTAAATGCTGCAATGCTTTCTAAATTCTAATTTCCCAGAGAAAGTTCTTTTTATGTATGGTTACATTATTTATTAATGATAACAACATTTTCCTTTTTATAATAATATCTTAGTAAAAACTTCCTATGTGCCAGCTGTAAAAATATGTATTATCTAAATCAATGCCCTCAAGAATCAAATGAGGTAAATACATATTCCTGTATACTGCTGTGAGAGGTGGGGATGGAAACGTCAACTAATCTTGAGCAAGGTAGCCTCGTACCTGGCAAAGCTGGGGCTCTCACATAGGGCTACCTCAATCCAAATTGATGCTCTTATATCTCATGATGGTTTCAGAAAACCATTATTGGATTCAATAGTACAGAAACTTAAATAAGGTACTATATTTTTTAGTACATATATTTTGGTCAATGCAATGTCAAAAACAAATTTTAAACCAGGATTCTGACAGTGTAATTTTCCAGTGTGATCTTACAAAGATTTGCTTTTCTTCCTGATAGTATGTTGAAACAAAATATCTCTTAAGAAATTCTGATCAGTTCCTTAGTTTCAAGTTGTTGCTTTGTTGGCCGTTTTCCACAGTCTTAGGAAATTTGGCAATACTATTTATGTACATGTTTTTCCAAGAAATATAGTTCTCTCTTTAATGATTATCTTGGATGCCAATATTAAACTCTGAAAAATACTCAAGAAACATGGGTAAAACTCTGGAAGTTATTAGGGAATATCTTTTCAAAAACTGAAAATCATGACCCCTTCCAGCTTCTAATAGTGCTTTCTTCCTCTCTGTAATATCTTCACTAAGTGTCCATCAGCTATGTGAACATATACAGATGATCCTCTATTTACAACAGGTTTTGTCCTGATAAAGACATCAGTTGAGTTGAAAATAGCAGAAAGTCAAAAATATGTTTAATAGAACTAACCTACCATATATTGTAGTTTAACCCAGCCTACCTTAAACGGGCTCAAAACACTTATATTAACTTAAGGTAGGCAAAATCATCTAACACGATGAATATACTGTAGAGTGTCAGTTGTTTACCCTCGTGATGGAGAGAGAGGATGACTGGGAGCTGTGGCTCACCGTCACTGTCCAGCATTACGAGAGAGTATTGTACCATGTATCACTAACCTGGGAAAAGATCAATATTCAAAATACACTTCCTACTGAATGTTACTGCTTTCACCATCATCAAGTCAAGGACAACTTGTACTTGGATTTGAATCAGCAAAAGCAGACCTGTAAAGTCTTATAACCAGGGTGAAATCATAGCTATGATCCTGTCACTCAGTTGTCTCTTTTAAAATGAAAAATATATATATTACAAAAAAGTAGCAATTTTTTCAAGGCCTAATACATCAGAAAGTACCAAACACGGCACTTTATTCAGTGTAGGCAGGTGATAATTTTGTTTCCCTCAGGAAGTTCTTCCTAGGACTGCCCTAAGTTTTAACCCATTGATACTAAGGAAACCCTTGAAATATTTGAAGATAACAGTAAGATAATCTTAAGTATTCCTTTCAATTTAAAGATCCACAGAGTTTGAATAATTATGAATCTATCCAACAGTATGACTACTGATCTTCCTCCTTCTTCTCTCTAATAATCCAAAACAAATAACATGAGGGAGGTGTTCTACATTAGTCTTTAATTATATTTGTCTTGTGTTAAAAACGATTAAAAATTAAACATTTAGTCATCCTGATGTTTGCTCTACATGATGGAAAAATCTAGCTGTTTTGTAATATATGAATAAGTGAATCACCTGGTTTCATTGTAATTCATTCAATCACTTATTTAATAACCATAGAATAATAATGCTTGGCATAATATGGTCATGACTTTTAGTGAACTACTTCAAAAAAGAGGGTATAATATTAGAAATGTTGTTTCGTTAAGAAGAGTAACTTGAAAAAATCAAACCAGAATTATCAAATAATATTGAAAATTATTCCACATAAATGAGTTGTTTAAATGCCTAAATATTCAGAGAGAGTCATATGATTGAATATGGAAATGAATTTGTGTTATTAGACAGAAGTGTAGTATCATATACTCAGCTACAGGATCATATGATACATAAATTAATGCACCACTAGAGGATTTATTGCATAATGTAAATGTCACATTGTAAATGAGAGCAACTAATCATTCCTTTCCTCTAATAGCAAGAGTACAGCAGTTAAATAAAACATAAATCTTGGTGACCTAAAAATTTTTCTTACTGCATTTGTAATTTCTCATTAATGACTCAAGAAATAACTTGAAGTTATTTTAAGTGATGCTATATTTCAATGATACTAAGGTGAAGGGTATTTTGGAAGGTGCAAGGGTATGTACAGGGTGGTGCTGACTTTGTAATTGTTTTTGTATTTGCTAGCTTTCATAAATTAATTTTTTTTTTGGAATTTTCATCATAAAAAAGATACTAAATTGGTAACTGATTTAGTGGAGAAACAAAATACATTATCACAATTTGACTTTAATTATAAAAACTCCTATTTACTAAATTATATTTAGCAAATTTCTTATGCTAAAGTAAATTTTAAAATGCAAAATAAGGCCTCACTTAAGATTATAGAGCTAATGAGGCATTTTTTCTTGCATATCTAAGATTTTCTTAAGTGACAGAATCAAAAGAATATAAGCAGTAACAAAAAATATTTCACTAGATAAGTCTACCTTGCTAAAAGTCTTCTTCACATTCCTTTGAGTTTCAAAGTTCCAGAAGCAATTTTTTTTTCCTTCTAAAAGACAATTTTGATCATTACATCTTCACCCTTCGATGAGGTGAGAGAACTGTCCCTTTACTTCTCCCTGTCCTAGCTCCAGGTCTGCTCTGACAGTGTAAACGTCAGTCCTGCTCTGTTTCTCTGAATGCAGGGGAAAATAAAATGCAACAGTCTTGTTACTCTCAGTGGTTTGGCAAAAGTCAGCAGACAGATATCATGTTCACACTAATCTGCATGTCAGTATGTCACCTTGGTAATGATCTTTTCCAATTAAAAGAGAATATCATCAAGTTCTTATTGATACAATGTATATTTTAACTACATGTATCTGTATACAATAACTCTTTCTTTCCTCCCTCTCTACTTCTTTTCTGTTCCCCATTTCATCCCTTTCTTTCTTCCCTACTTCCTTCCCTCCTTCCCTCTCTCCACCTCTCCTCTTCTCTATTCTGCCCCCTCTTCCTTCCTTCCTTTTTTCTGCAACTTCATAGCCTGCAGGTGAAATCAGAAATGATTTCATAAAGAAACCATTATACTGTACATTCTCTAAACATAAGAAATTTTTCAAAATTAAGTAGAATTTCAAAACATGCATATTATATTATGTACTCCCTTCAGAATTCTGATTCATGCATAAATTTGTAGAAACCAGATTGATTTTTTAATACGCATTAGAAAGTGTGTACTCTTTGTTTATTAATATTCATTATACAAGGAATACATAAGTACACTTTTTCTTTTAAAATTATATCTAATATATAAGAGTTGGAGATGGAAAAGGGAGTGGTTATGGCTATAAAAGAGTAGCAAGTGGCATCATGGTGACAGAACTGTCCTGTATTTTGGTTATCTTCATGCTTATACACATATGTAATAAAATTTTTAAAAAACTAAATATAAACATACAGGAGTATATGTAAACCTGGTAAAATGTGAATAAGTTCAGTAGATTGTATTAATGTCAGTTTCTTGCTTGTGACATGAGATATTGTGCTATAGTTACACAAGATGTTACCATTGGGAGAAGCTAGGCATAGGGTATATGAGAATCTCTGTATTATTTCTCACAACTGCAGTGAATCTACATAATGGTACATCATGTGCCTTAGTATGACCTTTAAGAGTCAGCAATTTCAGGGATGCAATCTCAGTATTCATTAAAAGAAATGTCCAAAACATCATGTTTAACATTTGCAGTGAATTATTTGGTCCTTATCATACCATATCTAAAATATAGTGTGCTTCACAGAAAAACTAGAAAAGAGCTTAAATCCTTTAGTCAACAAAAAAACAAGCAAACAAAAACTGAATTGCTGCTTGCTTTAGGTGTCACAGCACGTCAGTGGCATTATTCCGAGAGATAAGGATTAGATTTTGCACCAATTTGGTATAGTAAATTATCCAACTGTTGTCTGTCCTGCTGGGCTAATAGAATAGAATCTCTACATGCTCTTCACTGATACACTTTCCTTTATTAACCAAAAAATAAAATAAAACGTGTATTTCTGGTACTTAGCAATTATGAGGTGGTTTAAGAGTGGGAGAAAATGTTTAGTTGTGCTGGTGGTTTTTTCTTTATTTTTAATTCATTATTTTAGACACTGGTCAAAATGCTTAATAACTTATATTAAAAACTGAATTAACTTAAATGCATAAATCCAAGCAAATAAATTTATGGTATACATAAATTGAACTCACTCACAGCCATACTATATACATAGTATAATAGAAATATCTACTTCATGCATACATGTAAAGGTAGATATTTCTAGTGTGCACACCTATGAGCATATATTAGAACACTATATAAATAAACATATATGTAGATCTACCTACCTGTCTGTTTATCCATCCATTTATCCATCTATCCATCCATCCATCCATCCATCCATCCATCCATCCATCCATCCATCCATCCATCTATCCAGAAAGGGAGAGAGTGAGGGTGGGGAAGGGGACAGGGGCAGGGGCATAAAAGAGAGAGAGCATGCTTTATAATGGTCACTCCAAGAACACTAGAATATATATATTACTCAAAATCAGTGAGTTAAACATGAGGCTGTAGGTCTTGGGTAACTGTTGAACAATTATAAATTAGATTCATGGTGGGTTAAAAGAAGATTTTGGAGCAATTTCAGACAAACCAAGGACCATGTGTAGATTGGGAGTTGGAACCACTTCAAACATGCTAATGGGCAATATGAGTGTAGAAAAATATCTAGAAGCACAAGGGTTGCTTCTTTTATGAAAGCAGGGAGAGAGGGGCACTTAAAGACACATTTACAAATACAGGGAAGAAGAGCATGGAGTGAGAGTTATCACACTTCTAATGTATCGCTAATGGTACATCATGTGCTTTAGCCCTCCTATTGGCCTATAAGCTCTTTGAGGTCCAGGAACATAATATGGTATACCCTGGAGCATCAAGCACTCTCAGCTACATATAACAGATACTTACGTATTACAAATTAAAGATTTTTAACTGCAAATAAAGGAAAATCATACACTAAAAAACTCAAGAGGTTAATGCTTGAGGAGAAAGTTTCTAAGAGAAAAGATGACTCAAAAAGAGAAGAAAGTTCTGAAAGTTAAATCCAAATGATACAATTAGAAGTGATTTTGATGATAAAGAGATTACTGGAAAGAAAGTTAAGGAAACCATGAAGACTGTACAAGAAAAATTCCCCTTAGGTCAGATTATGAAGTAGTATGTATAAAAGACAGAAGGAAGGATGCAGGACCAAAGATGAACATAAAATAGTGTTTGAAACCCACTTTCGGATACATTATTTCATTAGACAGTAACCCTGCTGTCTTTGATCTTTTCTTGTTCAGCATTTTAACACTGATTTGCAAGAAGACATAAGAAACAGCACTTATTAAATCTGTGATACTGTGACTGACACAAAACTGGCTCTTAAAATGTCTCCATAGGTTTAATGGATGGGCCAAGACTATTAAAATTAAATATAATAGAGCCAAAGCTAAAGATGCTTAGATTCAGAAACTAAACTATTAAAGGGCAGGACAAAGGATACATCTTTAAAGGCAGTCAGTATGAAATACACTTAGGGTATTAATTGTTTCCATGATCCTAAAGGTCAATAGTTTCAGTACTATGACCCCAACATTAATTAATAGGAAAGAAACATCCAGAACAATAAGTTTAATAGCTGCAGTGAATTATTTGGTCCTTATTGAACCACACACTGAATGAAACAGTGTGACTCATTCAGAATTATTGTGGAATATGCCTAGAGACAGACATCCAAGGAAAGTTCAGCCAACCCCAAACATTGCTAATAAAAATGGTTGAAAATAAAAATGAGAATTGTATCTTGGGAAAGAGATAAGATATAGGAAAGATAGCTTCAAATATCATTTATAAGGGGTAGGAAGAGTGAGTGTTAAAGCCAGAGAACATGATTTGGAATAAAGAATTGCAAGGAGATTTTCTTTTACATTAAGAACGTACTATTTAAATTGTCCCCACAGTAGGATGTGCTGGTGGTAGTGAGTTGTTGTATGCTAATACATTCATTCATATTAGCTATCAAAGAGAACATACTTGCGTGAAACTTAAGGTTGGAGGAGATGTTCCTGAGGATACTTTCGAATGTTAACATCCTAAGGGACTACCTCTAACAAGGTAGCCTGGTTTAGGCAGGTTCCTGCTTCAAAAGCCAAACTTGACTTTCAGCACCTTTAGAGTGTGGCTCTATTTGGAGACGCCTCTGATGAAGTAATGAGATAAATGGATACATATATGTATCATCAGCGAATTTATAATGTGATAAATATTTAAGGCTAAATATAAATTAGAGAAGTTGCCTCAACCCTTAGGACATTACTATACACACACACACACGCGCGCATATACATATATATACACATTTATATATCGCTTATAGGAGTGTGTGTGTGTGTGTGTATGTAGATAGATAGATATATTCCTACTCTAACACACACATACAGATGTGTTGTGTGTATAGTTTTAACCAATTTTTTCAGTATGTTCTATTTTGTGATTTTGCTGTTTGACCAAGGGAACTATAATTTTCTTTATAACGTTGAAAATGTGCGCATTTGAATTTTACTTTAAGTTCTGTTAGCTTTGTGAACTTTAATTCTCTAAGGAAGAGCATTTTCTTCTTTAGAATGATTACATACATTAGTCAAACGGTTCTGCATAGCTGTAACTGAGCTCAGAATAAAATAAACACCAATTTTAATATTTTATTTGGGGAGTAACATCAGCATCATGGTAGCGTGAGACCTCCAGTTCTCTCTGTCCTCTTGAATTATAACAAGTTGGACACCTATAATTCAACAAGTTTCCCTGCTTAACACAAACACTTCTGAGAAATCTGTGCACTGAGACATCCGAAGGTGAGCATATCAGAGAGATCAGGGGCTACAGGATGGAGGAAAGGACAGAGATGGGAGCCTCAGATGCAGTCCAGTGCTCACCCAGCCCCAGCAGATATGATAGCAGTGAAGGGTCAGGGCGCAACCTCCACTGAGAAAACTGGAGAGACAGAGGCAGCAATCAGGAACATATTGAGGCTGAGCCCAACTTCAGGGACAGAGAAGCAGTGCAAAGGGTAGCAGCATTCCACAAGTTGCATCACCAGGCAAAGGGAGCCCCAGATGCAGTAAACCACCACACATCCTCAATATTCCTGCGGACCACTGGCAATAAATTCCCCAGTCACAGATTGTGAAAGGGCAGAAACAACTTTCCAGCCTAAGTGGTCTATACTAATTGAAGTGGAACCCACTGGGAAGAACAGTCATAGATGTGGGAACTATCTTCCCTCAGCCTACCCATCCCCCACCAGACATGGTGGAGCCTGGTAGAAACAGGTTGAACTCCTGAGACAGTGTGGCACTGCTAGTGGCTTCTGTCTGCCGGAAGGTGGCACTGAGAACACACAGGCCAAGAGACCCATAGCCCGCCACATCCCACCATGGGTGGGGGGGTGCCCTAAGACCGAGGTGATTGAGTCATTAACAGGATGCCCACATCCTTGGGAATACAGGATGTTTTCCATGGCAGAGGTGACAAAACCACACAAAGATCTCGGAAGTCCTAGTATTTCACATAAGAGAAAACAATAACTTGCACTTAAGCATCACCTACTGGAGAACAAAGAAAGAGCTCTATTTATCAACCTGCTAGACAGTTAAGAGTCAAATACTTAAAAATAAATAAAAAATAAATTAAGCAAACACGTCATTCTCACAAATGCCCAGGCACAGAAATAATTTATCAAGCACAATGAATATCCAAGGTAACAAGGGAGTTCAAAAAGAAAATGAAAAATCTCCAGAAAGTAAATTTAAAGACATGGAAGACTGTGATTTAAATGACAGAGAAGTCAAGATTGCAGTTCTGAGAAAGCTCAATGAGACATAAGAAAATTCAGAAAAGTAATTCAACAAACAGTGAAATAAAATCAACAGACAAAAGTACTTCACCAAAGGGAAAGAAACTATAAAAAAGAACCAAAGAGAAATTCTGTAATGGAAGAACTCAAAAGAGATGAAGCACAAATTAGCGAGTTTAGGAAATGGAACAGACCAGATGGTGAAAAGAACTAGTGATTTGGAAAATATAAATCTATAAATAACTCAGGTGCAAGAAGAGAGAGAATTCATAGAAGAAAAAAAGAAGAAGAAAGAACTGTACAAGAACCATCTGACTCCATTAGAAAGAGCAATATAAGAATAATGGATATACCAGGAGGGGAAGAGAGGGAGAAGAGATTAGAGAGCCTATTCAAACAAATAATTGACAAGAACTTCCCAAATCTATGGAAAGAAGTAGATCTTTGAATCCAAGAATCTAACAGAACACCCAATTATCTTAATCCAAAAAGGCCTCCTCCAAGGCACATTATATTAAAACTGTCAAAAATTATTGACAAAGAAAGAATTTACAAGGCAGCCAGGGAAAAGAAGACAGTAACTTATACAGGAAACCTCATTAGATTACAGTTGATTTAAAAAAAACATATATATATATATATATACATATATATATGTTTTTAGGGTGTATATATATATATATATACTATTATATAGGTGTATATATATATATACATATATATGTAAATATGTATATATATATATACCCTAAAAACTAGGAGAGAGTGGAATCAAATATTTAAATTATTGAAAAAAGAAATTAGTAGACAAGAATAAAATATCCAGCAAAGTTATCCATTAGATCTAAAAGAAAAATAAAGGCTTTTCCAGACACACAGAATTTGAGTGAATTCACCACAAGACCTGTGTTACAAGAAATGCTGAAATTAAAAAGACAAAAAGATACAAAACTGTAAGATAACTGACAAACAGAAGCAGGAAATTGCAATATTTGTTCAGAATAGGGTATTAAATACTTCATTATAGCATAAAGGTTAAATGTGGTAAAGCAATTCTTTAAAAGAAAAAGACTATAGCTACTGCAATTTGGAAATGAATGTACGACATAAAAAGGGATCATTCGTGACAATGAAAACATAAGGGGAGTAGGGAAGCGCTAAATTTGTACAGATAAATGAAGATAAGAGGCAAGCATAAGAAAAAGAATTATTGTACATATGAAACTTTATTTTGGCATAAACCTAACGGTAACCATAAAACAAAAATCTAGAACTGAGACACATAACATGAAAGATAAAAAACAGAAAAAAAAATCAGAACACCATGAAATTAAAATAACAGACAGAAAAAAAAAGGGAAGAGAAACAATGGAGGCAGAGTTACCAGAAAACAAAAGATAAAATGGCTAGGAGAAGTCTCCATATTTCAATAATCACTGTGAATGTAAATGGACTGAATTCACCAATTAAAAGGCACAGAATTGTGGGATGAATTACAAAACAAAACCCATTGATTGCTGCCTTCAGGAGACACATCTTAGCTGCAAAAACAAACAGACTGAAAGTGAAAGGGTGAAAAATGATACTCCAAGCAAATGATATCCAGAAAAGAAGCAGGTTTAGCTATACTTACATGAGACAAAAGAGACAGCGAGATAAATAATAATAATAATAACAACAACAACAACAACAAAAGACAACAATACACATTTTATAATGATAAAAGGGGCAATACATGAAGAAGACATAACACTTACTAATGTATATGCACCTAATCTGGGAGCATCAAAATACATAAAACAACTATTAACAGAACTAATGAGAGAAAGTGACAAAAATACAATTATAGTAGGTGACTTACATATTCCATTGACAGCAAATAGATAGATCACATAAATAGAAAACAATAAGAAACTATTGGCCTTAAATGACACATTAGACCAAATGGATATAATCAATATTTTCAGAGTTTTTGAGCCAAGAACAACAGAATATACATTTAACTTTAGTGCACATAAGAGACCATAAGTTGGGGCACAAAACTAGTCTCAACCAAAGTAATCAAACTGAAATCATACCAAACATACTCTTTGACTATTACACTTTAAAGCTGGAAATCAACTGCAAAAAGCTGGAAAAACACAAATAGGTGGATAATAAACAGCATACAATGACAGGTTCAAAGAAGAAATAAAGGGAAAAAAGATCAAAAGATAGATAAAAACAAATGAGAATGACAATACAACATAGCAAAATTTGGGGGATGCAGCAAAAGTGGTAATAAAAAGAAAGTTTATAGCATTACATGCCAACTTCAAGAAACAAAATTCTCAAATAAACAACCTAACATTTCACCTTAAAGAATTTTAAAAAAAGAACAAACGAAGGCAAAAACAGTAAAAGGAATGAAATAATAAAAATTAGTGTAAAATTAAATGAAATAAAGGATAAAAAGACAATAGAAAAAATGATTCAACAAAGAGCTAATTCTTTGAAAAAATAAAATTTGCAAACCTATGTCTATATGCACTAAGGGGAAAGGAAAAAAGAAATAAATGGAACAAAAAATTAAAGATGATAAATCACAATGAAATATAAAGTATTATACAAGAATACTATCCAAAGCTATATGCTACCAAATTCAATAACCTAGAAGAAACAGACAAGTTTTTAGAATTATATAAACTTCCTATATTGAATCATGAAGAACAGGAAATTCCATTCTAAATAGATCAATCAACACTAAGAACATTGAAATAGTCATCAAATCTCAAAAAATAAAAGTCCGGACCAGATGGATTCACTAGTGAATTCCACCAAATATCCAAAGATGATTTGATATCTTTCTCAAATTCTCCTAAAAAAATTTTAAGAGAAGGCAATTCTTCCTAATTCATTTTATGAGGCCAGCATTACCCTGATTCCCAAACCTGACAAGGATTATACGCATGCAAAAAAGTACAGACCAATGTCTCTGATAAATATAGATGCAAAAATCCTAAACAAAATACTAGCGAATTGAATACAGCCATATATTTAAAAGATAACATGCCACAATCAAGTGGGGTTCATTCCAGAGGTATAAGGATGGTTTGGTGTATGCAAATTGATCAATATGATTCCCCACATTAACAAAATTAAAGACAAAATTTATATACTCATGTCAATAGATGCAGAAAAATCATTTGACAGATACAACTTCCTTTTATTAAAAAATACAAATCAGGTAGAAGGAAAGTACCTCAACATAATAAATGCTATAGATGACAAACCCTCAGCTAATATCACTTTCAATGATGAAAAACTGAAAGCTTTTTCTTTAAGATGAGGAACAAGATGAGAGTGCCCACTCTCACCACTGCTCTCCAACATAGTACTGGAAGTCCTAGCCAGAGTAATGAGGCAAGAGAAAGTAATAGGTCATTAGATTGGGAATAAAGAAATAAAATTATCACTTTTGGCAGGTGATATAATTCTATATACAGAAAATCCTAAAGTTCACCAAAAAGCTACTATAAACAATAAACAAATAAAGCTGCAGAATGCAAAATTAATGTACAAAAATCTGTTGCTTTCCTACATACTAAAAATTAAATATCAGACAAAGCAATGAGAAAACAATTCCACTTGCAATTGCAATAAAAGAATAAAATACCTAAAGATAAATTTAACAAACAAATACACACTGAAAACTATAAGACATTATTAAAAGAAATGAAGAAGACACAGAAATGGAAAGATATTCCGTGTTCGTGGATTGTAAGAATCTGCATAGTTAAAGTAGCCATATTACCTAAAGCAACATTCAGATATAATTCAATCCCCCATAAATATCTCAATGACATTTTAAAAAGAAACAGAACAAAAAACATCAGTTTTGTATAGAACCACAAAAAACCCGAAATAGCCAAAGAAATAAGAACAAGGCCAGAAGTATCACATGTGCTTTGACTTTAAATTAAACTACAAAGCTATAGTAATCAAAACAGTATGGTATTGGCATAAAATTGCAACAAAGACCAATAGAATAGAATTAAGAGCCCAGAATAAACCCAAGTGTATTTGAATAACAAATTTTCAACAAAGGAGCAAAAATCATACAATGGAGGAAGGAAAGCCTCTTCAATAAATGTGTTTGGAAAATTGGAAAACCACAGGCAAAAGAACAAAACTAAACTACTATTTCATACCATACACAAAAATTAACTCAAAATGGATTAAAGTCTTAAATTTAACACTTGAAACAATAAAATATATAGAAGTAAACATAGGTGCTAAACTTATAGACCTTGGTCTCAAAGAGTATTTTATAAACTTGACCTAAAAACAAGGGAAGTAACAGCAAGAATAAATAATTGGGACTATGCAA
The DNA here is from genome assembly GCA_003508835.1 of Eonycteris spelaea. Classification (NCBI taxonomy): domain Eukaryota; kingdom Metazoa; phylum Chordata; class Mammalia; order Chiroptera; family Pteropodidae; genus Eonycteris; species Eonycteris spelaea. Next base: position 5,452,165 of record PUFA01000104.1, read on the forward strand.
AACTAAATACCTTCTGCACAGCAAAAGAAACAATAAACAAAACAAAACAAAAAAAAAAGCAACTAACTGAAAGAATGTATCTGCAAACACTATCTCTGATAAGGTGCTAATATCCAAAACAAACAAACAAACAAACAAACAAATATATACAGATATGAAAAAAGCTCATATAACTCAACAAGAAAATAAACAATTCTATTTAAAAATGAGCAGAAACCTGAACAGACACTTTTCCAAACACATACAAATGGCCAACAGATGTATGAAAAGATGGTCAGCTTCACTAGCTATAAGAGAAATGTAAATCAAAACCACAAGAAGACGCCATCTTGCACCTGTTATAATGGCTATTATCAATAAAACAAGAAATAACAAGTGCTAGAAAGAGTGTGGAGAAAAAGGAACCCTCAAACACTGTTGGTGAGAATGTACACTGGTATAGCCACTATAGAAAACAGTATGAGGTTCCTCAAAAAAGTAAGAACAAAGCTACCATATGACCCAGCAATCCCTCTTCTGGGTACTACCCCCCAAAATTTGAAAACATTTATTTGTAAAGATATATGCACCGCAATGTTCACTAAAGCATTATTCACAGTGGTCAAGACGTAGAAACAAAGTGTCTTTCAGTGGATGACTAACATATATACAGTGGTATACTACTCAGCCATAAGAAAGGATAAAATACAGCCATTTGTGATAACGAATAGATTTTGAGAATATCATGCTAATTGAAATAAGTCAGATGGAAAAGGAAAGCATCATATGATTTCACTCATATGTGTGTTATAAAACAGAAAGAAACAAATGAACAAACAAAACAAACTCACAGATACAGAGAAAAGTATGCAGGTTACTAGTGGCTAAGGGTGTTGGGAAGAGAATAAAAAGGGCAAAGGGAGTCAAATATATGGTGATAAAGGGAAGCTTGACTTTAGGTGGTGAACACATAATGCAATATACAGAAATGTATTATAGAATTGTATATTGAAACATGTAATCTTATTAAACAATGTTACCCTAAAACATTTAATTTTTTAAAAATCAATTTTTTAGGACTGAATAGTACGTGGTTGAGTTAAATAGCAAATTACCTGTTCAATCTCATCAAAGCAATCTGCTTGAATTGTTTTTTATTAAGTCGTAATAAAAAAATATATTTGGGTACTACACCATTTTCAAAGCTTTTTCATATACAGCATTTGGTGCTCTTAATTGAACTCATTTCCCAGGCCTCAATATAAGAAGCCACTTGCACAAGGCCATGTCACTATTTGGTGGCAAATAAAAGATACTATAGAATCTAAAACTTCACGTAAGTCTCTTTCTACTCAGATTTGTTTTTTTACATTGATAGAAAAAGTTACTCAGACATAAGAAATTTCAACCAAATCATGTCAATAAAGAGAACTGACAACACTATAAAAGATGTAAGCAATAAGAAATAAAATAGAAATTTAATCTGCAGGCTCCAGATTGGTAAATTATTTTTGCATACTTTTTCTACTGATTTTAGAGCTAAGGACAAGATATGTTTAAATGTATCTCAGTATATCAAAAATGAACAATCTGAACAAAAAATATATTTTAATATAAAAATAAAAGTTGGAGTTTGAAAATGTGAATTCCTATTAATGTTGGCATAAGGTTACCATTTTGAGTTTATTTTATTAAAATATGTGCTGGTTTTCTGACCTGCATCAGTAACTCTACTTCTTCATTATTGCAATAATTTAATGGTAATGGACACTCAAAATTAGGATGAATATTTTCTCATCTAATCAGTCAGGTTTTCCTGATTCAATGTTCTTAATATCCTAGTTCTGTTTGCATTCTTTCCTCATTACCTTTATAGTAATTCAGTATTTCACTCTCTCACCTGCATTGATATGACAGCTTCATAAATGGCATCCATGCTCCTATCTTATCACAAGACAACATATCCTCCGTATTTAATTTTGCCACTACTGTAATGATTATTTCTATAAAATGCAAATTATGTGTCACGTATAAAATTCTAGTATGACACACAAGGACCATAAACATCTGGCTTCCACCTTTCTTCATGCCCTTAGTTCCATGCATACAAAACAATGTACTTTCAAAGACAAGATTAGAATCTCCAATTATACTTGGAGATTCAAACCAATTCACATTTTGGATATGTAAGGCCTCTGCATAGTCTGCTTCCTCAATATCTTGTTTCCTTACCCTCATTTTTGCCTAGCTAACTTCTTATCTTGCAAACTAGCTCCATTATCTAAGTGAAACAGTGAGGGGAAAAAAAATCAAGAATGGGTTACATGATCGAACTTACATTTTTAAAGAATTATTCTGGCTAATGATGGCAAATATGGAAGGAAAAAAAAAAAAAAAACAGTTAGGAGATGGTTTCCGTAGTCCAGGACACAGATGAGATTTTTAGAGTAGGATAGTTGCAGGATCAAAGGTGGGAGTTAGTAGAGACCTGTCTGAAGCTAAACCAGTATAAGCATTGTACTATGAAGAACAGCATTTAAATTTTTGGCTCTATCACTTACTAGCTTTATGATTATGGGGAAGTCATTCTATCTAAGTACCAATTGTCTCATCTTATATATTTTGTATAAGAATTAAATGAGATCATATGAGTGAAGAGTCAGTACAAAGGCCTGGCAATCAAAAAGAGGGCTCACTTCTGAAAGGTATTAAATATGGTAAGTTTGAGAAAAATTTAAAAAGTGAAGGAGAACTTCACATACTAGAATAAAACTTATAGAAAAAATATGATCCCCTAAATTTATATGAGAGGTTTAGATAGTTTTAATCATGGCAAAAGGAAGTAGAATGACAAAGACCTGCAGTCTGTGTGTCCTCAGACCTTGGTCCTAGACTCAGTTCTCTCACACATTTTGGTTGTGGTTGTTCTTGAACAAGTTAATTTCTTGCATTATCAAATATTTTATGTATAAAATAAGGTACTTAACTATATAAAAACAAAATTTCTTCTCATTTTTGATTTAGTATCTAGATACCAAAGACCCATTTTGCACAGGGCACTCCATGGGGTACTACTCATGTAATAACCAGATGAGGACCTTTTATCCAATTAACATACAAAGATATAAATTAGAAATTATCAACAATCAAAGAAAAAGGCAACCTTGAAATCTCTGATTATTATTTAAAAACTCTCGTCCTTCTTGCCAAACAATACTTTATTAGAATATTTATCTTAATGAAAAATAACATAAGAAGATACTCATTTGACATATATGTATATAGTGAATTGTGGGATAAAAAAGAATTAATGTTTAAAAACAGAAGAGTAGTTCTGAAAAATGGAATTGATTAGATTAGTATGTAGTTATGTATGATAAAAATTATATAGTATGTGTTAACATAATAAAAATAGAATGCTTAAAATCAGAAAATACACATTATAACTACATATTAAGTCCATACTCAAACTGCATTTCTTCTGGTAAGCCTTTCATAACCCCTAAATATGCTTAGTCAATCATATTTATAGGCTCCCAAATGATAAACTTAATATTTATGACACTTCTTTTTTTGTCTACTTACCCATCTTCTTGCATGGTCTATTCATTATCTACCTACCATTCCATTCTCAGGTTTCTGAAAAGTACTCCATGCTTTCAAGTCATTAAAATGTTTGTAAATTTAGAAAACTTTGCTGAAAGTAAACCTACATATGACAGAAGGACTCAAAGGAACTGAGACATGGTTATTATATTCAAAATTTGCTGAAGTAGAAGTAAGTAGTGAAGAATTTTATTTTTAAATTATAGTGAATTATCATTCCAAAACATCTGTGCAATAAAAGGTAAACAAAATTAGAAGAAAGCCAATTAAAAAGTCTATTGTTTCCTAAGGTTTTATTCATACATGTAATATGATAATAAATAACGATGATGTCTAACACATGCTTTCAGATTTATTTCTTTAAAAAATTATAATGTTTAAATATCAGACATAGAATATAGAATTTTGGGCAAAAAGAGATTATAGATTCGATTAAGAAGATTGATTCTCATGATTTAGGACATAATTTATTTCTACTTTGAATTCGGCTATTAAAATAAGTACTAATTCTTCCAGAAAACTCATTAGGTAAATTATTATTCACTTATTAAACAATAAAATATTTCCTCTTAAAATTTTCCCTAATGACTGTAGATGTTTTAAAATATTTAATACTCTAAAATCATTTCTAAATATTTTTAAATGAGTATTATACATAGAGAACTCATTTAACTTAGAACTATTCAGTTTAAAGCTGAGGTGCAAAATAAAATTTAAAAATCACTTCAATTTAGAAAATCATCTCTTCCATAAAACTATTTAAGATATCAAGAGATGCTTAAGTGTTATTTAACAAAAGTAAAATATTATTAAAGTACAAAAGTATTTTCACTCAAACTAATATTCTTTTCTGTACTTAAAAATAAACTATTATTTTAAAAAATGAGTGTGGGGATACAGTTTTTGATAGTTTGAATAATTAATTGCAAAAAATGAGCTTACTGTTGGAAACCTTTATTCTGGATTTCTAATTGCAACTCAGATTCATTTTCAAAAGATGTCATGTGTGACCAAATAGTTCATTCATTTTTGAGCTGAAAGAGAGTTTTTAAGCCAAAATGGATTGGTCTTTAGAATTGTTGATGGGTAGATTCATTTTTTAAAAGACCTTACAAAAACAACATACTTGATCAATTTTTGATGGAGGCATTAAAATTAAAGTTGCCATTTTTATCAAAGTGATAAAAATGTCTCTCATCTAAAATGCTCAGACATTCAACTGAGGTAAGAACATTAGAACCAAGAGACTCATAAAATGTTTTGGCTCCAAGATAGAAGGTAGCTATTAAATTTGGAAACTTTCCCAATCTTATGCCATAAACCTGATGAATTATTTTATGATGAAAAATTAAGAAAGTTAGAAGTCTAGAAAAAGAATATAATTCATAGCTGAATCGAAATTTAAGAGTTAATCAAAAGACTTGGAAACATTTTAAGAATCATGCAATGTCTTTTACTCTTGTTTATTAAAAGATAGATAGGGGGTGGGTTTCAATTTGTTCTGTTTTTATAGTTGAACTTTTTTGTTGTTTTTGAAAGAGATATACAGAGATGTGTTTTTCCTCTTTAAGAGTCTTTGAGTTCGTTAAGATGATCTATCTATACGAGGCTCAGACTGTTAGACTTTTTTGCTGAGTGGTTCTATTTAGTCTTTTATTTTCCTCTGGAATATAGATTTTCTTTAAGTTGTTAGCCTGAACTCTCAAAGAGGTAGTTACAGCCATTTTATTTGTGTTTTCTTTAAAAAGAAGCAACATCAACTAATTTTGTCTACATGTACTCTTAGTGATTGCTGACCCTGCAAGTTTATCCAATAAATGTGAATAATGGCTGATCGCCCAAAGTGAGGTACAGCCCGTCAGATTTTGTAAAAGCCACACACAGAAGATTGATACTGCCAACATCATCACCAGAATCTTCCCATTAAGCAAAGACTGATCTGAAAATAAGATGGACTGATGTTACTGCAGTGTCATGGAAACAAAGTAGACACTTTACCTGAAATGAAAAAAACAAAAAAAAACAAAAACAAAAACAAAAACAAAAACCCTCCTTAGGGATTTTCCAGGGCACTTTTGTGTGATTAAAACTAGAAGAAATTCCTAAAGAAGAATTTAAGAAGAAACAAAAGTGGTTTCTTGGAAACCGATCATGGAAAAAATTGCAGAAAATGCCAAAATAAATTTTGAATGTTTTCTTCCAATAGACTTGTCATATCTCCATAAACCTACTAAGCACTACAAGAAGCTCATTCCAAAATACTCTGCAAAATGGTCTGAGTATTTCTTAACACATAGATCTTGAAAAATAAAGCTAGGTTTGGAACCTGATATCATTTAATAATCAACTCCTAAGCAAAGATGTAAATAGGATCATTTTATTTTCTTTGATTTTTCTCTTTTGGCCTCCTTTCCATTTTCAGTATCCATTCCTGATACCACCAGATGGTAAATATCTCCATGCTATCCTAGAAGCAAATTTAGTCCCATCTATCTACAACTAGCCTCACTGTGTGAGAGAGAGCAATTGCATTTGAGATTATTTGGCCACCCCTATACTCATTCCATCTCTACTTCCCAACACTCACACAATTTGCACAGTTGGAACATTTTAAGCATATAGAGAAGAAAAGTACTTTGACTGAAAGTAACATATTGCCAGTACTAAGATCCATATCTTCAGACTTAAAGTCTGAATATTTTTTAAATTTTTGTTGTTGTTTTTAATTTGTTTTGTTCCTTCCTCCTCCTCCTCCTCCCTCCCTCCCTTCCTTCCTTCCTTCCTTCCTTCCTTCCTTCCTTCCTTCCTTCCTTCCTTCCTCCTTCCTTCCTTCCTTCCTTCTTTCCTTCCCTCCCTTCTTTCCTTTCTTTCTCTCTCTTTCTCTTTCTTTCTTTCTTTCTTTCTTTCTTTCTTTCTTTCTTTCTTTCTTTCTTTCTTCTTCTTTCTTTCTTTCTTTCTTCTTTCTTCTTTTCTTTCTTTCTCTCTCTCTCTCTCTCTCTCTCTCTCTCTCTCTTTTCTTTCTTTCTCACTATACCACACTGCTTAACTTTGGCTGGTTTACCTCAGTTACTGATTTGAAATTTACAAAGCATTTACCTCAATAGTTAATGTCATTTAAGGTAAGCTATTATCAATAAGCAGTTCACCATTTTAACTTTAAAATGACATTTAAATTAATTGCCAGTATTGATTCTATTCCTGTAGGCATGTGTAAAGTCATTAGCATTAAATAAATGATATGAAGTTTTGTCACTGTGAAAGAAAGGCCAGTGGAGGTTCCATTTTAAATTGGAAGTGCTTTATCTGTGTGTGAGCACTCAGTAATCACATAGTAATAAGTTTCATATAACACCAAAATATTCTGACCCTGTTCTGGAACAAGATTCAAGTTTGGGGTAAAACGTGGAAAAAGACTGGCAAAGAGACTGAAAGCCAAATAAATAGTTTTATATAAAAAATATTAATTTACATATGCAACCTTTTATTTACAACCTTTTATTTTTTTATGTTAATACTATATGCATATATTACTCTGGCAAACATGTTGACTTAGACTTTTTACTAAAAATCTATCAACTATCTATTAAAATATCACCTATACTACTATATAGTCTTATTCATGAAGTTTCATAGTTTAGCTATAATGCATGCTGCATCTCATATTTCTGAATCTCATGTAAATGAGGAAAGTTAATAGAATAATCAGATAGAGAAGAATGTTTTGCATCAAAATCTAATGGGCCTTTGATAAGTAAGTAACTGATTCTTACAATGGCCATTAAAAGGTCAAAAGAGTGGGAAAAATAAATAAGCTTTTATTTAGGTATGACTAAGTAAAGTAGACTACGGTTCATATATTTTTTCTTTTTTTTCTTTTTTTGGTTCATATACCATTATAGCGGCACATCAAGCTTTAATTTAAATATCATAAAGCCCCAATGGGACTTCATGAATTATAGGTATTCTAGTTATTATTTCTAGATTGTTTCTAAAGGTTGGATGTGTGTTATTTGCTCTAATGCACAATAGCAAGAATCACATTTTACATAGAATATTTCTTATTTAACAAAGATTGTGTTTTACAAAACTATGACTTAGAAAGAGGAGTTTTGATTGGCAAGAATTTGGAAGGAAAAATAAAGATTACTGGAAGGACAAGAACTGGTGAACGTTTCATGAATTTCTTTCAATGATCAGATTTATAAGTTGCCATAATTAGAGGCACACATATTGAAGATGATGAGTGAGAGGAGCAAAGACTATGTATCCTACGTCTGTCTGAGCTCCAAATAGGGCTATTCCTATAGCCAATAGCAAGCTAAGCTATTTAAGTAATGTGTTTCCATTTTATCTAATTAACGTATTATGATAATCCATCGTATTTGACACTGCATGCTTGGATTTTTACGAGCATGAGTTTTTAAAAAATAACTAGATAAAAACACTACCAAATAAATAACATAAAAATTCAACTGCTTGCATCATAATTTCTATTTAGAAGATAAGAGGTTAACAATAACATTTGAACAATAACATTTCCAACATGTTTTTTACCCTGATGTAAGAGAAAGCAAAAAAAAAATATCTATAACACCAAGGCATTAATAGTAAACAGTGGTTATTCCAGAAAAGAAAAGCATGTGACTGGAGCATACAGGAACTAGATGCTCTGTGAAGTAGATTTATATTTCCTGGAAGATCTTAAAAGATTTTAAAAAGTAAAACAATATGGTTCCATGAAAACTGAGGATTATTATTTGACCATAAACTCTCTGAAATAATTACATGGATGTGGCAAATTATAGTAATCCTGGCAAATATTTATTAATACCTGCAAATAGATTGGGTTGAACATAAGAGAGATATAAATTTTAAAAATGTATTTTGCTTATAAAAGTATAGCACAGCAACTGAAGAGTTAAGGATGACTTCTTGAGTTTTCATTTTGAGACAGCTGACTAATTCATGTGTCAGGTAGTCAAAAATATCTAGTAAGGGTGAGAAGAGACAGGAAGATATCTCACTAGGCCTGACCTAACTGCCATATGATATGTAAGAATGAAACTTGTGAATCAAGATGCAGTCAAATGTCAACTGTCTTCAAAAACAAGTAAAACCATGTAAACAAATGGGATCCAGAAAATATAACAGTTAATATATCAGGTTCCAAAGTCAGATAGCCCCAGCTTCTTATCCTGACTCTACCTCTTACCAGTAATATCACCTGGGGAAGATGTTAACTTCTTTAAACTTTCAGTTTTTCATCCCTAAAATGTGAATACTAATTCTAGGCACCTTGTTCAATTGGTCATAAAACTTAAATGAGAGAATGAATGCAAGATGCTACAGCTGACATATAAATGCTCATTAAAATACCATAACTACTGATAAGTTCATTACTAGTACTAAAGTACTATCTACTAAGAAATGAGAAAGAAAAAAGACAAAGCCTCAAGGCAAAATGTTCTAGTGGTTTTCTACACCAATAAGATCAATAAAAGTAACCATTCAAAATTGCTAAAAAAAGACAACCTGACAAAATGTAGGAAAAAATAGGGGAATATGGTGCTAGAAAATTTATAAGGCCTTTGGAAGATACTAAAACTGATTACTGAGATGTAAAAAATTCGGAGTAGGGAAAATAAGAGGTTTTTATTTTGGCTGTGGGAAGAAGATAAATTAAGAACTGATGTGATAATATAGTAGGTAAAAAGATCATGTATAAAGATAAAAATAACCATCATATACAATAAATTCCTGTTTAGTTTATTACATGTTATATTGTATATTGAAGATAACAGACTCCTGAAAATATGCTTACAATTTTAAATTTCTTAACCATGTTTACTTGGATTATATCTACTCTCAGCAATAGAAAGAACAACTTTACATTGTTCTATAAAAAGTAAGCATACATATTTATCATGTTGCACAGGGATAAAAGAAAAAAACTGATTATATTGGCATTTTGCTACTTAAACATACTGTAATTTAATATGTGCTGGTACTTTTAATCAGTATGGCAATTCATGAAAGCTTATGAACATTATTCTTAAAGTCCAAATGCAAATTATTTCTGCCTTCAGTGTAGCATATTAGAATAAATTGTAGCTAGAGGTGCTAGCTAATTGAAATATAAATGTCTTAATCTGTTGCAAAGATTTTTAGTTTGTAATTTGGTGGCCTCAAAAGACATATGCTCCAAACTTAAAAGGCCATTTCAATCTTGCTAAATGTGACAAATTAGGTACTCTCTTCAATGTTGTAAAATCATTCGAATAAGACATACTTTTTTCTTTTAACAGAGTTGTCATTAGATTTTCTTTTGTTGTATCGTGGTAAGAACACTTATTATGAGATCTGTCCTCTAAACATATTTTTAAGTGCATAATACAGTATTGTTGTTTATAGGCACGATGTTGTAGAGTAGCTCTCTAAAGCTTTATCTTGCCCTGCTGAAAATTTATACCTCATTTTCCATTCCCCCGGCCCCTGGCAAAAGAATTTTATTCTTTGCTTCTATGAGTTTGATTATTTTAGAGACATTGCATATGTGAAATCACACAGTATGTGCTCTTCTTCTGTGACTGGCTTGTTTCATTTAGCATAATGTCTTCAAGCAGAAATCTGCCGTTTTCTATGTTGAATTTTATTAAAAACCTTAAGGAAAGGTTTTGGTTTGTTTATTTACTTTTGTTTTATTTATCTTTTGCCTTTATTCCAATATTCAATATATATGCATTTTAAATATATTATATATATTCTCTTCCACTATTTATAAATAACTAATAGAATATGTAATGAAATTTTTAAATATGAAAAAGGTAAAATGATTTAAACAGTATTTAGCTTTTCAGAAAGGAAAGAGTGTGATTAAAGAGAATATAAGAGAATGTAATAGAGTTGCATTAGAGGTAAACGGAAGATTCTAAGATTACTGAGTTAAGTGGTGCCATGATAAAAACAGCAATAAGGAATAAAGGTTGTATGTGGGTGACTTGGTATAATAGCTCTTATAATAATAGAACAATTTCAACCATTATTTCTTACAACATACATAAGTATAATAGATATAAAAATACCACACAATATTACTACAAAAGAATGCTAGAGTCTTGGAGTATTGAGTATTTTCATATTTTTTAAATCATATATTTCAAAAGTTAGCTTAAAGTAGTAAAACACTCACTAAAATTCTACTACTTTCACTGAAATGGAAAGGCTTAAATAGAACAAATAAGATAACATACTTCAATAAATACATAAGCCCCTTTTAAATGATTTGCTCAAAGTCAGGATAAAAAGAAAACAATGAGTTCTTTATAAATTGTGGATATTAACCCTTATTAGATATATTACAGGCAAAACCTTTTTCTCATTTAGTAGGTTTTCTTTTCATTTTGTAAGTAATTTCCTTTGCTGTACAAAAACTTTTTATTTTGATGTAGTCCCATTTGTTTATTTTTATTTTTTTCCCCTCACTGAGGAGATCTATCAGAAAAAAAAAAAAATTACTAATAGCAATATCAGAGAGTTTCCTGCTTGTTTTCTTCTAGAATTTTTATGGCTTAGGATCTCACATTTGTCTTTAATCCATTTTGAGTATATTCTTGTATATGGCATAAGAAAGTGGTATCTTTTTTTTTTTTTGCATGTATCCATCCAGTTTTCCCAACACCATTTGTTGAAGATACCATCTTTACCGCATTGTATATTCTTGCCTCCTTTGTCGTAGATTAACTGATCATATAGATGTGGATTTATTTCTGGGTTATCTATTCTGTTCTACTCATCTATGTGTCTGTTTTTATGCCAATACCATGTGGTTTTGACTACCATAGCCTTGTAGTATAGTTTGATATCAGATAGTGTGATACCTTCAACTTTGTTCTCCTTTCTCAAGATCACCATGGATATTTGGGATCTTTTATGGTTCCATATACATTTTTAAATTATTTGTTCTAGTTCTCTGAAAAGTGTCATTGGTATTTTGATAGCAATTGCACTGAATCTCATACAAGTCAACAACAACAACAACAACAACAACAACAACAACAACACCTCAAACAATTCGATTAAAAAAATCTGCAGAAGACCTGAAAAGGTATTTCTCCAAAGAGGAAATACAGATGGCCAATAGACATATGAAGAGATGCTCAAGGTCATTAATCATCAAGAAAATGCAAATTAAAACCACAATAAGATGTCATCTCATACCTGTCAAGTGGCTACCATCAATAAATCAAAAAACAAGGGTCAGCGAGGATGTGGAGAAAGGGATCCCTCATGCACTATTGATGGGATTTCAAAATGGTGCACCTATGATGGAAAAGAATTTGGAGGTTCCTCAAAAAATTAAAAATGAACTACCTTTAGAGTCAGCAATTGCACTTCTAGGTATTCATGCAAAGAAAACCAAAGTATTAATTCTTAAGGATCAATGCCCTCCTGTATTCATGGAGGTGCTACTCACAATAGCCAAGGTATGAAAGCAACTAAATGTCCATCAGTAGACAATTCTATAAAGAAGTTATGGTACATATATACAATGGAATATGACTCAGTTATGAAAAGAAATAAAATCCTACCACTAACAGCAATATGAATGGACCTAGATGGTATTATTTTGAGTGACATAAGTCAGACAGAGAGAGATAAATACCATATAATTTCACTTATACACAGAATCTAAGGAACAAAAAGAGCAAACTAAACAAAAACAGATTCATAGATACAGAGGACAATCTGATAATTGTCAGAGAAGAAGGAGGTTAGGAGCTAAGTGAAAAAGTTAAAAGATGAAGAAGTATGAATTATTAATTACAAAATAGTCACAGGGACATAGAGTACAGCATAGGAAATGTAGTCAGTCAATAGTATTGTAATAGCTATTTGTAGAAACAGGTGCTTGAGTAATCAGGGAGATCACTTCATAAGCTATATAAATGTTTAACCAATGTACTGTATACCTAAAACTAATATAAAATAAAAATTAAAAAAAAAATGAAAAGAACTGATTCCTAGAGATGGTCTTTTTGCTTTTTATATGATGATTAAAGGCAAAAGATTCTACTAGCTCATAATTCTGGAAGTTCAAAAGAAAGGCAGTTCAAGAAAGTCACTGTAGACCCTCGCTCTCCTTAGACTGACACCCTGTCGTCCACTTTCAGTTTCATCCTAAGGCTGCTTGCTTCTGTGGTTGGCAGATGGCTTCTGGTAACACTTGCTTCCTCAGTTCTGCCTGCTGCAAGAGAAGCAGCAAGAATCTCTCTCTAATTATGAAAAGTACCCTTCCACAAGTTTGAATGGCTCAACATACATCACATGTTCATTTGTAAAGTAGTAGTGAATTATCAATCTGTAACGTGCTCAGAGATGGGTCTCTGAAACTTTTGCTAACAAGACAAGTGGGATCACTATGGCCAGCTTAGATGAACCGGGCCTAGGATGTAGAGTTTGCGACAATCACTTAAATGGCTATGCAGTCAGAAAGAAGACAGATGCATTTGAGGAAACCAACAATAATGTCTACTTCTCCTGACAAAGCCACCCTTCCCCTACAGATGTGGCACAATAAATAATACGAACTATTTGAATTCCAGAAATTAAGCATTTTATATATACTTTTTTAAATGTCCAATATAGGTAAGTACATGTAAAATATAGGTTTAAAATTGTTACAACTGCTAGCATTTTGCTTCTTTTCAGAAAAAGACATATTTCTCTGCCCTTTCTAGTCCATTTCAAACAAATCAAAGGACAGGTATGCAATCAACATTTAATTATATGGTTGATTAATTTCAATGGTCACTTAGACTAGTGATACTTAAAATTGCAAAACAGAGAAGGTCATATTCTAGAATCACATCCCATAACCATCTTATTGTAAAGCTACTATTTGTCAGGCATTTAAGCCCAATAAAGTAGTTATGATGTTTGCTTCTGACAGATGAGCAAGTTGAGGCTTAAAAAGGCCAAGTAACTTCTCCAAGATGACTGAGTTAATAAGAGACAGATGCAAGACCATAGCCAGCTTCTCTTAATATCATATAAGTCCACCTATTTTTCACTATATGCATTGTGATGTATTTACATTTTATCTATGCCTAATAAGATACTAAAAGTTGATACTTTCTGTTTCAGTTTCGGGAGAGATCACAAAACCTGAGAAAACAAAAGTGACAAGAATCCCCATATGCCAGACAATGAATGCAGGACTTGTGGTATTATTGATCTAAACCTATTTAGTGACTTTTGGCCTATCATATTCTTCCAGAGTAAGTAAGAAGTCTGAGGCAAAGAAACAGTAGAGGCTTTTCTTTTTGAAAACCTCAAGAATGTTGCAGGATCTTCCCTCCTTATATGTCATACAAGAAAGCAGGGACGTGATTCTCTCTTACTCTATCAGAATGACTGCTCCTAGGAAATGACCTGTGCCTCTTAAAAGTTATAGGGAAAGTTGAGACTGATACTGGACCAAGCTTGGGAAATTCTAAAGGTAAGGGTTATTTGGCCGGAATTTTGGCTACAAACAAGGTAGAGAGGGTTATACTTCCACCAATGATGAGTCAAAAGTACCTATTTCAGTTGATCGGATTTAAAACCCTTGGTAGCAAATGAGACTGAACTTATTTTACTTTATCTAAATATAGGTAATGTCTGGGGGCTGAAATAAGAATCATGCATGGCAACCCAGCGGAAATGCAGTGCCTCTGTAATAATGAGAGACATCAATATCCTTGATTAGCATCCAAAGAACCTCACAAGAAAAGTCAGTTTAGAACATCCACCAATCCCAGAAAGCACTGACATCAGTGAACATCAGAACCAAGCAAGTAAAATTGTTCCTCATCTTCATGTCTCTTCCCTCTCCAAACTCTAGCCTCACACTAGAACCAGGAAATGGTAAGTAGAAGAAGAGGAGAAAGAGAAGCAGAAAAGGAGAAAAAGCTGAATACAATTCCCACTTGCCTTACTGCAGCTTCCAGTCTGATAAAAGAATGAGTTATGAAGAGGAGAAAATTAAATTTAAATGAAAACAAGGAACTGGAAAATTATATTGGGCTGGCCATTTAATTTCTGATATTACATAGTTATAAGTAAAAGAGCCTGAAAAACATTTATGTTATTTAACAGTGTGGGTCCCAGGCCTGGCTGGCACTAGGTCTGGCTTTGATCCAGGCTGATGGCTAGGAGTAGGACCCTGGATTTAGAATGTTACATTAGTGTAGGAGGGCACCAGCACCTAAAATACGTAAACATACTTCAGCTTATTGTATCATGCATGTGTGGCTGAATGCCACTATTGTACTCTGATATGTGTGGAGCTATGTGGTCCCCTCGGGAGCAGTAGGGGAGCACAGAAAAGGGGAGCCGAAGAAGAGCAGAAGCAGCATGTTCCCACAATAAAATTGGTGCCCACCGTTTCATTCTCATGTTAGCCACTTGTGCATTCTTCCAACTGGGTGTCTCACTACCAAAACCTTCCCTTCTCGATCAGCTCAGTGCTGACAATTACTGAAGAAGGTGAGGGACTTCCAAAGATTAATGTGACTAGAAGGACAACACAGCTCACTGTGGAACATTAGTAGTTCCTTTTTAGTGCACCTTGTTGAGCATTGTGCTTTTAACACCTTGGTACCATACACCAAAATACTAACACAAATAATAACCACCATCACTGCATATTAAAATGAATTACCTTCCAATTGGTAAATATGCAGTAACTGTACTTCTTTTGCATTAGGTATTAAAGTTAAAGTGCTGAAGTTTGGGAGTTACAAAGACTTGGGTCCAAATTTTGGTGTATGCATCTTCTAGTTTTGTAGTCATTGCTCCATTCACTTAAAACTTTTTTGACTGTTTTCTTCATGTATAAATAAGATAAATATGTTTTCCTTTAACATAATTTTTCTCAACTGAATATAATTTTGTCTAACAGAAGATATTCAGAAAAATCAAGAGACATTTTTTAATTATTACAACTGGTAGGCATTACCCGCATCCAGCAGGAAAAAGCCAGGGATGTTGCTAAATGTCTTACAGTACGCAGGAGAGTCTCCCACAACAAAGAATCATCTGGCCCCCAAATCAATGATGCTGATGTTGAGAGAACCTGCTTTTAAGCAATGTCTATTAGAGTTATAAAATATGTAAAATGGCAACCTCAGTATTTGACACAGAATAGACACTTAATGAAGTCTAATGTAACCCTTGGCATGGATCTGACTGCAAGTAATGGAAAATCCAACTTAAACTGGCTTAAAAGATTAAGAAAAAATATTAGTTGATATAAGAGAAGGCTATGATGAAGATGAGCTTCATAAAAGTTCAGAGGCTCAGGGCTGTTATCACAGACCCAAGTTTTCTAAACTTCCTCAAGAGTACACTGTTAGTTTTACTCTGAAGCTCGTCCCTTGCACCATGTAGATGCCAGTGAGTTTAAAGCTACATGTTTTTGGGTTCACACTTGGTAAGAGGAAGAAAAATATAGTTTTAATAGTTTTATGTACAAGAATATTCTGTTCTAAAAGTGCCCAGTAAATCTATCTTTAATATTCATTGACCCATCTAAGCTTAGTATGAGCCGTTCCTGAACATATCAATGAAGGATAGAAAAATCAAATGTGTTTAGCTTAGGATGGCCATACAGTGTATAATGGAAAGTAGGTGTGGAATAGGAGGAAAACTACAATGCCAAAAACTACTAATAATTATCATCATCATTTTTTATCTACAGATGCAGACACCTTAAAACACTAATCTATCAGTTTAAGAAATAGTATCAGAGAAGTGTAAGAAAATGATCACTGATATCATGATTGTGTTTTCTTTCTAGAGCAATAAATATAAAGTAAAAGAGGATATGATTTAGGAAATAAATTGATTTAACAAAAAAAAGGTTTGAAAAAATGGAGGAAAAAATAAAGCTCAGAAAAGAAATTTTATAAGAACAAAGATTTCATTGAGAACTAAGACTTAAAGAAGAAAAGTTAGAAAAAAAAAAGAGAAAGAAACCAAGGAGAATAATAAACACATTTGTTTCTAAAAGAACAGTCTCCACCTGCAATTAAAACCAAATGTGAGATATGATATGAGGTGCTTTTGTTAAAGAAAGATGTAAATAAAGACCAGAGAGGCAGTTCTGGACTGATTCCTGCATTATAATCCTAATTTAAAACCAAATATAAAGGCAATTAAATATTCCACATGATTGGATCAGAACAGGATGTTCTGATGACTCAAACAGAGGAAGGACATAAGAAAAAAATTTAAATTTCAAAGATGTGGTCTTAGAAAAATTCCTTCTTGATTTGTAAGCAAACCATTGTAGAATGGTCATAAAGAACCATTTGTTTGAGGAGACACTAGATTTGGGGGATGTTTTCTCATTTATTTTTCATTCTTTCCATTTCATTATATTCTTTAATATACATTTTCCTTCCCTTCATAGAACGTTACTCACAAGTATGAGGATCCTGGAAAGCTATCAGATTCTATCTTTCCCCACGAATATTTCATACAACCACATTAATTGCCTACCTTTTGAGAAGTTTGGAGAACATATGAGGGTGATACTGTTGAAGTGAAATGTTTGGAAGACCATGATGATGTTTAGTATATTTGACCAAAAAATCTAAAATATCACTGACCTCTGCATATTAAAAATTAACAAAAGTCCATCCAATCTAAATTAAATTTTTATTAGAGTAAAACACCAATAATTCACCATGGCAAGGGAAGAAATTTAATCTGAAACTGTTAAGTAGGAATAGTTTAAAAATAATAGAACTATTTCAGCAACAACTTTTGTACAATAATTATGTGTTAAATATGTTCTTGGCTTTGCAGGTAAACTAATAATATATTAATGTTGTCCTGGTAAAGTTCATGATTTAATATAAGCCCTCAAGGAGCAGCACAACCAAATAGGTGGGTCACAAAAAGAGAGAGAGAGAGAGAGAGAGAGAGAGAGAGAGAGAGAGAGAGAGAAACGAGAGCTTATGTACGTACTATCTAAAGAGAATGATAATAATGACTCTCAAGGCCCTGTTCCTCCCCACTTAATATCTCAACCACAGAATAACCATGTTCTTGAGTTTTATGTTTTCCATTTTTACTGTATCAATTTTGCATGTTTATTCACTTAATTATAGTTGATTTCACTGTTAAATAGTATTTCCCTATGTATATATACTTCAGTTTACATATTTATTGTTCCCTCAGTCAACACTTGAATTCTAAGTTTTTGCTATTCCAAGAAATGTAGCCATGAATTCTCTTGTCTCCCCACCCACATAAGAGCTCTCTACAATTATATTCCTATAGATTAAATTATCAGGTTATAAGTATGGATATATTTAAATTTGCAAGGTAATGGTAAATTGTTTCACAAACAGATTGTACCAATTTACCCCTCAAGGAGGCAAAATGATAAATGTTGTTCTATATACTCTAATGACTTGATTTATGGATGTTTTGGAGTTTGCCAGTACAGGATTGAAATGGTATTATCAATTTGTTTTTAATTTGTATTTCCTTGAATACCAGTGAATGTAATTTTACTTTCATAGATTTATTAACCATTCTTATTTCCTCTCCTGGGAAATATCTACTTATATCTTTTGCCCATTTTACAGGGTAATTCTGGAGATATTAGTTTGTTTGGAGAAGATTTTTCACATATTGTTGAAACTAATCCTTTGTCAGGTGTATGTATTACACATATCTTCAAATTTATGTTAATGAAGACACATTTATGGCTTATCTTTGTACATTATGGAAGGTTTAGATTAAAAAATTTCAATTTTACAAGTCAAATTTCTCTATATTGTTTGATATGGTTTATACTTTTTTATTTTTTTATTAACTGTATTGCTTAAATATTTTCCTATATATTATAAAGATTCTCCCATTACTTCAAACATTTTAAAGGAATTATTTTTGCACATAAATCTTCATACAACTGGAATTGATTTGAGATTATGGTAGTCACAAATTTCAAATATTTTCAAATTGATAATCAATTGTTTCCAAAGCATTATAAATAACCATCCTTTCCTCCACTGACCTGACAATATACCCATATCATAAATAGTTTTGAAATGTATGGGAACTTGTTTATAGATCTCTATTCTTTTTCATTGGATTCTTTCTTAACTAACTCCGTTCTAATGCCACATTGTCTTAATTACTAAAGTTATTTGAAAATTGCTGCTATTTGATTTGGCCAAATCCTAACTTGTTCGTTATTTAAATATGTCTTGTCTCTTTTTGATCTTTTCTGTTCTATAATAATTTTATAAAAACATAATTTTTAGAATGCATTTAATCTACAGATCAGTTTTAGAAGAAGTCTAGGAATAAAACTAACAAATTCAAAAAAAATTGGAGAAAATTATAATCCTTGGAGAAATTCTTAATTCTTTCTTGAAAGACATTAGATGATATTCAAAAAATACAGAGCTATGCCTGGTTTATAGATAATAGGATTGCTTTGACTTATATTTTCTTAGCCTATCCTTCATGCCTCAATATCTCTTTCATCTTCCACATCTCTATTCCCATTGTCTTTTGTGTAATTTCTTCAGTTCTCCCTTCAACTTCACCAATTCTCTCTTTCATTGTGTCTAATATGATGTTGATTGGATTATTAATTTAAACACTATTTTTCATTCCCTTAAGTTTCATTTGGTTATTTTTAAATTTTTCTGGCCACCTTTTATAGTTTCCTATCCTCAAGAATTCTTTTGATTTACACACATGCACACACACACTCACATATATACTGGTTTTCTACTTTTGGCACCATTCTAATATCTGAAAATACTGAGTCAGATTTTATTTTCCATTTCTTCTGCTTGATCTTATTGTCTTATTACAGTGCACTTTTATAACCAAACATTTTCTGATGTTGTGAGTTTATGTTAATAAAATCTTATCTGTAAAATTACTTAAATCCTTTATTTATAGAGGGTTTCATTAGACAGAAACTACAATTAATTCTGGCCATCTTCTGTAAGCACTAACAATCAGGAACTAATTTAAAAATAATTTATAGTAGATTGCTTAGAATCATAAGTACAATAAATTCAGGTCACAAATCTAATCCATGTATCAGCTAGAGGTTTTGAAGTCTCAGGAAACTATCAATCTATACACCTCCCATAATCCCAGGGCTAAATTCAAGGCAGGAAAGTGTATATTTTTTCCCCTCTGTGTAGAGACTCTTTTCTTACTTCTCTTATTCATTAGGCATGTCACTGTCTAAGACTCTGGCTTTAAATAGGCATCTCCTATGAGTCACCATATCCTATATATGTTCTGGCTTTCTCTCCTTTCCCCTGCACCATATGTACCCATCCAAAAAATGGAACCTCAAAATCTCCCCAAAAGCAACTAACAAGTTTATAAGTTGCTTACCTCTCTGTAGGTTCCTATTTTCCCTTCATTTTTGTTGTTATTTCCATCAATATCCATTAGTCCAAGCTTCAATGTGTAAGTGTGTGTGATATTTAACCAGCATTTTTTCTTATTTACACTAAGATAGTTTTTCAGACTGTCTGGTTTTCTCTTCTGACAGAGAGAAACTCATAAACAAAATTGAAATATATATATTTCCAAATTGTTATTTTTGAGTAATTTTCAGAATTAAGAAATTTTCAGTCATTAAATTATAGATCATTAGACAAATATAAAAGTCAAAAAAATGCATTTTATGTCATACTCATTTCTTGATAGTTATAACAAAGTGAACTACCATTACTTTCATAAAACAGTGTTGTTTTATGAAACAACATTTATGAAGCACATTTGCCTAGGGAAACTCACTGTATACATTTATGAAGCACATTTGCCTAGGGAAACTCACTGTATACATATTTGACAGAATATAACCACATTAGCTATTTCAAAAGAGATTCAGAAAATTTATACTAAATGCTGTCTAAGATTTGTCTATAAGGTAATTTTCATAACCTATTATTCAGGAATATGCCATTAATACAACTTCATTAGTTTGAGGTCCTTTCAAAATGTTTGCGAGCTAAGCTTGGTCAGGATCAGGAATAATTTCATACTAATGTCAGCACTAATGTACTGTACTGATACTTTCATGTAATTTCAAATTGTAGGACAGAAATTACTCATCTCATCTAATGTGTTTAAATCATTGCTTTAAAAAATTATTTGCGAAAAACAATCCTGACCTACAACCTTTAACAGTTGTAAATTATGCAATGTATTATTTTTTTAAAAAACAAAACCTATGTATTCTCTCAATTTATCTGTTCCCAGAAGGAGAAATCTGAACTCGGACCCTGGCTTTCAATATTGTGGTTTGTTTGTTTCATCTCATTTTTTGTTCTTTTGGTTGTTTGCTTCTTTAGGTATGTTTACATCTAGCAATAAAGTCATTTATTAATAAGGTTAGGATATATTATATTTTCTTTTACATCTTTATAGGTGTAAATCTTACATTTTTATATTTAGGCAAAACTGAAACAAATCTTCTTAATATTTCTAAAACAAAGCTAAAATAAGCTTATATTCTCCTTTAAATTTTTCATTATATTATCTGGATTTTGTGGATACACATTCCTAGCATGATAATTAGATAGCAAACAAGTACAAAGCAAATAAAGTAAAGATGGATGGCATACTGTGACATTTTCACTTACAAAAAAAAATTCAACACCATAGTTAACACTTTAAAAAGACTAGCAAGATCTTCAATAAACATAAACTTTTTTTTTTTTCAGATTTTGGGAACTATTTAAAGTAAAATAGGAAAAGTGAAATTCATAAATGGTAAATTCAATGTATGAAGTATTTTCTTATCAAAAGATATATGAAACAGTGTGAAAAAAAAAAAAAAAATAATTTCTAATTCTTTCCCTCAGAAACACAATGGATTCCAGGTCTGAATCTAAAAATATCCAAATGGAATCTGGATCATTTTGTTTGACAGAAAAACAATGAAGACTACAAAGTCTAATTAAAATGACTTCAGAAGCAACTATAGAAGGTTTTACTAACCAAATCTGGGGTAACTTAAGCATAGCGTACTCAATAAGCAATCAATTAAACAAATTAAAACACACCTTTTTGGTTTTGAGGTTGCAAGGAAAATGAAACATTTTCAAAACTTGTAAATAAAGAAAAAGATTCAAGCATCTATCCCACTTTTCCTCTACAGGAATTGTAACTAAGTGTAAAAGATAGTTAATGAGAGAAAGCTTTACCTTCTAGAAGATTTTCAGCTAATAGATAAAGAATGAATAACCTAGAATAGCATCACTTTGTAAATCCTAATGAACAAATAAATTTCAATAATAATCAACAAATCATTGATTAGAAGATCTTGATTAAAAGAAACCAATCACAAGAGCCTTATAAAGCAAATATTTGAATATTGATTAGATATTCCATTATATAAAGAAAATAATGCTATTTTTTAGGTGTAATAATAATAATATGATTTGTTAAAACAAAAAGTCTTTAGCCTTTAACAATACATACACAAACATTTATAGGTGAAATGATATGATGTTGAGGTTTGTTTTCAAATAAATTGAGGTAGTAGAAGAGATGTTGGCAAATGACTGAAGTAAGATTAGACATTTTGGTGATAATTATTGAGGGTGGGTAACATGCTCTTGGGGCTTATTATGCAATTCTTTATATTTTATTAAAATATGTTTAAAGTCTCCTGTAATAAAAATAACAACATTATTTAAAATGTAATGCATATGATCCCTATTAGAAGATGTTTTACCCCAAAGTGACAACTTTATTAATTGTGAAAACAAGTACTACTATGTGATGCTTTACCATCCAATTCTGTATTTAATTGACAGGTTTTTTTTTTATATCAAAAATTAGTTTCGATAATTTTTAACTCTATAATTTGTATTGGTATTTATATGTCATCTTATTCATTGTTCAGAACAGTTAATCTATGCAACATTTAAACATCAGCAAATGTTTTAGTTTTTTAATACCTACAAATTTGGTAAAGAGTCAACCAATTAGTCATTCAAGAGACAGCAAGCTTTTCTATAGAGGGACAGAGAATTTGTTTTAGGTTTCATAGTAGCACAATCTCTATTATAACTACTCATAATGTAACACCAAAAGCAGCCATAGATGATACGCAAATGAATGGACATAATCATGTTCCAATAAAATTTAATTTACAAAAACAAGGAGTGAGCTGGATTTTGCCTCTTCAGTGTATTGCCAACCCCCGAAAATTATTACTTTAAATGAGTTTGGTGTTGACAAAAGAATAGGAAATAGGTAAGAAGAGGAAGTCCAGTAGTTGATTTCAATATGTATGAAAATAGAATAAGTGGCAAGGGTGGTATTTTAATTCAGTGAGAAAGGATACAAATTACAGCGTTTTAATCAATAATGGTAACATATGTGATGCCCATTAACAAAAAAGATAATTTAGACCCTTAACCACATTATTTACAAAAGTATGTACAAGTTGGTCAAATGTTTAAATAGCAAAATAAAGCCATAACGGTCCTAGAAAAATGTCATATAATCATGTGCATTCAATAATTTGGAAAGAGTTCCTATCCATCACAGAAAACTGAAAGGAAAAGAATGTATTTGACTAAATAAAAATTAAAACTTTTATGCAGCATAATATTTCATAAACAAAGTTAACAGACAAATGATATACTTAGACTAATATCTGCAATATGGATAACTGGGAGTACATAAAACTTAATAGAAAAGACAATTAATTCAGTAGAAATATAAGAGAGGATGTGGGTGGCAGAGAATGCTTGTGACCTCCTAACATATATCCTCGCCTTCTTTGTTAGTAACAGACCTGCTTTTAAGTCAGGCATTCTGCCAAAAATGTAAAATCCACAAACTATATTATAAATATGTGCAGCAGTACCTACCTTCTAGCCAGTGTAATATAGACAGAAAAATATATATGTGTGTGTGTATTCAAAGAAGATTTATTTTAAAAGGAAGGAGCACTTAGTCCTCTTCTTCCTTCTTCTAGGTATCTGGAATTTAATGGCTGAAGTTTCAGCCTGTGATAATGCTCTGAGTAGAAAATGCTAGCATGACAGAGCACAGAGTGGACCAGGAACCCAGATCATTGTAGAAAACCACCAACAGTTGCACTGCCTACCTCAAGATCTCTTTTATAACAAATAGAATCAATCTTCTATATGGTTCAATGTACTATTGTTTCATTTAATGCAGCTGAATCTAGCTCTACTCAACAAGACAACTCACATAAAAACAAGAACAATAGCAAAAAAAAAAAAAAAAAAAAAAAAAAAGCATGAAAAAATGCTCAGACTCCAAAGAACAGTGAGACATTAGATAACAGCCATCAGGTTGATAAAAATTTGAACAATTGATAATAATAGCAGATAGCCTGGATATGAGGGGACACTCAGGATATTTCCAGAGGACTGTTAATTTTGATAGATTTTTTAGACAACAAGTAGATAACATTTACATAATCTTTGACCCAAAAAGTCCTCTCCTGGGAATCTATCCTTCAAAAAAAAAAAAAAAAAAAAGGTAAAGAAAAAATTTAAATATTTAGGATAAAATAGAAGATCTTGGTTACAGTACATTTGTTGTGGTAAAAATCAACAGAAACAATGTAAATAATATCAATGAGAATATGAAATAAATTATTACCAGATTTCAGATTAATTGTAAAGAAATTAAAAGAAAGAAATTGGAGGTATACTAGTTGGTATGGCAGAATTTCCACAAGATATGTTTAAATAATGAATGTATAAGATGGGCCTAAATTTATACAAGCTAATAGTGATAACATATGTATTAATGTGGAGTTTTGGTATGTTTGAAAGGTTTGAAACACATTTGTATAGCGCAATACAGAAAAAAATACAGTTATAGACTATACAAAGATTATTTAGTATAAACATGTAAACTCTGTATATTTAACATATATGCTATATGAGCATAATGTGCCAATTGAAATTATACACATATTGCCATGATTACCTGGAGAAAGAAGAATAGAGCTAAGCAAAGAAGAAAAAGAAAAAAGTAAAAAAGGTATTACTCTTTTCAAAAAAGGCTTATACAGTGACACATAACATTATTATTGTTATGTGTGTGTGTGTGTGTGTGTGTGTGTGTGTGTGTGAGAGAGAGAGAGAGAGAGAGAGAGAGAGAGAGAGAGAGAGAGAGAGAGAGAGAGAGTGATGTAGGACTAACCACCAAATACTAATGACTATTTCAGAATGATTACTGAAGATATTTTAGGATGCAAAATAATGTATTATTTTATATAAGATCTTTAACCTCAAATTGTATAAGTTCATTTCTAAACTATTAAAAACGTACCTTAGTTACCTAAGAATTTTTGCAATTGAGAACAAAATACTTTAAGAACCGGAAGCTATGATGACATCAATATTTACGTGACGTTAGAGTCTTTGCAGTCTCCAAAAGTGCAATTGAAGCCATGGATGCTACTTAGAATGGTGTGTTATGCGTTTTGTTTTGGGATTTTTATTTATTTATTTTTTATTTTCTAATAGATTTTGAGACTCATTTGCAATTATATTAGTTAATTTTAAGAAAAATTGTTACTTTCTCCTTTTGAAAAATAACATATTTTTCAAATGTATGATTTTTGTGCTTTAAAATGCTTCTAGAAACAAAACAGTGAACTAGTCAGCCACATAATAACTTATCATTATAATTAATGGATGATGCATACCACTCTCCAACCCTATGCTCTGCTTCACATAATTACTATGAGCATTAAATCCTCTTTAAAAAAAATTCCCCTCAAAAAGTCTCACTAAAAAAATAAAAAGGTAAGTGATTTCCCCTGTTAATATTTGAACAATATGGATTTTAGGAAACAATTCAATCTTAAAGTAAGACTGGCCCTATGACAGATAGTACCATCTGGTAGCAATACTTTGCAGGGCTGGGGCAAGGTTCTATAGAAGGCTGTATATTATCTGAATCAGTGGACATATATCAGCATCCAATATATGGTACTGTTTCTGCAATAGCTAAATCTCCAATTCAGGTGATACTAAGCTAGCTCTGAAGATCAAATATACCGATTACAATCTCAACCAGGAATACATCACCTGAGGACCAACTTGATGCCAAAATACCTTTTAAAACACCTTCTTAGTGTGATGAATGCATCTCAGAATCCTGTGCTATATATAGCGTCACTCATATTATGTTGCCTTGGAGCTGACCATGTCTGATGCCCCATTTTTCACATCCATGTGAAACATTTACTGCCAGACTTTTAATGGCCACTATGATGGTAGCTGAGTAAATAATACTTGTTAATACAGTAAACATATATCAGACTAATAGGAAGAAGTCATTTTACCTGGAAACAATGAAGATCTTTAAAATGATATAAATTGTTCCTAGTTCCAAGGAATTCACATTATGGGCTACAATAGTTCCAGGGGAAAGGATTATACAGTAAAATATTTAGAAATAAAAAAAAAAATTAAAAATATTCCTAGGAGAGTCAAATTTTGCAATACTGCACTTCCCACATATGATTAAAAGTAAAAAAGATACTCCACCCTTCATGACACTGGGAAAGGAAGTAATGCCATCATCAACGCTTAGGCTAACTATAAACATAGGCAAACACAGAAAGGGGAAAACTGAAAGTTTGCCCTCAGGAGAGTCAAATTTTAAAATGCATCTGTTCTTATTTTTAAAATATTAAAAATATGTGCATTCCGTCTGGCCCCAGAGAATGGAATAGTATCAATCATCCATAGTTAAACAACTCAGACGTAGGCAAAAGCGAGTTACATTCTCAATTCAAGTGTCTGTCCTGAATTCCAAGAAGACTTGGAGTTAACCAGAGGAGAAGACACTTCAGTGTGAAGGACACTCCACATTGATACACTGAATTGTAATTCAAATAAGGGATGCATATTCTCAAAGTCAAAGAAGTCTTAGATATCATTTGTAGTGCTTATGGCAAGGTATGGGATATGTGCCTCCGATTTTAATTAAGAAACCAAAATACATGAAGGTCAAAGTCCTCCAAAGGAAAAAAAAATCTACATTATTAGGTGTGATTAAAAAAAAAAAGTCATAATAATGCTGATAAAACACTTTGACATTTATTGTACCACCTGGCAGTATCACCTTTGGAGAAGGAAGTGTGCTGATTTCCAAAGGATTTTATCATGAAATGATCATCAAATGTGGGATATTACTCTGAAAATTCTAGACAAGTGTTTATAAATAGTCATTCTCCCAAAGGAAAGACAACAAGGAGCAAAAACTGCTGTGTGTTGCAGTCCTTTTTAAAAAGAAAACACTTTAGCTGAGTTTAGCAGTGTTCAAAGAACACTATCTTATTATCATCACACTGAAGACCTTCCTGTTTAATGGAAAAAATGTACTCAAAGAGAAAACTGATCGAATAGCCTGTAATAATTAATGCATTTTTTTAAATAAGCAGACAAAATGTTTTTATTCCATGGGCTTAGAGACTGATTATTCAGGAAAAAAAAGAAAGAAAGAAAGAAAAGAAAGAAAGAAAGAAGGAAGGAAGGAAGGAAGGAAGGAAGGAAGGAAGGAAGGAAGGAAGGAAGGAAGGAAGAAAGAAAGAAAGAAAGAAAGAAAGAAAGAAAGAAAGAAAGAAAGAAAGAAAGAAAGAAAAAGAAAGAAAGAAAGAAAAGAGTCAATGCTTGTTTGTAGAAAATTTTTCTCCAGAAAGGAACCATTTTTGAGTCAACCATTAATTTTATTAAATTCTCATCATAATAAATGACATGATGTGCAAATCAGAACTCTTCCTCAAATATCACTACCCATCACCCACATTATAAAGTATGGAAGAAATTAATTGAAATAATTAAATTGTTTAATTTCTCATTAATTAGACAATTACATTTCACATGTAGATAAATGTAGACATCATCATTAGCCTTTGATGGCCACATGCGATCTTAAAATATTCCTAATTCTTAAATCTGGATTTTCATTTTTTTCTTCTTTCTTTACAGGGGATCTAAGAGAATCCTCCAAAAATTAAGTCAGAAACTGGAATTTAGCAGTGATATTAGAGTACCATGGTTTGAAATAATAGATGGCTAAGTTAGTCTATAAAAATATTTTTTGAACTATTTTAGCTTGGGAGGAATGAGCTGTTTCACCAAGTTCTTTCTCTGTTTCAGATGAGGGATAGAAAATGTATACATTTAAGTAATACTGTATATCTACCTCTCTCCAGGGAATGCTGTGAAAATTAATGTGATTACGCTTATAAAACACATTGAGTCCTTGGATATAAGCTGGCCTATTTATAATCAGAATACTAGTAAGTATACATGTATTGTGCCAGTTTTTTTTAATTGATTTAATTTAAAAGTGTGGGCAGTATGTGAGATGTCTGATTTACTGTTTAATCATTCTCCTGTCAGTCTTCCCTCCTAACTCTATCTTAATCTTTATAATTCACATTGCCACTTTGTCACCTTTAATATTAGGTGTCTCTAATCTCTCTTTTGATTTTCTACTATCATTGGTGTGAGCTACGCCTGGACCTCTTACTATGTAATTTTGTTTAAATCAACTCAGTCTCCTTTGGTGACATTTCAAATTGACTAAGCCCTTTATACAAGCAATTTTTTATCAACTTCCTTCTCCACTTTTTTGTTCTAGTAGAAACTTGGCATTCCCTAAACGTCAACAGCCACCTCCCCAAGGGTTCATTATGAAGGGTCATATTGTCTCTCTGGGTTCATAAGTATGCAAAAGAAGGTAGTGAGGGCTTGCTGTTCTCTATCTAGGACATTTCTCATTTAAAATATTGACAAAGCAGTGGAAATAACACAGGCCCCCTAAGTCATCTTGAGCAAGTTAACTTCGCTGAGCTGTGGTGTCTTCATTTGTAAAATAGACAAAACCTCAATTTTTCTAGGCTTCACTGACTTGTACTTACAGATAGAATCCTGTTAATAATAATTACCAAGATTTCCCTGAATGCTCCTTCATGTGCTCACATATCTTTATTCGTCTACCAAATCAGTACAGAACCTTCAGAGTAAGTCTCAGATCTATTCGGGCAAGTCTGTTCTCCCCCACAGTGCCGTTGCTCTGCCAGGTTCCGCTTCAATCAGCTGCTTGGCCAGGCAGTTTATATTTTAAGGTGGTGAGCTTGTTAAAATTCAGTTTCTGAAAAAAGTAAATTTAGGGTGGGGCTTGAGGATCAATTTTTCTAAAATGCTCCCAGATGATGCTTTCCAGCTGGTCCATGGGCCAAATCTTAGATGTTACAGACTTTCAAATTAGTGAGCTAAACTCAGCTTTCCCCTCTGATATCTACAATGCTGAGCCTTTTTAATAATAAGTCATCTTAGTGGTCTGTGTCAAAAGAGTTGAGGGATTTATCTCCCCATCACATTACTCATTCCCCTCAGTATTACACCGTTTATTGCAACAGCCTTTTCTCTCTGCCAGTTAGACACACAGATTCATGAGATGGCAAAAGGTTGCATCTATCAAACCAGAAATTCTCATTTGCTAACTAATAGCTTTTGATGAACCCACTTTACTCTGGCATCTTCTTTGTTTTAGGAGAAATTCTCTCCCAGGAGAATCCTAATATTCCTTATAAATTATCTCCTGTAAGATCTGCCCAATAAGTTCACCATTTATTCCTGGCCTAAATGTTAGTAGTAGGAACTAGTTTGACTAGCAGATTAGGTATCCCCTGTTATAATAATTACTTTCAAGAATTGCTATATGATAAAATATATATATTGTGTGTGTATATATATATATATATGTGTGTATATATATATATTATATATATATATACACACACAATATATATATATTTTATCCATATAGCTATATATATATACAATATATATATACTATATATATATATATATATACTATATACACAATGAATATAAATATATAATAAGTGTTGATGGACGCTTTCAAATACACATGATAGACTGCATGGTGTATAGACTGATGGCGTCCATCAATACTTATTATCACTAAAAGTGATAAGTAGCCAATAAAACAAAATTTCCTTTAGCAGTCATAGTTCTATAGTAGAAGAACTGATTAGCAAACCTTAAATTTAAAAGTGTGTTTATTCATGTATCCAACAGATATCTAATGAGTACCAAATATATATCAGGGATATACCAGGGGATTAGCGAGATAATGATCATTGCCCTCATGAAGTGAATATTCTGGAGGGGAGATTAATATCAAACATGCATTTTATATTTTTGCTTTGCTTTAGCTATGAGCCAATTTGTTGCCTATAATAAGCCCTTGGTATATACATCTAAACTCCTACCGTCAAAATCATTGACATACCTTCATCATTATGAAAAACGAGAGATGTCAATCACCCTACAGTCTAATCTCAATTGTTTTCTAAGAACTTTGTATCTCTAGATAAGTAACTTACCTTCTTGATTATGAGCCTCATCACATATAAATTATGGGCTTTGGGTTGTATTAGCTCTAAATTCCTTCCTAACTCAATTGATCTATGGTATTATTATTATAACACTCTTTCTAAATCATCAAAATTAGGATCCATATTCTCCCTCCTTAACAAATTCAAAGAACTGGCTTATATTTCTCTTTTCCATTTTACATTTTAGACATCTATATTAACTTAAAAATCACATTGTACAGCCTCATGATATCCTGGTTTGAAAGAAATTTCTCTCCGTCAAGCCATTTATGATAATATTCACCCCATACCAGTTACCTATGTATGCCTGGCACGACCATGTTATGTAACCTGTCATCTCATACCATATTCCACTCACAAGATTTCAAACACTTTCTCACCCCAGATTATACAAAATAACACATTTTCCTCTTTATATTGATGGCATTTTGAGCTGAAGTTCCTTCTTATCCATTCAACTCATTCATTCATTCCTAGCCTCCCTTATTTCCCCTAAAAGAGATGGTCAGCCATTTCCATGCATTCCTTACTCCTCTCCATAATTAAGTTCTGCAATACTATCAACAGTCACCAATCCCTCTCTATACACACTCATTCATTTTTCCATTGCCATCCCTGGGATGCAGAGCATTGATGGAGAATGTGTCAACACCATGCATATATTCTGTCAAAAAAATGTATGTGTTTAGTAGCAAACAGAATTTTAATACTGCTTTAAAATTTCTATTGTAATGTCTTACTGATTGTTTTTTCCCCTGATCTGTAAATCTCCACTTTCTCATCCTTGACAGATATTCTTTCTTCCTATATGCCTTATATGAAAAGTCTACGGGTACACTCCCCACTTTGGTTTGTTTTTTCATCCTTAAAACAGGCAAAAATGGGTATTTTTCTTTTTTTCATGGCTTACTCCCAACTTCGATGTTCATATTTTACTCACTTTCTGTAATATTCCTCCTTTCAATTTCACATTTAATTGTACGTCATATAATGTGTACATCATTTCCTGGTTATTATATGGTGTTGACTCAATAATTCTGTTCCCCATAAGGGTCTCTTCTATGCACTGTTAATGTCACATAAATAGGTGAGGAAATATGCATGAAGTATGTGGATTTTTACACTAACTATGACCAAAGCCAGTTGGAAATAAAATAGCCCTGCTGTACCCTAGTAGTTCCTAATCTCACAAATTCTAATAACTTTTTAAAGGATAAACCATGTGCTTCCTGAAATAACCTTATCTTCATAAACTACACAACCTCTTCTGCAAAACTCCTCTCTCATATTATTTTGACATGTTGCTCTATCCCTCACTAGATTTTATCTCATTTTCACATGGATTTTTAAAAATAGTTTCCTTGTCTTGATGAGGGGCAATTAGCAAGGCAACTAAGAGAGCGGCATGAACAGATCAGTTCTTGGCAAGATCTTTGTTCTGCTCACATCACACAACTGAGCTCTATCTCCTTATCGCTGATAACTTGGGTTCCCATGCCAGCATTTCATCATCTAGAAGCTTATTTGAAAAGCGGGATTTCAGGCTCTACCCCAGAGATTTACTAGGTCAGAATCTTCATTTTAACAAAAACTCCAAGATGTTTCCTGTGTACATTAATGTTAAGATGCACTGACTGATCTAGTCCTTCTCACTTCTCTGGTAGTAAAATGCAAATATAAATATATATATATATTTTTTTCCTGTTTTGTCTTTTCTCAAACTCTATTCAACTTCAACTCTAATAAATTTATTGGCTTATTCAGTTTCATTTCTATTAACTAACTTTTATTGTTTTCAATTTTGGATACAATAGATGCTTCTGATCAGTACTGTGTACTCAATTACTTTAACAGTTATAATTAGCAAAGTTTTAACCACCAATTCGTGCATTAATCCTAAACAAATGATTAACAACCATCTATAATATGTTGTCAATTATCTCCTAATTCATAAGTCATAGACACTAAAATCAGATAATTTTAGAATTAGAAGGGGTTTGGAGATCATTCATCCAACTCCCCTCATGTCTGGCACAAAGTATGCCCCTGATAAATAATTGCTGAATAAGAGGAAGAAAAGTACTGATTTCATAGAGAATAAATGATTATCTCTCAAATGCAGAATTTAGCCTCCGAAATCCTCTCCAGTTCTTTTTGTTCTTAATGGTCTAGTTCAGTCCTTGTTTTCGCATGTCCCTGTAGCACAGGATCGCAACCTCAGCTGCAAAAAAAAACCACTGAGAAGCTTTATCATACTGATTCTTGAATCTCAACCCTATATACTCTGATTCGATTTGGAGTAGAGCCTGTACAAGGGTTCCTAAAGGCTTCCCAGGTATAACAATATGTATGCCAGGTTGAGAACCAACAGAGTTCACATTCAATGTGCAGAAAAATCACTTCACAATTTTTTAAAAATGAAGACTCTGAGAAAGCTCCTAGATGAATCTAATCCTGATGGTTCTCAGACCACATTTTAATAATAAGGTTCTGCAGAATTTAGTGATGTTAATCACCTAAGTCTAAAAGGAAGGTTTCCAGAATAAAGTATTCAAGTTTCCTTATAATCTCTCAGATTCCTTCCCTTTATTTTTCATAGGTTTCTCTTGATTTACACATTTCTAAAATTTGTCTATCACTTAAGTGTAAATCTATAGCTCACCCATATTTTAAGTAAAATATTTATTTATTCAATGGAATATTATTCAGCCTTAAGAAAGAGGAAAATATTGCTATTTGTGACATGGATGTAATTGAGGGCATTATGCCAAGAGAAATAAGTAATTCAGAGAAAGAAAAATACTGTATATCTCACTTACATGTGAAATCTAAAAACATTTTTAATAACCGAATTCATAGAAAAAGAGAGAAGATTTGTGATTACCAGAGGCAGAGGGTAGCGGGTGGAGGAACTGGATGAAGGTGGTCAAAAGGTACAAACTTTCAGTCATAAGACAGAAATACTGGGGATGTAAGAAAAGCACAATGACTACAGTTACACTGCTGTATGGTATATCTGAAAGTTGTTAACAGAGCAAATTCCACGAGTCCTCATCATAAGTGAAAAAACTTTGTTGTTGTTGCTGTTGCTGTATTTATATGAGATGATGGATGTTAACTAAACTTATCGTGGTAATGGTTTTACCATAGATGTAACTCAAGTCATTATGTCGTATCCCTTAAATGTATACAGTGCTTTATGTCAATATTTCAAAACTAGAAAAAAGAAAAAAAATTACAACTGTCTTTGTCATGCACTGGATTCTTTTTTCTCTAGCCTCTACAATTTTCCAGAAAATCAATGACACAAGGAATGAGGCCAGAGAAATCAGAAAATTCTTAAAATTAACACATATTTGATATACTGACTTCCTCGAAAACTTAGAGGTCGTCTTGAAGTTCATCCAAAATTCCCAGTGAAAGTATACTTGTATTCAAGGAACATCTAATGAAATAAGGGTAAAGAAGGTCAAATGTATGGTGACAAAAAAAAAAATTAACTTTGAGTGGTGAACACTATGTAATATAATATGACATATTATTGAACCATACACTTTAAACCTACATAATTTTATTATCCAATAAATTAAAAAAATAAAAATAAATAAAAATAGACATTTGGCTTGTCAGAATAATGATGAGCTTGAGACAGTAATTTTTTCACATTAGGTCCATAAGATGGGTACATAACATGTAAGAAAATTTGTCACTTTATTAATTTTAACTGTCTCTTTGTGAGGGAAGACTGAGCACCCAGGTATTAGATAGAATCAAGTAATTAAAACATGATTTCCACTCCTGAGAAGTATTTGATTAAGAGCTAAGTGAAATTTGCAGTCCAGGGCTATTAGGTGTCTGGTTGAAGTGCACAGACATGCTTGTATCAGATAGAAGGCACTTAAAACTGTGATCTTAAGCAAGGATAGAATTTGAATAAATGGAGAGGAGGAGGAATAGAATCTTACACATCTTCCCATTAAGATGATTTTTAGATTTCATATGAACCTAAGGGAGGAATCAAATATAACCTTGGCACTTCAAGGAAGGAAGGAATAAAAACAGCTAATATATGTAGAATGCTTATTATATGTCAACACATGTCTAACACAGTTTACATATGTTAACATCATTTAACGCTCACATCTTGTAAGATAAATATAGTTATGATCCCAATTTTACAAATGAGGAGACTGTGGCATCTAGAAAATAAGTATTTCCCTAAGTCACCTAGGAAAGCCAGTATTTGAAAATGAATTCAATCTCTGGCTTCCAGAAAGAGAAGAGAGGAAATAAGTCCTGGTAGACTCTGCCATGGCTACATGCTGAATAAACAAG
Source organism: Eonycteris spelaea (assembly GCA_003508835.1). Classification (NCBI taxonomy): domain Eukaryota; kingdom Metazoa; phylum Chordata; class Mammalia; order Chiroptera; family Pteropodidae; genus Eonycteris; species Eonycteris spelaea. Next base: position 5,486,564 of record PUFA01000104.1, read on the forward strand.
TTTTAAATCAAGATTTGGCTCTGAAGTATTTGCTCTCTCCTTCACTTATTGTGAGATATTGGAGCTTCTTGGGCTTGGAAGTGATGTTTTAGAAAGATTTATTTAACAATTTTGTTTGAAGAGAAGTAGATTGTTGAAAGAGGTACTAGAGTGAAAGAAACAAGGATTAATTGCTTAGAGAGACTAGAATGAACAAACAGGTAACAAGTTAAAGCAGTTGTTAAGAATGGGGAATAAAGGGAAAAATAAAAATGCTAAAATAATTATTAGTTCTCCATTAAGATGATTTTTGGATTTTAGAAAATCCATATTTTCATCTTAGACAATTATCATATTAAGAATTTGATTTCTTTTTAAATTATAAAATACCTTGATAATAGTAATCTCTCTTCATGATTTTGTTAAATATTATAACATCATATTTTAAAAGAATTTGCATATTAGAAAATGAATTCCCTTTGTAGCAAAGGAGGACCTTTACAGACTAACAATATATTTTTAAGAGATATTAATATTTCTTAGTTTGAGATTCTCATGTTCCATCTTGCTAAGATTTTTGCCCTTGAGGAAAAGGCAGTTCAAAGTTTTTACACAATAATAAAATAGAAGCTTTTAAAACTAAAATAGAACATATAAGAAATGATACTACATTGTAATAGAATTCACCATCATTAAATAAGTACTGGCTGAAAGTTAGAAAATAGAAAACTTAATCTCTTTTCCCCACAACCTTGCTTTCTGATATTATGCAATTATAATTTTTATGGGTATTATTTTTCTATCTCCTAAAATAAAAATGCTGGACAAATTTTGGGCCTATTTCAGTGAGAAATGATGATTCTATAATTCAATGAAATGTAATCAAAGATGCAATTCGAAATAATAAATTTCAGAGGCCTAAAGGTCCACTGTGCTAAAACAATAAATAAAATTAATAATGTTACAAATGCTTAAAATATGTTATAGAAATATAATTTTTATTTCAATTTCTCAAAGGAATACTTCCCCTAAAGAACTTTTTTTTACAATTCAACTTATTTTTAATAGGTAATGAATTTATGCGTTTCATCAAAAACATATGCAAAATTATATAGTGAAGTTTCCTTCAAGTCCCTATTCTTACATGCCCAGTTCCTATATGACAGCTCCACTAACATGTATTCTTCCAGAGATTCTTTATATATACATATACATATATATACATATATACACATGTAGAAATATACTGTATATTCTCATTGGACTACATTTTTGCATTATGATACTGTAACTTATCAATTATGTTTTTTGCATTACAATTTTTTAACTTACCAATAGTGTTTGGTTGTCTTTCACATTCTGTTTAGAGAGCGTCCTTATTCTTTTTTTAATTATTAGAATTGGAGAGCTTTCCATCGTGTGGACATACCTTAATTTAACCATCAAACACTATGAAACTTTAAGTTGCTTCTGCTATTACAATAATGCTAGAATAAAAAGTTTTATACAATCTCTATTTCACACATAAACAACTATAGGACTAAAATAAATTTCTGAGAGAAGAAACAGCTGGATTAAAGTATGCATATACTTTTAATATTTATAGATCTTGCAAAATCACCCAACATGTGAGATGTACTGTTTGCAATCTCACAGATCACATATGAGAGTATTATTTTGCTACTAATAACCATAGTAGTAGTGTGGGTTTACAAGCTTACAGATGTTCATGTATCCAACAGATGGAAAAATTCTATTAGTGTTGCTTTAATTTGAATTTCTGTTAGGATTCTGATGAAATTTAGATTAGGGTTAGAACATCATTCCCTATGTCAAAGAACATTTTATCATCTTTTATTAAATGTCTGCACTTTTTGTATGGGTTTAATTTGTGCCTTTTCTTGATTTCCGAATATTTTAACAATATTAGCACATTTCTGTGATATGAGTTGCAAATAGTTTTCCTTGTCTTCACATTTTATTTTGGTGTTTTTGCTATGTGGATTTTATTCTAATGTAACTGATTTTTCTAATGTAATTATTCTTTTTTTGCATGGGATCCAAATTAAGAGTTATAATTATGAAGCACTGCTCTATTTTAAGATTATAAATGTTCACAGGTTTTTTTTATATTATTAAGATTTTATATTTTACATATAAATGTTTTATATATTTATTCAGTATATGCTTTGAAATATGGATCTAAATTTTTTCCTTGTAGTTGACCACTCATTTCTTACAACACTATTTACAAATCTGTTATTTGGCTGTGTAAACAAAATATATATTTTTATTACATAGCTACCAAGATTTTTCATCCTGATTTTCCACTCTTTCCTACTTTTCTGTATACAGGGCATGATTGCTTGAAAAAATAAGCAATTACCAAGATATATATGTATACATATATACATATATATGTATTATATTTACATGTATATTTTTATATTTGTATTTATTATTTAATTTGTATATAAATGGAATATTTAGAAGAACAGAAGCCAGAGCTAAGCTCGACTGATAAAGTTTGTAGTAGTGAATGAAGACAAGTGCATAGTGTTCTTGGGGTAGTTATTCTTCAGGAAATCTGACTTGTATTTAAACTCTGCTTAGAATCTGGTAAAGACATCAATTATAAAATACTTATTTCATACCTTATTTCTAATGTAAGTATAACTTTATTTTTTAAAAATCATACTTTTACAAGCAATCTGAATAGCTGTCTTGGCTTGAGGGAAGTATTCTAAGGCTTTTTAGGATAGCGATAAAACCCAAAAGGGTATGTATAATTAGTAATGAATGTTTTTAAGCTACGTTCTAAGTTCCTGTTGACCCAAGATTTGTTATTAAACTAGGCAGTAATGTGGGATATGGGGAGTGGTACAACATGAGATAAGGAGAAAAAAAAAAAAAACACACACATTTAATCACCCAAAGTCATAGAGTTGAATGCAGATTTCAAGTTTTTGAAATTGAATATGCGATATAGGCTCCTTTTTAAAGTCTCTCCTACAAAATTTTCATTCTAAATTACAAAGAAAATATCCATTAAAAAGAACGTATTTTGTAACATTCTGACATATAAAAGAGTTAAATGCAAATAAATAAAATAGTTTTAATTGGATCATCTGATGCAAACTGTTGAAATATTGTTAATAATGGCTATTTACACAGCAGTCATTATATTCCAAGCACCATTCAAATTATCTCTTATATTAACTCATTTATTCCCCAAATAACCAAATGAACTAAATAGATACTATTATTTTCCCTATTTTGTAAGTGAGGAAACTGGAGTAAAAAGGATTAAAAACCAGCCCAAGGTTCTACTTCTATTAATGATCCAGCTGTGCAGCCACAAAATGAAAACTTACTGCTTCATCTCCTAGGTTAGCATAGAGGTTTCTAGGACAGACTACAGAAACTAGCTAGACAGCCCTAATGAGCACAGCCAAGATGTCCATTGCTCATTATTGAAAGGAACTTGTATGTTCAAGAATCACAGATCGCCAACCATAAATGACTATAACTGTCAGAATTCACACTCAGTAGTTGTCAGTATAAGTCAGAATTGAAAAGGACAGTATCTAGTTCCAATTAAAAAAAAAATGAGTCAGAGAAAGCAAGACAGTGGTCCAAATCTAGAGGGTGGGTAGAAGTAGAAGATACTGCCTAACCAAAGAGTTTCATAGATAGACATTTAGCTTTTCAAGCTGAGCTTACACTAGGAAAAAAAATGGATGCTCAAATTTGTAAATGAAGCAGAGGTTGAATGCCACTAACAAAGAACCAGCACTCCACAGATGCAGAAAAGGGGAGGGACATGGACTTCTATCAGCCACTTCTGAACTCCAGAGCTATGCACATCACTGTCCAGTGTGGTAGTCACTAGCCACACGAGGCTCTTCAAATTTAAATTTAAAATAACTAAAATTAAACAAAATTCAGTTCCCCATCATGTTACCCACATATCAAGTGCTGAATAGCTCATTGAGCTATGGCTACTGCATTGGACAGCACTGCTAGACTATAACAACTATACCAAATACCTCCCCCCTTACTAAATACAGGCTAATTTTATTTTTGACTATTGATACACTTTTATTATTGTTTTACTTCAAATTTTAGCAAGAACTGACTCAAATCCTAATGTGTACAGTCTGTACAACTATAAAATTTATAAATGTAGAGTCAAAAAAAAAAGCAAGCAATGACTGACAGCTTACATTGCAAATTGAAGCCATATCATCATCCTTCTGTAAACTAACAGTTCATCATGTTTTCTTTACCTTGATCTTGACTACCCACAAACTCCATGAGTAATGGCTGATGAGTCCTTTTGAAGATCATCTTACCCCATGGAATGGTTTTAACAGTAGCAAGAATTTTTTCCTGGCTTTTTTGTTTTCCTTAGCTAGACAATGGCTAAGCCACAAAATGAAGCTTTAAAGAATGGAATCCAACTAGATAAATGACTTTTCATCAATTAAAACTTAACTCCTCTAGCTTGCATTTCTCTCACACAAACAGGCATGTTCCCTAGTTGAAAAGAGTCATGAGAAACTATATGGGGAAAAAATGCAAACTCTATATGCAGCATGATTCATTTTGTCATTTAACAGAAGTATGATAATAATGAAAAATATTCATTAAGGAACTAAGTATTAATATAGATCACCTTTGCTGATTAGTGTGGCCCTACACAGTATACTTTAAACACTCTAATTATAAGTTTCCATTTCTGAAAAATGGCGGTAAGACTAATATCTTCCTCTATAGCTAGGATTTTGAGATTTTTTTTTTTTAATGTGAAACTCTTCCAAATGGTCTTTAATGTCTTGTAACCCCAGTTACTACTCAGGGCTTCAACAAAAGGAGAAAAAGAGGAAGCACCCATTAAACACATTGTTTTCTTTCTAGAGGCATCTAGAGTCATTTAGATAAAATAACTTTAAAATTCTTGGAATGTGACTTCTGCAACTGCTTAGCTCCTTTCAATTAATATGGATTTTTCTTATGTGAACAAAACAAGAGGCTAGTTATATTTGAAGTGAGAAATAACCTCTAAAGATATCTCCTGTTTAAAATAACCATGAGCAACCAAACATTTAATGCCAACGCAATATATACCTTGATAACAAAATTGGTAAATTCAATTTTATGAAATATTCAGTCACAGTAGAACATAAAACAGATATAATATAAATTTAATGTGGTATTATAATTGGATTTACATTTCTAAGTAGAAATGGACAAAGATATATATATATCATAAGAGTAAGAAATGTATTTCATAATTTTAATGAACAGTAGGTATCAGATTCAGCCATTAAAACTGAAGTGGGCATTTTTTAAAGTACCACTGTCCTCCTCTCTGAAGGGAGCTTCAGCTTCATCTCACTACTGGTTTCTAAAAATACAAATCCTATGTTTATGCTAAAAATTTCAGAACTAAAAGAAACAATAAATTAAGCAGAATCATGGAATAGAAAAGTTTACTCGCCCTTGGGCTGAAAATTCAAAGTATATCTTCCTGTGTGACATTTTTCTTGTGACTATGATATTTGTGATTTCTTATCCATGCAAAATGTGTTCCACTCCCTAATAAGTAATGCTGTCAAATCAAGAAAAGAGTAAGTGGTAGGAAAAAATTCCCTAGTGGATTTCCTGCACAGCATAGAGGATAGATTAGAGATTTCTAAATCCCACCCAATTTATATGGTTCTCTGAATGATACTTAACCTCTCCTTTGTTAGCCCCTTATAAAAATCCTGATGTAATTTGCTGCTCTTCTTTTGTGTGTGTGTGTGTGTGTGTGTGTGTGTGTGTTTGTTGTTGTTGTTGTTGTTTTGTTTTTGTTGTTGTTTTTTAGCCTTGCTACTCAAAAATTTCTCTCTGAGAGAATATTTTAGCAGCTGCAGTAGTAATATCATTGTCTTACACCTAGCCACAAGCATCCTTCTGCATAAACCAATAATGGAAACCAGACAGCATAAGGATTGCAAAGGCCATCCATTCCCTTAAAAAAGTCAGAAAAGGAAATAAAATTTAAGAATGTGCATTTTCAAGTTTTCTAATATATTATATATATATAACATTGATATAATAAGCAAAATGTATACTTTGAAGAAAATAAGCATTATTTTCTAAGCCAAAAAAAGCAAAATGGTTTACTGACAAGTTATCGTGTGCTGACCAGCTAGTAGAAATACGATCATTGGTACCTAGACATTTGGCAGTTATCCTGCAGATAGAGAGAATTAGTGTCACACACAACTTGTCTTCCTATGTATTGATTTGTGTAGACCGTATCTCAATTCAACCTATATCAACACATTAGGAGAAAAAGTCCAATAAGAAAGAACCTTTAAAAGACTACCTCACAAATAGAAAAACAATTATTCTATGATTGAATGCACTTTGCATAATTATTCCTAAGGGTTTCTTTTAACGTCATCCAGAATGTTTGAGTGCTAAGACACCTCAAGTAAATTAAGAACTTATTTAGTTAGCTCTCAAACGAGGGAGATTCAAACTTACTAATCTTAGTATTAAATACCTCCAAGAAAAATTGCCACTAGAAAAAAAGATACAAAATGATGATAGTGAACAACTGAAAATTTCAGTTTCTAGGATGCTGTTATCTTTTACAGTTAAAACATGCATAAATTTTGCATTTTTATATATAGTTTATTAGCTATTTTTGATACCATTTTAAAATTAAGCTAAGGGTATAAATAACATCACTCAAGTAAAATTTAGCAACTTCCTGTGAGAGAGAATCTTGTCATTTTAACTCCCCTATATCTCACCTACAGATGATTTGCAAACACTTGTAAGGAGAGTTTAATTTTGTAGTTGTTTCTGGGAATGATGGAAGGTGAGATGAATGAGGATGTTTTTACGGTGTTTCTAACACTTTGGACTATTACGTGGAGAAAATGGGGAGAGAAGAAGGGACACAAAACATTTTATTATGATTCTTACTGTGAACACATTAAAGATTCCAACCTAAACTAAACCTATTTCTTTGGTGTTTAATCATGTGTTAATCAACTTATATCCCTCCCATAAAAGATAGTTTTCATTTATAGAAAGCAATTTATTTGATTTTTATATAGTTCACCTAAGTATGTAATCACTATATAAGCTAGTCTGCACAGGTATTATTTACCTTTTCTTCCTGCATTGAAACTAGCAACTCTCCCCACACTCTCTAACTCCAAGTCCATTGCTCCACATACCACTCTGTGAGCATAGAGACCAGCTTAGAGAGCACATAAGAACAAGTTCCCTGCCAGATTCTCACTAGACCATCAATGCATAACTAGGATGAGCTGTCAGATTATGCTAGAAAGTAGATAATGGTATAATTTTTATATGTAGTTGTTTAACATATGAGTAATGTTCTCAAAAAGAAAAATTTGTCTCCATTCAAGTTGATCCTTCCTTATTCTTATTTTTTTTTCTAATAACTAGAACTTGCTCGTTCTCTTCCCTCTCTATAGTTACACAATGGGTTCATAATGGATATAAAAATTAGAAATTTTCCTCTATAAATAGCAATGCAGACAATTTAATTTACCTCTTACCAGGATATGCAGTCCTGTAAGGCTCTACATTATTTCTCACAGTCTTCATTCCCTGGTCAGTTGTGACCTTCCTGTTGGCCTTTTTGTTAGCCTCTGACCTAATCACATCAAAGGACGCAAGTGAGTCCTCTTTGATAGGGAAGAAGCATTAACACCCACCAGGGATCTGAACATCCATTTCACCATTATTTAGATGAATAATGGAATCCTGACTTTTCTTTCAACAACACTAGATCCCTTAGCCTAACAAACTAGTCAGTATTTTTTTTTTTTTAAATAAAAAGTCTTATTATTTGGGCAAGTAACTCAACATCCATTAACCTTAAATCTCTTATCTGTTGAAAGAGAATTTTACTGACTTCTCATGTGAAAAGACAAAATTAGATTACATTGTGTGCAAACAATTTCCACAGTTTGTGCAGATCATAAGTAGTCAATAAATTTATAATTAGAGTAGGAGTAGGAATAGTAAACTGCCATTCTGATTCACGTGGCATTCCTTATGCTCTTGCCAAAGGTACAACTTCATACCATATGTGGAACCACTCTAACTCCCAAATACAAAGTAAAGAAGGCAGTTGGCAATTTAAATTCTGGGTTGATTGTGCTGTAGAAATTTGGTTAAGCTGAGAACTATTTCCCAGAATTCCCTTCCTTGTGTTGTCCAAGTTAGAGTTGTCAAAAGTTGAATTTCTACAGAAACCTCCCAATGAATTTGTCATTTTTGGTCACATGTAAGCAGCTGGATGTAGATGGCTACGCAGATTTGCTGGTTAGTGACTTCCCCAACTTTCCCTTTGGAGTTTTACTCACCCAACTCCTCCCTCAATGGCAGAAGGTCTAATTCCTATAAACCCATTATCTCATAATATGAATAGTATTAAATGCGATTTCAGAGACCAAGACATTTTATTGTGAAAAGTGCTTCTCCCAAGGTGCTCGTGGTAGCTATGGTAGTCATTATTTGGTATTTAGTATCAAAAATAGTTAAAAAGTTTAATATAATCTGGCATAAAAATTATACTAGTATTAGAAATATACAGCATGTCAAAAAAGTTTAAGAACTGCTTGTTAAACTACCTTTAAGTGAGAACCTGAAAGCTTTATATTAAAATGAATGGCATGACATCCTTTAAAATACAGTTCTGCCCCTATCACATCCCAGCTCTGCGATAGTCAACAATCCACTTAATCACTTTTGAGATTGTTTCTTTTCCTCTCTTACTTGTATATATCACCCATCTTCAGTAATAAACTGGTTTGTAAAAGTGCATGGTTCAGAGGAAGAACTCAGTTAATATTGTGTTGATAATATATTACATTTTGATGAGGTAAGTTTTACTCCTAAATAAGCAATTCAGATGTTTTTGTTTTTTATTCCTTACTCTCTTCTTGAGGATGTGTTTCAAATATTGGCAATTCCTAAATTACATCACTGTATTTGCAAATTAGTACAAACCTAAATTAACAATTCAAATAAAAGTTATCTGGTAATTAAGCATATTATACATAGCATTTTCTGACTTTCCAATCAGAACATGATACATTATGCTCTCTCATATATTTCCTGTGAATTCATACAAAATATAAAAACAAAAATCCTTCCTTGACCTAATTATATTCCTAATTATCATATCTCCTGTCTTGCTTTCATAACGAAACTCGCCTACATTTGCTTGCTGAAATATCTCTCTAGTTTACTGCTTCTCAAACTCCAGTGTGCAAAATAATCTCCGGGATTTTTTTTAATTGAAATCATTAAACCACATACGCCAGAGATTCTAATTTAATAGTACTAAACTGAAAGGCAGGGATCTGAATATTTATCTGCACTCCTAACTGATTCGGATGTAGGTGGTTAGGAATAATGTCATGAATAGGTAACAACCAGATTTGGTGGAAACTCCTCAATTCTTATTCACATCAGACCTTTCTGCAATATTTGATACTCTTAATGATACCTCCTTGAAATTTCATCTTCCTAGATACTCAAGGCCCAGGCCCTTGAAAAAGCTGGCTCTCCCATAAATTATTTATCAGTGAATTCATTAAAGTGAACTACAGACAATATTTGCTCACTATTTGGTCTAAAAGCTTCAGTGGCCCCAGGCCTCCCCTTATTATTATCTTTCATGGGATTCTCTAAGCACACATATTATCTCCTGTAACAACTCCATGTGTCATACTTTCCCTTATCACCATTTTTTGTTTCCCCCACCTAAGCTATTAATCATTGCCTGAGAGCCCTAGTTCCATGTTCTGTTCCCACCATGATAGTCACTTTCTCAGCAATGCTTTTGGTCTTATTGGCACTCTCTATTACTGCGGAGACCTTCCCCTATGCTCCATATGACCTAACATACCATAAGAGGTTGATGTGCCTATGTGTTACCACCTCTAACTATCGGGTTTCTTGAATGGTAAGGGCTGTATCCATCTGGCCAGAGCCCATCACCAAGTCTGGCTGAATGACTTTTTCCTTAACTAACTAAAGCTAGTTATCATTATTTATTTAACTCTTCAACTCTTCTAGCAGGATATTAAACACTATTTCACAGAACATTGTTTTTGGACAATTTATATTCAAATTACCCTGGTTATTGCTTAAAAGATAGTTTCCTATTCTTTTTGCTTAGCGTAGCAGTATCCATTGACATATCCAAGGGCATAGCTGATATTAAACCAATAGCAAATAAACATCTTCCTCCTTATTTAAAGAGAAAAATAAGCAATGAGAAAAATTTTACAAGGCATTAAGGTATTTGGGAATATTACTCTAAAAATTTCAAAATTGTAGGTGAGGAATAGAATGAAGAAGTAAAATGAAGTCAAGCTGCTAAATTACTAAAATCAAGTAGGCTGCAGCAGAAGGAAACTGTTCTGTTCTTATTTTAACTAGTCTGGGAACTTAAACTTTTGAACTTTCCAGTCCTGTGTCATTCCCTGGATATATGTTAAACCTCCAGATAACTCTCTGATTACTCCCTGAATAACTAAGAAAGATTGTTCAGGTGTTCAGATCACCTGGCATCCATTATCCAGACCACCCATCATCTGGAGTCTTACCATTGTGGACCAGTCCATAGGCAAGGAATGCAGGACTGATTCTTTTCAAAACTATACATTTTACTCTAAGAACCTCCTTTTTCATTTTTCTTCAGAACATTTTGGGTATTGCCTAGTTGTATTTATGATTTTCAAACCCTAAGATCTTTGAATAAATCTTTATCGTTTATTTGCAGCTAAAGCCTCCAGACACTTTTAGTTCATTAAACATAGATGTAATTCAATCTTTTAATAGAATAAATGCATGGCATTAGCTACATGTGTAAAATTTTATATAAAATCCATTATAAATTATTCCTATTTATATATGAGAAAATATTAGAAATTAATTCTATGCTACAGAATGAAAAAAAATGATTTGAAAAATATATTACAAGTTCATAGAGGTTACTTTTTGAGAGAGTAAGAAATGAATTACTAAAGCATCAATGGATTATTATTCACCACTTTCCAAAGATAAAGGTGCACGTATTAATTAAGTCATGATTAAAGGAAAATGGTATAAGTACCAATCACATACTTATCAGAAATGTATCAAGTAAAATTATAGTTTAATTTTCCCCTTTTATAATCCTATGAATAATCCTATGAAAAAAATGCCTGTCTCTGTTCATTGGAAAATTAGTCTGGTATCTTCTCAAGGTTAAACTTCACTAAAGAATGTGTTACCAATATTTTGTTCAAATAAAAAACACATGGCCATGCTCTGCATTGGGTCCAAAATGGTTTATAGATGCCTGTGACATGACTTATTCTTCCAGGACATGAACCCCCCAAAATAACGATTTTTTTTTAGCTCTGATATTTAAGAAAAACCTTTATCATTCCTTTAATTAATAGTGAAGTAGTTTTAAATTTTCAATTATTTAAAGGTTTGTAAATAACTAGACTATACATAAATTTAGTAATAAAGGATTGAAAAATATCTAGTTAGAAGTTAGAAGTTTTGTTTTTGTTTTTTTTCCCCTCAACAGCCTTTCAGCTTACCAAAGCAATTCTTATTCTTATTCCTTATGTGTGGGAAGACCAAAAATATTACTGACAACAAATATATTTAAGATTCATCAACAATTCCACAGGGTGCATTTGACAAAAAGAAAGGATTGTAAAGTTATTTCATACCTGTTTCAAGCCTTTATAAGAAAGCTTTTAAAATTACTATGAATATATATGTAAATTTGGCTTTATCATGTGATCACAATATTGCCTAACAAATTATAGCACTTAAATATTTTAAATGGCTTTAAATGCTTCTTGAGTATTTCAAAAGTGCCCATAAATATCAAATGGGTTTTAACAGTCATTTGTATCTTAGTTCTAAGAGAATATTTTAAATTATCTTATGACCAAATGCAACAACGATATTTATAGAGCCTAATTTTAAAATAAGGCTGCATTTTTGTTGTCCTTTTGAGATAAGTCGGACCAGAGCATTAATTCTAGTGATAACCATAGGAATCATCCACTTGTTTTTACATTATTTAAGATAAAAATGAAATGGATATTGCACATGCTTGCTGAACAGACTACATAGGTATGTATCCTCCAATACCTATGTAATTGAAAACATGGTTGTAAAATTATTTTTATTGTCTTGTACCTAAAATTAAATGATAACCTCTCTTCTCCATAAAACATTTAAATGTAAAAGCTTTTATGCATTAGATGCATAAAGAAATGCAAAAGTTCAAATACCACACTTTTTCTGCTAATTAGGACAATTCTGGTACCTACATGACCAACCTTTCACAATGCAAAAAATGTAGGTCTGAAATGTTGATGGGAGATATAGATAAGAGAATGGAAAAAAAAGATCGTATTCCTGTCTTTTTTACTTATTAAACAAATGATCCTGTGATTTAGTCTCTCTTGGCCTCAATTCCTTTTTCTATTCATTAGAAATAAAAACATCTGCCTAAGAAGCATAACTCAATGGGTCAGAATTAAGATCTTTAGTTTAAAACAAGTCTACAGAGAGAAATATCTGTGAGTAGTAAAATAATATAAAATGATGAACAACAGTGGTGCTGTTTCCTATCTGCATAAGGAAAGACATTAGGGTTTTTTCCCCCCGACTTCAATTTCAGTAAGGACTTAACCATTGAAATATGAGAAAAGTCACCATCAGTCCCTTGGAGTTCTTTCTTCAATTTCTGTGTAAGTCACCAAGGCTTTACAATTACAAAGCTTTTTAAGTTTTAGTAATTATTAGACACTAGATTTGCTGAGCATTAAAATCACGCCAGTTGTGCCCAATAGCTATATCCTGGGAGTATGTAATATGCACTAAGGTATGGAGCCTTCTTAAGTCAAATGACTTAGACATATGTTTGAAAATGCCCCTGCCACATTCCTTTCCTGGGCCCAATGTTCAGCCTGAGTGGAAGATTTGCGTTCATTAAATCTTTTTTAAAGTGGTTCAATAGAGTTGCTCAGGTCTCAATAAATCCCAAACTGTGAAATATAAAAAACAAATTTCACCAATAAAAACATTCAAATATTACCAAACAAGAATAAAACTCAGTGTGAATGACTAATGCGTTCAAATTCACTTTTTTTCATGCCTTTAAGTGGCTAGGATTAGCATAAAAAGCCTTCTCAGACTGTACACAACAATAAAAACTGCAATAACTCATACTTTGTAGTGACTTTCATTTTTGAATCTGGATATCCTTTAATTTTCATAATAGCCTTGGGAGGTAAATATCATTATCCTCATTTCATAGGAGATGAAATTGAGAGATCAGTAATTGCCCATAGCTACACAGTAAGTGAACTATATGCTGATTTCAGTCCTAGGCATTGGTACTAAGATTACTGCATTCCTGAAATTTGTATAACTAGATGACTAGTACCTCAGAGGAACAGCATTAAGGTGACAGCCAACTTAAAATTCAGAAGTCAAAAACACGAACACACACATAAAGGTATAAAGGAAAGAGTGGAACATAACAGGCATTAAAAATAATAAAAACATAACATTTATTAATTGCTTATCGCACATGAGGTAGTGTTTTAAATGTTTTATGTAAAAAATTAACTCGTAATCCTTATCATAACCCCAAAATCAGTGGTCGAAACTATGAGATCATCCTTAGTTCCTCTCATTCTCCTACACTCCACTTCTAACCCATCCACAAACCTGTGGTCTTCAACAAAATATATCTAGAATTTGACCACCTTCCACCACCTGCTCTAGTCTCACTGCAATAGCCTCATAAGTCACCTGTCTATTCCTAGCTGGGCCCTCTGCAATTTGTTCCTTAACCCAGTAGCCCAAAGAATCTCTTTAAGTCATAAGTCAGTGTAACCGTTATCCTCAAAACTTGCTTATGGTTTCTCACCTCCTACTCATAATAAGAGTCTTTACAAATTATTAAAAGACCTCATGATTTGGCCACCCCTGCCACTCAATTATGACTCCCTTACTCCAGCCCCACTACCTATCTGCTTGTTTTGGATCATTCTAGATATTCCTTGCTTTTCTAAGGGCTTGTGTACTTTGTTTCTTGTATGGAGAACTCTCTTTCTAGGTATTAGCATGATGAGTCTTTAATTCGCTTCAGGTGTCTGCTCAAATATTAGTGAGACTTCTCCCATCAGTATATATAAAATAGCAACCCTCCCCACAACTGTCCACCCTAAGACAGTTTCATTTTTTCCCCCTAGAACCTATCAGCATCTGGACATATATTTCATTTGATTTTCTGGGTTTCAGAAAGGATGAGAGTCAATCTTCCCTATGACAATGAAAGCTCCAGAAATTGATTTTATTTGTCTTGCACACAGCTATAAGAGTATCTATTTGCCATATATTAAGCACTCAATAAAAATACATCGAACAAAAATGAATTAACAATTCAATGAGGATAATCATATATATTATATGCCTTTCAGAGATAAAGAATCAGAGGTATACAAGACAAAATAACTTACTTAAATCACAAAGGTAGAACAAGCAGAGCTTAAAGAGAAAGTGTACAATTTGATTGCAGAGTCCATGCTCCTAGCCACTAAACTGCATCACTCCCTAAATAAATTCCAGTGACCTAAAAATATCTATGCTACCAATAATAGTACTGTAGGAATGCCCTGTCCTCACTTATTTTCTACCAGTTATTATAAAACTGCTTTTTAAAAAATTCCATTAAACCTAATGCTCAGATCTTGTTTTCTAAGCACAGTTCCCATTAAGAACTAGGGTTTCTGGAGACATAGCTGATAATAAGACTGAGATAGGAAGAGGACAAAGTAGGCCTTGCTGTACTGGAAATTAAGGAAATCCTGGAGAGCTGATGGAGTTGTGTCCAAATGCCATATATACTTAGTAACTATTATGTGCAGGGCATTATTCTGAGTTCTCTTCATATTAACTCTGAAAAGTAGGTATATTAGCCCTGCATGCAGCAAGGTGTCTGATATGCAGTAGATGCTACCACACAGTCTTTGCCCAGTGGATTTACAGAAAAGGAAACTGGGATCATGGTAGGCATAACACAATGAATTCACGAGTCCATAATGATAATCATAGAAAGACAGGGATAAGGAAAATTAAAGAAAGAGTAGAAAGAGGAAGGAAGGAATAGAGGGAGTGAGGGAGGAAAGAAAAGAGAGAGGGAGAGAAAGAAAGAATGTAGGGAAGGAGTGACATAAAAACAATAAAAATGGAAAATAATCACTTTGTCACAAACTTTTAATACTTCAGGCAAGGTTCACCAATAGGATGAAAAGTTTGGGAAACAGAATTTTCATACATTGCTAAGACATGCCTCTTCCTTATTAATGACAAAGGGGAAAAGGTAACTTTCCAATGGGAAAATGAGACACCACAGTAACTATACAATGACATGTGACACCACCAATAATCAGAGAAACTACTATCACAGGTGTCCTATGCAATACTCTGTGACAAACACTCAACTTTAATCATGAGAATATGATCAGACAAGTCAAAACTCAGAAATATTCTTTAAAACCTTATCTTGAACTCTTCAAAAATGTCAATGTTATTTTAAAAAATAATTTAATGTTGCTGACAAATAAATGCAATAAATGATCCTTGTGTAAATCCTAGATTAAGTTAAAAATTAACTATAAAGGATATTATTAGACAATTGGACAACTTTGAATATGCATTACATTTTAGACAAGAATATCATATTTGTGTTACATATTTTACATTGCAAAACTGTATCATTTTTATATAGGCAAATATCCTTGTTCTTAGAATGGACATGCTCAAGTATTTAGCAGTCCTGGGTCATGACACCTACAATATCTCAAATAAGTAAGCAAAAAACTTGTATCTCCAGCAGCTATTCATCTATTTGAAAGAGACAGAGAGGAAACTAATATGACAAAATATTAATAATTAGTAATCTATGGAGAGATTTATTGGAAATTTATTGTATTTTTCCAACATATTTTGGTCAAAAATAATTGTAGAAAAAGCTATCTTTGGGGTTCTTGGGCCCAATTCCAATGTGTGTATGTGTAGAGGCTTCTCCACACCAAGTAATTCTCGGACACCAGCTGTATGTACAAGTTTTGATATAATCTACTCAGAGACAGCATTAGGTTCCACAGGTTAGGCGTTTAGTCCTACAGGACTGCCCCACCCTGCCAACTTTAGATGCCAGTTGCAATCCCAGGTGGTTACCTGTGCTTCTGTCGAACTGGCTACAGATTGGAGGGTCCCACAATCCCCTCTTTAGTCTTCAGACAACAGTCATAAGCCCAGGTTGTTACCAACTAACCAACTAACTATATTTCTAACCAACTAACTATAAATCAGAGGTTCTCACAACCTCCTCCTTGGGTTTGATTAATTTGCTTGAGTGGCTCACAGAACTCAGAGAAGCATTTTAGTTACTAAGATTACCATTTAATTATAAAAGGATATAATTAAGAAATAGCTATATGAAAGAGGTGTATAAGGCAAGCATGACAAAAGGACATGGAACTTCCATGCCCTCTCCAGGTGTGCCACTCTTCCAGTACCCCCACCTGTTCATCAACCAAGAAGCTCTCAAAACCCTGTCATTTTGAGTTTTTATGGAGTTTCATTACATAGTCATGTTGATTAAATCACGGCCACTGACAACCTAGTCAGCCTCCAGTCCCTCTTCCCACACCAGAGGTCAGGTGTAGGACTTAAAGTTCCAAACTGCTAATCACATGGTTGGTTCTCCTAGCACCTGGCCCCCATCCTAAGGTGGGGTCCAAAAGTCACCTCATATTCTTCAAAAAATTCAAAATAGAACTACTATATGATCCTGTGATTCCATTTCTGATTATCTATTTGATGAACATAAAAACATTAATTCAACAAGACAGATGCACCTTATGTCCATTGCAGCATTATTAACAATAGCCAAGATGTGGAAACAACCTAAGTGTCCATCAGTGGATGAATAGATAAAGGTGTGGTATATACACACAATGGAATACTATTCAGCCATAAAAAATGAAATCTTGTCATTTGCAACAATGTGGATGGAAATGGAGGGTATTATACTGTCAGACAGAGAAAGACAAATTCCACATGATTTCACTTATATGTGGAATGTAAAAAACAAAACAAAACAAAACTAGATTCATTGATACAGAGAACAAATTGGTGATTGCCACGGGAGTAGAGTTTGTGGGGAGAAAGCAGGCAAAGAGGATCAATAGATACAAACTTCCAGATATAAAATAACTCATGGGGATACAATGTGCATCATGGGAAACATGGTCAATAATAGTGTATTAACTCTGTATAGTGAATATGGTAACTAGACTTATTGTAATGATCATTTCACAGTGTATGCAAGTGTCAAATTACTGTTATACATCTAAAAATAATATATTTTATGTCAATTATACTTCAGTAAAAATGTAACCTCGTTAAGATAATAAGAGATGATACCATTGTCACTTTCATCACTTAGGAAATTTCAAGGGTTTTAGGAACTTTGCCAGAAATGGAGACAAAAGCCACAGATATATTTCTTATTATAAATCACAATATCACAGTGTACTTTCTAAAAACATTGATTAGATTTATTAAACTTTTTTAAAAACTTTAAAAAGAAAAAATAATTTGCTTCCCAGGTCCATTCATATTAAACATAAGTTTTTTGGCTCCCTGAAATTCTTCCATAATAAGTATAATTATACAGCATTTCTCCATTGTTTATATTGATTTTTACATATAGAATCTCAAAAAAAAGTGTCAAAAACAGTAGTTAAATTTAAAGATTATACAATAACTGAAAGTATAATTTGTCAAATGCACATATTTTGCTACCATTGGGATTCTCCTAAATATTTCAAGTTTGTGAATGGGGGTCACTGGTTAAATTCTAGGATTAATTACTTCCATAGAACAATAGCATTACCTCTCAGAGTACATCGTACCTAGGGTTCACTCTAATTTAATGATCCAAATTTAAAGAGTTAAATATTCCATGAGCTATATGAAAATGTCGATTTAAGCCCAGCATCCCTTAAATGGTACTAAAATTAATCCTAGTGACAATTCATTTTGCAGTCATATTTTTTATATGTCAGCTTTATATGAGGCTAGTTATCTCTCAAAAATGCGAGTGTGTCTGTTTCTCTTTATGTGGCAGAGACAACTAGCTACTCAAGTAGGAAATTTTTCCTTCTTTTGCAGAAGTACAGAATTATTGCTAGGAAACAGCTACCCTATAAAGAACTATATTTCCCAAACTCCTTTCCTTCTACCCTACTCTTGTATCACAGTGGATCCATCTGACAGTTCTCTACGGAATATGAGCAATTCCTTCCAGGATGAAATTATTAAGTATCAGACACACAATCCTCCTTAAATTGGTCTGTTCTTTGGACAGTCAAATACTATCAATGAAGCAGGGAAATCTGAGGAGACCCTGGAGTAATAAGGAGCAACCAGAGGGAGGAAAAAATGTATGGGTCAACACTGAGAGCAAAGCCAACCAATGAACCTCTATTTGACTTTCTATGAGCAAGAGATAAAGTTTTGTTGTGTTAAGCTGTTGAGATTTGTGTTTGTTACCTCATGGATTGTTAAGTTTACTACTACATGTAGAAATAAGTTGACAGCAAACTTCCCTGAGAAGAACCACCTATACTAGCTTACGTCTCCCTACTAGATTTGCTTCCTAACACCAAGTCTTCCCTGTTCATAATACTCATCACATTTCATTAGCTTTATTTTTTATTTAGCAACAACCCTTTGCAGTAGATTGTAGGCTTCATGTAGTCAAGGGTCCTGTCTATGTTTTCCTTAGCTGTATTCCCAATACTTGGCCTAGAGCCTGACACACACAGGCATATAATATCTCAGGAATTAATGAGTGACTGTTGTTTCAAGTAACATTTCTGTCGACTTGAGAATAGAAAGATAAATAGCAGAAAACAATCAGTCTGTTGGTGAGGGTAATTTCTGATTCTAGGAAAACGATGTCATATCAAGAGTCATTTTATAGCAATTCTAAGCTTCTCAATAATATTTTGGATACATATGCACACACATGCACGCAAGTGTGTGTTGTGCGCGCGCACACACACACACACACACACACACACAACACACACACACACACCTCAGACATATTTCAGATGTGGTTTCAGACCATGGCAGTAAAGCAAGTGGTAATTCTTTTGCTGACAAAGGTCTTGCCTTCATTTTTTTTTTTTAAAGCAACATCTATGAAGCACAAAGCACAACAAAATGAGGTATGCATGTATCTCTCCTCTCAATTACCCAATGAATAATGAGGCTCATCTTATAAAACTAACAACCATATATCTCTCATAATTGACTGGTCTTATATTCTTAAAAATATAATAAAATAAAATAAACAAAAAGAAAAAATTCAATAGTCCTAGTAATAAGATTTAATCCCCAAAGTCAATATATGTACTAGATTGGATGCCTGACTTCAGGCAGATCATCTACACTGGGAAAGGGTTGCTTTCAGAGTTGAAATGCTTGGTAACAAGCTGTAGAAGAAATAATTCTCTCTGATAGTTTGAGTATAGGAATAAAACTGCTTACAGAGTCACTGGAAGGGCCCAAGAGGCAGATTCTAGGCTAGATTTCCAAAATGAATGCCTCATACTTGGGCACCAAAGGAGCTGCTGCCTCCCTCTATCAAGAAACCCACTGCTGGAGTTAGGAACTATCAGCTCCAAACCACTTTGTCTGTGTCACCATCTGTACCAGTAGCATGATAATAGCCTTATTCCCTGTGCCTTTCTCCCCTTAACTCAGTTCCAAATTCAAGTGTCATGCAAACCCATCTCATTGACAGAATCTAAAACACACACATAAATCATGTTTAAATTTGCCTAGATAATGCACTATTTTAGTCTTCCAACTCTTGTAGTATAGGAAGACCACCAGAGAAAGGTTGCCACAGAAACTGAGCTAAATAATCCAGCACCTTGACTGGCCTAGAATGATTTTAAAATACCTCCAGCCACAGGGAAATCCAGAGCCCTCCTCCTCCCGAATTCTAGCTCTTCTTCAACCACCTCCTTTCCTAGGTGTTCTTTCCCAGTATTATAATCAACCTCCCTGATGGCTCATTGTAAGTTTTTCCTTCCTTGACAAAAAATTTCACCAGTCACAGGTGAGATAGCTGCCTTGATATCTTAAATAACTTCCATCCCTAAAGACCGGCGATGTTACCATTTGCCTTACAACAATTCCTCATTCATCTCAGTCATTACCAGAAGTCCATTTCTCAGATTATCCATCATTAAAACACTAATTTTATATTCAAGAATCCTCCAGCCCTTCCCTCACAAACCCTATTATATTCTCTGCAAAACTTGCTCTCACATCCTAAGTTTTCCCTGAAACTCACTTTGATTTACCACTCCGACACCTGGGTCTTCTTGAAGATATACTTTTTTCGCCACCTTCTCAAACAGAGGCTGGTTTTTTTTTTTTTTTCTTTTTCTCACACATAGAAGTAGAGGAAGTGAGTAAAGGAAGAAAAGCATATAAACAGAGTAACTGTCCTCTTTGATCCTCCTTGATATTTTTGAACTCTCTTCCTTCTTTCAAAACCCCAGCTACTTTGAAGTGTATGCCATCAGACTTTTCTACTCCATATCCTTCCTAGTTGTCCTCACCTTCTGACATTCTCCTTTTCATATGCCTCATTCAGTGATAATGTTGGTTCTTAATTTATGCTCCTTATCCACAACTGGTGCTCTCATCTTTCTTAACTACACAAAAAGTCAAGAATATGATCCACATAACATGGTGACCTTTCATTTCCTTGATGTCTTTTGGTTCAATAATCTTTTCTTCCCCCTTATCTCAATCATCCATGCACATGGTCATACAATAGACTCTGTCATCACTAATAACTGTACCTCCTATCTATCACATCTAATCCTTCCAGGTCACTTATTGTAAAACTACCATTCTAATAATTTTCTGATATCACAGAGGCCTCCTCTCTACCAAATCAATTTTTACTATTAATTATCTTTCATATCTTCATATCCCTCTTGCTCAGCCAAGATTCAACAGTTCAGTCATATTACCTGCCTGCACATATCTTGACTTTCTTTAATACTGTGTATCCTTACAAAAATCAACCCAACAGCCACACACAAAAGAATGAAACTGAACCACTAACTTACAGTATATACAAAAATTATCTTAAAATGGATTAATGACTTAAATGCAAGACCTGAAACCATAAAACTCTTAAAAATATATATATGCAATAAGCTCCTTGGCATCACTTGGCAATAAGTTTTTGGATTTGATACCAAAAGCAAAAGCAACAAAAGTTAGCAAAAATTAAAAAGCAGGACTACATTAAATAAAAAGCTACTGCACAGCAAAGAAAACTGATAACAAAATAAAAAGGCAACCTACTGAATGGGAGAAGATATTTTCGAAATCATATATCTGATAAGGGGCTAATATCCAAAATATATGAAAAACTGACAAAACTCAATAGCAAAAAAAAAATGAATTAAAAAGTGGGCAGACGATCTGAATAGGTATTTTCCAAAGAAGACAATGAATACATGAAAAAATGTTCAACATCATTAATTATCAAGGAACTGCAAATCAACACCACAATAAGCTATCACCTTACACCTGTTAGAATAGCTATCATCAAAAAGACAAGAAATAAGTGTTGATGAGGATGTGGAAAAAATGAAACACTTGTGGCAATGTATATTGGTGCAGCCACTATGGAAAACAGTATGGAGGTTCCTGAAAAAAAAATTGAAACAGAACTATGATATGATCTAATAATTCCACTACTGGGTATTTTCAAAGGAAACAAAATTAGTAGTTCAAAAACATATCTGCACCCTCATGTTCACTACATTATTTACAACAACCAAGAAATGGAAGCAACCTAAGAGTCCATTAATAGAATGGATAAAGAAAAACAATATATATACCACCATGTCATAAAAAATAAATGAAATAAATAAGGATTATTTTATTTGCCCACCACTAAATCTTCTAATTCATCCACATCTATATCTCCATCATCTGCCTTCCATAACGACACCATGGAAGAAGTGCTTCCACTCCTATCTAAGGTCAACCTCTCCAACCATGTCTTAGTTCCCATTTCTTCGACTACTCAAGAAATTCCTTCCTGAAATATTCCTCTCTCTCTCTCTCTCTCTTTCTCTTTCTCTCTTACTTTTGCATTATCAGTTTCTTCTTCTTTACTGAATAATAAAGCTAATATCACCTAATATTAGCAACATCCACAGCTAATATCACCTAATATTAGCAACATCCACAGACACATATTCATGAGCATAATTTCTCTCTGGAATCTAGAGAAGTAAAATTCTTCCATGTCTATATCAACTTTCATTTTTCATTAAATGTACACAAATAGCATTTTAATTGCTTTCACCAATAAAATGACTTCTATTTTTATTTTGGTGCCATGACAGAGCTAATCATGCCGTTCTTATGATGTAACTCGTGGGTATCAGACAAACTTTAAACAAGATAGAGGGCTCCCCCCAGAGAATCATGGACCCAGTCGTGGACACATCTCACTGGGAAATGGTCTATCTCAAACCATGTAACCAGAGAAAAAGGATTTAGCTGTGTTTTCAAGAGGTTTAGAATTCTGAAATAACAGAGACATGATCTCTAACCTATACCTTAGGTGAAAAGGTAGATTTTGTTGGGAAAGATAACTATATGTAATCACATCTGATATATAGTGTAACATGTCCATGATACTACTGTATGGTATAAAACAGAATCATAGGTAAATTTAATATTGTAGGTGCTAATATAGTTTATGATTTTACTGAGGTGGTTCATCAAATATATTGTAACACTGAATTAAAATCCTTTAAGACAGTATCCTTATGAAGGAGAATTGGCCTAAAGAATATTTAGAATTGATGAATGATAAGTAGTATTTTCACTCACTCAATAGATGTCTACCAGATAACTGTAATTCAGGGAGAAAAAAGAATTACAAAGTTAGTACAAAATTGAGAAAGTTTGTGCTCTTCTGTGCTATTATCAGATTGTTCAATTGTCTGTTTAAATCCATGCCAACTCTTTATTAGTTATTAAAGATTATTAGAATTTAGTGCATTTAATTGTTTGTTTATTTGATTATCTGACAACTTTTTTTTTTTTTTCCCCTTTACACCATTGATCAGTTGATAGACATTTGGGCTCTTTCCAATTTGGGTTCTTGTGAAAATTCTGCTATGGATATTCCTGTACAAGTGGGTTATGAAAAAGTACTTCATTGTGGTTCATTGATCTGCATTTCCCTAATGACTAAACATTTTGTTGTTGTCGTCGTTTGTTTTGTTCTTATTTTAACGAGAGTTAAATTTATCTTTTTTAATGTCTTGATAGAAACAAACCTTCACTCCCAAAAGGCTATAATGATATGTTATTATAATCTTTTCTAGTGTTTTAATATTTTTAAATTTTATTTAAGTATTTTTCTTTTTACCTTGGACACCCTTTTTGCCTTTATCTATTCTTTATCTTCTACTATTCATTGAATGTACTCATATAGTGCTTTAATTACCATCACTCCAATGAAATGGCTTTTGAGAACACCAAAGACCTATGTTTACCAAAACAAATGATAAATTATCTGTTCTCATCTTATTCAACCATTCAGTAGCATGTGACACAACTGATTATTCCCTCCTCTTGAAAATGTATCTAGGTTCCATAGACTATCAGTTACTCAAAACTCGAGTTTCTTTTATTTCATAGGCTACTGCTTTTTCCTAGGACCTCCTTCTCTTCCAAACCTGAACAATTTGCAAGTCTTTTAACACTGTGCTAGGATCCTTTCTTTTCTCTTTTTATACTCAACCTATGTAACCTCATCCAGTTCCATATGGTTTCAAATATGAGTATGTACTGAAAACTCTCAAACTTATACATCTTGCCTAGAGTGAACTCTTGCTGGAAAATAAGACTCATATCTAATTGCCTATTATCATCTTCTCCATTTCAGATTTCCCTTGGAAAAGAGAACTTGTCATTTTCCTTCCAAATATACCCCCCCCAAAAAAATCACCTATAAATGATACCACCTTTAACACAGTAACAGAAACCAAAAAATGTTAAGATTCATCTCTATCTCCATCATCTGCTTTCCATAAGGATTCCATGGAAGAAGTGGTTTCTCATTACACTACACACCCATTCCACCAGTTATTCCTGTCAGCTATGTCTCCAAACCACATCCCAAATTTGGTGACTTCTCCCCCTTCTACTTTCTACTTCTCCAGCCCTTCTCAAGTCCATCTTCACCTCTTGCCTATGCCACTGTAGCAGCAAGTCTGTTGGTCTCCCTGCTCCTCCTCCTGCCTCAATTCCAAGCAAGAATTATCTTTTTAAAAATGTTTATGAGGTGAATTTACTCTCCTGACTCAAATATTCAATGGAATACAAAAATCTAAACCTTTTAGTGTGATCCCCAAATCTCTCTATAATCTGAAGGCCTCTCTCTCTGAACATAATCCTTCTCACCACTTTCATTGTTTACTTCATTTTAGTCACAATCAGTTCATTTCTGCCCTTTGAGCCCTTGGAGATCATTTCATTCAAGGGGATTTGCTTTTGCTGTTCCTTTGCTTAGAGAGCCCTTCTCATCAATAAGGTCATAACCCCAATCTCGTCACAGCAGAGGCTTCTCTGACCCTAGCAGACACCAGCTTCAGTCATTCCCTACCATATTTTTCTATTTATTCTCTCCTGATAGCACATAAAATTCCAAAACTTATTTTTTTATTGGTTTGCACATTTATTTACTGTCTTCCTGATTTGAATGTGAACTCTCTGAAAGTAGGGGCTCAATTTCCCTTGTTTATTGCCTGGCCCACTATAGAATTACTTGTTAACTGACTCATTGATTTAACAATAATTACATATCACAAAATCTAAGAAGTCTAGGTCAAGACTGTTTATTTACTTTTATACTTCTGTACCTCCACGAATACCACAGAAATGACATAATTTTATAAACACAGTACACTAAAATATGGCATTGAAAAATGTCAGCCATCCATTTTCAGATAATTTACACCATTTTAATATTTATCTGAATATGTCTTAATTAAATACATCAACAAAACAATAACAACATTGCTAAAGATTTATTCATTCACTTACACAGCCAGTCATTCATGTCTTCAATTTAGTTGTAATTGAACAATCCATATGTTGAAGTCCTAACCCCAGCACCTCAGAATGTGACTGTATTTGCAGATAGGTCATTAAAGAGGTAAATAAATTAAAATGAGGATATTAGAGGTGGCCTTAAACAAATATGAATTGTGCCCTTATTAGAAGAAGAGATTAGGACACAAACATACATGTGAAGACATAATGTGGAGAAGATAGCTATCTATGAGCAAGGAGAGAGGCCTCAGAAGAAACCAACCCTAGACTTCTAGCTCAGCAGATCCCAACTTTTTTGGCACCAGGGACTGGTGCTTCTATGAGACTCTAATGTCTGATGATTGGAGATGGTGCTGATGCAGTACCACTGGTGCTGGGGAATGGCTGCAAATACAGATGAAGCTTTGTTCACTTGGCCGCTGCTCATCTTCTGCTGTGCGGTCCGGTTCCTAGCAGGCCACAAACCAGTACTAGTCCATAGCCCGAGGGTTGGAGAGCTCTGTTCTAGCCTACAGAACTGTGTGACAATAAATTTCTGTTCAAGTCACCCAGTCTGTGGTACTTTATTATGGCAGCTCTAGCAAATTAACTAATAGCTAAGAATAGCAAATAGCCACTGTATGCTTTGAATAGAAGTATTTGCAGTTCAATTACATATTTTGAAATTAACTACTTTATAACAAAATGTTAAGATTTACACTTTAATATTTGGGTATCTATTTTTATTCTCTCTAAACAATGGTGTATTCTAGCACCATCTCCCAGGCTGCTCAGATTCATACCTTTATGGGGAAATTAAGGATCATGAAATCAATTACCTGCATACACCTTCCTACTAGAAGATATGGAAGACTAGTGCATTTTTTTTCCCATTTCAAGTTCTTCATGTGAATATAGATGTCAAAATTGAATCTTGTTCATCCATTTATCTTTTGTATTATAGCTGGCTAATTCTCAGTTAAAGTATCTTTTTAGCTCACATCATAAGTTTTCTCAGGGAACATCTCAAAAACACAACTCAAGAGTGTTCTACTATTTAAATTTAGTTTTTGCCACAGAAAACTCCAGAGTTAGAGAATTACTATCTCAAGTCAGCAGAGTGACTATGCATTATTGTAGCATAACCTGAACACTCATTAAAAGTTTCCACTAAGAAAGCTCAAATTGGCTGTGGTTGTTGAGGATTCATGAGAGTGCTGTGATAGCAAATAATTTGCACAATTTGCTCTCTTTCCATGAGCTGAGCACAGAATGCATTTGCTGTTCTCATGTCTAAATAAATGAGACAATGCTTATATATAGCCTTATCTTTTTCCAGCTGCAAGTTAATATATGCTTATTTTATGTATGAAAAGTATAAAGAAGGAAATAAAAATAATTTATAGGTCCAGTAATTTTTTTGTAAAATTTTGGTATATATCTTTCTAGCCACTGAATATTAAAATCATCTCTTCCTCCCTTTCTGTCTATTTTTTCTTAATGAAATTGTATTATATGTGTAGCCTATAATATTTACTTAAGAGCATATCATGAGCATCTTAAGTATTTGATGGAAGCATTATGTTCTGATGCGTTTGTATGTGTGTGTGTGTGTGTGTGTACAGTAATGTACTTTAACAACTTTAACTTAACCATATAATTTAAATGTTCTTCTGGTTTTTAGAAATATTCCTCTGTGAATCTATATGTATACGTAAATTGTAAATTATTTTCTTAAAAAATATTTCTCAGTGTGGATTTTCTGAACTAAAATATCTGCTAATCTTCAAATTTTATATATACTGTACGGTTGCCCTTTGAAAAATTCTATTTATCCTCCAACAAAGAGTTCATAGAAATTCCTGTCTGCTCACAAATTTGCACCATTGGGGGGCAGATTTAATTACTAATGAATTTGGTTATACCTTCACTTTCATTGACTTTGACCATATTACCTATTATAATTCACCTGATCATCATTGGTCTTTTTCATGTTATCATATGTTTATTTATATCTTGGGTATTTTAAACCTTTGTTACTCATATATATTCAAATCTTTTTACCAGTATGCCATTTGTTTATTAACTGTTTCTTTTTATCAAATAAAATTTTTAATTTTATGAAAATTATTAGGGTGATACTGGTTAATAAAATCAAAAAAAAGTTTCAAGTGTACGGTTCAACAATATGTCATATATATATATTGCATTATGTATTCACCACCTGATATTAGATTTTCTTCTGTCACCAAATATTTGACCTATTTTACACTTACCTATCTTCCCCCCTTTCCAAAAAAATGTTTATATAGTGATATCTTTTAGTATTTCTTTCTAATGATTCATGCCGTTGAGCACTACAAGAGCAAAATTAATTCATCCTATTTTATTCTAGTATTTTAATAGCTAAACATTTAATATTTTGGTGTTGATTCTGATTTCTATTGATAAGCAAATATTTTATCTTAGGTAATTTTTCCAAATTTAAAGTTATCTCAACATCATTTACTAAATAATATTTTTTTTTCTTAATTTTGTACAATTCTAGCCTCAAAAGCAAATCGCTATATTTACTTTGGCTTATTTCTCTAATAACATCTTAGCCACATTAAATTCCTCTCAATTTTTTTCCCCAGTATTTTTAATTAGAAGTTGACAGGGCAAGTTTATTATTATTATTTTCTCTACCATAACTTTCCTGATTGAGTCTTTCAATGTAAATTTTTAGTATTCAAATGAAATTAGGAAATATTTGGTTATAGTCCATAAAAAGGATGTCACTGTGTAAGGAGCAGGGAACAGGTGGATTCTAATAAATATATAAAAATATTTTGAGAAAAATGACATCTTTACAATTTAAGACATCTCAACCAAAGGGACTGTTAATGCCATTTATTTATGTCTTGTTAAATTTCCCTCATAAAGTCTTATAGTTTTATTTATAAAGTTCTTGTATATGACTTGTTAAGCTAACCCTTGGATATATTATACCTCTGCCACTATTTTTTTTTTGCTTCTGTTACTATTTTGACAACACAAGTATTTTATTTCCAACTGCTGACAGTTAAAAGTAAGCTACTGAATTATATGTATTTAAATTTCATCAGGAATATTAATGAACTCCTAGTGTTTCTGATATACTTACTGATTTGGGGGGAGGGAGTTCTCAGTTAAGAAAATAATTTGCAAATAATAATAAACATAACTCTTCATTTCTAATATCTATTTTTCCCTGAATACTTCAAGAACAATATTACACAATGGCAATTTCCATCCCAGAACCTTGTTAAATTGTATTGGTGATCACAATAATTATTTTAATTATTGTTTGATTGTAATAATAATGCATTTAATGATTCCCCACTAAGCCTAATGCATATTACCTTAGAAAGTATACTCATTTTTTAAAAACGTGAAATTATATGAAAAGATATAGAGGGATTCTATGTAGATATGTTAATATGGGTTTATAGAGATATATTATCTCAAATGACTAAACTAAATAATTCTTCTTAGTTATTATTCTTATTAGTTATTATCATTCACTTCTATTTGCCTATGTAATCTTTACTTTTCTCGAAATTACCTGAGTCTAGATATTGCTCCTCCTGTTATTTAAAGTTTGTCATCACTCTCCTTATTACCTTGGTCCACTCCTTTCAGCTTGTTCCCAATCGATACTCAGCCAATCACTTCAAAAATTTCTCTGAATGAACTCACATATTTTGGTCTAGCTCTGGCCTCTCTTTTTCTTTTGTTTTAAACTTTGAATACCCACTCCTATTCTACCTGCAACTCAAAATCAGTATTTCAAAACCTGGATTCACCTTTTTCCTGATAAGCCAGATCTCTAGACTTTCTTACCCTTATTAAAGTCACAATTCTTCCATTAAGTAAGCAGATAAAAAACCATAGTACCACCTCCAACTAATACCTCCCCCTTTTTCTCCACCTGCTTCATTTGCCAATGTTTCTAGACTGTGCTTCTATATGGACTCTTTGTCATCTGTTCATGCCCATTGCAAGTCTCTTGATGTACCTGCCGATCATCGCCTCTAATTGCTGTCCATATGAATTTTTTTTGCCTAAATTCCTCCATAACATAAAATATTTACATAATAATGTTCAAATGCTTTGTTTAACATTTAAAGACTGATTTGCTTTCCCAGATAAGCTGAGGCCTGGAACCTGTTGTAGAAGCCATAGTCTAGATGCCTAAGACAGGCATTGGCATGTGTCATCTTTTGTTTTTGTGTGATGATTGATGACAATTGAAAGCATTTTAGAATATGCAGAATTAAAATCTTTATATATTATTCAAATACATAAATCATAATGATAGGATGAGAGGAGATACTGAGTATAAAACTGACAGTATAAACATCAGGGGAAGTGGATGAGACAGGGCTCAAAGAAGGTAGGAATCAATTCCTGAAATAATTTTGGCACTGTTTGTTCATGTGCATATATGGATGTATACCAATAAAAGCATAGTATGGACACTTATTCTTAAAAACATTTTCCCTAAATCACCTTTCCAGTTTTTTCTCTTACTTCCTCACAGACTCCTGGGATACCAAAAGACTACTTAATGTTCTCTGGGTATTCTTAGCCCTTACATCAATGCACATCTGTTAAGATGGGGACAACACAGGCTCTGCCTTGAACCAACTCCAAATCAATCTAGACTTGAAGGCTATTAGGTAGCCTCTCAATTGTACCTGTCCACCAAAAGATGGCTCCAGAAATTGTCATGGAGCCCATGGCCAGTTTCAAAAGTGCTCTGCGAGGAAAGAGATTCCCCTAATAGCAGTGATCACTGTCTTGCTCAATAAATATTCATTAAATTGAACTAAGTTTTCCAAGGAATCTGAACATATACTAAGATAAAATAAAAAAAGTTAGCCCAAGTATAATGATGCTGCAAACTCATTAGTGCATAATTAGTAGGTAAATTCCTTGCATTACCTTCACATGGCTAAAGAAAGCATTTGGGGGGGGGGTAGGAAAGAAGAAGTGACCCCCAAGAAATGGGATGTACAAAGAGAGAAGCTGAATCCCTGAGACTAATACCTTGCCTGGGGAGGAACAGTTCTCCTAATTGAATATCTTCACCAGGAAACTGACGCAATGCTCGCTTTAGTCCATCAACAGACAAGATGGCCTCAGGAGCTGAAATTACTTTTATAGGACACAACAGAAATTTTTTCACTAAAACTTTAAAATATCAATTAAAACTAAGACAAATATACGGATGAAGGAACATGACAAAAGCATCCGAACAGAAAGACGGGGGTAAAATCGTTTCAGATTTTGAGTTGACCATAACTTTGATTTCAGTGATGCCACTCAAAATGTAACATGTAACTGCCTCAATGTAAAAAAAAAAAAAAAAAAAAAAAAAAAAGAAAATATTAAAATTGAAATAACTAACTGCCCCAAAATAATAAGAAAAATAGAGTCATTAGCAGCAGAAGCAGAGGACACAGAAAGGGGTAAGTGATAATTCTGCTGACTCTGTCTCTCTAATACACCAGGAATATTGCATTCAATTTCTAGAGAAACATTAGCACACATGCTCAATGCCCAGAGGAAAACAGTTTGAATGATGAATCGTAAAATAAAATAAAATAAAATAAAATAAAATAAAATAAAAAAAATAAAAAACAGGATTTTAGCCTCAAAAGACAGAGAAATATGTTACCTGTATTTATGTGTTAAAATGAAAGAGATTTTAACTATCTTCAATAAGGCATAAACCTTCTAACATGGAAAATAGCAAGATTGTGTTTGGAACTTAAAATTTGAAAAAAAAAAAACTTTTTAATGAGCTCTTCAACAAAGTAATCATATAAAACTGCTAATAGCCATTGAGAGTTTTCTTCAGGCACTATGATACACTTTACATGCATCATCTCTTTTAATCCCTCAGCCACTCTGTGAGGTAAGTATTATGACTAACCTCATTTTATAGTTGAAGAAACTGAAGCACGGAAAAAGCTAAACTCTCTGAGTTAGCAAAGGTAGAATAGATAGACTCAGTTGGACTGAATCGCAGCAAAAGCTCTTAACCATTATCCTATAGTTATCTTGCTGTGGTTGTCCTAAAGGAACTAGACGGCTGCTTTTAGAAGACCATAAAAAGAAATCATGCTCTAATTTGAAATAGCAAAATGATCCTTGAAATTTCTTCCCATTCCATTTTTAGATTCTGGATCTTATGATCTTTGTGGAAGATAAACCTGTCTTCAGCCAGATTCTCCCAGGATCTAGCATCCACCTCTCTGATTCTTAGTGTCTCAGATTAAATTAGCAATTAATAGAGTGTCTGAAAGTTGGAGCAAGTGGGAAGGACATAAAACATATGCCGATAGAAACATCCTTATATATTTCGCTTAGGACAATCTTTGTTACCCCTTCATCACAGGGTTCAAAAGGTATTCTCTAAACTTTAACATCTGCCAACACACACACACACACACACACACACACACACACACACACACACACACTCACACAAAAAATTTGTTTACCTCATCCTGCTCTGGTATGTATATATGATTCACGATATGTAATTAAACGATGATACCTGTGTATAGTAGGATGTGTTATTTTATTTATTTTTTTGCTTTCTTTATTTTTAATTAATTATTTATATTTTATGGTGAGATTGGTTAACAAAATTGGGTAAGTTTCAGCTGTACATTTTAACAATAAAGCATATATATATTTACATTGTGTGTTCACCTCCATATCTAGGTTTCTTTCTGTAACCACATATTTGACCTCTTTTTTCTCTTTTTACTCCCTCACCTCCCCCATCCACCCACTCCCTTACTTTCTGGTAACCATAGTCTATTGTCCATGTCCATGAGTCTGTTTGTTTGTCCTGTTAGCTTGTTGCTTTTAGGTTTATATCCCACATATAAGTGATATCATGTGATATATATTATTTTAGAGATTATGCATCATTATTAGATACTATAAAATACACCTATATTTTATAAATTATTATTCTATAGAAGCATTAAAAAGCAAAAGAAAATAAATGCCTTGTTACATGACATATTTAAATAGTTATTGAAAGCAACACAATTGGTTTTCACCCTTTCTATATTCTCTAAGATAAAGATGTCATTTAAGAGATTCAATCCTTGGAATCTGCCTGCATGCATTTGTAAATATGAATCATTTTTCACTAGAAATCTGTATTCACATGTGAAGTATCTGAAATATTAGATTGGTTATAACCTTGTTATAGGACTTTTAGGATCTCAGAGTATCTGTTAATTCTAGGACTCTCGGAGGTTTGCAAATATAAAGCAACCAACTGAATAGTGTCAGAAACAAAACTCTACTTTTGTTTTCAACAGTGACTTCAAACATAAAAAGTATTCTAATTACTTCTCATTTCAATTTTCTAGATTAGTAATTTATTTTTATATCACCACATGAGATGTGGGACAATTTGCTAAACTGTGTGGTTCAGAAGAGGAAGAGATTTGTTTTGGTGTAGTCAGTGAAGAATTCACTTTGAGACTGACAGAGATTAGGAAGGGAAGTGTCCCATGCCCAGGAAAACCTGAGCACAGGCACAGTGAGAGAAATGTGGTTTCCTGTGTGTGGCGTGTGAGAACACCACAGCATGTAAAACAGAGTCGATGAAAGAACATGTGGAAGTAAAAATAAATAAGCTTAAGCAGAAAACGTGTATGTTTGTCTATGTGTGTGTTCCAGAGGAGAGGTAGAGACTGTGCCCAGGGAAGAAAGTTTATAGACGTGAAACTAGATTACTAAATTTACCTTTTAGTGCAAAATGGGGAGCTATGGAAGATAGAACCAGGAATTTGATACACTCAATGACACAAAGATAGTTGACTCTCAATCCAGTTTTATTACATTTGCCAAAATATATGGTATAAATTGTGACGATGAAATATGAAATATTTTTATACCAGACAGGTATAAAAATCATTTGCATTTAAGTGACTGGTGATCTAGTCCAACTAATTATGTTTCTCTAATATTTATCTAGCCTTAAAAACACCGTGTGCAATACTTCATAAGACAACAGGACATCTTCCTCAGCCTTTTACTCTAGAGTTTAAGATACTAAGAAAAATAAGAAAGAAAAATGAAAGATACTTTATAAGTAGCAAGTGGAGGGTACTATGAATCACGACGCTAATTATCTATCAATCCATTGTGGCACTCATTGTTTAATCCAAGTCATCAAGAATACAGAATTAGGAGACAGAGCTATGGTCCTGGGATACAAACCAGTTCATGAAACTTCTCGTCTTTTGGCAGACAGCCTGCTTTTACCTTAGAACGAAAGAAACTAAATAACGAAAAAGCACCTTCCTTAGGAGCTCTGACCTATGCATTACCTCAATCTGCACAGCAACTTTCTTTCAAAGCTCTGTGAACTATTTACATATGCTGCCTCATCTATTTCTGTGACATCCATTATTGAGCTAGATGAAGACTAATGTTATCATCATTTTCCAAATGGAAAATGTAAAGTGCAAAGGGATGATATGATAAGTCTGAAAAAAAACTAGAATTCAGGTTATAACACAAGTAGCTTTTCTCTCTAGACTCTATTTTCTCTACACATTTACTAGCCAAGTATACTTTGTGGTAACACAGATGATTCAGTACACATATCTATTTCAACACATTGTTGAGAGGCAAAAGTGTCATAAGAGCTATGATAGGTATTTCGTTAACTCTTATTTTGTATATAATGTTTGTGATGTTTTTCTAATGCTATGTTCAAATTCAAATAGTAAGAAAAGGTTTTTTGCATCTCTAATAAGCAATAAATTAATAAAAGTCAACACATGAAAAGATCTATTGTCAGAAATAAAACATGGTTTAAGGTCAAGTTCAATAAATTCAAAGTATTACAGAAATGCACTTACAGTGATCAATATACATTTTTCTTGTTCAAGAGGCTTTTATGCTGATGCACTCATTTTCGACAAGGGAAAATATGTTGCACTATGAAAACAAAGAGAAATTGGTTGATTTATGAGACTCCAGTAATGTTTCAAAGCAACTTCTGAAGTTTCAGTGTAGAAAAATTACCTTACACCTTTCAAAATCTTTTAAATCTAAATCATAAGCCATTATCAGACCAAAGGGAACCGTATGAATATCTGATTTAAGGCAATACAGATCTGATCATTATCACTCTGGCAGTATATTTGTGTAATTTAAAGAGCAATTTGGTGTTGAATTTCACGTTTTCTACCAAGCAAACTACAAATATTTGTATAAAAATGCATAGAAAAGCCATGCCATGCTAAAAGTACTGGTGTCTACCTGAAATGAGAATACAGTAATCTTATTACTTTGATATGGTGTTTTGGAACATTGAAAAATGTATTATCATAAAATAGCTAAATTTTGTGATTAAAATCAACCAAAATATCACTCTTTTCAACCAATCATCAAGTAATCAAAAAAATGGTACACGTCATATCGTCTTAATGACGGTGAAAGAGAAATATGAACTTACTCCCTTCATCCATTTTGTTTAAATCCACAATCAAATGCATTTCATTTCTCTAGAGTTTCTTACATAATGCTTGAATGTATAGTTAATATTCATATGAGCCATTTGATGTCCTTTTCAGACCTTCAGAATAATGCTTTCAAATGCTGCCAAAGAGATCATTCTGTCTCTGAGAATGATCAAATGTGTCTCAAGTGACTGTGCTGAGGTTTCACGTTAGGAGAGAATATCTGCCGATAGATAGTTCATGTAATTTGCACTTGAGAGACAGTGTTTTCTTTTTCTTTGTCTACTCATCTATCCTCTTCCTTTGAAAACCATAAAGTCCTTGTGCCATTTTTTCAAATACTTATCCTTGAAATTCTAACATCAGGGATTCAGATACAGTTCCCAAGGCAATGCCCTGTGGTCTCTACTTAGACTTGCAATTCTCCATCTTTTGCTGATATAAAAAAAACAAAGATAAAAACAGGTCAATTAGATAGAGAATTTTAGATGTATGTAAGACAAAGGTGTGAAATACGAGATAAAGGGCAATGAGGAAGAAACTTCTTAGGTGACTTTTAACTTGATACTATTTGTTATACATGGTAAGTGCTGTACACAGGCCTTGACAAAATTCAGACTTATCTAATTATAATATGCAAACACAACTTAATCAGTGATGATAATACATAAATTTAATAAAGAATGAAGTTATCTACTTCTGAGAATGTTAAGGGCATTTAATTTTTCATGAGTTCTCCACATGATTCTACCTCCGCAGTATCCCAATCTTTACTATGTGTTGCTCCTCCAAAGATATAAACAAAAGTAAAATGTGATATAATAAAGGCCATGATGGAAACAATTAGAGGATGAAAATACATCTTCAATTTGCTTATCCAAAAAACATTATTTTTCTTTTAGTGCGTCACTGCATACAAATACAGTGCTTTGATGTCCATTACTATCTTGAAATTTTGGAATTAACATTGGTTTCTCACAATAACTTATTCCCACTAGATTTGGCATTTAAAAAAAAAAAAAAAAGGTGTGCCTTTATATTAACAGCCTAAGTCAAAGGAAAACTGGTATTCCAATCTATCTCAGCCTGTAAGGCTATATTGACAAAGCTTACTCAGAATGTCAGGGTCTTCATAGTGACAATTTCATGTTTTCACCTCTGACATTTCCATTATCAGTGTTGACTTTTCACTTGTGTTCCCAGTGGATCTGGTACCCATTAAAGAATGTGCTAGATATTGTCAGTGTGGCAGTTTTTATTATGACAGTAGTCATCTGTTAGTAATTTCTGGATACAGTAACCACAATTATACATTATTTGCTTGTATTTGTTCAGTCTTCCTACGTGTTTCAATTTCAGTTTTACTTATAAAATAGGATACTTTTTCTCACGTTGATCTTATAAAGTAGATGGGCCAAGTTTTATTATGATTATTTTACAAATGAAAAAAAAAGACAGGAAGTTAAATGATATGTTTAAAATTCTACAACAAGCTAGTATCAGAGGCAAACACAGAACTCAGGTTCCCCATTCCTGCAAGAGTACCCTTTCTACAGAGGCCATCTGCCCAACCACAGAGAAAAAAAAAAAAAAAAGTCTATCTGGATTCAGGAGCTCCTCTTTACTCAATTAGTAATATTATAGGGAAAAAGATAATACTACATCATATTGTATGCTAAAGGAACAAGAGATACTTTATTCCCTCTGCCTGTAATTTCCAGATTAGGCTATGATATGGTTTACAAAATGTATTTACCAGAATATCCATCCTTTGAGAGCCAAGACTGTTTTATTTACTTTGCATTCCCAGTGCCTAGCAAAGTACCTGGTCTTCGAAGGAACATAATGGATTTCTCCTGTTGAATGAATAGTTCAATGTGCTTTGTCTTTAGGAATAAAAAAAAAAAAATTATTGTAGTATTTAAATTGAGGTAAAATAATACTAGGAATCAGAAAGCTCTAGATCCATTTCTGTCACTCTTCAAGTATGTTTTATTGAAGAAATATCTTATATATACTATAAAGACAATGATACCAACCTATCTCACAGCATTTTTTTAAATTTAAGTAATATGAAAGAAATGTTTTCTAAGAGATGACAGAGATATACAAATATAAATTAATATTATTTTGTCTGTATCTGAAATACCATATCTTTTTATTCCTGATGATTTATTTCCAGAAGCATGTTTCAAAGATTCTAATAAAAATATTTAATATATGCTAAAATACTTAATTATCATTATTTCTAAGCTTTATAAAATTTAAGTTTATATTTGATTATTCATTATGTAACTTAGCTTGTTACATAAACTACATATCTTACATAATTTAGAATATCTTAATTTTAAAACTGACATCCAAAAATTGAGATTAGTTGGGATTTTTTAAAAAACTAGGATCTTCCTCTCATAGAATATAAATTTTAGTGAGGAGAATTGACATACAATACTACAAGAACTGCAAACTTGAAGTTGGTAAATCGGATAGTTTTAATTTTTTCCTCATTTAGCAAGAGAAAGCAATAAGACTATTATTTGAAATGTTGTTCAAAGTCTATTATTCCTTCGCAAAATGGCTCTCATCATTCAATCCATCAAAAATATATTTAAACAAAACTGTGAGGGACTGCCTTACAATAATTTCTGGGGAAAAAGGCCCCCAAGAATGCAGAGTTGACTATTAACACTATACAGTAACCCACTACATTCTAAGAGAAATTTGACAACTCTTGGTAGGGCCAACCGTGGCTCGTAAACCCCTACCATTTTAATTATGAGGAACAAGTTATATTTGGTGTAACAAGAATATATACTAGCATCTTCAAAGTCCTCAATAATAATGGCAGAAATAACAAAGGTTTAAAGTACTCAGGGCTCCCTCATTACTTTGAGCTAAGCAAAGAAATCAGGGTCTTATTACCCATGAGACTAGATTGTTCTCATTTCATAGCATCATTAAGGGTTTCAGAGCTGCCTTGTGGATGGAGCCAGTCTAGTCACAAAGGGCCAAAGCAAAGAGGGTCTGGTGCTGGTGGTAGCCAAGAATGAATCTGGAAATAAGGGAAGGATTTATCTTAAATAAAAAATAGAATCTGGATTTGAAACAAAACCTGGAAAGATTCCCGAAGGCAAATTTATGCTTGAGAAAAAAACATTTCTGGGTATCCACAGGGTAGCCTATGGGCAGAAATAACTATTCAAGGTCCTGAACTGATGTGACAATCTGACCCTGCCACAAAGGTCCTAAAAACTCCTTTTGCAATTCTGTGAAAACGTTGTCATGTTCCTGTCTGGTTTCATAAAAATTAAATCCAGCAGCTCCTGCACTTTTGTGTTCTGCCCTTAGACACAGGCTGCAAATTTCACTTATCCCCAAGCAACCTTATTTATATTTTGGAAAAGACACTCTAAATAAACTGTAAACAGCTCACAGCAAAAGAATAACATTCATTTGGATTGCTGGGAGTAAAAGGATGTATACACATATATACATATATACATATATACATATGTATTAGGAAGATGGGGTATATATCATTACTCTAGGATGCACATACCTACTTTGTATACACAGCTTTTATTTTATGATTTTTGTATTTCTTAACTATAGAGGGTGATGCTTATAATAATTGAAGAGAACATTTTTGCTTGCTGTTTTCAAAAACGTAAGTATACAAAAAATAACATACTCATAACACTGTCACAAATAATGTCATAATCGTAATAATTGTTTTATGGAATTCAACCTGATTCTAAAATCTGAATGTAAAATGAACAAACACGGAGGTCAAATCTGTTTGCAATTAACATCAGTGGAGTTTTACACTAAACAACACTGGCCCATGAAAAACCAGTATGTAAAAGTGATCCTTAATTTTTAATTACTCGAACCTGTTTAAAGGTACTCACTAAAGCATTTTTTAAAAAAAGGAAAACTATATGTGGAATACAAAAAAAAATTATTAAGCAAATAAGTACCATCCTTCCAAATAACACAAAGCCAATAATCAAGTCATGACATTGAGGTATAAAATTATAAGACTAATCCAAGTGTTTAGTTAGAATTAATTTCATAGTAATTCACTAGATACAGACTTCTACAATATATATTTATATATTATAGTAGTGCATTCATTGTCTTCTCTATTAAGTAATTAAATCTGAAAACCCACACAATATGACCATAGTAATAGCTGATCATTTATTGTGCTTTATTGTTTCAGGTATTGTGCCTGAGACTGTCATATTGTTTTCTACTTACATCCTAAAAACAAGCGTGAAACCCTAGAATTATTAGCTTTAGTTTACAGATAAGATACTAGGTTCAGGGAGGCTACGTTATTTGCCCAAGGTGACAGAATTTGAAACCAAGTCTGAACACAAATCTCATACTTTGTCAACTATAAAATAAGAACAGTTCAGTAAATTAGGTTAAAATTCATGATTTTCAGGTCTAATTTTTATCAGATTATGAAAGCAATATTATTATTTATCTAAATATAGGAATTTAGAATAAGTAAAAGAAAATCAACATCTATTCTTAAAACAGATGCAGATAAATATTTTTAAAATTATCTATTTTTCTATTAATAGTCAACACTACTTTTAACATTCTAATATATTTATTCCTAGTCATTTTTTTTCCTTCTCAAAGAATACAGGAAAAGAGACACATTTTTTTATAGCTCAATTTATCTGTTTTCCAAGTACCTTATGTGCAAAAATGTTAACAATAATAATACCTACACTTTATAGAGTTGTTTTAATTTTTAAATATAGATAATGAAAGAGCTCAGTAAAAAAAAAAAAAACTGGCACAAAACATTACTGTTTTTTTTAAAAAAGTAACAGTAGCTTTGAAGATGAGTCTCCTAAATGTTACTGATTTTTTAATTTAGGATTCCTAGTTACCTCCCATACCAAAGCCATGTTTTGAGCCACCATTAGATCTTGATCAAGATAGCCTTCGTGCTCCTTCGCTTTCCCTTTGAATCCTTACCACCTATTTAAAGGCAGTAGCCAGAGTGATTCTATGTAATATAAGCCATTTTGTGTCATGTCTGCTCAAAATGCTCCTTGGCCTCCTATATCTTTCATATTGAAAGTCAAAGTCCTTAGTCTGGCCCACAGAGCTTCCTTCTCTCTAACCTCTTCAGTGACTCTCCTGCTCACCCACTCCTCTTTAGCCTCTGGCTATTTTGTAAATACATCAGGCTTGCTGAAGCCCCAGAATCCTTGAAGTCATTCTTCATTCAGTCTCTATTCTCCTGGATATTTTCATGACTTATTACCCCACTTATTTAGTTCTCTCTGAAAATGTCCCCTCATTTGAAAGGATATGTTCCCGATCCCCTCATTTTATATATATAATATATAATATATATATTAAATATATGTATATATTACACTCCATATGGCACTTTCAGGAGTTTCTTTCATAACACTTATCATCACTTAATATTGTATATATTTATGTGTTTATTTATTTATTGTCCATCACCTCTGTCTCAAAAATACACTCACAATAATAGGAACTTTAACTTTTTATTCATTGTGCCTTAGACTAATGCCTGGTAGATAAATATTTTTGAATAAATAAATCAGGAGAGGCTTCTTACAGCCATGGATTTCTCAAATGGGTTCTGAAGAATCAGTTGAATTTAAACAATCAGAAATGATATATGAGTAAGTGTTCTGGGAAGAACAAGCTCAAGGAAATACAGAGAGTAGGGGGAAAAAGACAGTTGAGTCTGTGCAAGCCAAATAATTCAGTTTTATTGTTGTACTCAGGGTGAAGAGAGGAGTAGTCACAGTTCAGAGTAGAGGCTGGATCTTACTGGGGTATAGAGGGCCATGAATGTCAGAGAGGAAGTTTAAATTTAATTTAATAAGCAATGGAGGACCTCTGGAGGTTTTTGAATAGGAAATAACATGACTGAAGCACTTTAGAAAGATTTATCTTGCAGGAATATAGAGTATGGATTAAAAGAGGGAAGTCTAAAGTAGAGATTCCAGAGCTCTCTATAAACCATTTCAACCTAATTCATGCTGACATTTGATAAATTAGAAAGACCTTCAGATTTTAATTTTTAAGTTTTTTTAACTAAGGTCAATGAAGTAAAATCAGTCAAGACCCTTACAGAGAATATATAGAAGCAAAAGGTAAAGAATTAAAACAAATGTCAAAAAAAAAAAAAAGTATCTAACTAATATAAAAAACTTGTTCAAATGACCAAAGAACAGCTGAGTGGAAAACTATATGAGCAATAATTGAAACTGGGTGATGTCATATATGACTAAGATATCCTACCATAAAAGAAAATTATCTTTTTCCACTTACATCATCTCAAAAGTATATGATGTGAAATAGCAGTGCTCTTAAAGTAAGGAGGATATTAACACTGCTTTACTACTGTATATCTGAAATATATATATATATATATATATATATATATATATATATATATATATATATATATA
Organism: Eonycteris spelaea; assembly: GCA_003508835.1. Classification (NCBI taxonomy): domain Eukaryota; kingdom Metazoa; phylum Chordata; class Mammalia; order Chiroptera; family Pteropodidae; genus Eonycteris; species Eonycteris spelaea. The sequence goes on from PUFA01000104.1 coordinate 5,527,863, forward strand.
TATATATAAAATACCTTTTTTTAAAAACCAGCTGCTGAGGAACTTAACCTAACATTTGAATTTTAATAGTTTACCAACTAAGTGGAATGTACAAGAATCAGAACAGCATCTCAGATACAACAAGCTAGTCCCATAAGCATCATCATTCATCCATATGGAGCATGGGCTAACAGGAGACCCAGAAGAAAGTAAGCCTGATGGACGGGATCCCACCTTACATGGTCCCAGATCACACTGGGCTTCCTGTGTCATAACAGTCTTCACACATGTAAAGTGACTCTGTATCTTTAATGCTAATACGAGTACCAGGCACACAACTGGTGCTCAACAAATTGAATCTATGAATTTCTAATTATCTATCTCTCTGCTACTCTAGACGTTTAACAAGGGCAAGAACCATATCTCATTTACTGCTGAATCTTTAGACCTTACTACTATTTCTGCTACCTATAGATTGTTATCAATAAATATTTGTTCAATGAATGAATCAATTAGTTAAAGATGCAGCACTGACACAGAAAAAGAGGATCAGCTTAGAGAGAATTGTTTTCTTTTATTCACTCTGCTAAATGGTTTCATTGACACCTTAGTGAGGACAAAAATAGTGAGAAATTGTTAAGAAGAAATGAGGGGTAAAAAGGAACTTAAAATTGTAGTCGAGATTTAGGAACTCAAAGAGCTGAGAGACCAGATATGCTTCATCCTTGACAGAACAGTCTTCACTGTACATTGACCTTTTGTATAGCAAACAAATATTAATAACTTTGAAATAAGATATCAGTCAAGTACCACTAAAACCTAGAATGCTAAATACTGAGAAAATACTAATTTTCTTATTTGCCATATGTAAAATTCATTTCAATTATACAATATTCACAATTAAAAATTGCATAAGTGGAAACAAACTATTGTTTCTCTCTCAAGAGGGTAAAAATGTATAAAATTTCAAGTGATACACAAACTGGCTTATAACCTAGTATTCTTTACTCAAGTCTCTGAATCTATAAGTTTGTTTAAAGCAGCAAAAAGTATCACTACGAGACCATAGTTGCTAATGAATTATTCAGTTATGTAGTTGACCTCATTTAAATATCTCTCTCTGCTTGCCATCAATATAGATGGTTAAAAAATCAATGCTATCAACTTCTTTGCGCTTGTGCGTTACAAATATATTGCTTATCTAAATAAAGTGGAATTGTCATTTATTGTTATAAATTAAGGTTTCATGAATTCAATGAAAATGATGTTGAATAACTGCTAGAATCAAATACATAGCTACTAACAGATGATCTGGTAGAACGAAACCACTTGATAAATAACAAAATATTTCAAGGTATTGGTTTACTTATCTAAAAGATGAAGAAAGGCTCTTGGGAAAAGGAAGTTTGGGAAAAAAGTCCTACTTCATTTTTGTGTACTTTTTCTTTTCCTTGATTTTTTTCCATCCAAAAATTAACCGCCTAGAAGGGAGGAATGGGGAATGATTGCCAATGGCTATGGAATTTCTTTTGGGGGAGATGAAAAAGTTCAGGAATTAGAAAGTGGTAAATACACTAAAAACTACAAAGTATATTTTTTAAAAGGGTGACTTATGTGGTATGTAAATAATATTTATTTTTTAAATAAATTTTAAAAAACAACTCCCTTGGAATTCTGTCATGAATGTTAAATGTAAATTAAAAACTATCTTTATAAGCTATTTATTAATAATTTTCAAAAATGTAACAGAGGAATGATATAATGTTTTTTATCTAAGAATATGCATAATTATGATTATATTTCTGTCAAATATGAGATTAAGTAATTTTCAAAAGTTTAGATTCATTCTTCTGTATAAAATCCAGATGTATAAAATCCAGATGAAACTTTCTATCTCTGTTAATGTGAAATTTATTTTTTTTCTATTATCAATTTTGAGACTGGTCTCCTAGCAGAGTGAGCACACTGTATCTTTTTATTTGTTTAATAAATTGGAGTAAATTAGAAAAAAAGTTTTATTTTCAAATTATGTTAAAATTCAAAAAAAGAGTTAATTATTATTTTTTCAATGATCCAATCATTCATCCACATGGCAAACACTGTGCTGGGATCTGATGCAAAAAAGCACAAAACACTGAAAATTCCTATTGAGGGGGAATAGAGTGTGTATCCCAAATTATGTTTTTGGGATACTGATTATTTTAAGTACATTATTTTTAAGAAACGAAAGACTTAGTGAAAATCTTTGACCTTCCTCCATAATGCCCCAAAAAATTTAGGTAGAGGACCTGCCCCAGAAAAGGATCTTACATCATAGATAACTATAGTATAAAATGAACTAGGTGTGAGAGACAGGGAGGAGCCTAGCAAAGCCCATTTGATCACAGTCCTCTCTCTGTGTCCCATTGGTTCAAGATAGCTCAACAAACATTTGTTTACTAAACATTAACTCTTTTCATTTCCCTGTTAATTACCTTCCTACACTCTGAACTCCCAAACCGCAATTCCCACACACCCTCGACCCCTCCTTAACACAAGATGGCATAGAAGGTTTGACTGCCTGCCTCATTTGTCTCAGGGCTCCTATATTCTTATGGAGCCCCCATATATACATATGTAATAAATTTGGTTATTTTCTCCTTTTAACTTGTCTCCTGTCGATTTGATTGTTAGACCAGCCATAAGAACTATTGGGTAAAAGAGGGGAAGTTTCTCTTCCCCACAGTATCTCCAGAAACATGACTCTATGGACTTAAATAGAGCCCTCAATGAAATCCCTTTATTATGGAAGTGTAAGTTTCCTATTATTTTAGATTAAATTATAAGTTTAAGTGTTAGAGATATTTTCAAAAGCCTGCAATATAAGGCAGATAAGAAACCCTAAAGCAACTGAGGATTTCTGGCATGGTGCACTGTTAGTGAAATCCCACTAAGAGCCAGACATATAGTTTGTTTTATACAGTGCAAACAACAATTTAAATAAGCTTGCTAAACTTCTGTAATTCACTTATTAAAAATAAATTTGTAAATACCATTGATGTTTCTGTTGACATATGAATACTTAATAGTGTATGCCTAGCATATAATAGCCTTTCATCATCTAGAAATTCATTTTTAATGTTATTATATCTATAACTATAATGGCTATTAAACTTATATTTAAGCTTTTAATTATTATGAATTATTGTATGCCTGAGGTAAAAAGTTTCAAATTCTATAAAAGAATAAAATTAAAAATCATTTGACCTTCCCATCAAAAGGAAACCACAATCTATTTTCTTGTGTGTATGTATGTAACCTTCCAAAGACTGTTAATTCATAACTATTCATTTATGTGTATCTGCATGTGAGTATCTGTGTATTATACAGAAGATAACATTATAGCCACCATAATTTCCATTCTTAAACAATCATATATTTTTGACTGCTTTGTTTATCAACAAATATAGATCTATTTAATTTATTTAAAGAGTAATGCAATATTCTGTTAAGAAACCTACTCACTATCAATGAATACTTAGGTTATATAGTATTTTGTAAAATATGTTTTTGCTATTGCAAATCATATTGCAATAAACTTTCTTGTAATATACACTGAACATGTGTAACTGTAAGTATGAAATAAATTTCAAAGCCAAACCTTGATATTACTAACTTTTAACAATGTTGGAGTACAATACAGAGAAATATATAAAGAAAAGCACTCTAATTACACTCTCTCTCTCTTTGGTTCATTAATGTATCTCTAAATATCCAGCACTTCATCATGATGAAGATAGTAAAACAATCTGTATCTTAGAAAAATACGAATGAAAATACTAGCACAAAGTATATCCTTGGAGTTACTTCATTTAAAATTAAACGGGCAACTGATTAGACTATAATTACAATCTTTAGTTGATGTTTTTAGAACTAAAACAAAGAAAAGGAAAAAATAAAAAGAATCAGGAGGGGCATTCTTTATTAAATTAAACCAAAGAACAAAAGAAACTGTGTATGAACTGTGATAGAATTGTTATAAAAGGTACCACGATTCAATTATTTGTTTCTTTTTTTTGCTTTGTTGTTGTAGTTGTTCCTTTAGTAAGACTCTTTACTCCTATTAAGGTTCCCAGCAGTGATGTAGAGTAATAGTATTTCAGAATTCAACCACTGCTTAATCAAAGTGTCACTTGGTTACACTTCAAAAGGCTCAGGATTACCTCAATTAAAAGTGAGTCTTTACAGCACTTTGCAGATTTCGTGCAAACTCGTACAATGAGTACTCTATTCAAATTGAAAAAGACAAGGAAGAGGGTGCAATTTTTATGTCTCTTAATATATTCTATTTTTGCTGATAACCTTCCAGCTCAATGCTTTCCCCCTCTATAGAATTATCTGAAGAGACTGCAAATGATACATGATATATTACAGTATATCTACCTTGCTCACAATTATGAACAATCAATCTATTGTTGATTATAATTTACAAATAGCAACGATACTTCGAAAAAAGGACTAACTGCAAGAAAACTAATTAGTCATTCAAATTGCAGTCCACATTGACTGATTAAAAGTGCAATGTCTTGGACTATACTTGAAAGATTAAATATCCTAAAGTATGCTTAGCTAGTAAAATATATAGGTTATGTGTTACCCATAGTGAATTAAGGGACAGAAGTTATTTCAAACACAGGATAGCAGAAGCTCAAGATACTTGATATCAAAATACCTTATATATAGTAGCCAGGAACAATTTCTGTCTTGGTAATTTATGAACTTACTGTTGCAAATGTAAATGTTAAACTAGTTATATTACACTAGAGAAAAGAGGAACACTGCATTAATTTCTTCAGAAGCAGCTGCCAACATCCTCCCAGTAAAGAATGCAGAGTTGTGATTTCACCATAATTAGTAAATTTTAGAGTACTCTAACTAAAAATTGAAAAGGAAGTTTTCATTATCACTATATCGAAGTTAGCTAAAATGAAGGTAAATATCTAACTTTTAAAGAATGGCTGTTACCTTAAGAAGTCTGCCCGATGCAATTAAAATATAATAGAAATGTGAGGAGATTTGCATACAGTGATTAATTACAGCTAGAGAGTCAGGGAGGGCTACACTTTTTTGAAAAATTTCTTCATGAGTTTTATAACAAAGACATTGAAAATTGATTATTAAAACCTCTTAATACAGGTTGTATACACCAGTAACTGCATTATGTTGGAGTTCCCTGAAATACTCAGGTGTGTTTGATGACTTTTCTGATGTGCCACTTAATAGGAACACACACAATTTTTTCAAAATCTCCACAGGTATTAATTTTAGCTGTTTTATTTTTAAATGGAAGTCTTTTTAATGTCTTTAGAAATACTATGGTCCTGAGGGAGCAGGAATGACCTTTTGAGGGGATGGAAGACTGAGCTTTCACAACTGAAGTGACCCTATGCTGAGGCAGAGGTTCTCAAACTGACTCACCTCACCTCATGCCAGGGGTTTCTTACTTCCTTTCTTCAGCCAAAACTATAAGAGAACGTCAAAACAAAATGATAGCTTATCCCAGTTACAGCTGAGTTCATCATTATCACTTACAACCTTAAAATTATATGATACCAGAAAGTTAGAAAGGAAGCTGATAAGAACATTATTTATTCTTATCAAAAAATAAGTATGGTTTCAAGAAGTGAATAATTCATAATGGAGAATGCTAAACTTCAGAAGATTAAGAAAGATCGTAAAAAACAAATACAAAAGCTACAATTATTCCAGCATTTGTATGATCTGTTTTACAAAGAGAAAAGTGAACAGAAAGCTAGCTGAGACTTTTTAAAAATTATATTTAAATTCAGTCATTATCATTTGACATTTTACATTCTTAAATAGTTCTGAAAGAAAGGAAAGAGGGGAGGAATAGAAAAAGGAAAAGAGGACAGGAGGAAGGAAGAGGTAAATAAACCAAATAGTTGTTTGATTCCTTCTAACCAAGTTCCAGCTTCAGAGATGTTAGCAGAACACAAGCCAAACAACTAGGGTTGAAAGGAACCAATTAAAAGACCTTTGATCAGACTATCAGGAAGCAATTCACCCCCTTCCTTCATATCATGCGATGATATGAAGCTACAGTGATCCACCCTTCCAAACCTGAGAAAGGAAATAATAGAGAGAAAATATAGTTGAAAGTTGGATCCCAGTTTTTTCAATTATTTCAACCCTGAATCAAGCTATACCTGAAGATATTGGTGTGAGAACCAAGAAATTCCTTCGTGCTTTAGCCAATTTGAGTTGAATTTTCTACTTAGAGTAAATGGGTTCTAAGTGACACAAACTTGTTTTCCAGCCTTAACTCTGGTGTTGAGACCAGGTATAGAATGCTGATTATATAACCTGAACTCTAACAGCTTAGGAGTATCATATCACTCCATTTGTCTCACTCTTTTAAACATCATTCAACTGCAGGTCTCAACTCCTCCTTGGACTGCTATATTATCAATCTATAATTTTAACTTACCACGGTAAATCATATCTTTAAATTGTTATTGATAGCACCAATTCAGCAAGAACGAGTACAAACCCCATTTAAATTCAGCTCACTCACATGGATTCTCTCATTCAGAATGTTGAATCCCCCTCAACATAATACTCCAACCAGGAAAACTGTGTACTATGCACTTTGAATCAGTTTGAAAGAGTTGATACTTCCTGTCACCAATACAGATTGTATTTTATAGAGGGATATGCAGGATAGGAAAAATCTTCAGAGTGACATTAATACATTACATTTTTTTCAAGGGCTGCTTTTTATATATATTTCATAAATAGTGATTTCCATGGATCTCCAATGTTCATTTATTAACATTAGAATGTAAACACCAGTATACAGGAAGTGACTATAAAAAATGAATCTGGTTTCTACTATTTATAGACATAGATTTTGGTGCTCTATAGCTCCATTCTAAAACCAATATTTATTAATTAATGTACATATCAATACTCAAACACCTGCTGAGTGTACATTTTTTACCAATCATTTCACTGAAATTCTCCATTTTCCTTTAAAATTGCCATTAACTTTGCATCCTTTCTTTAATATAGATACTTTAGAGATAATGATTTATTTAATGTTTTCAATTGTAATGTTACAAATATCACCTGAAATTAAAGAAGTGATTTCCCCAGCATCACTGAAAAAATTGATTAATTACACATATTAATTTGTCCATTTATTCTGATCCCAATAAAATAGGAAGTGTTACAGTCATGTACTTGTTACTTAGATAAATTTAAAAAACATATTTGAAAATGTACTAAAATTATTAAAGAGATTATCATGAGTTAAAAAATAATTCGTGGCTCAAGTTAGCCTAAAGAACTATAAAACTGATTTTCTGAAACAAAAAGAAAGTAATTAATTTTCTCCAGAATTCCATGATTATGTATGTAACACGAAAAGCAGATATGCCACAAAGCTAAAGTTGACACTTTAACCCCTTTCAAGGCACCTTACATAACTTCTGTATTTGTAATTTTATATCGTTTTTCTTCAAAAGCTCTACCAAACTATATAATTTTAAAACTCTAAACAACCTGGATCAGTCCTGCCTATCAGGTAATTCATAAAATAATTATTACCTTTAGTTTTCTTAATCATGTTATTTGAGATGTTTCTTTTAAAATATTACTCCAACTAGTTTAACAAATTTTGTTATTCTAGATCTGTATGAAAGTTTGCTTTTTTGTTATTAATTTCTTTTAAAATGTCTGCATTCATTGAGAAAGAAAAGTATTGCACCGATATTGTTTTCAGAAGATTCCTTCAAACTCAGAGCCTCAAAAGAGTAAAGTAGGAAGAGGTTTGCAAACTGACAATCTACTAAGGCCAAATATTACACTCTGATAGCTAAAGTGTAAGGATATGTGTGTTTTGCTAGTGCTGTCTGAGCATTCTATTATTTGCCAGTAACTGTGTGAAATGCTGGGTGGCATTATTTCACTTCTTCCTCACAACGGGCCACAGGGACATCAACATTAGTCACATTTTTCAGATGAGAAAATTGATACATATCATGTTAAAAATAATTTTAAATGTATATTGCAGCACTCAGTAGATGGAATATGTACTTGGTTAACTTAGAATTAACTAGTAGAAATGTCAAATGATTAACATGATATACATTACCTAACTTATGTTAAACTAAATTTATAGTATGAAATAGCAGGAAAAATTATAAATAAAATATTTCCTTTTCAATATATTTCAGGGAGACTTTCAAATCTATAACAAAACACTTTTTAAGAAAATATTTAGGTGAATGTGATATGCACTGACATTCACCTCTTCACAAATATTATATCTTTATGAAAAGTAAAAACACTAAATTTGATTGTATTTATTTTATGATTATGCATTTTTGCAAATAACTAGTAATTAAAAAGTTATAAAACCACTATAATTGTACTGTTCCATGGCCTACATCCTGCATCTTATTTTACCTGTAACAGTATGCCAAATTCCTGTAGAGTAATTTGATATATAAATGAGAATATTATTAAATAAAATGAGGTGTGTATGAAGTCCCAGAATAAAGAAATTGTGCAATCTAAATTTAATTTACAGAAGAAATGAATAGTAAATATGAATCACTAAAACATAATTAGAATGTAAAATGAAATCTTGGAAAAATGACAAAATATCACTCTGAACTAAACCAAGGACAAATGCGACTTGGAGAAACAAAGACAAATTTTTCCTTAGGCTTTAGATGAATGCCATGATCCCTTGCATCGAGGACAACCTTGCAAGGATGTTCCTCTAATGCAGTGGAAATTGGATGCAGAAGAAAACAAGCAAATCAAAATTGCATTCAGCCATGTTAAAAAAACATCTTAGGAAAAGGCATTTTGAAGAAATTTGAGGCATTTGAGGAATCTGCAAATACTTCCAAAGGTTTAAGAAAAGAATATATTCTTCCAAAATTCATGTATCCATGGATAAATGGGCAGCCTGCCTAAATATAGTAGATCTTTGACACATACTTGATAAAAGTATAAAAAAATGGAGGCAAGGCTGTCTTCCAAAATAGGCACGGTGTACTTGGTTATTCCCCATAACCCAAGGAGCATGTCTCTGTTATGTATTCCCGCCTTATAAATTAATGGCTTAAAGTAAAAACCATTTTATTTTTTCATCATCTGTGGGTCATCAATTTGAGCAGGTTCTTCTGTTGGACGAACATAGGGTCGCTCACATGACTATAACCGGAAACCTAACTGTGTCTGAATAGTGTAAGATGGCCTCATTCACATGTGTTGCCATTGCTGCTGGCTGTCAGCTGGGCCACAGTTTCCAGCAGGGAAACCCAGACTTCTTTGCATGATGTTACCATCCTGGAGGGCAAGAGTAGAGGATACATGGTCCCTGGAGGATTAAGCTTGGAAGTTATACTATATAACTTCTGCCACACCTTTTATTCAAAGCAAGTAGAAGGCCAGTCCAGATTCAAGGAGAAGGAAAATAGATATCCATTCTTGATGGGAAGACATGTAATGAATTTGTGGCCATTTTGAATTTTCCAAAGGAGCTAAGAAAGTAAATAACAGATGGTAACACACCACATGGCTTAGAAATGGTCTGTTCTGCCAAATATATATCTAGAATTAACCGTCAGATTTTGGCTGACTGTTAGGCCCCTCTGTCACTAAAATAACAGCACAGAAACCTGTAATTAAGGTGAGGAAATGAGTTTGTTATTTAACTTTTTTCCTGACCTTTTCCCAGAGGGAGGAGGTAACTTAGGGATAAATCCTGAAGCACTCACTAATGACAACAGCAGCCTGTACAAACAGCATGGGAAAGGGAATAAGAGGTGATTGGAATGTGGAACACAATTAGATAAATGTAAATGCTTAATGATAAACAGTAATGCTCACCAAGTTCCATCCAATCTTAACAGTTACAGAATTCTCTGATCCTTCTACACTAAGAAAAGTGTTCAAGGGAACAATTATTTATTTCTTTCTTAAGACATATCAGTTAGTTTATAATGACTTGCAAGTCATAGCTACAGATGAGAATTGGTAGAGTAAATCACCCAATATCACAGTCTTTAGTCTAGCACACACATCAAAAAATTAGTGTATACTTATATTCCAGACTCAGGATTAAACACTGCCTTTTCAATATAAGCAGCTACAGAATCCTCTAATGGATAACCATAAAGTTTTTCATAAACTTTCAGATATAAAACCTGGCACTTCATAGAGTACCATAAAAAGAAAAGAAATTAAGAATGAGGTACATACTCAAAGGATGGCCATCATTCTTGAAGGATTTGAAAAGCACATTTAAAAATCATCATCAACAACAACAACAAAACAGCTATAAAGGGTAGGAAAAGAGAATAATCTAAGTAAAGCAGACATAGTATTGTTTTTAGAATCACAAATATTTTATTTGAATTCTAGGCTTATCATCTACTAGTCATATAATTATAGACAAGTAAATTAACTCCCTGCAGCCTCCACTTCTCTAAAAATGTATATAATCATTCCTAAACTGTAGGGTTATTCCATAGATTAGAGGACAGTGAAAAACAACAGTGCCTGGCACAGAGTGCCAGGAAATGATGCTGCTGATCATCATCATCTATTATATATTATCTGAGATATATGTATTGGCACCTTCCAGTGCTTTCCACATAAAGTACTTGGAGGAAAATTCATGTGCTTTCCTCAGTGGAGGTCTTAGAATTTTATTCATCCTCGGGCTCTAACTTTACAAATATATCTAACAATCTTATTATTTTATTAATAAGTTCTTATCAGTGACTTAAAAAGGAAAATAAGCCCACTAGAAAAAGTTAACTATAAGAGAGCAAGGATAAATCAAAGAAAAATCATAAATGGAAGACAGACGGGAAAGAAAAGAAGTTGGGGAAATTTTTGTTTCAGTACAAATTGCCTTAAACATGTCATGAATTAGTCCCTGAGAGTGTTTTGCTTTCACTAACATATACAGTGATGTTGTTAGGAAAAAGTTTAACTATATTTAGAATCAGTGTGTCAATTTTAATAAGTAGCACTTACATTAAAAATAAAACTTTTAAAAAATATTTTAAAACATGATGCCTAAAAAGAATCACATTCAAGATTATGAAGAACGTGAATAACCAAAAGATTCATTCTGCAAGGACTAGATAAAGGGAGTTCTACTGTCATTCCCTTCTGATTCAAATTATTTTCTCTCTTGTTAGAAATGAAGTAACCTCACAAGAGGCTGGAGAAACTACTAGGATTATCATTGTTGATTTTATTCCAAAAATGGAGAAGGTAACTCAGATCAGCTGAATAAATTATTATAAAAATCAGTACCATCTAGGTTTAAGAGTACATTAAAAGGCAAAGATGTAAGAATGCCATCAAGACTGACTCAGGCCTAGGGCTGCCTCTCTGAAAGAATATTTGTTCCTCACTCTAGACTGCAGCTTCCTCAGAGTGGCATCTATGCCATTTCAGCATTTGTGTCTCAAAGGAGAAACTCTGAGCAGAGTATTTAAGCAAGCATTAAATACTGAATAAATGTTTGTTAAAGGAATCAAAGAATGGGCCTTGAGTCATTTTTGTCTAGATCAAAGAACCCATGAGGCAGCTAGCCCATCCTCTTAGGGTGAAGTAAAATCTACTAATCTTGCCTTGCTCTATTTCATTGCTTTCCATATTTATTATTAATAACATCATTACAATTTGTAAGTTATTTTTCTTTCAATATTTAGTGGAAAAAATTTAGATAATTTCATCATTATGAGCAAATCCTATTACGTCAATGTTGAGAAAGTGGTCTCAGGTGTAAACATCTAGAAGAAAGATTCATTTGATACGAAACCCTGGAAGGAATTTATCTGCTAAACTCGCTATGGCCAAGTCCCAAATTTTATGAATAGTAAAAGCCTAGTGGTCATTTACTGACGGGCCTCTCACAATCTGTACACCAGGAAGAAGAACTTCAGACTGAACCCTCAGCTTCTCACATTATACCCCATTCGTTTACATTGTCTATGTCAACCACCACTGGGAAACCCTGGTTTCACTGTTCCACCTGCCCCATCTAATCAGAACTGCACAATTTAAATACCTCATTTATTTAAAAGTGGCCCAACTGATAACCTGGGAAGGACCTTCACTATAAAAGATGGCCTCTGCAGAACATGATTTAGGTTGCTACCTGAATCTGTGTCTCCTGGCTGCAGCTCCTTTTCACTCAAATAAATGCCATTTATTCTTTAATACAGTCTAAAATTTTGGTTTACACAGGTATCTTTACTAGTGTGTAGCCTTAGAATGGCTAATACTTTTCATCTGTAAACAAACGTGGATCAACAAGTTGTAGCATCTCAGATATATTAAGGACTCTAATGCCTTGTCCAGGCTCAAAAGGGGGGCGGGGAATAATAATAATAATAATAATAATAATAATAATAATAATAATAATAAAAAGATGTACCTCCTTTCTCTGTTCCAAAAGCAAAGAAATAATGGCCCTGCTCAACTCTATACTAGTCAACCCATATGGTTTTTTAGTACTGGTACCACATTTCAATAAAAAGTGAGACAAACAAACCAGAGCCCATCTAGAAGAGAGTGATGATGAAGACATGATAACTAACATTTATTGAGCATAAAAGGTAAACGGGCTTGAAATCATGACAGAGAGAAAACCACCCAAATCAGTTTAGGTCCAGAGTTATGTTCAGCCATAAGCAGAGAAATCACGCATTGGGGATCTCAAGTAACTCTGCTTAAATATCTGAGGTACTGTCACTGCGTATTAGACTTACTATGTGCCCCTCCTTCCATATTAAAATTAAGTATAAGCTTAGGATGCCAGATTTTTGGCTCAACCCCAAAAAGAAATTTTATAATATGCCTATTTAAAACTCGAATAATCTACTTTAGGTGGAGTGATTTTGAATCACTGAAGGTACTCAAGCTTAGTCAAGATGACCAACTGGCAGAAATGCTTTAGAGAAAATTTTAAAGTTGAATAGATGTGCAAATAATATAAAGCTCCACAATGTCAGACCCATCAGGAGTTTAAATAAATTTAAATTTAAATGTCCTGGGTAAATCAGGCACTCTCCAGTGTACCAGAGATCCTACAGCCTATAATTTCTTAAACCCAACCAGATTTCTTGCTTTACATCTTCTACTTGGTTTCTGAAGACAATGGACTGTGTAACCTCTGGTTTGGTCCGGCTATAGCAATCCTTGAACCCTGGGGGTCTATGACTCTCCAAAGAATATGCTTTGAGATCATCCAATTAACACTTCCTTTAGTTTCCTCCTTTACCCTCATGATAGCTGATGATGAGATGATAATGATGATGGTGATGAAGATGATGATGATATCAGCTAAGTATCTTTTATAATAAGCTTCATATAAAATGAAGGTGAGGCACTAACACTCAGAGAGGTTTTAAGACTTGCTCAAGGTTACATAGACCTGAGACACAGGTTGGTGAAATCTCCATTTTGTGCTTGTAACATTGCAACAACCCACCTCCACAAAACACATTTAATGATTTTCTGATTTCCTCTCTCTTTCCTCCTACAAAGCATAAAATATAAAAATAGAATTTAAAATATCAGTTAGGTATACCAGTTAACTTTTTAGCTTTATGTTTGTATCTTTCATAGTAATAAGAAAATAAGTCCATGAGGTTAGGATCCACTGTTTAGTTATATGTTATTAAAATGCCTAACATTTGCAAAAGAAAAAATAAACAAATAGGGCTACATCAAACTAAAAAGTTTTTATACAGCAAAGGAAACGTCAACAAAAGACAACCAACTGATTGGGAGAAGATATTTGCTATTGACACATCTGGTAAGAGATTAATATACAAAATAAAGAACTCATACAACAACAAAAAAAAAAATAATCCAATTTAAAAAATGGGCAGAAGATCTGAACAGATACTTCTCCAACGAGGAAATACAGATGCCCAACAGACATATGAAAAGATGCTAAAGTCACTAATCATCAGAGAAATGCAAAGTAAAACCACAATGAGATATTACCACATATCTGTCAGAATGGCTGTCATCAAAAAATCAAAAAACAACAAGTGCTGGTGAGGATGCAGAGAAAAGGGAACCGTCATACACGTTGGAGGATTGCAAATTGGTACAACTGCTATGGGTATTTATAAAGAAAACCAAAACAATAATCTGTAAAGATCTATGAACCTCAATATTCATGGCAGCATAATTTACAACAGCTAAGATATGGAAGCAACCTAAATGCCCATCAACAGATGACTGGATAAAAAAGTTATGGTTCATATATACAATGGAATGTTACTCAGCCACTAAAAAAAAAAAAAAAAAAAGAAAGAAATACTGCCATTTGCAGCTACATGTATGGACCTAGAAGTTATTATGCTGAGTGAAATAAGTCAGAGAAAGATAAACACCATGTGATTCACTTATATGTGGAATCTAAGGAACAAAAAAGAAGAAATTAATCAAAAACAGACAAATATAGAGGACAATTTGGTGACGGACAGCAGGGAAGGGAACTTGGGTGGCTAGGAGAATGGGGTAAAGGGTTAAAGAAGTACAATTAGTTGATAGTGGTAACAGGGATGGGGAGTACAGCATAAGGAATGCAGTTAGCATTAATATATTGGCTAGGTGGAGAACCAGAGAGAAAAGGATCAATTAGGGGGACCATTTTATAAAATATATAAATGTCTAACCAATGTACTGTATACTTGAAATTAATAAAATAAAAAAAAAATAGAGTGCCTAACATTTAAAGATCGAATACATGGCAAATATCTTACATACTTCCTACAAAAAAAAAAAACAAAACAAATTTTCAGTGACAAGGTAGACACATTTCTATTAAATGAGGCATTTCAAAGTAAAATACCTGTGAATATTAGTGATATAATGATCTCTCCTTATAGTTTTATTCTATAAATTCTATACATACTACTCAATATAGTGTTCAATGTTGCCATTTAAATTATATGCATTTTAATGTTTCTATACCAATGCCTTACCACTAATAAAACAAGTGCACATAAATCATTTCATAAACTAATTTTTACACCATGGGAAAAAAATAACAAAAAGAGTTAATTACTAAGAAAATACCACACAGCCTGTTTCCAAAGAAAATAAGAAAGCTAGTTTTTATGGTTACAGAGTTGTATGTCTCACTAGTAAATCTTTAATGCAAATAACCTAAAACTTTGAAAGCAACACAACTAAGATTCATGCAGAACCTAATTCTAGATAGAAATAGAGAAGTCTCCATGGGGAATGGAATCCAGAGAACAACTGGTGTGATGTTCTTTAGGGCTCTTTAGCATTTCCTCAAAAAAATTAAGGAGCAAAGTGAAAATCCAGTAACATAAACAATATTGTTTTGGCTTCTATCCCTGATTAAATATACTGGTTCTAATTGAGTAGGTATTAATCTAATTAATGTGTTCTTTCGTTCTTCTTCTAAGAATTAAGAAAGCATTCCCAGAGTTGGGAAAAAAGGATCCTGTAACTTAATCTTATTATTTCTTTTCTAGAGCCTTTTTTGTTATAAAAATCTAAAACAGATTCACTGGTCAGTGGCAATTCTGCAATTATTCCTCACCAGGATTATAATAACCATTTCAAAATATTTCATTGGAAGATTTTTTAAAGCAAAAAATTACATATATGCTCCCACAAAAAAAGAAGAGCGTAAGATTTAAGTTTAAACAGATTTATTCTATAAAAAGGTATATTTTCTAGGAAGATGCAAATTGGTCAATTGACATTTTCCTCCCAATGTGACTAAGTTTGTAACTTAACAAACACAGACTATCAAAGCCAATTTCCAAGAAATCTTACCAATGTAGTTTGCAATTTAAATAACAAAGCTTTTTCATGTGGTTTACTTGGTATCAGTAAAAAGATAGTGCATTTATGCAACCATGTAATTCCATTGTAATATTCTATCACTTGTTAATCACCTTGATAATTAGTATTAAATTATATCATAGTTCAGTAAATAGCATTGTCAGAACAGTATCTATCAGAAAACTATGATGTAAAAGCTTAAAAACAGCTTTAACTATCTCTGAATTAAATTCTTGTATTTCTATCTCTTGTTATGCTTATATGATACTAGAGTTTTCATAATAACATACAATTTATATTGATAGAGCATGATAAAATGGTTCACCTCTAACCAGAATAGCTTTAATACTTATAAACATAATACTTCTTAATTTTACCATGCACACACCATGTAATGGACAAATTATACTGCCTTAGGTTTTAAATAGTCCTCAATGATTGAAGGATGCCACAGGAATAAAAATGTGGGCTGTAGAAAAATAATGAGTAGTATCACTTTCAAGATTTACTGAACAAGGCAAAGCTATGCACATGTAACAGTGGAATGATTTAGCAAAATTCCCTGTTAATCATATATCCTATGGGGTCACAATCAGTTTTACTTAAAGGCTTAAATTTACATCTTTATTCTTCAATAAAACAGAATAGATTACATTATACATAAAACTCTGAAAGTAATGCCAATATAGTATACTTCTGCGTAAAGAAAAAAATAAAATTCACTGGAATTAGTTAATGGATTACCCACTTAAGCCTTTAGAAAGTTTCAAGTAGCTTTCTTCCTCCAACCTCAAAATTGGCAAAAATATATAGTAGCAATATTATTTATTATAAATATCTCTTGAAATTATTGAGTAGTTAAGATATAGAGCTATTATGTTGTAGTTTTATATAGAGGCAGGAACATTGTTAGATATCTGCAAGCATCTCATCTCAGCCACATAACAACATAGCAATAGTGTCAACAGAAGGCAAGGTCCTAATTTCATAGCTAGAAAACTCAGCAAAACTATCGAGTCAAAGTACTTCAAGCAGCAGCAGAAAACAGAATACTGGTTTAAATGGACAAAGGGAACTGATGGTCATTCATGAAAAGATAAAAGGTGCACAAAACATATGATAGTCATTTAAACAGCATTGCCATAAGCAGACACTGCTTTAACACCAAGAATACATTCAGTGACAGAGGAACAAAAATTATGGCTAAGGCAATAAGGGTGGGGCAATTTTCCCTCAAGTGACCACAGTTATCCCCTCTTGAAAAAAAGTAAAGAAAATCACCTCTGGCAGAGATATATCTTGATGAATCCTTTCCAAAATACACGGGCCCAGGAACCTCATATTTCAAAAACAAGGGGTGTGTGTGTATGTGTGCATGTCCATATATACATCTCATGTTTCAGAAAGCAAGTGTGTGAAGCACAGAAAAATGGTGTTGTTCAAGGTCATTCTCCTCTTGAAAAAAAAAGGGGGGGATGACCAAAAATTTGTGAGACAGGAGTCAAGTGACAACTTCTTTCCACCTGCCTATATGTTCACATCTGTTCCCATGAGTGTCCTGACACTACTACTATTCTGCCCCTCTTAACAGTGACCATAGGAGGGCTTATAAGGAAGGAAGATTTTGCTGGGAAATTTCCTACTAATACCTGACAGTCTTAACCCATTAGTGAGCCAGGCTGGTTCTACCCAAGCACAATGCTTAACAAGGACAGTGGACTCAGATCTCCAAACTGGTTTGCACATCTGTCTCTCCAGAAAAGGGAGAAGGAAAGGGAGACTGGAATCTCCATTTCTTTAAGGAACTTCTATACATGAAACTCTGTGCTAGCAGTTCTATTTGGTTATGACATTTCACCTAACCTCTGAGGATGAGGGTACAAGGACAAAACTAAATCTGTAAAAGCCTGAATCCTTAGTGAGAAAAGTCTAAAAGGAAGTGAAATGAAGAGGGAGACAGAGAAAACACATTATTTTCCCAAGTATTTATATTCTCCCCTAGCATTCCACCTTTTTTGGGCACCCTCTAAACACATATGCTTTATTTGCTAACAAATATTATGAGTATGATATATTTTCTGTTGCAATAATGTTCTGGAGAAATTTAGGAAGCAAAATAGTGTTTTTGTCAGATTTTTAGTACACACCAGTTTTCTGTCTAGAATTTTCTGAGTGATAGAGGAAATACAAATAAATTCACTAAAAGAAAAGAAAAAAAAGAAAGAAAGAAAAGAAAAGAAAAGAAAAATCCTCACTAATTCTTCTCCAAGTCCCGGGTATTTTCAGTTTTTATGCAAGCAGTATCCTTTTCTTTCTGAGTCTTTAGAAGGTAGTGTGGAGACCTGCTTTTCTGTTAAAGCCCAGTTATTCTCTATATTCCTTTCTTGGTTCTCCCTAAAGCTCGAAGTTACAGAGTAAATCTGTCTTTAGAGTGGCTCTCATCTTTGTGTCTACTGGGCATGGGATGAGGGGGTGGTATAGTTGTCTTGCCATTGGTTTTCCAACCGGGGTAAAACAGGAGTATAAATGAGCTCATTAAATCCAGGAGAGCAAGAGGAGAGAGAAGAAAGACAGGAACAAATGGAAATCTAAGAAAAACACACTTAGTTTCTGGTTTTGAATCCCAAAGAATCATACAATATTTGAATATCAAGGCATTTTTGCTGCAAGCTTCGTTCTGTATTCTTGAATATTCATTTACAAGGGGCACGGTGAGGTTGCAGGTGCAGGACATCACTGCCCTCTGTGCACCTCTCTTTACCTCCTTCCTCTCATATCCAGGCAGCCACCTCGGCCATGATGCACTTGCTGTCTGCCAGGGGGCACGCTGAGCTCTCTTGCCCCGCCCCAAGCGAGTGTCAATGAGGGCTTGGCAGCTGCAGTGGAGGAGCCCAACCCCCAAGCTCCTTGCATACATGGCCTTGTAGCACCACCAGCCTGTGAGGGCTGCAGCAGCAGCCGAGCCCAGACTCCAGAGGAGTTGGGGACATAAAGGGAGAGTAGCAAGCTAGAGGCCAGCTTGTAGTCTGCAAATGCCATCATATGGATATCTATAGAAATGCAGCGAGAGGAGAAATAGCAAGCAGCGCCCCTACACTTTCTAAGCAGCTTCAGCAAAGAGAAATGAGAAACCCTGGGAGCAGCCCCAGTCACTGTCTCCTGGAGCAGGGCAGGGCATCTTGTGCTGGGCCAGGCCAAACCCTCTACTGGGTGCAGCCAGCAGGCAGCTCTGGAGGGCCGGAGACAAACTAGCTCTCCTTAGCTGAATTATTCAGACTGCCTTCATATGGAATAAAACACTGATGAGACTACTTTGGAAGAGGTTTATCTTGTTAATCCTAATGCCCTCAAGAAAAGAGTGAAATTTTCTGTATGGGACACAGAGGTGTTGGGGAAAGGAAATGAGAAACAAGGTGCGAAGGTAAAGGGTTTTGGAAGTTCACTAAATTTGTTCTGCCTCAACTGGGCCATGGGAATCTCCATTTTAACATATCAGACCCAATATGTTAATTAGGCAGTCAAAAATCCATCCTACTCCTTGTAAATCAAGGCACTGGCAAGGATTTTCAAAATTACACAGAGACAGACAAACACCCCCCCCACACACACACACACTACCAATAAAAAAAAAAAATTAAAAAAAAAAAAGAACAAAAAGAAAAAAAGAGTAATCTACCAAACACAAAACCCTCTCTACAACTGAGACAATACATCTGGGTGTTGGGGTGGTGGTTATGGTTTTAGCCTACCTCATCTAGATATAAAATTGACTTCTTTCATAGATCTATTTTGCTACATAAAAGCAAACCCTCACAATTACACACCATATCTCAACACACGCAACGTGACAATGAATTCCCTTCCATGCAAAGCAAGTTCCAGGAAAACTCCATTTGAGGTTAAGTCTCCAGATGCGCAATTTACAACTACTAAAGGATGTGTCAAGCTCATTAGGGAAGGAAAACAACCTGGTACCAGAGGTAGAGAACGGTCAAAAATGATCCTTGCCTGAAATGATGGGTGGAAATCAAACACCCTCTGGCAGTCCACAATCTGAGGAGGGCTGGATACCAAATGGTCCGTGGCAACCACAGCCTGAAGGAAATACTGGATTTTAATCTCTAGCATCTTCAGACAGGTTCAACACGCCCAGCTTTCCAAAATAATCAGGGTGCAGTGTATTCATATTTCTTTAGCTTTCACTGCTAGATTAATTGCTCAAGTATAGATTTATATTCCACCTACTAGAAATTATATTACATCACGGAACGCCCTTGGATACTCAGCTCTTCCTAATGATTTCCAAAACATTAATAAGTAAAGTAGACTGCAATGCAGATAAGACACTAGAAACAAGATCAGATGGAAACTGGGTGAGGCGGATAGTCGTTTGCTTGTTACCTGGTGCCTCTAGAGGAAAAGACGGTCGTAGGAGGACTTTCTGCCCGCAGGTACAATCCCGACAAGGTGGCTCCAGGTAGCTTTCACAGTCGTACGCGGGTCTTGCTCCTCACTTCTCTGCCCTTTGCCATAGCTCAGCACCTGCATCCTAGGAAGTCCGAGAGGCGTCTCCTGCCACTGCCGCCGCTGTCCGCAGGTCGCGCTGGGTTGTGGAATCCACCGCGGTTGCCCCATGAAACCCGCGTTTCTGCGCCCAGGGAGCCGGCAGAGCAGGGCGGCCGCGCACACACACACACACAGACACACACTCAAAATCATGCACACTCACACACTCGCACCCGGGCGCGCGCGCACTCGCATTCACCCTTGCACACGCATACCCAGCATAGCACGGGGAGGGAGCAAAAGAGGGGACGGGTCCTTCTCAGGATCGGCTTCGATGCCCACCGGACCACGGGAAGGCAAGACAGTGGTCTGGCATAGCCGGTTGATCACGTTTCCTTCAAGTTCTCCTCCAACCCAAATCCACGTAATTCAAGAGCTGGTGACATTTTGGTGGGGAAGAGAGAGCCAGGAAAGGACTGAGAAAGAGTCGGGGATTTCGTTAAGCAGTTTTAAAAGCAATCCTTGTTACCTTGCTTTTGCAGAAACCAGAACCAGCTCGAAGGGCTGAACTTTTAGCTTCAAATGATGTGGACTGAAAAGTAAATATCCTTCTCGACAAGACAGGAAGGTCTGGATTGCACAAGACAGCTGCGGGACCCTCTAGTGACCTTGTGATGTACCTGAAAGCAGGCTAATATTAGCACTTTCCAAGCCTCTGGGTAAAGCGATCCACACACATAGGTCCACAGCAAGGCAGCCGCTCCGAATCCAGCAGGGAAAATGGGTCTGGGCGTCCTCCGCCCTCTTCTGAGAACCCGGGCAACGAGGAACACCGCCGAGTTAACACATTTGCTTCTGGGCAGTTGGATAAAAGACAGTCAAATACATCAGAAAGGTTTGTGAGCGCGTGCGCGCGCGCGCGCACACGTACACACACATACACACACACGCACGCACACACACAGTTAGTTGGAGAGCAGCTTACAAAAAAATAAATGCCAAGATGCCTTCAAAAGGTAGAAAGGATCCAGAATCCTTCCGGATAACGGAAGGGCCAGCGGGAAGGTTATGAAGATCTTCCCATGTCTTTCATTGTTCCCCGCTCTTGTGAGTGTGAGTGTGAATGTGCATGTGCTTATTTCCAGAAGGTTTCGTTTGTCTGCCCCACCCCCGTCCAGTTGCGCTTTTTTTCTCCTGATATAAACCGACCGTGCAAAATGGATTATGTGGGTGGGTTGTGCTCACAGCCAGAGCTTCACAAAGTCAAGAATTCCAAGGGAGTAGCCATCTGAGAAGCCCTGAACATCCCCGAGGGAAGAAGGAAAAACACGCGCAAACACGCACACACGCACGCACACACGGAGTCCTCAATTCGGGCCGCTCTGCACACGCTCACTGCGCCCTGCGCGCCGCTGCACACAGCGCCCCGCCCGCTGCTCGCGCGCGAGTCACGGGCTCAGGCTTAGGGCTGGCAGCCTAGATTCCTGGCTGCGGCCGCGGCAGGCGGGCCCGTGTCCCCGGTTCCCCGCGGCGGCGCGTTCCGGCAACAGCAGCCGCCAGTCTCCAAAGAACTGCGCCCGGCGCTGCAGCATGGAGGCGGCAGCAGGCGCGCGGCCGTGGGCCCAGCCCTCACCGCAGTGACGGGAGCCGCCGCACCGCCCAGACTCGGAGAGTGAAGCGAGACCCCCGCCAGAGCCACCGCGCCGCGCGCAGCCCTCTGCCCTCGCTCCGCAGAGCCGGGTGTGTTCGGACCGATTTGCCCCAGGCACCCGCGCAGCGCCCGCACGTCCTTACGCTGGGAGGCGCGGGGGCGTTGCAGGCAGGGGGAAGGGAGAACGCAGAAAACCTGCGGGAAGGAGGCGAACTTCCAGGCGGTTCCCCAGCCCCTTGCGAAGAGGTGACTTGCTGACTGCCCGCTGCCCCGCGATTATGGGATAAAGGAGTGTCACCGGGTCAGCCAGCAACTGCTAATGGCCGTGGAAAGAGTCATTAGCTATGACCCATTGGAAAAATTCTGAGACCAAGGGCTACTGGCTTGAGATTCTGGTCACCTGCGACTGGCTTCCAGTGTTCCCTTAGTAGTAGGTGGTAGGTTTGCTTACAAATCGGATGGAAGTGGACGCGGAAAGGAACATTTAGATTTCAGAATCAACTGAGCTTAGCATCAGACATTACCAGTGCTGCAGCTGGCCACGTTTTAGTATCTCAAGGGCAGAGAGCAAGTCAAATAGTCGTCATTAGCCGGGCCCGCCACTAAGGTCGCTAGGATAGGGAACGAGTCTGCATTAAGAAAGAAAAGCGGGGTGGTTATAAGGCTAGACAGGCCCCACGGGGAGGAATCGGCTTTTCTCGAGTCTCTGTCACAACTCTCAGAGCTTCTCTCCTTGACCCTACCCTCGCTCCCTCCCGCTGGGAAAGGGCTTTCTCCCGGGAACCCGGAGTGAAAGATGCCGTTCCGTTCTGCTGGAGCCAGGAAACCCTTTCACCAACACGTGGTCTTCGGTCCCGGCGAGCACTTCCCCTCAGCTCCGATCCCGGCTGTCTGGACATTAGTATGAATACAAAGAGATAGGAAGACTTGGCGGTTGCTGAGGGAAGCTGGCTAATAAGGGCCTTTTCCTGGCCCACTTGGCAAAGCCACGTGCTAGTGGTCTCCTTGGATAGGGCGCTCTCGCGTTTTGCTACCAATAGATCTCTCCCAGGCTTTAGCGTTGCCCTGCGGAGGCACACATGCTCATACTCGAGCACACCCACGGGCTCACCCAAGTGCGTACACGTGCACCCACCCCTAAGCAGGACCCACACAGCCGCCTCTTTCAGGAAGGAACCCGAATGGGTGAAGTGCTGGAGGTGAAAACTGCTCGTATCTCTTCCTTCGTCTCTTCCGCTCCCCGCTCTATCCCCTCCAGGCTCGAGATCCAACCCTGGGTTTAGCAATCCCCTCAACCCTTAGGGCCGCTTTGTTCCCGAGGAGCGCTACTCTGGAGCTGTAGTTCCCGCTGCGCCTCCGCGCGCTCCAAGTCGGCGGACAGCGCAAGTTCGTGGCTCTGGGGGAAGCTCTGCCGCGCCCGGTGGCGCGTGCTGATCCAGTTCGCGTGGAGCGCTGGAGTCAAACTCGAGCAGCAGGGGGCTGTGCGCTGAAACCTCACAAAAGGAAAGCCAAGGGACAGCTTGGACAAATACATCAGCGGACACCTCTGCAGTCCAGGAGTGTCTACTAAAAACATCAGCGGTGCCCCGTGTGGCTTTTTGTCTCCGGAAGTCAAAAAATGGGGTTTCCGATAATTTCACGGTGAGAACCGCAGCAAACTGAGTCCAGGGACTCCCCGAGGAACAGGAAGAGGGAATGCTTACATCTTCGTTTCAGTTTAAACTTAGTGACTTCTGGGACTTCACTGGAGGGCGGCGGAGTTGCACCAGCACCGACTGGAAGCAGATGCTAGAGAGCACTGACAAATACTTTAGGACGCGGGGGTGAATCCTTCTCCTTCAAGAATGTCCCACTTGCTCCCCTTCCCTGCTGAGCTGATAGGAATCGCTCACCTCCAGGAGATAAAGGTTTGCAGTTCCTCCTCGGGACCAAAATATAGAGAGATGTTGAATGAGAAATTCAAAGATCTTGCATCACTGGACTAAATCACTTTTTTTTTGTTTTTAAATTTTGTTTTGTTTTGTTTTTGTTTGTTTTTCTAGTGCCCGGATCTAGGTGAGGAGGAGGCACACTGAACCAGTTGTAATAAACCCAGAATTCGGGACAGGGCAAAGTTCCACTGTCTTCCTGGGTGTGTGTGTGTGTGTGTGTGTGTGTGTGTGTGTGTGTGTGGTGGTTGTTTTGTTGTTGTTTGCGTGAGAAAGATGAAATTCACGTCTCCTTAATAGTGGGAGTAGTAATGTGTAACTTTTCAGTGTGCTTTTAGCTTGCAAGCCCTACCAAGCTCTTAAAATCATCTCTTCGTTGTTTAGCTTTCCTATATATTATACACTGTATTTGAAAAGTGCTTTCCTCTACTTTCCCATTTCATCTTACCTCTAGAAAACTCTCTCTGGTAAAGACACGTACCTCTCACTGCAAGAATCAGTATGCATTTGTTCCTTTCCCTCCTATACAAGGTGATTAGATTTTGCCAATAGAAAGGAAGAAGAGAGCTTTGTTATATGCTTGTAGGTAGAAGGAAAGGCTAAGAAATTCTTTCCCAAAGGGTAACAAAGGGTAATTTTTATTTATATTTCCTCCAGAGGAAAAAAGACCTCTGAAAACAAGAGAGATGGCAATTTCTAGTTTATCTATGTAATCATTATTACCATTAACTAACTGAAATTGGCATACTTTTAAGAGTCTGAATTTTTTGTAGAGTAGGGTCCTTTTACACATTAGCATCTAAAAAGAACTAAATCTATTTCAAAAAATAATTTAGTTTTTTACTTTTCTCAATACATCTGCCTCAACTTTTTAAATTTATCCCCCAATCGAATATTTATGCCAAATCACCTTTAACATTATGTCAAGCTTCTCTCTCTCCTAGATTGTTTAGGGTCATAAATGTTAAACTATTTTCTCAGAATAATCCAGAATTTGAAAAAAGTTGAGTGTTTTGCTGATCTCAGACAATAAATGGAAATATGAATGTTTCACAGTTAAAATGAATACCAAAAGGTAATCTGAGCTTCTGGCTATGTTATTATTTAGCATTTGAGTTTCTTCCAGGCAATGAGAAAGGCAAGATCTACTGTATTTTAAAATTGTCATTAACAATCCATTTGCTTACTCTGTGAACTTTCTTATTTCTGTGGATTGAAGTGTGTGATAAATTGTCACTTTAATTAATGTTTTTGTTTGATGTACTTTAAGAAGCTTGTTTATACTGGAATTATTTCCATATTGCCAGAGTGGCAAATTACTACTGTAAAGAGCTTCCGATTCTTTTTTACTAATGTAAAGTTCTCCGTTAATTCAAGACTGGAAAGTGATATGAAGAGGCAATAGGGAAATTCATGTTCCTGAAATGAAGGAATAAATGAAATCCAAACATCAAGTTTTTTTTTTTAAAAAAAAATCACTATCATAATTATGCTCTACATGGTTTTGAAATATGAAAGGAGATCTGTTTCTTAAACATATATCTTGGATGTTGTACCTGACTATTAAGTCCTAAGGTTCAAATTGTTTTGGACAATTAGATCTTACCAAAAACATGATTCAAGCGAACTTTAAACAGCCTTGAAGACCCAGCATGTTTCTACCATAAGTAAACAGATATCTCATTTATCTATTCTGGACCTCCCAACGATTCAAATATATTTACTATTTAGCATTCTTCTGAGTTACAGAAAGATATTTTCCCTTTATTTAATTTTTAAATTAAAATAAAACTTTTGTTTTGTGATGTTTCTACTTGATCTTGTGAAAACATTCATTTACTTTCTTCTGTATCTTTGTGATGTTTTTTAACTTTATGGATCATAATAATGGGATACTATGAAATTTAATGTCTACCTTAAGAAAGTTGGAACTAGCACTAAGAACCCAACAAATTACTGCATAGAAGTGGTCATTTCTTTTACTAAGCAAAATGTTTTTGAACCTTAATTTTTTAAACATAAATGTAATGATTTTTAAAGACAGTGTCCTTGGAAGAACTTTTTGAGAGAGCACAAAAAGAAAGGGTTATTATAAACTGCTGGACAAACAAGGCAATTCTTAGGCAATATTGAGTAAGAAGTGAATTTATCTTTAATATTTTCCTTGCTTATTTGCTTACATCCTCTTATCAACTCCCTGCATCTTTTGGTACTCCATTTACTTACCCAAAAGCCCTACAGTGCAATAATATCCTAAGACTATTTAATCTGGAGAAGAGTAGTACAATATCGTGATTTACTTTCCTCTTCTCGTCAAAACTCCATTTAGTCATAGTAGATAGATCTAATTAAATCAATTAGAAGAAAAAAATCACACCATGCTAATTCAAGCTAAAGTGTTACTGACTAGCAGTTTACCCACTTCAGGAAAATGAAGCCAGCTTAACTTCTAAAAAGCAGAATTTCTGGCAAAGTGTGTTACATATTATAGGAAGCAAAGCACCTCAGTAATTCTTAAATTTACATACAGAATTGAATATTAACTATGTTACTACTATTTTATTTTTTTATATTTTGATAGTGGCATTAAACAATAACTCAAACTTATATTTTAACCTTGGAAGAAACATTTAGAAAGTTTTATGCTTAGATATCCATATAGTATTTCTACTTGATTTTGCAATTATTCTAAAATGAGCCAGTTATCACATAATTATCTTAAAAACCAAAGTCTGCATTAATGTTCTTATGAATTGAATTATGAGCACTGATAGACATACCCAGTCTTATTAGATATAAATAATAAGCGTTGAAAGTCTATGGACTTAACTTCTTCAAAATGCTTAAGTCTCAGGGCTAAAAAACCTGATGATAAACTATTTAACAAAGTGTTTGCTTTTAAGCTTTAGTTTTACAGATTCTGTTTTCTAATGTTTATTTTTCTCCAAAATCTGCCCCTGAATTTCAATCAGGTGGCCACAAGTCGGCAGTAATGTGACACACTCACGTGGTTGAGACAGAGTTTTCCTTCTCAAAAACCACTATAAATTTAGAACTAAGAATTTCTATTTATTTTAAGAAAGATATTTTCATTTAAACATACTATGTTGGCTAAGGTTTACCTACATGGAAGCAGATGATTTCCCTTAGAGCAATTATTTAACATAAATTTCTAAAGTATGATTAGGTAATCTCTTAATCTCTTCACCAGTTCTCTTCTCCCTTAATTAGGTTCTCTATAGGATACTGGGTTACTTCCCACTACTCATGTTTTACATCTGCAGTTGTCCTGATCTTTTGACTGATTCCAAGTTCTTTGCCAGCTTGGTGTTCAAGTTCCTTTTGATTTATTTCTCAGCTATAGTGTAGTGACTTCTGTAACGAAAGCAAATTCTTTCTGTGATTGTTTACCACCAACCTCTTTCACTATACAATGGCCTTTTCTCTGCTTTCAGATTCGTTCATTTCATGAAAATTTATTGAATGCCTTGTTTTAGTAAGAATTCTGCATTGAGGAGAAAAAAGTAACCATAATTCCCTTGGTCTCTGTCCACAGAATAGAGCTTCCCATCTAGTGGAAATATTAGATCAATAAGCAGGTCATTATAATATGACCTACCTTTATTGTACCAACTACACTTTACTATAAAGCCTAAAGTTTTCTTTTGTTAGACTGTGGAACCCACGCCCTATTGACTCCAGCAAATTTCTCTTTTGTTTTTTGTTTCTAGATTGTTTTTCCCACACTCATTCAGACTGTCTGACATAGTCCTTTATTGAAGTACAAGGTGCGATACACATATTCCATAAGATTTAAATATAACACACCTGGTTTTATTAGCAACAGAATTAAGGAACTAACAAAAAGTTAGGTGGTAAATCATTGTGAAAAATTAGATGAGATTGCAGTCTTTCTATATGGTTTCCAAATATGGTTTGTGTTGATTACAGTTAGCTTTTATAATTTTACAAATTTGAGGATTTGTTACAATTTCTAGTGGAAATTTTTCAAGATTATCTTGGTTTCCAGTGTACTGATGAATGTAGCCAAAAAATGTAAAAACATTGGCATTGAATTCATTTATGTATTCATTCATTCATTTACTTATGCTTCAAGATTGGGCCCTTGACTGCGTTTGCTAAGAGATGTTAATGTTCTCCAGTTTTCATTAATACTAAACGGGGCAATATATCTTGGGGGGGGAGGGGCGGGGAGAGGGAACCAAAGAATGAGGTCAAATTGCAAAGCTAATAATTGTTTAAAACTACAAAAACGATTCTCTATATGTCATCTAGGAAAGCTTTTTTCCCCCCACTTCAAACATTAATTCTCTATTTTTAAAAGTATTTTCTTACTATTCCACTGAGACATTTATTTTATATACTTTAAAAAGATGGAGATAAATGGAAGAGTTATAAGAGAGTTAAATAGAATTGTATAAAACATGAACACATCTCTAGGGACACATAATGGATCTTTATAACACATTAAAGTTCTTATTTTTCAATTTGATAAATGGTGAAAAGTTTGAAATGTAATCTTAAATCAACTTTGTTTTAAAAGTTAAAATGCTCATAACACAAAAAATAAAATTTTTATTAATTTTGAAAGACAGACATTTGTTTGAGACAGTGAACTAGAATAAGGCAGTTCCTTTTTCTGGTGACCTTATCTTGGAAATCTTGATTGGATTCAGTACTACTACACTTATTCATTTAGAAAATTGCCAGTGAGCTAAGAGATGGATTCCTGGACCTCCTGAACTCATTTCTGCCTATTGTGTTCTGTCTTTGCACTATGCAACTAGTTTCTCTTTCCTGCTTTTTTATTTAATCGCTTCTGATTTATCCTTGGCAAAAGAATATCATTTTATAAGTGATATGTATACCTGTTTTCCAACACCAAGTAACACAGGAATGGTTCTACTTGGAACTCAAGAGTTAGAAGAGTAGTTATGAAAGAGGCTTCCGGAAATATTGGAGAAAAAGCCCCAGTTGGAACTTAAATGTTAAAAAAGAAATGTTAAAGAAGAATGTTAAAGAAGAAAAACAATATATGTAAATGGCCATACCTAAATCACCTTCTGTAAATGTGAAAACATTCTTCTTGTAAAAATATACAGGATAATTTTATAACAATATAGCAAATGTCCAGTTTAAGTGGTGACTATTCCTTGAAAGCTAATTTTACTTTCTTTAAAATCTTTTTTTTTTTAATGTTTTATGAAATGTTTAAATACACGTTACTCTATTGTGTTTTGCTTTGACTTTTAGGTGTACAATCTCTCCCACTGAGGTTCATTTGCTGTTTTATGCCTTAGCACAAAGTATCTGCCATGATGCGCCCTAAGAAACAAATGCTAAAACTGAAGCAGAGACAGTAATAAATAGCCCAAGAGAGTAAACCATGGATTTGAACAAAGTTGTTAAATTTGGGAAGAGAAAGTGACTGAGCATCATCCACAGTGTACCCAAGTGTGTCTGTAGTTTCAGCTACGATCATCAGCAAATTCAGGGTTTTCTAACTCTATGCAGAGCACATTTACACAAGGTGACAACTATGTTTTTTAAATACAATGAATGCAAAGACTTCCTTAATTTTCATCTTTTGTCTTTTCTAATTAAATATTAATTTCTGCATCACATAAGTGTTTCAGGAAGAAAACATGCCTATGTATAAGATAATACATCAGGCTTTTTAAAAACTATCTTGTGATTTACAACAGCTTAATTTTCCTCTGTCATTTAATTTTAAAAAGAGCCATATACTAAAATCTACATAGAATAGACTTTTCAACAGAGGTATACATTTTTAACGTGTATTTTTGTTTTATTTTTTTCTAACCTAGTAACTATGTAATGGGTGAAACAGAATACCTGACTTTAACAAGCTGCTATCCATGAAAATGAGGCATTTATATTTAGCACTCATGATAAAAAGCAATTGATACTTTTATTCCATTTTCTGTTTCTGGTAGTGTTTCTGTTTCAGGTTTTAAATACATGAACTGATAATGAAGCATTCTTGGAACACAGTCTATTAGAGATTATCTCCAAATGAATAAGTTTTCTATCTAATATGACATTTTATGCTATATCTCTGATTTACTCAAAATTTAAAATAATTGACATTTACATTAATTTAATATATAGCCCTATATATTTTGTTTTTTTAAATAATTTTTAAATTTTTCAATTACAGTTGGCATACAATATTGAATTAGTTTCAGGCGTACAACATAATGATCAAACATTTATATAACTTAACGAAGTGGACATCCCCATAAGTCTACTGCCCATCTGACACCATACATAGTAATTACAATATTATTGACTATATTCTTTATGCTATATTTTACATCTTGATGACTATTTTGTAACTACCAATTTGTACTTCTTAACCCTTTTCCTTTTTTCACGACTTTCTAAGCAACCCCCAATTGGGCAACCATCAAAATGTTTTTTGTATCTATGTTCATTTCTGTTCTCTTTGTTTATATTTATTCTGTTCTTTAAATTCTACACATAAGTAAAATCATGTAGCATTTGTCTTTCTTCTTCTGACTTCTTCCACTTAGCACAATATCCTGTAGGTCCATCCATGTTCTTGCAGATGGCAAGATTTCATTCTATTTTTTATGACTGAGTAATATTCCATTGCATATATGTACCACCTCTTCTTTATCCATTCATCTGTTGATGGACACCCAGGTTGCCTCTATAGCTTGGTTATTGTAAATAATGCTGCAATGAACATGTGGATTCACCTGTCGCTTTGAGCTAGTGTTTTGGATTTCTTCAGATAAATACCCAGAAGTAGGATTACTGGGGCCTTCTTTGTCTCTTTGTTTTAATGTCTATCTTGTCTGGTGTAAGTGTTGCTACCCCAGATTTATTTTTGTTCTTGTTTTTTAATTTACAATTTCATGAAATATATTTTTTCATCCCTTTACTTTCAGTCCCTTTAATTTACAATTTTAATCCCTTTAATTTACTTTCAGTCCCTTTAATTTACAATTTCAGTCCCTTTAATCTACTTTTCAGTCCCTTTAATTTACAATTTCATGAAATATATTTTTTCATCCCTTTACTTTCAGTCCCTTTACACAGTTTTTTTGAAAAACTGTGTGTTTTTCAAACTGAAGTGAGTCTTCTGTAGGAAGCATAGGTAAAGGTCTTGTTTCTTATTCATTCGACTACCCTATCTTTTGGTTGGAGCATTTAATCCATTTATTTTTAAAGTAATTGCTGATAGCTATGTAGCTATTGCCATTTTATTATTCATATTTTTTATCTGTTTTTCTTCTTCTTCTTTAATAAGTCTAACGTTTCTTGTAATACCGGGTTGGTGCTGATGAACTCCTTTAGCTTGTGCTTTTCTGGGAAGCTCTTTATCTCTCCTTTGATTCTAAATGATAGCTTTGCTGGGTAGAGTAATCTTGGGTGTAGGTCATTGCTCTTCATTATTTTAAATATTTCATGCCAATCTCTTCCAGCCTGCAAAGTTGCTGTTGAGAAATCAACTGAAAGTCTTACGGTAGCTCCCTTGTAGATAACTAACTGCTTTTCTCTTGCTGCTTAAGATTCTCTCATTGTCTTTAACTTTGGCATTTTAATGATGATGTGAGCTATGGTGGGGCCTCTTCTGGTTCATTTGTTAGGAACTCTGTGCTTCCTGGGCTTGTATGTATATTTCCTTCACCAGGTTAGGAAAGTTTTCAATCATTATTTTTCAAATAGTTTTTTTTTAATTCCTTTTTCTCTTTTCCTTCTGATACCTCAATGATGTAAATGTCGATACATTTGATGTTTCTCAGAAGTCCCTTAAACTATTCTCATTTAAAATTTTTTCTTTTCTTGCTGTTCTGAGTGGGTGTTTTATACTACCATATCTTCCAAATCATTGATTCGATCATCTAATTTATCTAATCTCCTGTTGATTCTCTCTAACGAATTCTTCATTTCAGTTATTATGTTCTTCATTTCTGACTGGTTCTTTTTATGTTCTCTATCTCTTTGTTAAAGCTGTCACTGAGTTAATCTACTCTTCCCCTAAATTTAATGAAAATCCTTATAACCAATGTTTTGAACTCTGCATCTTATAGATTGCTTGTCTCCATTCTGTTTAGTTCTTTTTCTAGAACTTTGTTCTATTCTTTCATTTCGGACATATTTATTTGTCTCCCCATTTTGGCTGCCTCCTTACATTTGTTTCTATATATTAAGTAGGGCTGCTATGTCTCATGGTCTTAGTAGAGTGGCCTTAAGTAGTAGGTGTCCTAGTAGCACAGTCTTTCCTGGTCACCTGAGATGGGTGCTCCAGGTATGTCCCTTGTATGAGTTGTCTGTGCCCTCCTGTTATAGTTGAACTTTGGTTGCTGTTTCACATCAATGGGAAAGATTGATCCTTTGTTTTATTTGTTTTGAGGCCTGGATGGTGACAGTGGAGGAAGTATTGTGTAAGGACTGAACCTACAGAGCAGGATTCATTTTGGCAACACTCTGGTGTCTGCCCAGTTTTCTCTTTGTGTGTGTCATCTGTGGAAGTGGCCAAGAGTTTGCTCCAGGTGCAGTCCAAAGCTTGCCGGGGGCCTCTTGGGAGTCCTCCTAACCCAGTTAGCAAAGTTCAGCCTCAGCTTGTACTTTGCCCAGGCTGTCTTGCATGAGCTACCAAGCAATTTGAAAATAGCCACCACCCATGCTGGGCTTAGAGTGCCTTAAGAAGACTAGCCATAAATTGAAGCTGGCTGCTGGTGGGCTTGGGGCTGCTCAGCAAGAGGTATAGAGCATGCCAAGGCCCAATGCTGCTTGTTTAGGTTTCATGAATCTTTAAGATATTTTAGCAAAGTCCATAGCATGAGCCAAGATAGACCATTTGTATGGAAAAGCCACTGGAAGCAGCTCTGGCGGGCCCACAAGTTGGGCTGGGCAGTACCCTAGGGAATCACCAGGCGGGGCAAACAGTGTTAGCTATGTTGATGGAGATTCCGATACGGAGGCTGCCTGTGTCTTCATGCTGGGTTGCAGGTGGGCTCAACAAAGAAACATGGATTCTGCCAGCATTTTTGTCTAAGAGATAACTGCCCTGCTACCCCCACCTTGAAGCTAGAAAATTTAATTTGTCCCCATATGTTCTTGGCACTTTTGATCTGCTGCTCCAGCTCTGGAGCTCAGAGCGAGTGAGTCTGTCAGCAAAGAAGTCCATGTGTGAGGCCTTTAAGAGTAGCACCTGGGACTCTAGTAGTTCTCTCTCTCTCTCTCTCTCTCTCTCTCTCTCTCTCTCTCTCTCAGCCATAATCTCCTCTGGTTTCACAGCCTAAAGATGTGGGTACTTCTCTTCCTGCACTGGAGCCCTGGGCTTGGAAGTCTGGTGTGGGGCGGGGAACCCTTCCTTCTTCAGGGGGTTGCCACAATCAAAATAACCCCCCCCTTGATTTTTTAAAAATTATTTTCAAGTATACAGTACATTGGTTAGATATCTATGTAGTTCATAAAATGATCGCCCCAATTGCTCCCTCCCTCCCCTGATCCTCCACCTAGCCAATGTATTAATACTAACTGCATTCCCTATGCCATGCTCTCCATTCCTGTGACCATCCATCAGCTACTAATTTTTTCTTCTTAAAGAAGTCCCTCTAACATTTCCAATAATACTAGCTTGGTGGTGATAAATTCCTTTAGCTTATTTTTGTCTGGGAAGCTTTTTATCTGTCCTCAAACTTTAAATGATAGCTTTGCTGGATAAATTATTCTCAGTTGTATATCCGGGTCTTCATCTTGTCGAATATCTTTTGCCAAGCCCTTCTGTCCTGAATAGTTTCTTTTGAGAAATCAGCTGCCAATCTTATGGGTGTTCCCTTATTAGTAACATCTGTTTTTCTCTTGCTTCTTTTAGGATTCTTTCTTTATATTTAACGTTTGGTATTTTAATTATGATGTGTCTTGGTGTGGGCTTCTTTGGATCCCTTATTTGGATTCTCTGAGCTTCCTGGGTTTTATGTCCATTTCCTTCACCAGGTTAGGGAAGTTTTCCATCATTATTTCTTCAAACAGCTGTTCAACATCTTGATTTTCTTCAGTTACACAGATCAGACAGATATTTAACCCTTAATAGTGTCCCATATTCTCTTAAATTATTTTAAGTCTTGGCATCTTATCTCTTGCCATTCTGATTGTTGTCCTTGGCTTTCCATCCTCTAGATAGGCATTTGATCCTTTTCTTTTTCACTTTGTTTATTCCTTTGTTTATTCCATTTAATATACTTCTCATCTCAGATAATGTGTTCTCCATTTCAGACTGGTTCCCTTTTATAATTTCCATTTCATTTTTATGTTTTTTATCTCTTTGTTGGAAGTTCTCTACTTCCCAAAAGTTCATTGAGCATCTTTATAACCAGTGTTTTGAACTCTGCATCTTAGATTACTTGACTCCATTATATCTGGATCTCTGTTCTGTTCTCTCATATGGTTTCTGCTTCTTTGTCTTCCCATTTTGGCTGCCTTTCCATGTCTGTTTCTATGTACTAAGCAAAGCTCCTAAGTCTCCCAGTCTTATTAGTGTGGATTTGTAGAAGTAGGGTCCAGTGGCACAGTCCTGAGAGGGGTTCAGCTGCAGGCCAAATTTAGCCAAGCCTCTATCCTCTGGGCCACCTTTAAGATTTAGCAAGCAATCCACAGATTCTGTGCTTATAGTTGCCTTAAAAGGCCACACCAGAAACCAAGGCCAGCTGCCTCCTCCAATGTGAGTCTCAGCAAAGAGCACCTACTCCCTGAAGATACACCTGGATGTGGTTTGGGCGAGGCCATGAGTTAGGGTAGATGGGGTTTCCAGGAATCCTCTGGGCAGAGCAACCTCTATTATCCAGTTTGATGATGTCACAGCAATGGGGACGCTGTGTCCATGCACTGGTAGGGGGAAAGCTTAAAAGGAAACAATGGATATCATCAGCACTCCCATACTGAGCAAATCTCACCTCGGCCCTCACTCCGACAATGTCTCCTTGTAAATTCCTGGTACCTGCTGCATGCAGCCTAATCGACACTGGTGCTCAGAGTGAGCAGGTCTATCGCCATGAAAATCCGCTTAAGGACACAGCCCCTTTAAATGGTGTTTGCTGCAGCCTCTGTTTCACTCAGCCACTGGAGACCAGGCAGCCCTGCATCTTCTCATTGTCCTACCTTCTGCCATTGCAGGGTGATTTCTTGGATTTCTCCCTAGTTGTACGGTTTTGTTCATCCCAGGTGATTTTTCCTTGCTGATGCTCTTTGATTCCATCACAACTTTGATTTGATTGCCAGTGGAATGAACAGAGCCTCTATCATCTACGTTATTTTTTTTTTCTCACCCTCTCCTTCCCAGTTTTTAACCACCACATGTAGGTGTAGGACCAGCTCATTCTGCAACAACTCCCTTTCTACCAGTCTTGTGGTGGCTTCTTCTGTATATCCTAAATTATAGGATTTCTGTTCAGCAAGACTTCAGGCAGTTCTCAATGATAGTTATTCTGTAGTTTAATTGTAGTTTAATTTTGATATGATCATAAGAGAAGGCCAGCATGACATTTACTTACTCCACCATTTTGACTGGAAATCCTGCACCTATATTTTTATATGTAAGTTACTATAATGGAAATGTTCTATAATATTTTAATCTAGGAAGGGGGAAATTCATTAATATATATTCATTTCTACTCATACAAGCAGTAACATTTGTCTTTAAGTATTAAAATGAGTATGTTCGCTGATCATTAATGCTTAGTTTCCAAATTATTGTTTTTTTAAGAATTGTTTCAATTTTTCGAGAGCAGAAATTTAATTTTAGAAGAAAATTTATAGATTAGGAATTTCAACCTCTAATTTTAAATTTTTAGCAGAGACTCTAAGCTAACTTTTCTATGCTTCATGGAGAGAAGTAGAGTCAGTGTTAGAATTAACTAAGTAACACTGCTTCCTTCACCCTCTCTCTAATCCTATTAGTAAGGCTCCATGTGAAGATGAGATAAGTCACCTAGGTCACATTTGGCTAAAAGAAATTGGTTGAAAAATACATGTGAAATTTCAGCAGGAAAGGTTAATTGTGGATCCAAGGAACCATAGCAATATGTGCCACAATTTGAAGTGCTACTAAGAGAACCACTAATTTGAATAAGATTGGGAATTTATGAGTGTTAAAGTAATTTAACAAAGAGGTCATTAAACTAAGGTGATTTTAATGCCTCAGAAACCTACACAAGGAGAGCAAAACCCAAACCAGAGTCAATGTACTTGAATCCAAGAAAGTAAAATAAGAACAACTAAACACAACCAGCTAGACTTTCCCAAATAAGGCAACTGCTTAATTTATACCCAGTCAGATAGTTTTCTTGCCTGCTTCCACATCTTTCTATAAAAATCTCTCCCCTCACTCCTGCTGGTGGAGTGCTCCTGACAACCTTTAGTTTGGCATTGGCAAGTTGGAATCGATGTGTGCTTAATTAAACTCTTCAACATTTTAATGGGCCTCAATTTATTTATTTTTTTAACAGGAGCTCTTTGACATTTAAAATAAGTGTTGTATGAATTATAATAATTCTAAAGCCATTCTCTTTCTTGAAGATGAAATAAATTAGATTATAATAGACCAGCAGTCAGTGATTAGTATTCAGGCAATCCAGAATTTCTTTAGGTTATAATCAGTAACTTTTTGAATTTGCTCAGATCAGAATAAATAAATACTACATAAATAATGAAACGTTTTTCCATCAACAATGAGCTCATATTCTGGAATATGAAAAGGTATTTAAATAAATAAATGAAATAGAGTAGATAAATGTGTATGTGTAGATAGTCCAAAGAAGGGAATAATCAGCTCTACTTGGTAAGTCAGGAAAGACTGGCAAATATAGACACTGTAAGGAAGAATGATTCAAGCAACAAGGTAGCAAGCATTGCGTGCGTCAAATAAAAAGGTACAAGACAGAACCCTCAGGATAATGTAAGTTCAGCCAGCTTCCAGATGTAGACATTTGCAAGCTCTGATTAAATGATTTGACTTCACTTGATAGTCAGCTGAATCTATTAAATGGTATTATCAGAAAAATAATAAATATGGATTTCTATTTTAGAAAATTGATCCTGAAGGAGTATGGAAAATAGAGGGATGGCTGAGAGTGGTTATAAAAAAAAAACAAAAACAAAACAAAAAAAACACTGCTTAGTTGAGAAATAAGAGGGTATGATTATGAATTAGGGAAAGAGAATTGAATTCAAGAGTTGATAATTTGGTATCCATATGCCTAATGGCTAATTTGGTCACTGTTAAAAAGCAGACTAGGTTGATCCCCAAGTGTCTCAGTCAGAATTTTCTAGATCTGTGCAAGAATATTTTCAGTATCCCAAGAAAAGGATTTGCAGAACTAAATGGTTGTGATAAAGCAAGGAAACTAATCTATCTCTCCTTTTCACTTACTAGAGTAATATAGTTTCTCATTTTTATTCTCTCTTCCCATGTTTTTTTACAAACCTTTTTCTTCAGACCAGTTTCCCCCCCCCCCCCCGATTGATAGAGAATGTGGGCCTCATATGGTCATCTCATTCATTACTAATAACACATTCTGTTTTGTTCCTCAGTGGCAACCACTAGAGGAGAAATCAGGCTGACCAGTTGTATTCAGGTTATGGGGTAATGTGGCTGCTCAGCAATGACCATAGAAGCCAGACTAAGAAGAGATTTGGGCAAGTTTTCTGAGAAGTGGATCTGAAAGCAAGAAAGAACATTTTGGATCTCTAATTTACCAGTATATGGATGTAGAAAAAAAGCCATTTTGGGTAAGAACAATTCAGTTTTTATATTTGAGTTTACGATGGTTGGAAGAAAGATTCTCAGGAGATATTTAGATATATAAGTTGAGTTCAGGGGAGCAATCTGGGATGGAAGTCATTAACTTATAGGTGACAATTAAAAACATGAGCATAAATGAGAATGTATGAGTGAGAACATCTAACGATGAATCTCGGAAGTATAGGAATCACAAAGGCACTGATGGAAAAGAGATGGAAAAAGTTGAAAAAGAAGATTATTAATATACAGAGCTAAATGAAGGGAAATATTTATAGGGCATGACTAGTGATGGTAGCAAGAACAGTTTCAGTGGAGTGATGATTGAAGGATAGCTCCTACCTGAGCAGATCAAGGAGAAAATGGTAGATGGGAGATCCAAGACAGGTATATGAATCATTCATTCAATTGAGAAGACTTACATGCAGATAGAGGGGATTGACAGAGCTATGAAGATCCTACTAAGAAATGAAGAATAAAAATACAGGGAAAAGAGTTAAATTTCTGAAGAAAGGTACTCAAGAAGTTAGTAGAACATCTTATCTAAAAAGGATTAGCCCAAGGCAGAAGAAAAGACTTCTTTCTAGAAATATGACAGAAGCTGGTACATCTTGTCATGTCCAAGCTCTTCCATAAATATTTAATTTTATTGTTGCATGACTATTTGTATTGATATTTTTAAGTTAAACTGAGGATGATATGTTGTAAAAAATATCTAAATATCTGTCTTTTGAGGTGCAAAGGTTCTATGATAGATGTATTATAAAAATTATGCAAAAAATCTGTAAACAAACTAATAGTTGGTTGATATTTTAAAAACTAAATAAATAATGAAAGGCAACTTAAAAATTTTACACAAATATACAGTAAAGAAAGATAAAATTATTCAAAGACACCTTTGTTTTTTCTGTCCTATCACAACTCTTCTAGAATTTAGACAGGTACAAGTTTTTCTTCTAACAATGCACATCCTTTGATTTTTCCAAGGACAAATATTTTATAAAGAAACAATATGGGAAAATTATTTTATAATATAAGAAACAATAAATAAATTTAGGATGAATGTCTGAGTCACTAAATTTCAGAAAATATACAATTTGTTTTTTAAAAAATCTAAGCTATTTTTTTTTTTCATTATGTAGGTCAACTAGTTGATACACCAGAAGAGGTCATCTAAAGGACCTGACCGCTGATTAATCTGAGAGTCAACCTGAGCAATCAGGGGATCTTCAACTCCTCTCATCCTTGAAATGTGCATTCTTCTCACCATTTTCACAGTGGGAAAGTTTTTCAAAGATTCAAGCTTGAGCAGCGGGCAATATGGTGTTGAGACCACCTAAATGCCATTCATGACTGAATCCAGTTAAGGCTCCAAAAAACTTTTAAGATTCTCTGAGCAGGGTTCAGAGATCTATTTGTCTTGCCTGCCA
This sequence comes from Eonycteris spelaea, assembly GCA_003508835.1. Classification (NCBI taxonomy): domain Eukaryota; kingdom Metazoa; phylum Chordata; class Mammalia; order Chiroptera; family Pteropodidae; genus Eonycteris; species Eonycteris spelaea. The sequence continues at coordinate 5,567,052 of PUFA01000104.1, forward strand.
TCCCAATCAAGCCTCATAAGTAAGTTCTCTTGCTTATTAAACCTGCCACCTACTAATCTGCAGTGGTCTGTCTCTGCTCTCTTTTCTGCCCTTTGTGTATGGGAGCCACTTTGCAAACCAACAGGATAACAACCGCGAAAAGGTTTTCAAAACACTTCTGAAAGCAAAGGTGCTGAAGTTTATTAATTAGACAACAACTCAATTCCAGTTTCACAGATCTGAGTAATTTGTCAGTCTCAGGATGGTTAGCCTTGGTAAAGACAGTATTTAGCAGACTTGTATTTTTAGAGCAGTACTTCTTACAGTGTGGCCAGGACTGGCATCTTGTTAGAAATGCAAATTCTTAGATTTAGCCAAGATCTACCGAAACAGAAACTCTGGGTTGGGGGCCAGGAATCTTAACAGGTTCTCCAGGTGATGCTGTGCTCTCTATATTTTAAACACCATTGTTTTTAAGGTTAGTACTGCCCTATTGTAAATATTAAAGGGGTGACTGATCCAAAACAAATATTTCAATTTTGCATTAATTTTATTCAAATATTAAACAATTTTTATTAATCCTGTTTACCTGATAAACCATTTTATTTAAATAGTAGTCCATCCATTATATCACTATACACTTGAAGGAAAAATTACTGTAATAAAATTGTATTTTATTTAATTTTATTATCTTTGATTTTTCCCTCCCCTCCATTTGGTTATACTTGTGCTTTTAGATTAAAATAGTTATTGATTTTTTAAAAAATTGCTTAAAGTATGCAGTCAGCTCTAATACTCTGTACGTATTCACAAATGTATCTGCATTAAAAAAAAAGTTGAAGCTTTAAAGTAAGTTATTACATTAATTAATTTTTTTATTTTTTGAGAACTAATTTTACAACATTGCAGAATTTGGAGTAAATTATACATGGTAATGTTTGATTTTATGGAGAATAATAAATCATGGAATTTTCAGGTTAGAATTCATATATTAGATAATGGTTCTCATTTGTCAAGTGTAGTTTCATAACATTTAAACACTATGTATATAAAAACAAAAATAGAAGTTCTAGGTTTCTGTACTTATATTATAGAGACAGAGAATTACTAGTAGGAGCAATTTCAGCAATTTGACAAATATTGCACAGAGTGCGTAGCAAAAAAGATATCTTGGTGCCAGAAGGTATTTTATAGCTTTAGAATTGCTACTAGCTATAGTGTGCTGGTAAATGTTTAACAATCAGCTTGGCAGAGGGTTTGGGAAAGGCAGAAGGGAAGGCTTTGATATGTAAACTTTGCCAGTCTCCAAGATTTAAAGGATCCCACCTTGTGAGGTTTCAAGCTACTCTGTGTAGTCTGCAAACATAGACTTAGAGAAAGATGCACACAATTGGCTTTAGCTAGTCAACAAGCTGGCCCCAGCACACAACTGCCTAAGGGTTCCAAAAGTGTCCTCATATGGATCCACTATTAAACATTCAACAGTTTTAATCAACCTATTTCCTGTCAGATGCTTTCAAGAAATCTTGAGGTGGCGTGTATGTGGGAGGGGAGATATTCCTGAAATGGAACCATGTCTTTAATATAAAAAGATAATAAATCTGCTTTATATTTAGTAGGCTGTTGAGTATTTACTTTATAAAGTGAAAAATAACTGTAATTCTCCTTTATCCTATTCGTTATTATTTTTTATATGGTGGACTTTTATTCCCTCTGGCTCTCATAAAATTGGTGTTTGTATCATACTGATTAAAATAGAAAAAATCTATAATCTATAAGGCCTAATGAAACTGAAAATTGAGCAATTTTAATTCATATGTGTATAATGTAAAATGATTTTACAAATATTTATTTATATATTTGCAGATGCAGTTAATCAGAAATTTCAGAAAAATATCCTTTCACCTGAGTTGTCTTGAGTAAGTAATTTTTTAGAATTTTTAATGGAATACTGTATAATGATTATTAAGGAGCCCTGAGGTAAGTTGCTTAGTACTTTCTTTAGCTATTTTGCAAGATTGAAAATGTGGAATATATATTTGTTTAAATATTGAATCAAAATAATTTGGAGAGAAACCCCTGATTACTGTTATTAAGTGAATTTTAAATATCTTAGTCACTGAAATATTTTCAGTGATTTGTAAAGATTTTATGTTCTCAGAAGACCTTCTAGAAATGATACTTTTGGAACAGGTATATCAAGATTTCTCTTCTTCACAAGAGTTAAGGAAAGAAAATACCATTAACAAAATAAAATAGACATGTTTTTAATATTATTTATCAAAAGAAGATTTCCAGTTTATATTCTTTAGTCTGTAAGTTGGGGGAGCTATTGCATTACACAAAATACTGGCCAGTTCTGTCCCTCTAAGCATTTTCCTTTGATTAAAAACATTTCTAGTAAATTATGACCCAAACCTTTATAATGCCATTTTAACTGGGGTTATAGTCTGATTAAATTGTGTTTCTAAAGGGGTTTCAACTCCTAGAACTATAAAATATTAGTTTACCACAAATATATTTAAAGTGAGGTATTGATTCTTTCTATAATGTCAATACATATTTATTAATATTCTATTTTTAGACTAATACTTATTCGATTTTATGTGAGAGAGTTTTTCTATCTGAATTGCATGAAAATACTTTTCCTTAAAAATAAATGCTCTGCTGTTTAGTTCTGCTTCTCCTTAAAATCCTGACAGATCCCACAAGTCTTTTAATCTCCATTAAAGGTAAGAAGGAAGAAGAGAAATGCATTACAAACTTAATCTTGAGTGAATCCAAGTCAGGACCACAAAATGTCTTAAAATTTTAACCCTACAATATATTGAGAAGAAAAATTATAACCTGAAGTCTTTCTAAACTAGGTTGAAAACCTGGTCACAAGCAGCCAATAATATTGTATATTTATGTAATAGAACTTTGTTATAGAAAGAATTTGTATAATAGTCTAGGGCCTTAACATTAGCTCATGTTGTACATATGGGAAAACTGAGACAAAGAAAGGCTCTTTATAGTATGTAGTTACTTTTCTCCTGTCTTACTTGGTATTGGTAAAAACCCCTTGAAGTGAGTAAAGAAAAGTATATTTTACCAGCCCTGTTCTGTAAGGTTACAAAACTGAGGCATGGAAGAGTTATTTTCTTAAAGTTACCCATGATTGTTAACTATTAACAACCATGGTGCTCCATGAATGTCAATTCTTTTACCTTTATTCAAAAATATAGGGAAAAGATAAATACCTGCCTATGTAACTTAAGTTTCTTGAGGATAATGTACATGAAAGTAACCTGTAGTTATAAAATATGATCAAAATGTTATCTTTTGGTCTCTCATAGCTATGATAAGTGGCCGATCATCCTGTGTATCTTTATGTATAATTTACATTTTTGAATATTTCAAATGGTCCCATGAATACATAGGGGAGAAAAAGGTCCACTGGCTGGTGCTTTCAAGGTGGCGTCACAAATTTTTTCTTGAAGTTCCATCTGAACTGCCTAATGAATATCTACTTGGAATGATCCATGGTGAAAGAGGCAGTTATTTATTTCAGAATCACAAGTTTTTAATTTAAAATTAAATTTATCTAACTCTGTTAGAAAAGGAATAAATGCTTCTTCATTATTAACCACAACTTTAAAACTTCATTAACAGTTAATGCAGAGAGCTACTGAAAATAAATTTAGTAATAAAAAATCTGAATACTCACCATGAACCACATGTGCTGATTTTAGGAGTAGTATAACTAAATAGGTAATTCAAGTTTATTTACAGGACTACCACCTTTAACAATCAATGTTATGTGTGTGTGTTAAATATCTAGATAGATAGATAGATAGATGATAGATAGATAGATAGATGATAAATAAAGATGGAAACTATAGAGTAATATTATTTTCTATTAACCATATATTAAATCAGCCTTATAATAAAGCCTCGGATGATTTGTCCCATCAGTAAATGTTGGATTGTTTTAATTTGTGTGTGTGTGTGTATGTGTATGTGTATGTGTGTGTGTGTGTATTAGAGAGAGAGACAGACAGACAGACAGACAGACACAGACAGACAGAGAGACAGAGAGACAGAGAGACAGAGAGACAGAGAGAGAGAAGACAGAGAGAGACGGAGGGGTAACTAGTAACAATTTGAATAGCCTAAGACCCACAATATATGAAGGTGGTTATGATTACCAGTTTAGGACTCAGATCTAAAGTTTTATTTTCTGTGTCTGCAACATCTCATCTCTATAACTTTGGGTGAGTAGTTTAACTTCTCTGAGTTTCTTTATCTGTAAAACGTAGATGACAATAGCCACTGCACATAGTGGGTAGAAAGATAAAACAAGGTACTATAAGAACACATAGAAGAGCACCTGGTATGAAATAAGTACATAACATAAAAGCACATTAATTTTGCTTTAATATTAAGATAATTTCAAGTGTTTTTAGTTTGGGTTTTGCTTTTTGTTTTTGTTTTCAAAAGATGTTAGGGAAATTATAAATTTATTCAAAGTCCATAAATTAATGCTTTAGTCAGAAAGATCCTTGACCCAAACAAAAATATTATTTTTTTATATAACTGAGAGGACCATACATTTCATTTTTTCATAAAAATATGGAAGTCAATAATATCATTATTTTCTTGATATCTTTAAAAGCATTGTGTTTTTTAAAGACTAGATTACCTTGCATATTATTGAATTGACAAGGAAATAATTTTAAAATTCCACATTTAGATATCTGGAATATACTTTTAGATAACCCAGCCTCAAGAATATGTTTGATAAATATTTACATTCAAATCTTATTACACTTACTATTTCATGGTGAATTGAGCTTTAATTATTGGAGAAACTCTGACATTCAACAATCATTCTAGGTAAATGTCTATGTCTTTGTTGTTATCTATAACCACATAAGTGTCTATTGTTTATGCACCAGGAAAGACATTAGCTATTTTTGATCCTAAATTACATCACTCATCAATAACATGTTCATAGTTAAACAAATGACAGAGGTTAAAATTTCAGTCTCTACTATGAGGTTATTTGAAGTTAAATACTGAGTTAGGTTATGTAATCCTTCTCTACCTCAGCATCATCTGCTGTAAAATACAATAATAACAGTATCTACTTAATAGGCTGTTATAACTATTAAATGAATTGACACATGCTAAGGGCCTAAAAAAATGCTTGGTGCATAATAAATGTTTAATTAACATTAAATATTATTTTTGTGTAAGAAAATACATATAGGAAATCACTTGAATAAAGATATTTTAAAGAAAATATTGAAGTTAAAGTTACTTAGCAATTACTAAGTGTGTGAACATATATCTATGTTATATTTTCACATCAAAATTAATTATGTAAATTCCTTAATAGTTTTTTTTTTTTAACTCAAAGTGCTTTCATCTAAAACATACTTTCTTCCCTTTATATTGTATATTGTAAGGTAATTGATAACAAATGGATAAGATTATATCGTGACTCTCTGGAGATAATATACTTTTTCTCAAGGCAAAATTAAAATGAGGATATATCATTTCTGGGATCATGTCATTAGGCATAACCCCTTAAATTTTAAAAATATGAGGAAAAAGTTATATGCATTATTAATTCCTCAATATGCTAAGACTAAAATGAGACTTCAGAGAGCAAAGCAAGAAAAGATAGGGATGAAAACCTTTTTCAAAAGGAAGAAGCAAATTAAACAAGTTTTCCTCATAAACCCTTAAATCAACCTTGAAAATAGATTAAAAAAAAAAAAGAATCGAAGGAGAGCAATTAGTGCAAAGCCACAAGGAAAAAAAAAGTGCTTTTTATTTGTTTTCAAAGCAATCAAATCAGGTTTTTAGATAGCTTTTCCATTTTCTCCTTAGTGAAAACAAATACTACACCAATCCACAAATCGGCAAGTGAAAGGCATGCTGAGAGAATAAATTCTTCAAGGAAATTTGCCTGTGCCCACAAACCAAAAGCATTTGAATGGGCACTTAATTTCCTTTAAATTATGGTAACTTTGCTTATCGATACACTTATAAAACTTTGTGGTTAAAGAAGTATTTAAACTTTTCAGATTAAAAAAAACTAATCAAAGAAAGAACTATTATCATGTATATCACTAGTAGCTCTTTAAAACACATAAATATGGAAATAGTTATGACGCTGGATTTGATTTTAACTTTTATTGCTTAATTATGAATCATAAACAATTATTTCAAAATATTTCATATGTTTAATATAAATGAGTGTCATGAATTAATTTGTATTTTAAATTACATATAAAATATCTACATGTGTATAAGTATATTCTACAATATACAGAAAGCATATTTTAAAATTCCCTGCCACATACTTTAAATTTAAATGAGATCAAAAAAGATTTACAATATCATGTTAAAATACATATGTGTGTACAAATACATGTAACATGTTTTTTAAAGACTAGGAAAATAAACACCAGCATAGTAAAGTGGTTATTAATTTCAGTTTTTATTAATTAGATTGTTTTTTAAATTAGTTTTTACTAATCTAAGTTTTTAAATGCCCCTCAGGGTCATTATTATGTTTTATATATTATATTTTATATTTTAATGTTCTAGTTGTTTCTTTTACTATATGTTTTGAATCATTTTCTTAGTCATTGCCCTGGTGATTGCGATTTACATCTTAATTTAAAGCTATTTAAATCAGATTAATATTAAATGAATTTAAATGGTATATAAAAAAATTTTCTTCAATATAGTTCCATTCCTCCTCCTTCTTTATATAATTATTTTCAAACAAATTACACCTTTATTCATTTTTAAGCCTATTAATACCATTCCTTAAATATTGTTTTGTGCAGCTGTTGTATATTAAATGATAGTAGAATAAAAGTTGAAGCAAAAATTACATTTATATTGCCTCATATTTACCTATATAGTGACCCTTATCAGTGCATTTAATTATTTTGTATGACTTTAACTTAATATCTACTTTCTTTTTGTTAAAGCTTAAAGAACTCCCTTCCAGGATATGTCTGCTAGCAATAAATTCTCAGTTTTTAATCTTAGAATGTCTTAATTTCTCCTTAATTTTTGGGGAACCATTTTGCAGAATATAGACTTCTTGGGCTGACAGTGTCTTTTAGCATTCTGAGTATATTATCTCACTGCCTTCTAGCCTCCGTGGTTTCTGAGAAGTCAATTGTCAATATTATTCAGGATCTTTTATATGTGATGAGTCATTTTTTTCTTGCTACTTTCAAAATTCTTTCTGTACTTGTCTTTCAAAGCTTTAATTATGGTATATTTACAAATAGAATAAACTTGGGTTTATCCTACTTGGAGTTCTCTAATTTTAGATGTGCAGATCAATGTTTTTCATTAAATATGGGAAGTTTTCATCCAGTATTTCAACTAGACCTTCCTTCTCTCTCTTCTTCTTGGGGATCTTTCATTATACATGTGTTGGTATGCTTGATTCTGTCCCACAAAGCTATGAGGCTCTGTTCATTTTTCTTCATTTTTTTCCCAAGTTCCTTAAACTGGATAATCTCAATTGACCTATTTTTATATTCAATTCTGCTGCCTGCTCATATCAGCTATTGATACTAATTTATTATTTCAGTATGTTCAACTCTAGAATTTGTATTTGATTCTTTTTTATTATTTCTATCTTTTTATCGATAAATTCTATTTGGTAAGAAATCTTTCTTATACTTCCTTTTTGGTCTTCAGACATGGTTTTCTTTTGTTCCTTGACCATATATAAATGCCAAGTTAGTATCTTTGATTAGTAAGAATCTGGGAGTTCTCAGGGGCGTGATCATTGGACTGCCTTTATTTCTGCGTGTATGGTTCCTACTTTCCAGTGTCTTCACATACATCATCTTTTAATTGTTGTTGAAAACTGGAATGTTAAATAATACGTTCCAGCTCTGGGAATTAGATTATTTCTTCCTTCCTGGGGTTTGCTCTTTTTGCTGTTTGTTTAGTTTACTTTCCTGGACATATTCTGTAGAATATACATTTTTGTCATAAGTGCTACTATAGTATATGCTTGCCTTGCTAATGATTGGACAGAGATTTCCTTCAGTGCTTTGATCAGTGAATCCTCAGCCATTGCTGAGGAGTGCTGTGTTTGTATTGGGACACACTTTAAAGGCTCTAGCAAGCAGTTGACAGGGGTGCTTTAGTATTCACTTTTTGCTTGTGCAGACCCTCAAGGTCAACTAGTGGTCAAGGGTTAGGACCCTTTCAGGTCCTTCTTTAGTGTGTGCACAACCCTCTACACAGATGTGGCTTTCTAAATTCCCAGAAATATGCTGGAGTTTTTAAAGCCCCTAAAAAACATGCCATTCTCCAATTTTTTCTTTCACATTGTTTAATCTGCCTCTTTGTTAGCCCAACAATAATGCTACCCCAGGCAGCTATGATGACCAAACAAAAATTTACTACTAATTATTTTTAAGAAATATCCTGAGGATAGAGCTGTTTTCACAGAGAAGGCCCTGAATCAGATCAAATAAAGACATCCTTGATAATGGAGCTTTTTAGTAGCTGCTGGACAGATCAAACAGTGACAGTTCTCTTGTGTTTGGGGTAGGTTAGGAACCGCAATCCCATTTTGTCTTGTCCAGTAGCTTTCAAGTACCTTAGTTTTCATAGCATTTGTAGCTGCCGGTCTGTTAGTTTTCAAGGCTACCACAGTCCTGGGGAAAGCAGGGAATGAGATTAAGGCATACAACATAAGCTTGCTGCTCATGTTGAGGTGCAGGTATTTTTCTTGAATATGCACACTGTAGATTGTTGCAGGTCTTCAGCTGATTTTCGAAGTTCTAAAAAGGGTTATTTTAAAATTATTGATTTTGAAAGCTTTTCCCAGTTGTTATTATTTTAATGGAGGAGTGGATTTTGGGAGGTCATTATTCTACCATTCCAGAACTGGCCCTCTCAGAAACCTGGAGCTAAATCCATGCACTATCTGAAAATATCTTTTCCCTCCACTACATGGTATTTATTTTGATAACTTTCTATCTCCAAGCAAAGTCATGACAATTGCCTAGATATACCTATCCAAGTATATCTTTGAAAAATCACCTTTTCTTGGATTATACATTGAGCTGACCACACTATAGCAACCATTTCAGGTTCAAAGACATGAGAATGGCAATTGTTTTTTTTTTTTATTTTTTGCTTGTTTTAAATCACCTTTCAAGGATGCATAATCTTGCATGCCCTTTCCTCTTCTTTATTCCAAAACTATAGAGTTTCCTAAGACTTGTTAACAGTAAAATATTGGAGGCTGGGCCACAGAGTATTCAGCGTGATACGCTTGCACAGGCCAGAAAGGCACTGCTGCAGCCTCACTGAGGTGTGGCCCTGGAGAAGCACTCAGGAAAGAAATCTTCCCAGTGAGTAGAACCTCCAGCAGGACATCTTCTTGCCTACTTTGCTTAAAGCAGAGGTGGCCTAAAGTTAGCACCTATGTTGCTTTATGAGGATGTTTGGAAGGTACAGGACTTAGCAGGAACGTTAATGAGAAAAATGTGAAAGATATGGAGATGGATCACTCATATTGAGCCCAGGCCTAGAGTTTAATAATATTTGTGCACTATATAAATATTTGTACCTGAGGTCTCTAAAATAAAGAAGGTAAAGAAAATTGCCTACTCGTGCTTTCTCAGTAGGGTAATAAAAATGACCATTTTAAAAGTAGTCCTGGACTCAATAATAAAACTTTCACCTCAGCTAGGTTGGCTACTGTCCCATCTAGTGCTTGCCTTTCTAGCAGGAGCAACCAGTATTAAGCCCCAGTATGAGATGCTACCTACCTTAAAGGGACCTGTTCTGAGAGTTACCTGAAGAAATTTGATTACATTGGACCCTGGCCATTAAGCTGGCCATTTGCTTTCACAAGTAAATAGACATATTCTGGATTTGACTTTATTTTCTCTTCATTATGCCTCTGCCAGAACCATCCTCTGAGGAATTTCTGCCTTATACAACATCAGGTTATAGTACAAACTACTGCTTTCTAAAATGATTTCCTTCTACAACGAGAAAAATAAGGCATTGAAAAGTGTTCAGAGAATTTACTGATCTTATAAGGTCCTCCATCAGTCAAGAGCCACTGGACATAAAGAAAATTGGTATGGCTGTTTGAAGACTTGTCAGAGCAGTAGCTAAGAGATGGCACCTTGTCGGTGTTGAGCTGCACCTTGTGGTATGTAGTATGTTCCAAACCAGCGAATAATATAAAATATCCCCCATTACTAGAGTACAGAAGTTTGAGAACACATACTATATAATGATCTATTGGCAAAAAAATTGCTTCCCACCCTTTTCATGCTTGGTCTGCTGGTTTAGAAATTTTAATGCCAATGGAAAAATGCTCCTACCAGGCTGTGCATGGCTCTGAGAGAACAGGTGCAGTAGGAGTTTTAGGTGAAGACTGGGCTAAGCTCTTTCTCATTAAGGGGGATGACATGGTATATAAAATTGAGACAGGGAAGAGTGTGAACAGAATCTAGGGCATACCTGAAGTCCATATTTATATCACCTTCTGTGGTCAGTATTAGAGGAAGACTATAGACAGGGTTACTGAAGATTCTGATTCCTTAGGAATGAAGAATTGAATCACCTATTCTCCATTCTAAATATAAAGCTGTGAAATTGAAATGTTGACTTTTAAACAGCTAGTAAGGATAGATTTATATATACCAATCAGGGTCTTGTATTCAGTTGCAGAAGTCCTGACCTCACCAGCTACGTATATTTGATTTCTTGCAAATGTTTTTATATTTTAACCTATTTCTCTTTTCCTTATCCCATTTCTCCCCTTTTTAACTAAATTGAGAATTTGATAAAGTTTTTAAGATTTGTCTATTTTTGAGGGAAGAAAGTGTTGCTATTTTAATTTTACTTGACTTTACAACTTAAACATGGGTAAATTAATAATTGTCTAATTACTACAATTTTATTATTGAAAAAAAATTTATGCCTAAGGTAAAAATGACTATAACTTTTTTCAAAAAAATGTTCCCAACCGAGAGAGAGATTATTACATATCTGCAGCATTAGTCATTTAAAAAATTTGTTTGCTGATATTTAAGACTCCATCACTCTATCATAATTAGTGGTATAAAGTTCGGTGGAGTTTTTCACATATTAAAGTTCAAATATAATAGCAATCATTACTAGTCACCTAGTCTATGGAAAAGCAATTCGTTTTTAAAGTAAGAATATTATAGCTGGCAGATTTTTTTTTCCATTCCATATGTACAGAAGAATGTTATCAGCAGAATATGAGTTTACATAAATGGGAATTTTTCAAATTTAACCTACTGCCAAATATGTATCATCATCTTATTTAGCTTCAATCCCTTCTCCATTTTCTCTTGATACTCTCTTTTCATATATTTACTGATGATTAAAACTTTTACCAAGGTGTTTGTAGAGAAAGATATGGGAGGTACTAGTTTCCTTTTAAATAATAGGTCAGGAGATAAATCAACAGAATATTTGAATTTTGAAGTTTATATGTCACTGTTATTTATTTCCTTAGATACATAATTGGATATATGTTGGATTGGATTAATGTGCACTTAGGAGAACCCACTTAAAGCAATATTTATAAATCTAATAGATTTTGAAATTTAAATAATAATTTGTGGATCATTAAAAACTATACAGACATTTTGGCTGTTCTCAGCACTAAATCAGAATTTGTGGAGGTGGGATTTGGGCATCCACTTAATTTTCACAAATTCCACAGGATCTTGTTACAGTTAATCCTAATAAGAGTTCTAATATGTATAAAATTGACACAAACTCATTTAGGTTAGAGAAAGACTTTTTTCATACAGTTCAAAATATAACTTGAGTATGAAGTCTATTTTCTTCTTATATGTATTTATATAATAAGGATGCATACAGATCCTTACATAATAATGTACTATATAAGGACATTAATAGGAAGTATGGATTTTTGTACAGAGCCAGTCTTAAAGATTTTTGGAAAATGCAGCTACATTTTAGGGATATTTTAGGAGATGATGGATAAACTGACCTGCCATTGTATCTGACATTCCCACATTACTCATTCCCTTAGTTATGGCTAAGTGGAGAGAGGTTATAAACTATGAAACCTTATTTCAGAATTCTGTTTCAGATTTTACAATTATATGTACCTAGAGTTAACACAGCTTGTTAAGAGAAAGAGGAAGGACTAAACTCTAGAGCAAATGTGCTATTTAGAAGGGCCAAAAGGGATAGGTACTGAATTTGGAAACCCTGGTCTCAATGACAAAAAATGGGTTCCTAATGCTAGAGAGACCAACTAATAATTTGGTTGATCAAGTATTATTAAGCATAAAGAAATTATTTTCAGATTGAAGTATGTGAATTAATATAGTGACTAAATCCTGTAGGGACTTCAATAGTTTTTGAAATAGGAAAACTTATGTGTTTACATTCACCTGTGATTCACACACATTTATATGACACATACAGTTAAGAAATTATTATTTGGGTGCTCACTTCAGCAGCACATATATTAAAATTGTAATGGTACAAAGAAGATAAGCATGACCCCTGTGCAAGGATGATACTCAAATTCATGAAGCGTTCATATTTTTAACAAAAACCCTTCACAACATACACACACACACATTATATATATACACACAGACACACAGACACACAACACACAGACACACACAGATACACACACACACACATAATGGCACTTATAAGCAGAGTTGTCAAACCCATGCATGAGAGATAGGCGAGTTCCACAAATTTTTGGCAGCTTCATCTATCGAACAGTATCATTTCTTTCTTTTTTGCCTTGGGAAATTAATACTTCTCCTAGGATTTATCTTACCTTAAGGGAGTTAATGAAAAATACTAGTACATTTCTGTGTTTGAAGAAGGTGCTCATATGTTCTAAGATACAATGGTCATAGCTAGTGTCAGTTTGTGGCAATTTGAGAGGTTTCTAAAAAAAAAGTAATTTCTTCCTTTCATGGATTCCATTTCATTTTTAATTTTGGTTGCTCACAAAAATAACCCCTTTAGATCCTAATGACCAAAACAAGAAGCTTTTTCTTGTTCTTACCTAAAAAGATAATATTATAAGTATATACCGCAAACAATAATCTAAATTTTTCTGATGAGCAATCATGAATTTTTATCTGTCATTGCTGCAAAGTCAAATATTTAGATTTTTGTACTCTAGAGTACACCCTGATAAAGAAAAGAGATTGAATCCTTTCAATTAAAGTAGTAGAAACTGGAAAAATTTATTTAGTAAACTAATGTTACACATGTTCACATGTTATAATTAAAGATGTGGCTTAACTGTGGACTCCTGTCAGTTAGTCTCAAAGTATAGAGGGGAATGTCCAATAAGCTAGGAAGGTGTTTGGGAAATAGACATGAAATAGTTTGGACTAAGCTATTTCCTCATTATTTTTCAAATTAATTTTTACTTATTTAAAAATAAAATGTGATGTGAATTTGAATAAAGAAATAATCTATTTGTTGGAGTAAAACAATGGAGGGAAGGATGATCTTTTTAGAATGAAGCCAAATCCCATTATTGTAATACAGCACTTATGTGCTCCTATTTATTTTATTTATTTCCTTTGGAAAAGAATATTTCCTGTCTGATGTTAGCAACTAACTTCTAAGCATTACATTTATTTTAACTAATGTTATATCATTTTATGGAGATCATTTTAATCATCTGACATCTGTAGACTAACACTAAAATAACCAGATAATGCTATTTAATAAACATATACCTTAATGGCATAGAGATTCTAACTGATATCTATCTTTAGAGGTTTCCTCAAAGCTATCTTTTTTTCTAAACATATGTTAGTAGAAAGAATTCTATAAATTGACTTTTTCTAAACCAAGGATAAAAATATAGTATTATATATGTATATAAAAGGTTCACTCAAGATTAACCTTTGTCTTTAAATGAACCAAAATTTGTTGCCAATATTTTATGTATTTCATTGTGATAAAAAACAAAACAAAACAAACAAAACATGACAATAATTACAATATAAAAAATAGAAGAAAAGGTTAATCACAATGTCATTACTTTAACACAACTCAGGATTATTACTCTGGCTCTGTCAAATAGTTGTTCATATGCTGAAAACATATATTTTGGTAAATCCCCCATATCTATTATAATTATTTAGAAGGAAATATGGAAATGTTCACATTTAGCCAGTTTGTTACAGGGTAAATTTGATGTCAATAATTATTTAAATATTTCATTTTCATTCTTGGTGAAAAGATGCAGGGGCACCATTAGAAATTATGAAATTCTGTGCCCGAGTGCCTTGCAAGTGTCACATTTTGTTTCTAAAATCCAGTTTAGATTCTGTATTGACACTGGCAGGGAAGCTTTAAATGAAAATCATCTCCTAGGCAGCTGCAACTTCCACTCAGTTTTAGTCACAGCAGCTCTCTGATTAGCCCCTGCAGGAGCTGCCACAAGACCCGAAACCTAAATCTGCTCTCCAGAGTCACAGACATGTGTAACACAAGGCCGATAGTTATCAAAATCCATAAATGCAATGTGATAACTTTCCTTTTGGCTTAATCGTTTTGTATGCTCAGAATAGCCATAGATGTGCACATAATATGCATTGTCTAAGAACTTTAGCATAAGGCTAGTAATTGTTTATTATGTAATTTTTGCCCACTAATGATATATGATGTATAGAGCATGGAGAGTTAAATAATAGCAGAAAACATAGCCACCTAAGGTTTTTTTATTCTAATCTTTTTGTATTTAATCACATGCACTCACACTCTTGTTTCCTGTGGGTTTTTTCTGTATAAACTCAACAGGTGCAGAATTTGCATAGTTCTTTCCAATTCTTATATAGAAGGACACAGCATGGAGGTGAGGTTTCACTTAGAATAAATTTTACCATCAAAGAGTCTAAATGAACAGTCTTTATGTTGGCAGAATTTTTTATGAAGGTGCAAGGTTTTATTATGATACAGTTGTAAATTTGTGCTTTGTTTGTTCTTTTGACTTAACTTGCTACAAAGTCTAGATTCTGACTAGTTATTCTGGTTTAAGGAAAACTTTTCATTCATGGGTGTGAATGAAATATGTGTATGTTGTATGCTTGTGTGGACCAGCCCATAAAATAGACTTGGTCCTCAAGGACCTAATAAAATGATGGACAAAGGCATACAAAAATAGTAGCAATCATGCAAGGGACTACATGGGTGGAACATTTTTAGGAGACCAAAGGAAAACAACATTATGGCTTGGAATAGGTAAGGAAGATATGTGCAAAAGGCAAGCTCTGTACTGAACAGAAAATGAAAGTTGGTAGGCAAAGATGAGCACAAAAAGACCAAAGAAGCTATGGTAGGGATTTATACAGTGTCTCCATATACCAGTCAATATTTCTATATCAGTCTCATATATTCGGAAGTCTTAAAAAAGCTCTCGATGAACTTGCTTCCATTCCTCCCTATCCCACCAACACACACATTTTGGTGAGAGAGAGAGAAGTGACTTGAGCTAGGGTACACAGCATGGACAATTGATGTCAGAGAAAATTCTAGATCCTGAGTCTTCCTAGAGTTTGGTGTGGGTAGAAGTTGATAATGATAGAAGTTGATGTTTCTTGAATGACATTACTGGGTCAGGTACTGCTTTAAGAGAAAGCAACAAGGAAAATAGATTTTAAACTGATTTGTGTTCATGAAATGAGGAGAAGCTGAATACTAACCAAGGGGGGAAAAGAGTTAAGCCATGCTTAGATTAGATATCTGAGTGATGAAAGGGACTGAGGGAAGACAGGAAAGGGAAAAGACTTTCAGAATAATGAAAAAAAGAGAGAAGGAAAAGACGGATGTGGTTTCTGAGTCCCCCAGGCAAAACTGAGGCTGAAATCCATACCTCTGGGTGGGGCAGCTCTGAGTTTGAGCTGGAAGAGTGGGTGGTATGTGCAGCCCCACCATCTAGACAGGGATCACAAGCAGTTAAGGTCATATTATAGAATAACAATGTTGTCTACAATAACAACATAGGGCTCAAATACGATATAGTGTAGTTGGTAAGGAATGAAATAAGCACTGAGAGACAGAGAAGTGTTTTAGGATCCAAACCATCTGCGTAGGTGAGCAGATGACAGGAAAGGGGCCTCCTGCACTGTAAACTGATTTAAGCAGTTTTTCTATCACAGCTGATTAATATCATGGATGCGTGAATGGGGCTGTTTGTGAGGCACAAGGACTCCAGAGAGTACTGACAAAGAACACTCATGAAACAGCTAGATATTCAAACATGAGAGGAGTTTTGCAAGTCTTGGAGAAGCTTTAAGAGGGTGAGATAGATTGGTAATGTGAAACAGTGTTTCGAATTATGGGAGAGAGAAAAAACACTATTTGGAGTCTAAGAGTTGGTGATACCTAATATGTAGTTTTGGCAGTATTAAAGGAGGAAAGACAAGGAGAGATAAAGAAAAAGTTCAAGAAGTATAAATACCCCAATATAGTCCTTGTTAGTAAAATAAAGTAAAAACAATACTAGTGTGTCTTGTAGGAAAAGTAGAGTCAAGATAGAAATGTCAGTGGGAAAAGAGAGCTAGATGATAATATAATAAATCTTAAAGTTAGATAAGTTGAACAACAAAAGGTAGGGAAATCATATTGGAACAAATAACCCAGTTTGGCAGGCTTTTTTTTGGAAAGTGCCAATAAGTAATGGAAAGGAGTCTGAACAAATGAGGAATGTTAAGTAAAAGTTCACAAGTAATTTATTGAGCAACTAGTAGCACCAAGTCCTGTCTTAGACATTGAGATACACAGACAAGTCAGAATACTTGTACAGTTAAAGAAAGGCTAATAAAGTATAGTGTGTTACAGGCACAGAATGAGGTGGAAGTGCAGCAGGGAGACATCTAATCTAGTCTACAGTTGGAGAGGTAGGTCATGGCTGATTCCTGGAGATAAAAAATTAGGATCTTCAAAGAGGACTTCTCCCAAGAGATTCAGGGATATGCGTAGTTAGCATATGATATCTATATTATATACAAAATCAATAGGTTATGTTATATATAAAATCTAGATCTCCTTAAAATAACTTCCAGTGTTCCAAGTTTACCAAAGGATTATTATGTGAGGAGTGGAACTTCTACTTACTTTTCTTGAAAGATAAACTTTTACTTTGGATCTTTCTCACTGATTATTAGTTTTCTCGATCATATCAGCCTAAGGGCTAATGTTACTCCCTTTAATACCTACATATGAACTTATATGATCTTTCCATTTTATGCCTATAGTACACCAGAGCCAAGCTAAAAATATCTAAATAGGAATTTGCTAAGGGATAAGTTAATAATTAAGGGAAAATAAACAGAGTGCCAGTCAACTAAGACAGTTGGTTTTAAAAGTATAGCATTTTCATCTTGGGGTTGTTGCCATCATATGAGAACAACTACCTTTTAAACACTTCTACCCGAGATAAATTTTCCACTGCAAATTTAGATCCAAAGAATAAAGCCCAGGGAAGTGCCTTTCTTTTCTATGTAATTTACACCATACACAAAGATGAACACTGGGACTAATGAAAAAGCATATTAGGAGTAATCTTATTCTTTTCTCAAGTTCTATGCCAGATATATACACACAGTGAATAGTAAGGGGATCACCTTTCTAAAATAGTCTTTTCTAAAAGAGAGTGTGGTCAGTACTGAAATTTATCATGATGATTTCTAGGAAGATTGAACAAGACATAATCACCCCAGCAATAGTGATATCTAACTATTACAAAACAAATCAAAGCCAAGATCAGTTACTGCAACTGAAGGATGGCAGTGAACTTGGTCACAAAGAATGAGACAAAAATAAATTTAGAAGTAAGTTAAAAACCATGGTAGGGAGAAATTCTGGAATAAGGGAGAAAGGGATTCTGAAAATCTATTCCTCAATAACACCAATGAGAACAATAGCAAAAGTTGGTCTAAATCAACATATTTCAGAACTCTGAAAAGTAATCAGAGCTTTCAAGAATTCAAAAAGTGTTATTCAAAAAGAACAACTGAATCCCAACAATCAGATCCAAATGGTGCGGGGTACTAAACTTGAGCCAAGTTGTTAGAACAATCTAATTTAGAGCTGTAAGCCAAAAGTTTTCCAGCTCATTATTAAACTAAGCAAGTTAACATGTAAAGCATCAGCGCTATAAGTAATATTGCCCTTTTCTTTGAAAGCAGGCTTTTTCCTAATACTTAGCTCAAGTCTGGGCACACAATTATCTTTTTCAGAACAAGCAAATGAATAAATGTGTGTGTGAATGAATGAGTGAGTGAATGATGGCGTGCTCCACTCCTGTGTGAATATTACCTGGCTGCATGATTATGGAAAAAGTCAGCAAGATGTGACTAACACTTACAGCCTTGGGGCAATTGCTTAATACCTTCAAATCTCAGTTTTCTTTGTGTATAAATTGGAGTTGATATTAATGGTACTGCCAGCTTTGCACGATAGCAGTATGGTAGCCAGTGAGGTTTACCCGAGGCACGATTATTGTTAATTGATGATAATGGTACAGCCAATAATGGATAGACAGATGGTATTATTGTGAGGACCAAGTGAGATAACATATGTTGAATGCCCAACAGTACCTGGCATAGAACAGATACCGATAAATGTTTGTTAGAAAATAGGTACATGAATACAAATGAGTGAACAAATAAACACATGAGATTCCTTTGTGGGGAGAGATAACCCATGAGTATCAGTTGATCTACTAATGTACTGGGTTCTTCACATTCCCGTACTAGAAATAGGACTCATCAAGGAATGGAGAAATGCCTTTCAAGTGCTTTGGGGCTTGGAAGACTGTGGGAGTGGAAAGTAAGTTTGGAAAACAATAAAAAGAAGGACTAAAAAATGAGTTAGAATAAGGAAACAGGGGTGAGATACTATCACCTTTCAAAGGGGAAAAAATTTAAAGCAGTATAGTGAGAATTGAATTGAAATAGAAAAAAATTTAAACATAAGCCTTATGAATACAGAGGCTTATCACACAGACAATATCAGACAACAGAATTACCATCTGATTCAAGTAAAGTAAATTGAACTTAAAATAATGATATAACAATTATTCTGCCCTCAATAAGCCTATAGGTAATGGGATTAATAACATAAAGTAGACTTGGGACTTTCTGTCACCACCCTGTATTCCTTTCTATTTAACATTTTCTGAGTCATAAATGCACAACATAACAATGTTAATACATATAGTTTATATGTTTTAAGTATTTTGCAAAAACTCAAGAAAAATATGCATGTTATTCTTATTTAGAGGTGAGTGCCTATATTAAAGGTTTAATAGTGAAATAAAAATAATAATCAAAATTTAGGTATGGGATTTACTGTATGCCAGGTAGTGTTTGAAATCTTTTGATATTTTTACTCATATAGTTCTCCAACAACCTAGTAAGACACTACTAGCATCCTCATTGACAATTAGAGGAATTAAATAATTTGCCCATTTTCTCAGGTTAAAGCTAAGTTTGAACTTAGGCAAACACCGTAATTTTATTTTCAAAATTCACTATCTTAGTAAATTTGCATTATACTTTAAGTCATTATATAACAGTATTTATCTTTTCATAGGGTTTTATGAAAATAGAGGAATATGAAATTGTAACAGATGCCAGAAAAAAAAAAAAGCTTCAATATGAGGCCTAGAAATGAGGCTATACTACAAAATGTCATCTACAGCTGACTTTGCCTCTGCCCTCATATTCATGCTAAAACCATTGTGACAAGCAGTTGTTTACACAGGTGTGTATGCATCCACGCTCATGTTTGATGCAGTTTGGGATCTTTTCTACCTCAGGAAATATCTTGTGAATAGAAAGATATATGATATTTTAGGAGTGGAGGGTTGTAAGGAAATATAACTATTTCTGAATTGGTCAGTATTGGCCATGTGATATGGAGCTGGTCATTAAGTTTGATTTACTCTTGTTTCTTTGTCTTAAAAATTAACTCACCACAATACTGTATTATCTACTTGCTAAGAGACTAGATCTTAAATGTTTTAAACATGAAAAATAAATGATAGGTATGTGAGATATAGAGATGTTAGCTATCACTATGTGGTGATCATATTGTAATATATAGATATATTGGATGAACATGTTGTACACCTTAAATTTAAACAATATGTCAATTATATCTCAAGAAAAGTGACAAAAAAATTCATTGAAAAGAAAAAAATTACACATCAGATTGTGTTATAGCTTGGCTTCCTCTCGGCTGTAACATGACATGGCTGAGAGGAATACTCCTTCCTGCACTTACCAAAGCCTTCTTCTAGTTTAGTTGCCACATTTACTAATTTCCTTGTAACTTGTGCTGTTCATGTCCTTACTGGACTGTGCTATGGCTTATCAGTCAGCTCATTGCTTTCTGTAGGGCAGTGTGGTAACTGAAAATAATTCAGTTTCTGTTAGAAGACGTCAACACTCAAGCTTAAAATAGAGCCTTCTACAAGATTTCTGTAAATCTTATAACAAGTATTTCTAGGAATTTCTCTTCATGTTTGTTTCATTTCAAACTTGTTGCAAATGCTTGAACTTTAAGAAATTTCATCTCCTTTACACTATATAAAACATATTGAAAATATGTTTTCTATATTTCTTACTATAAAAATCTTTTCTTGGGATTAAAGTGGATGCTATGATGATGTGCTTTTTAGAAAAACACCATAAGAACACAGATTTCACATTTTATGTTTAACAATAGATACAGTTGGGGAAAAATGACTCAGTAAAATACATTAGATAAGTTATGTTCATATAATTCTATTGCTAATTCAAATAGCACCAATTATATCAATTCAACATAAGGGTAGGTGGAAATATTTTCATCTGAAAAAAATTTTCTAAGTGGAAAAGAATTGTAATTTAAAATTGTCAAAGGCAACTTTTTTTGAGTGCCCATAACTGCATCCCTAATTTTAAATATCTCTAGACTTAAAGAACATGACTAACTCACATTGTGACTTTTTAAATGCAAACTTTGTTATTAAGAATACAAATTTATGTTTTATTTCTTATTTTAGCATAGAACAAATTTAGTAGAGAATTTTTTCATCCTAGAAAAACAATAAAGGGGATTTATCTCTCTTAGTATTTAATTCTTCTGAGGCAGAGTGTTCAGTGTAAAAGAATAGTTACATGATAAAATTGTGACCAAAACCGTGAGTCCGAAAAAAGAGTGAGATACAACAAATTTGCTATTATTTTGCATGTTTTTTTTTTCCTGTCGGAAAACAATATATAAGGTCAGAACTATGTCACTATAACTGTTAGTTATCCAACCATTTCTTTTATTTTATATATTTTTAGCATACTCCTCTTACTACAGCAGAAACAATGATTATTCAGGTTTATCAAGGCCAATAGGGAAATCCAAAGAAAGATTGGTAAAAGCAGAAATTATTCTTAGGGAATTTTTTTTCTTCCAGTCATTCTTTTATTAAGTATATAATTTTAACCTCCTTTACTAGACATACAAAGTATTGAGTTAGCACAGCTGATCTTAATGAGTTTTAAATTTCAGTAAGAGAAAAGAGACTGATTAAAAGAATAATAAAGTTTCTATGATTAAAAAAAACATGAAAGAGGATGTGGTCTATTCTAACTGAAGGAAAAGTGTTTAGGAGCATACATAGAGGTGGTAACACTTAGCACATTTTTACTGATGAGTAGTTTGTATCTGCCAGACTAGGGCATTGCTGGGGTAGAGAGAGAGAAGACTATACTATGGAAAGGGCACAGTGTGATCAGAAGATATGGGAACCTGAAATAGCATTAATAGTTAAGAAAAGGATTGAGAGTTGGAGATAGTTCTATTTGTTGGGCACTAGGGTATTGTGGGAGTAATAGTAAAGTTGGAAGAGACTGGAGGTAGCTCAAATAATGGTTACCATCAGTGTACACTAAACTGTCTGAAGATAATAAAAGATTTTAAGCAGAGAAGTAACTGATCACATCTGTATTTTAGAAGGTCACTCCAATAATACTGGGAAGAGTAGACTGAAATTTTAGCCTGGAGACAGGAGGCACCAAGCAGTGAATTTTGAAATCAATTAGATGTGGGTGACCGGGAGGTGGTAGCTACTTGGAAGCATCCAAATTTGGGGGTGACTGGGTAGATGGCAATGTATATTTATTAAAATGTTGAGTAAAAGAAGTAGTACCATTTAGATGGAAAAGTAAACTCATTGATTTCCATCATATTGAGCTTCAGGTACCTATGACACATAACTAGAAATATCTGCATTTGATAACAATATGAAAGTCTTTGCTTTATAGATGAGACATAGAGCCATAGCTATGCAATAAGTCAGGAAGAGTGTATGGAATGCAAGTAGGAAGGTAATTAACCCTTAAATCCATGTTCGAAAAGTTATACAAATTGTTTTATGCTTCTAGAATATTTTAATATCCTTATATATATAAGCACAATTTCTAATATAGTATTGAAAATTTCAGAATGGCAAAGTATACTTGATATACTGTTGTTGTTGTTGTTGTTGTTGTTTTTACAAATATGCCTGGCATATATAAAGTGACCATGTAGTAAGTATCATACACACGACTGTCAATTATTCAGAAAGAAGACAATTAAATACTTGTCCTTAAAAACAGAAATTAGGACATTAGGACATTAGGGTTAAGCTAAATTGAACATTCATATTTCTCTACGTAGTGTATAGATATAATATCTTAATATGGGTTTCCATTTAAGAGATCAAATAAACAAAATTGTATTTTAAATTATATTTTCCAGATGACCTAATTAAATATGATACTTTCTTCTGGAAAAAAATATTTTATGTTTTCAAAATACTGTCTCATACATTGCAATCGGTAGGGTATCACCACACCTCCATAAAGAGAGTGAGAGCATATATCATTTCTACTTTACAGAACAAAAACTTAACTGATTTAAGATCACACCTTCAATGAATGTCTTAAATGTAGGAATCTTAACGCATGGTCCTCTAAGTTTTCTCGACAATTACTCTGGCCTCCTTTTTTTTTATTAGGGTAGATTGCAGTTGTTTATATATTTATAATTGGCCATTATTAATCACATTATTGTTATTTTAAAGTTTCTATAATGACAGCATATGTGTGTATACTGGTTAAATTAATAAAATACATATAAATACATAAGTCCATAACTAGTTAATATGAGCATTCATTTCTGTATTGTATATTTTCATTTGGTTCTCCAGATCTGCACTCTACCTTTCTCCATCCCCTTTTCTGCCCTGGGAAACTGACCTATATAACTAACAGCAATGGACTCTCATGCCTCTGATTTCCAATAGCTTAGGCCAATCTGAGGCATGAAACATGATTAAAGGCAGGAGGATAGAAGAAATTAGGATCAGTAGTTCCCCCTTTTTCTCATCCACTGCAATTCCCTTAGTCTGGGATGTCTAGTGACTGCTTTCTCAGAGTGGCCTTTTCTACACAACTTCCAATCCTTCCCAATTCTAGCAACCTTTCCTTTCCCTCATCCACACAGGAATAGGAGTGGTAACAACTTGAGATTTATGCTCTAGTCCTGTGGTTCCTCACACCTTTCCTGTGCCTTTGCAATTAGTTGTTTTATGAATGAACCCTCCTCAGATGATCTTAATTTGAGGGTGCCATCTATTTGCTGTTAATGTCATGGATAATATGATCTCTACATCACCAGTGATTCCTGTCATCAGTAATTACAATTTTGAAAGAAGGTGTATTCTAGAAATCATTAACAGATATGAAATATAATTCTAAAGACTCCAAGTAATTCCTTGGTAGAATGAGGAACTGTATAAATAAATAAAATATATGTTTAAAATTATTTTTTAAAATTCCAAATACTGTAAACTTATTTCTAAAAAAAAAAAAAAAAAAAAAAACTTTCCAAATATATGACAATAATGTCTTCTTAGGCTAATGCCTTTCTAAGTCTTTATGCTTTCCAAGTACTATTTGGATCAAGATTAGGAAAACCAATGACTGTTATAAAATGGTCAAGTTTGTGTTTGAGATTCATCTGTCGACAAATAGGATTATATAGCAAAGGTTAAGATGGAAAAGCTCCATCTGTTAAAAACATCAAAATGATGGGCAGCTTGATCACAAGAATGGTTCAGTGCAATGAATTATCATAAAGACCTTTTGAGTCAAACACGCCTGACCTAGATCCCTAGTTTCAATACTTAGTAACCAACTGAACTCAGGCAAGACATTTAACCTGTTCCACTGTTATAAGAAGACAGGCAATAGAACTTATCTTGCAGTGTTTTGGGGAGATTAAATAAGAATGAAACAAGTGACAGTACAATGTATTAGATAAAGCATAGAATTTGTAGTCAAAACAATTTATGTCATATATTGGCTTTCTCACTTACTAGTCGTGTTCCGTTGGGCTAGTTAACTTCTCAAAGGCCTTGATTTATCTATATTTTTGAAAACATGGGGGAAAATATGTGGTTTATAGACCCACTGTAAAATTAAGTAAACAGACATACATAGTAGAACAGGATTTGAACTCAAGCTGCAAGACTCCAGAAGACAGGTAATTAATGTATTCAAAGCCTTTCTTTTATGTTCCAAGAAGGCAGAATCTCATATTGGTTAAGCATGTGGACTCTGATGTCAACCTGCCTAATATCAGTCCCGGTTCCATCATTTACTGCCTACACGACACATTCTTAAGCAAGTTACAAAATCTCAGTTTGCATGCTTGAGAAATGTTTATAATATTTGGAAATAATTTTTAAAGTTATTGTGAAAATGAATGTAATGTTTCTAATGCATTTGCTATAGTGCCTATTATATCTAATTAGTAGTCAATCAATGTAATATCTGTATAATAAATAAAGATGATATTTAGAAAATTAAATAAGGAGGAACACATATCTGGCTTGACTCCTAAGAATGTTATCTTTCTGCAATATCATCTTCAAAGTAAATAGAAGAATATATAGAAAAAAACATACATAATTATGTATAATTAACTATGAACTCTGGGCTAGTAGAAATATTATATTTAAATAACATATTTAAGAAAATATAAAAAGATCGAAAATAACCTTTTCAGATCTAGCATTGCATTACTACACCCATGCAAATATATACATATACATACACATAACTAAATTTATATTTGTTCAGATTTAGATTCCATAAAGAAGAAAATTTTTAAAAATTTCTACAGTAGGACATTTCTGTTTATCCTTAAATTTCCTTCTGAAAATACTAACATTTTTCATAGCTTTCTTTTGTTGGAGACACAAGCAAGTGGTAAACCTGATGTCTCTGTGACCAGGTTCTGACTCAATGTGAGATGATTTTTACTGCAGAATAAATATTCAATTTCTGAAACTTTATCCTTGAATAAATATTTTGCATTATAATGTTTTTTTAAATGATATATTGAGAAGTTTAGAAGTGGTTAATTATAGAATAATCTTTAAGAGTTCTAAAGTTCAGAGACCCCCTCACTTAAGTAATACTTATACTCAAGGCAAAAAGAAATAAAATGTAGAATATCTTTCCTTCCAGAGCTTTTATTCAATTATTTTTAATTTCTCCCCCTTTATCTCAGCCCTATGAGTAGATCTCTTTAACAGTCTGCATTACTGATATTCAGTAGGCATCTCTTACAATTTCAGTCAATCTGCTTTCATTTCTGTGTCTTCTACAGTATAGCGCTCCAGGTCTTTTGTTTCTTGAGTTGTATCTCTATATAACATTCTTTAAGAAATTTTTTAAAAGTCATCTCTTTATATGTGTCAAATAGCTTATGATTCTTTGTTCTGTTTTTTTAAATAATCTCTTTGGTTTTAACTGCAATTTCATGATTTATATGGATGTAGACGTTTGCTATATATTCTACAAACAGACCTCCTCCAGGATTAATAAAATGTCAAGTCCCTAAGGGAAGACTTGAGTGTTGTAAGAGACTGATGACCAGACTCTGAATTGGTTGTATTATTAAAATAAATAATTCTACAGTTTAATGAGAAAGATAGTAAGTGAATGTAAAAAAAAAAAAAATGATGTGGGGTTTGACTGTCAGAGGTTTGGAGAGAGAATACTTAACATGTATAATTTTTATAATTTTTAATTGAGAGTTTCAAATATACTCTATAGATAGCCTATCTCCTAAGAATCCTGAATAATACTATACATTGGAAGTAATAAAATACACAATACTTACGTATTTTAATTAACAACAGTAATACATTTTCCATTTTTTTTCCAAAACTAACAAAAAGCTTAAGAGCAATTGCAGAGACTCTTATTGAGAGGCCAGACCATTTCTAAATATCCAACCAGCTGCCCTGAAAAGTTCGCATCTGATGAGTTATTTAATTGGAGCTAGTTTAATTGTGCCAAACACAGTTGTTGTTTTAATAATGAAAACTTGGAAAATGTCATTTAGATTATTTGGCTTTTATGGATATCATGTCCAACATTAACAATTACAGGCATTGATCTTTTATAGACTTGGAAAAGGGCTGTAAATGGCATTAACAATTACAGGCATTGATCTTTTATAGACTTGGAAAAGGGCTGTAAATGGATGGCAGCAGCAATTAAATAATATTTGAACATTTGAAGGGCATAGACTATATTGATTTCCTGTGCTCTCGCCTTTTGTTAAATTAGCTACATAGCAATGGGTTACTGATTACTACATGCATTCCGCCAATAGTTTTCAACGTGGAACTTTGCAAAGCCTTGCAAAAGGAAAATTTAGTCAAATCCAAATGCAGAAAATACTAAAGGGCAAAAAACTAGTAAAGATCCTACCACAAATAGTGCTTCTAAATAAAATTCAATCAGTTGTATTTACCAGGAGGTTTGTAATTTTGCGAAGCTAATATTGATATACTGTATACTTAGAGATGGAAATACTAAGTTATATCCCTGATGATGCCTAGCACTCTACCTATAAACTATGAGGCACTGTAGAGCTGCCTTAATCTTAATACTTATCACATCGCAATCATACTTCCCCCGGTACTCTAGTCCAACATGGCTAGGCTGTTTCTTGAGCAGAAAATCTTTATTTAAAATTTTTTAATTAAAAAAATCTTTATTAAAAATCTTTATTAAAAAAAAAATCCTAACAATAACAGCTGATCATTGCATAGTACCTGCTATGTTCTAGACACTATTCTAGGTGCTTTGTGTATTTTAATTCAAAATCCTCATAATGTTTTGCTGGTGAGGGAACTGAAGCACAGATGAAGGAATTTAATTCCAAGAAATTTGCTAATAGCACACAGCTGATCCAGAGTCAGAACCCAGCTGATACAGCATTAATATCTGTGTTTTTAACCACTGCAAAATTTAATGACTACTTCTCAGTAGTTCATTTAATGTTGGTTGAACTAAATTGAATAACTTAGTATTTCCTGGTTATATTGTCCAGATTTTTTTTTGGATCTGGAGGAAGAATTTTGGATCTATAACATGGAGAAAACTCTCTTCACTTCTGTTTATTTTATAGGAAGAGAAGGTATTATTTTTTCTCTTGAAATTATAACTTTTCTTATATATACTTAAAGAACTCTTATTTTTGATTGTCAGTTTGTAAAATTGGCTTGGTGTATATAGTAAAGATTGTTATATTCATATCATAACTTGCTTTTTAATGCCTCATCATTCAATCATGCTTACTTTCTATGCACCTGAAAAAAAGTGTTCAAAATGCATTAAAAAGGACATTCTTTAAAATAATTTTATAAAAAATGAATTTATACAATGAGAATATCTAGCATCATATTATGAACTTTTTTGTAAGATTACATACATAGTTACATAAAAATCAGATATTTCACTGATTAGCTATATTAAGTCATTTTTCTAGGTTTATAGTGGTATAAAGCACATTCTCTTGTAATAAACAAGCTATGATGGGTTATGCTTATCTTTCATCTCCTTTGTTAATGAGGTTCAGCCATATTTGAAACTATTAATTATTGTATTCCTCATTAAATAAAATACATATATAATATACAGTGAAGCTCTTGAAACACAATAATTTAGAATTTGACCTGAATACATATTTTTTTTAAATTCTATATTTACTCAGGACTTTACACACATTAAGAGAAATCTGTTTATTATTCTTTGACTTCAGTCTGGCTTAATTTTCTCAACAAGGGCAGAATTATAAATTCCTAACTCCTTCTGGATCTAGCAATAGTTATGTTAAATAATTTTCACGTTTTCATTTATTATTATTTAATATGGTAATTTTGAAAATTATGAAATTTCTGGTATTTCATTAATAAGTTTTATTAAATACACTTTAAAATATGTAAAATATACATAACCTTTTAAAATAATAAGACAAAATTTCAATGAATATTTATTTAGTGCCTACAATATGACAGATATTGCTGGGGCACTTTTACTTACAGTATCTTACAGTTCCATTCATTTAACACTTTTATAATTCATTTTTCCTACAGATTAGAATAGCACTTTTAAAGCTTCACCTGTATTCAGCAACTGTGACATTTATATTTTCACAGGCCCCTTGACCTCCATGTGTGGGTCCAGACAGATTACATGTGTTCTCTTTTCCTCTTGGGGGCAGTATAGTATAATACCAAAGAGGGCAGTGCAGGGGGTTGGCTAGCCTTGGTGCAAAGAATGAGCTTTGCATTCCTTAGTTCTGTCTAGAGAACATTCGACCATATATTCACATGGATGCTCCTTTCCCTTCTCAGGTATCTGCTGCAATAAATACATCACTGGTCTTGTTTCTTCCTTCGCATCCTACAAGAGTACACCCTGCAACTTTAACCCTCTGTTTTTCATCATACCATTTATCATTAACTGACATGCTCTACATTTGTTTGGTTATTTATATCTCCACCTATTAGAATATATCAAAATTTGTGTGGCAATAAAATATAATAGAAGAGAGAAAGAAAAAATAAATGTTACTTTTTAAAGCAGAGATATTAATAACACAGGTGAAAAATTTTAAATCTGTATTTATTACAACTTTTTTGTTTAAATATACATTGCTTTGCTCACATAGCATTCTCACCAATATTAAGGCAACAGAATAGTGAATGATTTATTTGTGCTCATTTGTGAACAATGATTCTTCATTAACAATAATGTTTTACTTGATTTTCTAAAAGTTATAGCAGAGTAGTGCTGATTAAAATTTGTTTTTATTATTCAGTTACAAAATATTATTCAAAATCAAGCATGGTACATATAGCCAAAGTATTGCCTATGCTAATTAAGAATTGGAACCTTTACTGGAATAATCCAAGTAGTTCTCCACTCTGTTCATGGACAACAGGCAACCCTAATCTAGTTTTTGGCTGCATTTATATTCCTACGTAGTCTAATGCAATCAAAGTCTTCATTTCTATGTATATTTATATTTTGGTTTATTTGTTACAACATAAGCATCTCTTAAATAATTTTCAGCCTTTGTTGTTTAAACTAGTCATTTTTTTCATTAGCAAAACAGAGAAATAGAAATCATGTTTGGAAAATAGATTGTTTGTAAGGCTAACATTCATGAAGCTATTTCATTGGGGGTGTGTGACCTGTAATTTGATAAACGATCATTAATCTGGGATAAGGCTTTGAAGTTTCAAAACCTAGACTTCCTTCTCGTGTTGTTACCTAAGTATTAGACAGTAGGCTATTGTTTGATAATAATGCTTTGAAACATTTAAAAACAAAGTTTAAAAATTACATCCATAGCACAAAAATTATGCCAGTGTGCTCCAACATATTAATTCTTTAGTTCTTAATGGATACACCCAATTTCTCATCAAAACATTAATAATTATTCAAAACATGCCCTCAATCTATCTTTCCATCGTCCTTATCCATCACATATTCTAAAACTGGCTGACTATAATGAATTTTTACGATTTCTCAAGTATTTACTTTTCTGTTTTTCAGCCGTTGTTTGTGCTATTGCTTTTTGTAGTTTCCTGTCTTTCAAGTCAGAAAGTATTTACTGATTTTACTTCCTACTTCCTTCTCAGAATTATTTTACTGTGTGTTCTCATAAAATGTATTGACATTTGTAAAAATAAATTATTAGGATGCATTAGTTAATAAAATTATATAGATTTTAAGTGTACAATTCAATAATACATCATCTGTATATTGCATTGTGTGTTCATCACCCAAAACCAGATCTTTTGTCACTATATATTTGACTCTCCTTACCCTTATTTACCTGTCCACTTCATCTTTTCCCTCTAGTAACCACTAAACTGTTGTCTGTGTCCATGCATTTTTTTTCTGTCCTGTTATTTGTTGCTTTCAGTTTTATACCCCACATGTGAGTGAAATCATATGGTTCTCAATCTTTTCTGTCTGACTTTTTACAGTGCCCAAGACATGGAAACATCTGATATCCTTCAATAGATTATTAGATAAAGAAGATGTGGTACATTTATATAATGAAATATTACTCAGCCATAAGAAACCATAAAATACTGCTGTTTACGAAACATGGATGATCTTGAGATTATCATGCTAAGCGAAATTTCTTATAATAGTCACAATCTAATTTAAATTAGGTAAACTGGAACAAGATTTTAGCAAGTCTTTCTTCCCCACAAGAAGGTATGCTTTTTGAAGGGAAGAGTGACTTCTTATACATTTGAATATCTACCAGAATCTAGCATAGTGGTTCTCAGTCTGAAGTAATTTCATCCCTCAGGATATACCTGACAATGTTTGGGGACATTTTTGTTTACCATGACTTGGAGAGGGTGTATAGAGTGAGACAGGCATCTAGAAATCTAGGTGGTGTTGCTGCTAAACATTTTAATGCACAGGACAGCTACTGCAACAAAAAATTACCTGGCCCAAAATGTTAATAGTGCCAAAGGTTAATAAATCCTGCTTTGACATATGCCATATATGGTTTCTACCATATTTCTACTCATATGGAAAAGGTTTATCAAATTTGAGACATCAGAATAGTTTTTCTAAATGCCAATATTTCATTTTGGTTTTCTTATGCTATGAATTTTTAATTACTGTCATCTTTAGTTTAATAGGACTTGCCAGGATTTAGGACTAAAAATTCTCAGCTTTTCCCTGGCTGTTCCATTCTCTTGCTAGCTTAAAAGTACAAAAGAAAGGATGGAAATTAAGAAAAGATCACACATTTTTACATTACATTGACCTATATTTTTTAAAAAGAAACCTCAAAATGTTCTTTTTTACAACCTGTTGGGCTTCATGTATGTCTCACCTGTTGCTTCCATCATAGGAAACATCCTCCAGTTTTATTTGCACCTTTCAGTTCAATAATTTCACCTATTTTATTTCTTAAATATTTACCAGACAGCCAGACTAAAATTTGTTTTTTAACAAAAAAAAAAATGTTTTGAAAAAAATATTGTAACAAGACTACGGTAGAGGAACAAACTGTGGAATGAGATTAGCTCAAGCAGATTGTGAGGAAGAAGATTTAGATTTCTTAGATTTCTGACCTAGAGATGTGAACAAGAGAAGGAGGAAAGGAGAAGGCTCTAATTATTGCTCTCATTTATGCTCCTACTCTGTCAAGTCCCTGCCCACACCTATCACATTATCTCAATTCTTTTTTGTTATGTGTTTCAAATTTTCTGATCATAGAATTTGTTTCCCCAGAATTAACTCTATTTCTCCTCTAGACCTTCATGCATGATTTTTTTTTTCTTTTTTTACTGGATTATCTTTTTTACCTTTGTTTATTCTCCAGCTCCTACTTATCCTTCAGGATTATGCTCAGCTATTACCTCTAAGAAGATTTGCCTGATTGCCCACACCTCCCAAAGGAGATTTAGATGTCCTTTTTATGCACCTCCTTAGCCCTTTGTGTTTTTTCCTATTAGAGCACTAACAACACTGAATTACAACTGTTTACCTGTTGATCTCTTCCTTGAGGAGAGGGATTATGTCTTCCCTTCAGGGCCTAAGTAATTACTTTCAGAACAAAAGGGTAAAAGAAACAATAAAGAATAAATAGATAAAGTCATAGAGTTGCTGCAGTCTTTGGAGATACTGAAGACTGAACTTGGGAGATTCCTAAGAAGTTGTGCCATCCTTTTATATCTGTGTGAAAGTCATCCAAAGACTGGGGGAAAAAAGTTATTGTATGGCTTTTATTTTCCATGCAACAATACCTTTTTGTTATACCACTAAATTCCCATTTAAAAAACATATGTCACAATTTCAGTTCCTTATATTCCAGTATCTCTGGGATAGGAGTTAAAAAAAATGGTTGTATTCTATCTATGGCACTAATTACTTGAAAAATTTATGTAAAATGTAAGATTTATAAGAAAATTATGAGAGACTGAGTAGAAAATTTTCTGTAATTACACTCTTATGAAGGTATTTGTATTAACTATAAAATCTAAGAACATGAAGGGAACTCAGGCATCATCTAGACCTTTCTTTTTATCCTTCAAAGAAATATAACAAACGCTTCATGAAAAAAAAAAAAATGAGACTTATATTGAATGGTTGGAGACAATTGGAGGAGGAGGAAGTGGCTGAATAGCCCTGAAGATAGGAGCTTTCCAAGCTAGTACACAGCAACCTCAAGTGACTCAGTATTAGACACGGGAAGGTATTTGACTTTTTCGCCTAATAGTGAGCACCACCTGAGACTAAAAGCAAGGAAACATTATAGTACACTAGTATGTGAATTGTCCTGATGGTCCGGGCTGAATAGCTTAACTATTCAGAGGTTCAAGTGAGGGCCTTAACCCTTCCACCCACCTGTTCTTAAGCAGCTAGTGTAGGAGCTGTTTGTCCCAGCCTCAGTGGTAAAGTGTGAAGATTAAAATATAATGAAGCCAAAAGTGAGCACAGTGGAAATGTGGTAAAATAATGTGTTAATTTTCGTAACATAATCATAATTCCTCCTGGAAGGTCTTAACTCACAACATTTCACCCACAGGCTGGAAACCCTGCCCTTGCAGCAGCAGCAGTGTTTGAATTCTCTGAGCATAATGTGAGCCTTCCAAGAAGGCTCATTTGTCAGGGACAATCCCAGTACTCACGCATGAATAAAAAGAAGAGGCCAGCTGAAGAAATCAGTCCTGCTTGAGTTGGAGGAAAGAAAGGCAGTTGGGAAGACTGAAACACAGAATGAACAAGGTTTTTATTATTGACACTGCAATTGGTCTTAAGGTGGTAAAATATAATCATTGATAAATATAACTATATTTCATGATTTTAGTGCCCTAGGTAGGCACATCAGGAACACCATTTCTAATAAAATATGCGTTAGCCTGGTTTATTCTTGAAGTAGGTAAAGAAAACAAAGGTCAAGTTATGGGCTCTTGGCTACAAGATGTGTTGTTGAGATGGTCTGAGTCAAAGAATATCAATGGTTGGAGCAAGAAGACTTTGATGAAAGCAGAGTAGAATGCATCATCACCTAGGACTCCATCGCAAGAGGGAAGAAATCTAGGAAATACTAAGTTTAACTTGAAATTTGCTTTTTCTTATGGAAAAAGTATATATTTCTTCACAAAACAATTGTTCTGTTTATTGGCATAAAAGACAACATAAATGTTTAGCCACATCAGGCAAAGTCTGTACTACAGTCTCAAAACTGATGGTGTTTTTCCAGAATTTTACTAAACTGTAATAGGAAATATTATAGGTGTTTTTTTTTTTTAAATTAAAAAGTAGCCTTCTGAAGGTGAAGTTACCAAAACAAGAACAAAGTTTTCAACAGCAGTATGAAGATGACAGCTTTTTGTGTAACCGAAAAAGGAAGAGGATATATAGTTTCAGCTCCAACGTGCCATTACTCCAATCCTTACAACAAGAAAAACCTGTACTAACTGAAAATCAACAACTCTTCTTGGACCCATCAGAGAATTGTGGTTTCAGGATAAACTTGTCTGAATCTGGACAGACAGGTGAACATGGAGAGTCTCAATCAATATATACTTGCCTGGAAGGAAAAAAAAAAAAAGAAACAGGTAGAATAACTTAAATGGTAGTCTTGACATATTGCTGGAGGCTGAGTGTGGACTAGCATGATAGTTAGACTCTTGGGGACCACAATCTTACAGGGCTTTCCCTTCAAAAACCCTACAATTGTCTCATGATAAGGATCTGACAGAGATACTTTTTTCACTCTGGCAGGGAAAAGGAAAGAGTAATCATAGTGAAATATACTCAAAATGTTCTGTATAACAAAGATTTACTCTCTAGGAGGAAAGACTTTCCCAGAGCCCTATCTCATCTAAGAGAAGGACTCTCCACCCACTTTGGCCTCCTTTAGACTTCCTGCCTCGCCCAAGGTAAATCAGTCTACACCACCACAAAAATACCTGTGGAGGTCAAAGCCAAAAGACATAGACTCACCAGAAGTTGAGATTTAATCACAAGGTTATAGAAATCTTCCCCTTTTCCACAAGATTACAGAAAACTTCCCCTCCCCTACACTATCACACATCAATAGGGCACCAGTATAGGTTATGTTACAGATGAAACAGTTGCAAAATAAAGACTTTCTCTGAGAAAGAACACACAGGGAAATATAAAGTCAAGAACAGGGCAAAAGTGTGAATATTACAAGATTTAAAGCTTTTGGCCCTCAGAACTACATCATACATTAAACACAGTGTAGCTCCTAGCCAGGTTAGCATTAATTTTTGCATTAATGGTTTATTTACTTCAGTTTTTATTACCCAAATACACATATTTATTTCAACAAAAACAACAAAATTACAAGGCATGTCAAAGAAAGGCATTGCAAAGCATGCAAGGAAAATACACAATCTGAAGAGACAAAGCATCAAAGTTAACTAAGATATGACACAGATGTTGGTATTATCAGACAGGGAACATAAAATAACTATAAATAATATGTTAAGGGCTATAATGGAATAATTAGATAATATGAAAGAATCATGGCTAATGTAAGCAGAAAGATGTAAATTCTAAGAAATTATAGAAAGGAAATGCTGGATTTCAAAAACACTCTAACAGAAAAGAATACCTTTGATCAGTATACCAGACATGGCTGTGGAAAGAAACAGTAAGCTTGCAAATGGGTCAGTAGAAATGTCCCACACTGACATGCAAAGAAAAAGAATTAAAAAACAAAACAAAACAAAACAATATTTTAAAACTATGTCATAACTTTAAAAGGTACAAATATGTATAATTAAAAGAAGAAACAATGAAGCAGAAGAAATATTTGAAATAATAATAGCCAAAAGTAAACACCTAGTAGGATATATACCAAAAAACTTACATGCACATATTTATTTATTTCATTATTATTTTTCTTATTATTTATTATTATTTATGGCTACAGCACCTGGTCTTCCAACAAAGTACTAACCAGGCCCAACCCTGCATAGCTTCCAAGATCAGATACCCTGGCTATAAACCATGGATTATGGCTCCACTGGGGTGTGAACCCAGGACTTCGTTATGTAAAGCAGATGTGCTAGCCGCTACACCATGGAACCATGTCCTACATAGATCAAGAGGAAATCTTAAAAGAAACAATGAAATAAAACATCTTCTCAATACAGAAACAAGGATAAGAATTCAGTGGACTTATAATTAGCAACCATGCAAGTAAAAGAGAACGGAGTGAAATATTTTAAAATGTTGAAAGAAAATCTCCCATCAATGTAGAATTATCTATCCAATTAAATAATTCTTCAAAAATGAAGGAGAAAAAAACACTAAGATAAATAAAAATGGCAGGATGTAACAACAGGCCAATCCTTCAAGAAATGTTCAAGAAAAGTTCTTTGTAAAAAAAAGAATATGTCAGAAATTTTGTTCTACATAAAGAAAGAATGTCAAAAAACAAATATACAAAAATTAAACATTTTATTCTCATTTTTAATTTATCTAATAAATAACTCTGCTCAAAGTAATAATAGTAACAATGTATTGAGTGATTATAGCATATAGATAAGGGAAATGAATGACAGCACTGTCAAAAAGAATGGAAGGAAGGAATTGGGAATATTCTGTTCTAAGGTGACTGCACTATATATGAAGTGCTCAAGCATTATCTAAAGATAGACTAGTTGAAAAAGTATATTGGAAACTGTAGTAAACCAAGAGATTCCTTTAAAAAATAATTGATATGATAATAAATGAACTAAATAAAATTATATAAAATGTTCAATTAAAACAAGAGAAGGCAGAAAAATAGCTGGTGGAGGAAGAAGCAATGAGGAAACGTAATGAGTAGAAAACAGTTACAAACATGATAGGTATTAATCTGACTCTAAAAATAAACACTTAAAATGTGAATGGTCTAAAAGTACCAATTAAACAATGGAGATTGTCAAAGTCTATAATAAAACAAGATTCAACTGCATGTCATATATAAGAAATCTACTTTAAATATAAGTACTTTGACAGGTTAAAAGTAAAGAGATAGAAAAAAAGATATAAATCATGTTAATACTAAACAATAAAAACCTGAAATAATGATATTAATTTTGTACAAAGCAGAATTGAGAACAAGAAAATGTATTAGAAATAAAGAGAGGCATTACACACTAATAAAGGGATTAGTTCTCCAGGAACACAGAACAATCCTAAACGTGTGTGTTCCTAACAAGAGAGTGACAAAATATACAAAGCAAAAATTGATAATACTAAAAAGAGAAATAAACAAAATTACTATTTTTTTATTTTTTAAATTTATTGGTGACATTGGTTAATAAAATTATATAGGTTTCAAATGTACAATTCAATAATATGTCATCTGTATATTACATTGTGTGTTTACCATCCAAAGTCAATTTCCTTCCATCACCATGTATTTGACCCCCTTTATCCTTATTTACCTCCCCTCCTTATCCTTTTCCCTCTGTTAACCACTAAACCCTTGTCTGTGTCTATGAAGTTTTTTGTTTGTTTGTCTTGTTCTTGTTTTTTTCAGTTTTATATTCCACGTGTAAGTGAAAGCATACGGTTCTCAACTTTTTCTGTCTGACTTATTTTATTTAGCTTGGTAATCTCAAGATCCATCCATGTTGTCACAAATAGCAATATTTCATCTCTTCTTATGGCTGAGTAATATTTCAATGTATATATGCACTACATCAGTAAGGATAGATGACTTAATTAGTACTACCAATTAACTTGATCTAATTGTCATTAATAGATTACTTCACCCAACAACAACTGATTACATATTCTTCTCAAACTCACATGACATACTCACCAAGATAGACCATGTTCTGCATAATAACAACTTTAAAAAAATAGAAATCATACAAAATATGCTTCTTACAATACACTTTATAAAAGGATTGCTTAGAAGGAAATATATGGCACTAAATACAATTTACTAGATAGAAAGATCTTAAAAAAAAAAAAAAAAGAATAACTTAAGCTTCCTGTTTAGAAAACTAGAGAAATAAATGAAATTTATGGGAAGAAAAAGCAGAAGAAATAATAAAAATTACAATAGAAAATCAACAAAATTAAAACAGAAAATGGAATAATATGAATTCTATTCACTGTTGGTGGGGAACACAAAATGCTACAGCCACTTTGGAAGGCAGTTTAGTAATTTCTTACAAAATTAAAAACGTTCGTACTAGATGATCTAGCCATTGTGATTCTCAGTATTTACGTAAAAGAGTTGTACAGAAACCTCTGCATATGGATGTTTATAGTAGCTTTATTCACAATTGTCCAAACTAGAAGGCAACCATGATGTCTTCAGCAGGTGAATGGATGAAGAAACTGGTGAGCTATCAAACCATGATAAAAAGAGAGAAGTCTTACATTACTAATATTAACAATGAAGGAGGTGTCGATTATCACTATTCATCCCAAGTACATTGAAAAAAGAATACTGAATAACTTCTCACAAATTTTATAACAGATTAAATGGATGAATTTCTTGAAAGAAACAAATAAGCAAAACTCACACAAAGGACCTAGATCATCTGAATAGGCTCATATCTATTACAGGGATTGAATAAATAATAACTGTCCAAAAACAAATGCACTAGACCCACATAATTCCACTAGTGAATTCTACAAACAATTAAGGAAGAAATTATACCAAATCTTTCAACTGCTTTCAAGACATAGAAGCAGAGATAACATTTTCTAACCCATTGTATGAGGTCATTATTATTACTCCAATTCCAAAGTCAGATAAAAATGTTACAGAAAAGAAAAGCTACAGACAAGATCTCCCGTGAATACAGATGCAAAAATCCTTAACAATTATTAGCAAATATAATATAACAATGTGTAAAAGGAGTTATACAGCATGACCAAATGGGATTTATTTCAGTTAGGCAAGGCTTGCTTACTATTAGAAAATCAGTTATTGTAATCCACTACATCAGCAAGCTGAAGAAAATTCCTATAATCATATCAATTCATGCGGGAAAATAATTGAAAAAGTCTAGCACCTATTCATGATATTAACTCCCAGAAAATTATGAATAGAGGGGAACTTCAACTTGATAGAGTATATCTACAAAAACCCCACAGAAACACTTTCCCCTAAGATCAGGAAAAAGGTAGATTTGTCCTCAGCATTCATGTTGAACATTATACATGCAGTACTACCTATGCAATAACACAAGAACAGGAAATAATAGTCATAAAGATTGGAAAGGAAGAATTGCAATTGTCTTTTTTCACAGATTACATGATAATATATGTAGAAATTCCAAAAAAAAAAAAAAACCCTCAAATAAAACATGTTGGAATTAGTAAAAGACTTTAGCAAGGACACAGGATGCAAAGCAATTGATTCGTCACATACTATTGGGAATGAACAATTGAAATGAAAAATTGAATAACTGAACAAAGAGGATCTCAATAAACTGAGATATATTCCATGTGTGTGGATTAAAAGATTCAGTATAGTTAACATGTCAATTCTTCTCAACACGATCTATAAATTTAATTCAATCCATACAAAATCCAAGCAAGCTATACTATAAACATCAACAAATTCTTTCTAACATTTATATATTAAATGAAAATATCGAATAGCTGGCACAATACTGAAGAGAAGCAAATTTGGATGATTCACATTACCTGTGTTAGTTTACTCTTGCCCCTATAACAAATTACCATGATCATTGTGACTTTAAAAAGTGTATATATTGTCTTAGAGTAGTGGAGGCCAGTGGTCTCAGATGGGTCTTGCTGAGCTAAAATCAAAGTGTCCACAGGAATGTGTTCCTTTTGAAGGCTCCAAGGGAGAATTCATTTGCTGGCTTTTTCTCACTTCTAGAAAATTTCTGCATCCTTGGATTATGGCTCCTTCTTTTTTCAAAGCCAACAAATTTTTGGTCAATTCATTTGCATACTGCATTAATCTGATACTAAAAAGTCAGTCTCCCTCTTTAACTTATAAGGATCCTTGTAATAACATTAGGCATATCCAGATAAAACAGGGTAATTTTCTTAAATTCATCTGATTTGTGACTTTTTTGGTTAAGAAATTGTAAATATATTCATTTTTTAAACAGCTTTATTGCTATATAATTAATATTTAAAAGTTCATATATTTAATTTATACAAATTGATGAGTTTGGACATATGCACACACCTGTGATACCATCACTGCAATCAAAGTTAGAAACAGCTATCGCCTCCAAAATTTCCTCAGAGTCCCTCTGTTTGCTTGTATTATTTGTTTTATTTGTTTGTAGTAGGAACACTTAATGTATCTACTCTCCTAATAAATAGGATGTTATACAGGAGATCTCTAGAACTTATTCACTTTGTATAAGTGTAGCTTTATACTTATTAAACAATAATGCCTATTACCCCTTCCCCAACCCTGGGCAATCACTATTCTATTTTCTACTTCTATAAGTTTGACTATTTAAGATATCTCATGCAAGTGGTATCATATAGTATTTGTTCTCTAGTAGCTAACTTATTTCACTTAGCATATTTTCTTCCAGGTATATCCACAATGTCACAAATACTATCAGCCTTATTTAAAGCTAACATTTTATTATATGCATATAGCACATTTTCATTATCTATTCATCCATCAATGAACATTTGTATTATTCCCATACCTTGGCTATTGTGAATAATGCTGCAAGGAACATGAGAGTGCAATTATCTCTTCAAAAGCCTGTTATCAATTCTTTTGAATATACCCCCAAAAGTGGAACTGCAGAATCATATGGCAGTTGGGGAACATCTATACTGTGTTCCAGCACTTATTATCTCTAGTCTTTTTGACAATAGCTATTGTAACAGGTGTGAGATGATTCCTCATTTTGATTTACATTTCCTTGATTATTAGTGATATTGAATATTATTTCATGTATCTGTTGTCCACTTGTGTATCTTCTATGTAAAAATGTCTATTTAGAACCTCTGCCGATTTTTTAACAGGATTGTTTTTCTTCTTCTTTTTTTTTTTTTCCTATTGAGTTGTATGTGTTCTTTATATATTGGGTATTAACTCTTTTACCCATGAAGGAAAATTAATAAGTTGAACCTTATTAAATTAAGAACTTCTGTAAAAGACGCTATTAAGAAAATGAAAGGATAAGTGATTGATTGGAAGTAACTATCTGCAAAACACACATCTGATAAAGGACTTTATATTCAAAACATACAAAAAAACCCTCTTAAAATTCAATAATAAGAAAACTGATTAAAATGATTTTAAAAATGTGAAGTTTCCTCAATGTAGAAAATATATTGATAGAAAATAAGCATGTGAAAATATGCCCAACATCACTGTCATGAGATAACTGCATATTTATATAATAATCAGGTACCATTGTACAAATTAGAATAACTAAAATCCCAAACCCAAACAATACCAATTGCTGGCAAGTACATGCAGCAACAATAATGCTCAATTTATTGCTGATGGGAATACAAAATAGTACAGCCACTTTGGAAAACAGTCCAGCACTTTCTTACAAATCTAAACACAGGCTTATGACCTAGCAATTACACTCCTAGGTATTTACCCAAATTATTTGAAAACTTATTTTCATACAAAAACCTTCCTACAAATATTTATATAAGATGTATTCAAACTTCCAGAAACGAGAAGAAATTAAAATGTGCTTGAGCAGGTGACTAGATTACCAAACTGTCATACATTCACAGAATGCAATATTATTCAGTGATAAAAAGTGAGTTATCTCACAAAGCGACAGATGAATCTTTAATGCACATTGTTTCATGAAAGAAGCTAGTATGAACACGATACTTAATGTATGATTCCAATTATATGACTTTTGGCATAGGCAAAAATAGAGACAATAAATATAAATAAAGACAGATTAGTATTTGCCAGGAATTTGACTGGAAGAAAGGTAGGGTAGGTTGAATAGGTAAACCACAGGGGATTATTTCAGATAGTGAAACGATTCTGTATGAAAATATAATATTTAATGAATAACACTATGCGTTTGTCAAACCCTATACAATTTTACAGCACCAAATGTGAACCTCACTCTATGCAAATTAAAAAACATTTAGGAAGTTGAATGATATAAGGATAGAATGCAGAATGTCACAAAACAATCTAATTATATGAAATAATAATCTAAACAACCTCAGTGAAATGGTGAGGAATAAGTTGCTGACCTAATAACTTTGGAAATGAGTGGATTCTGAAAGGGCTAAATCCAAGAGAAACTATACAATAACACTATCTCTAATTGATAAACCTATTTTTCCCTGGGATATAGGGATATAATTTACCTAGGATTTAGGGATATACTTCTATACCTCTATTAGTTCTAGGGGCTGCTATAACAAGTACCACAAATTGGGTACTTAACTATAGAAATTTATTGTCTCACAGTTTTGGAGATCAGAAGTCTGAGATCAAGGTGTACTTAGGGCCATGTTCACTGTGAAGGCAGTGCGAAGTTTGTTCTCCAGGTCTCACGCCCACATTCTGGCAGTTCCTTGGCTTGTAGCAGGGAAATATTTACTCCAGTCTTAACATGATGTTTGTTGGAGGAGGTCATGGAGAGATCATGACCTCTGGTTGACTCATGAGCTGGCCCCGGACAAATTAGAGTCCCTTCACCCCTCCCCATCATTGGAATGTACATTCTACCCACCACTCCTCTTGCCAGGGCCATTTCCAAGATCTCAGCCTTGAAAGAGCAAGGTGATGTTGAGACCACCTGTACGGTATACATGACAGAACCAAGTCAAGGCCTCTATATAAACTTTTAAGATTATGACCAGCGGGTTTGGAGATCTACTCACCTTGCCACCGCCCAAGACAAGCCTCATATATAAGATAAGTTCCCTTGCTTGTTAAACCTACCACCTAACAATCTGGAGTGATCTGCTTCTTTCTTTGGTCTCTCCTTGCCATCGATGTTTGAGGACCAGTTCTAGGTTTCACCTAGGAAGCTCCTGAGTTTTCAAACCAATTGTGTTCTCTGTGTGCTTATTTGTGTCCAAACTCCCCCTTTTTATATGACTCTCAGTCAAATTGAATTAGGGGCCTACCCTACTCTGTATGACCTCCTTTTACCTGCATCTGCAAGAATCCTATTTCCAAATGAGGTCACAGTCTGAGGCAAGGGGAAGAGACTCGAGTGATCCAAGTAGTGCTGGAGATAGTATGAACTTGTGTTTAACTTAAAGTACATGTAAATGTTATATACGTTGAGCATAACTCCTCACTCCTTAAGTGTGAATTATTTTTAGTGACTTTATTCCAAATAATACAGCATGAAAAATGGAGGGCTGGAGGAGGGAAAGCATATCTACAGGTGGAGAAACCTGATGAACACTCTTTTAGCCTGGTGATAAAGGTTAACATTTATAGTAAGTCATGTTGATACTATATAATTTTGATAGGATGTGATGAAAATGGCACTTAACCTGTATAGTCTTCTCCAGTGTAATCATGATAAAATCAACACAATCATGATTAGAAACCCTAATTGAGTGACATACTACAAAATTTTTGATCGGTACTTCTCAAAATTGTCAAAATCATCAGCAGTAGGAAATTCTAAGAAATTATCAGAGCCAGTAGGAGCCAAGGAGACATGACAAATAGACTGTGATATCATGGATGGGATCCTAGAATTTAAAAAGTTTATATAAAAACTAAGGAAATCTGAATAAAGTATGGAATTTCAATTTATAATGATATTTTGATATTAGACATGACAAATGTGGCATACTAATAAAAGTTGTTCATAATAGAGGAAACAGGTGTACAGTTCATGGAAACTTCTGTAACTGTACATTTTTTCTGTAAATCTAAAACTAAAGTAAAAATATAATAATTGTTCTTTTTTTTTAAAAGAAATGAGTTGTTTATTTTGGGCCTGTAACCTACTCTTTCATCCTAAATTCATTTTCTCTAAGGCAATTAAAGTAAATTGTCTTATTTATTTCTATAACCTAGTTACTATTTAGGGAATACAAACTCATGAATTCCACCATTTTTACTTTATTAAATTTAAAAGTTAATGTTGTTATCCTTTCCCCTTAAATGTAGTTCTATTTTGTAGTGAAGTAAACTTTCCATTATTTCAGGAAATGAATACTAAATTAGGTAGTAAAGTCAAATTTTTGTCTGTGCTTTTTAGCCAACTAGATATTTCACTTAGACTAAATCATTTGATACTGGAAAAGTAATTCCTAAATATTTTAACTTCCTTTTACATTTTTCTTTATTTAAATTTTATACATATGTACATTCAATTAAACTAAAAATTAATACTAAAAATTAATTAATGTCATATATACTTGCCTCCACAAAATCACCATAACTGATATAAATTCAGCTAAAGTGAAGAAACTTGGAAATTTAGTCTGTGCACATGTTTAGGCTTTTTGAAATATTAAACATAATGTGGATACTTCAATACTGGAACTGTTAACTTGAGAAGCCCACAGGTCCCAAACAAGAAACTGCAGTAGTAAATGACCTCAGGTTCAACAATTTTACTAAATAAATACTTGTACTTAGACTCATGAATCCTACTATAGTCAAATACCTTTCTAACATATAGCTGGGTTACATAAAGCAGAGGGTCCTTCTGTTTTGCCTCTCTGGTATGTACTCGTCTGGCTGTTGTGCATTTAACAAATACATGAGTCTCTTTATATTGAGTGATAGGTGCTGGGGACACAGATCTTGCCCTAAGGAGGTCAAAGTTTACACATGGAATACAGAA
The DNA here is from genome assembly GCA_003508835.1 of Eonycteris spelaea. Taxonomy (NCBI): domain Eukaryota; kingdom Metazoa; phylum Chordata; class Mammalia; order Chiroptera; family Pteropodidae; genus Eonycteris; species Eonycteris spelaea. The sequence goes on from PUFA01000104.1 coordinate 5,611,282, forward strand.
ACCATATATATATGGCACATGATCCCTGCATGATAATTTAGAAGTTTCCAAAGTCATTAATAGAGACACTCAAGAAACTATTTGTAGTGAACAGAAAAAAATATATCTTCCATGGTCAGTGATTTTTTTTTTTTCCTTCACAGCAGGAGAGGGTCCATGTAAGTGATATTTTTAGAAGTAGGGTTGAAAGAAATTTTTTCTTTGGAAATTGAAGAGATCCTTATGACAAAAGCAGAGAGCAAAAGGCATGCATGTATGAAAACTTCTGTTTTCTCTTAAAAATCATCAGCTTCCCAAGCCACAGTCTTCTCCTTCAATACCTCTTTTATAAGGTAAGCATTGAATAAATATTCATTTATAATGAGAAAAGGTTAGCTCTTCAATGGTTCAGCGTTTAGTAAATATAAGCATGACTATAACTTCTACTGGATTCCAAAGTAGGATTTCTCTTTTGTTACCTGGATCCAGGTATTACAAATCCTAGTACTGGTTATTTTTTTTTTCTCTGATTAGTTGATCTAGTTTTAATTAGATACATAGTTAATATGTGAAAATTTTGTGTTTTAATTTTCACAATATAATGAAAACAAAAATATTATTTTCTATTAATGAAATTAAATTTATTAAGATATAATCCTTTCTACTTGAAAATATTTTGCTATATCAACATTAGTATATGAGATAGCAACATCATTATGTTCTAATAATAGTAAGAATGATCACTTTCTAGATATTTCTGTTTTCAAAGAATTATGTTTTTAAATTAATAGCTCGATAAAATTGCATAGTGTTTGGGTTCACATTTGTGGGTCACTTTTACTATAGTGAAATAATAGCTAATATTTTTACCCACGCAGGGAAAACTTCCAAAATATAATTATTTTTAATCTCATACAAACACTTTACAAAAATACGATGATTTATTTTCCTGTATATTTCTTCTTTTAAATTTATCATACCTCATTTATAGATTGCTTGATTAAATGTATGTGTAATGTAAAACACTTTATTATATCTTATTTCTGATTTCTCATTGTTAGCATTACTACCTTAAATATTTACAAATATTGATAATTTTAGACCTTCCAGCTGATGCCCTGTTGGAAATTTGTGGAAAATATTATGTGGCCTTTAGGAAGAAACATTTGGATATGAACATGTTATTACAAGATGGCCTTTCTCATTTTTCATTAATTTCTAGACTATTTAAATTCTTCTTTGGAACCATTCTTTTTGTGTGAACTACTATAAGATTTGACATTTAAAGTCAATTCATTTAATAAAAAGATTTAAAATATACTGTTAAATCAACTAGAAAAAGAAAACTATCTTTACATAGCTCTCTTTTTACTATTTTCGTAGTCTGAGATTTTTACTTTCTATTCCACTGGTTAACAGGGTATTTTAGACAATAACATATAATGTTTGAAAACAAAGGTTCTTGTTATTTATAAGACACCCCCTTCCTTTAACCCTGGCTTGGTCCCCCGTCCTCACAATGAAAATAAATAATGTATAAGGAAATCATTTATTCTGCTTTTTGCAATCCAGGTCATTCTAGATGTGAATGACTTGTGACCACATGTTAGACACATCTCTAGATCAGGTTTTCCTGTTACTTGGCTCCAATGCATTTTTTAACAGACTGCATATCATATATACTTTCTGCCATATCTCCTAGTACTCAGTTTAGCCCAGTGCTCCATGAACTTTATGTGCATAAAAAGGCAGATTTAAATTTATTTTGGTTCAAAATTGGATTTGATACATGCATTTCCAACAAGTTCCACTGTGAGGCTCAAGTTGTTAGTTGGAGTAGCAAATTTTGGGGGATAAGACAAGTTTATTGCATTAAATCTTAAGAAAATTCTATGGTAAAGAAACCTGTTTAACTTTTACCTAAAGTTTTGTTTGTTTGTTTGGAACAGTAGAACAATGGAATCATTGGAACAGGGATTCCTCATTGCTAACTTCCTGCCCAATACTATTTGGCACCTCCCAGAACTAATGTTCTATAAAACACATTTTGAGAAATGTCACTCCAGATTAGTGGTTCTCAACCTTTAAAGTACATCTGAATCATCTGGTGGTATTGGTAAAGATTTCTTGCCCTATTCTTGGAGTTTATGATTCAGTAGAATTGGGGTAGGACCTGAATAGTTCCACTAACCTACCCCCTGTAGTGTTAATGCTGCTGATCTGGAGACCACATTTTGAGAATCCTGCTTTTGTTTCTCTAGTTTCTGCATCTGTGGCAAGTCAGATTACCAAAAATGTTCACACATATATTCTATTTCTTTAGTCCTTCACAGGTATTTTCTTGGTGCTGTGATTTAACATTATGCCTTTGGTTTCTTTGAAGGTTACATGAAAAGTATCTGTATGGTAATATGGAATATCATTTTATAAATATCATGTCAAAATACTGTTCAGTACATAGGGCAGTAGTTTTTAAATAAGAAGAAATATGAGACATTTTTGATAAGATTTTCATCTAGAAAAAATTGCCTTCAGAGAAGAGAAAATGTTATTTATGAGAGTATTTCATATATATATATATAGGCACACAAACACACACATATTATTTTCCCCTCTCTTAGGGGACTTGATACTTATTCTGTGTCATTCCTAAAAATTTGTTGAATTATTTTATTATATCTCATTTCCTAACAAAAACAATGAGATATAATAAATAAATATCAAAAGATTCAAACTTACACATATATTTATCAATCTTATTACACAAACATTATTACTACCAAAAGTCACAAGTAATGATATTTCAATACTTTATTTATCCAAATATCTCAATTTTTCAGCAAATATTATGCATGAAAAATTTCTGACACAATAGAAACATTACAAGTTCTGCTTTATAGAAGTTTTAAATTTTAGCGTGGAAAAACCATATTATGCCATTAGAAGGGAAACAAAGCATAGATAATAGTTAATTAAAAAATTAATTTATGCATCCAACAAATTCTAAGTTTTATCCATACAATTTTGTTGCAGAATAAGTCAACTACCCTGAATATATTTCTACTCCATGATCTTCCTTATTCCTTACTCCATGAAGAGGAATTAGAGTCAAAAGTGTAGGACTATATTATCAATTTGTTTAGCTAACAGGATCTGAAGATTAAATTTTTCACGGCCCTTCATATTGGTAGGAATTTAACATGTATTATTAATGTGATTAATATTAAGATAAGCAGACTTTTTTGTACTCCTAATAAAAGTAGTTTCATAGTATTCATTTCTAAAAGATACTATTGCCAAAGAAAATATTTTTACTTCTTTATTAAACAGAATACATAAAAATTATGAGAAATAAATTTATCATCTCACATTTCAGTTGTTTTCTTTAGATGTTTAAGTAATCTGATGCATCATTCTTCAACATTTTACTCTTAGTAAATAATCAGAAATTAGTCAACTCAGTGGCATAACCTCTAAAAATCAAGCTGTTTGATTTAGGGCTGTGCTCACTTCAGCAGCACATACACTTAAATTTGATTTAAGACTTTCTCCTATTTTGCAAGAAAGTAAAATGTTTTGTCAAAAAATGAATAACTTACTGCTTAATAATAAAACTCTATGCAGTAGTTTAACAGATAGCTTTGTATTTTTTTAGGGCAAGGTTGATTTATCAGTTAAGTTGCTTGATTAATCTTAAAAGAGGCCAAAGAAATTTTAACAGGTGTTCTTTTCTGCTATTTAAATATGTTTTAAGGTTTACCACATGGAAACTTGCCTAGCTGGCATCTGTTAGTCATAAAGAGGCTTTACAAGAGGCATCAAAGTAGAGCATTAAAAAATAATGCATCGAAATTCTTAGACTTTGGTTGAATGCCATAGCAGAAAGAAGACCTTTCACAAAAGAGTGAGAAGTGGTTCCTCAGGGAAAGCGACCTGTAGTAACCCCAAGACAGGGAAGTGTTTGTCTGAAAGTTGAAAGCAGCTCTTACAGTCTCTCTTGTATTACTGGTTTCTATCTTAGAAGAGTTGTTCAAAAATAGAGTGATAGGTAAAGAGCAAAAAAATTATGAGTACCAGTCTAAATACTGAAACAAAGAGAAAAATAAATAAGAATCCTGGGAGATGTTCACAACGAGACTTTAAGGTCTGCTAGGCTGACCCAAATTAGGCATTTATTTCACTTATGTAGAATTTATTTTATAATTTCTGGGTAATTAGAAAACAAAAGATAACCACCTATCCTGAAGACTCTGCTAAGTGGTCTAGAATATTCAAGATATGCTGTTCCTAGCTTTCCAGGTTTTATGCTCTTTAATTCATGTAAATAAATCATTCACTACATTTATGTAAGCAAAACTTGAACTAGTCCCATTACAAAGAGAGGGAGAATTACAAGAAATGAAAGTATGTTCTGAGAAATATAGTTCCCTCACCATTACAACTGTGATAATTTATCATAAAACTTCAAACTTGTCACGAGATCTAAAGAAAAAAAGTAGCAATATTCTATTTTTAAGAAATTAAATGTTGTTTCTCCTTGCCTTTTAGAGATTTATTTTTATTTTATTCTTTTGTGACTTTCAACCAATGTTTTGATGTATAAGTAGACTTTATTTTTTACAGCAGTTTTAGATTCACAGCAAAATTATATGAAAGGTACCGAGATTTCTCATATACATTCTGTCCCTACATATGCTTAGCTTCTCCCATTATTAACACTCCTCCACCCCACCCCAGTAGTACATTTATTGCAATCAATGAACCTGTTTTGATGCATCATTATCCCAGGAAGTATATCATTTACTTTCAAGTAACTCTTGGTTTTGCATATTCTATGGGTTTTGACAAATGTATATGAACATGAATCCACTATTACAGTATTATATAGAATAGTTTCACTGCTCTAAAAATCATCTGTGCTCCACCTATTCATTCTACCCTTCCCCCAACTTCTGAATCTTCTGTCTTCATAGTTTTGCCTTTTCCAGAATGTCATATAGTTGGAACTACAATATGTGGCCTTTTCATATTGACTTCTTTCACCTAGCAATATGTCTTTACGTTTTGCCCATGTCTTTTTATGGCTTGATAACTTATTTCTTTTAGTATTGAATAATATATCATTGTCTGGAAGTACCACAGCTCATTTATCCATTCACCTACTGAAGGACAAATTAGTTGCTTCCAAGTTTTAGCTGCTGTAAACATCCTTATGAAGATTTTTGTATGGACATAAGTTGTCAATTCATTTGAGTAAATACTAAAGAGAGTGATTGCTGGATCTTATGATAACAGTGTTTAGTTTTGTAGGAAATTCCCAAACTGTCTTCCAAATTTGGCCGTTCCATTATGTATTCCCACTAACAGTGAACGAGTATTCCTTTAGTTTCACATCTTTGCCAGTATTTAGTGTTGTTTTTGGATTTTAGCTATTCTGATAGATGTGCGTGATATCTCATTGCTGTTTTATTTGCAATTCCCTAATGACATATGATATTGAATATCTTTTCATATGCTTACTTGTCATCTGTATATCTTCTTAATATAAATTGATACAGATATTTTGCCCATTTTTAAATTGGATTGTTTTTCTTATTGATAAGTTTTGGGAGTTCTTTATATATTTTGGATAACAATCCTTCATCAGATATGTCTTTTACTATATCCTAGTCAGTGGTTTATCCTCTAATTTTCTTGACACTGTCTTTTGCAGAGCAGAATTTTTTTAATTTTAATGACACCCTATTATTAATTATTTATTTCCTGTATCATCCCTTAGGTGTTGTATCTAAAACGTCATTGTTATACCCAAGGTCATCTAGGTTTTCTTTTATGTTATTTCTAGAAGCTTTGTAGTATTGTATACTTCTTTAAGTTTATGGTCTATTTTGAATTAATTTTTGTGAAGGATGTCACAAAAAGTTCTGTGTAAATTATTTATTTTTTTTGCATATGGATGTACAGTTGTTCTAGCATAAATTGTTGAAGAAACTGTTTTTGCTCCATTGTATTTCATTTGCTCCTTTGTCAAAGATCAGTTAACTAGATTTATGGGGCACACTCTCCATATAAACTTTAGGATATCGTTGTCAATACTAAATAACTTGCTCGCATATTAATTGGAACTGCATTGAATCTATAGGTCAGATTGGAAAGAATTGACATCTTGCTAAATCTTTCTACCCATGAACATGGAATAGCTCTCCATTTATTTAGTTCTTCTTTGATTTCTTTTATCAAATTTTATAATTTATCTCATATAGGTCTTGTACATATTTTGTTAAATTCATAGTTAAGTATTTCAGTTTGGTTGCTAATTGTATTATTGTATTATTCTAAATCTTTAATTCTACCTATACATTGCATTTATATAGGAAAGTGACTGTATTTTGTATATTAACTTTGCATCTTTCAACCCTGTTATAATTACTTATTAGTTCCAGAAATTTTTTTTGTCATATTTTTCAGATTTTCTATGTAGGTGATTGTGATCTCTGTAAATACAGTTTTATTTCTTCTTTCTCAACCTGTATATTTTAAATTTCCTTTTCTTATTGTATTAACTAATATTTCCAATGCAATGTTGAAAAGAAGTGGAGACAAAGTGTATATTTTATTTTAATGGAATGTCCTTCATAAATTTTGAAACATTACCCCAATAAAATAAAGGATTTTCTAGCAATTTTGTTTTAAACACAGCAAAGCTTGGTTCATTGAAGTTCTATATCAATGTTTGAATCATACTACTCAGAAAGACATCAGACTTCAGGGAAACAGAAATAGAAAGTATAATTGAAATATTTGATAAGAATTACTAAAAAAGTGGTAATTATGTCAGTAGTGGGAAGGTTTAGAAAACATGTATTTCAAAAGGGAAAACAATCAAGAAGTTTAACTATCATAAATAATATGAAAAGAGGAATCCAGATGACAATATTCAGTAAACTATTAGAAATGTGAGTATGGAATTTAGGAGAGACATCAGATAGGGGATGAAGATATATAATTTATTCACCTGGAGTAGATGGGTGAAGTTATGGCAAAAGATGGTCAACTGTATAGAGAGGGAGGGAGGAAAAGAATGGAGACAATGAAAAATGGAGATAGGAAGAATATGTTGGTTCATAGATATATTTTGGGGGAAGTGATTCATGCAGGGAAACATAAAGAGTTAGAGAAAAAATATCATGCAGGAAAATAATATGGACATATTTCAGATGAGCCTTTATGTGTATGTATTTCAAATGTAACAGAATGTCTTTTGGTGTTCTATACTTATCAAATCAGAAAATGATGATGTATTTAACTCTGTGGAATTCAATATGCAATTTGTAATGGAACTCAATTTAGGCTTTAAGTTGTAAGTACTACTTGGTTAAGTATAAAGGACAAAGATAGATATTCCTAAGAATTGGAGAGTCATTTTTGGGGGGGAAAAAAACAGAGCAAAGGCAAAAATACCAATGAAATGGTAATTGATGTGTAAGAAACAATAAAGTAAACTTGGCTGGAATGGAATATCTATGTTGTAAAGTTGTGAGAAATGAGTTTGTATTAAATGCATACTTAAAAAATGCAAAAGGGTTTAAAAATTTAACTAAAAATTTGTATTTGTGGATAGAGGAATTAGCTCTTACTGAATAGTCCTTGATATGAAAAAATATGATTTAAAGGATAATAATTTGAAAGCTTTTCAGTAGAGACTGGTATTGGTGTTGGTGTTGGTGGAGCAGGGAAATGAAGGCACATTCAAGTGGGAAGGAAAGCTCTAAAGGAGAGAGATTGGCCAAACTCTCGGTGAAGGTCATCTGAGAGCTGGCAACCAATGGAATGATAGGAAAAGGATCTAAATGAATGTTTTATAGCAAAATGACTTGTAGTAAATCACTGTAATTCAAGAAAAATAGACTGAGTATTGAGATACTAGTCTATTACATGGATTTGGTTTAAGCTAAAATTTCAAGGAAGATGCCAAAAACTTATAATTGGTTATGTTTAATGTTAATTACTATATGCATTAATAATTATACAAGCTTATGTATAATATTCCAACCTACACCTGTAAATGTATGCAAAAGAGTGGTCATATATAATATTTGCCTCAATTGAGCACAGAAAATCTTTTAGGAGATTGTAATACTGGGACTCAAATTATGTGGCTGTGCACTCTATTTTTAAAGAATAACTAGCGATAATAGGATAATTTAAAATATATATTAGGATTTGTTCTTGCTTTATTTATCCATCCATATATTTACTTAATCAGTTGTTTGTTTATTGAAACTGAAATATAAAGATAGATTTTGTGAGAAAAAAGAACCTCTACTTTATTAATCTTAGAAAAATACCCATGATATTTTATATTTCAACATATAAATTAAAGTGAAGCACAATACTATCTCTCTTTTCTCCCTTTAAAGCTTTCCAAGAATATGTTGGTTAAATATTAACATTTTAATAACTTAATTAATGAGCTCGAAGAAAGTCTATTTAAAACCTCAAAAATTTTTGTTGTTGTTGTTCTCATGTTGAAATTACTCTCTTCCTGTGTTTTGTGACCATACTCTTCTAGGTACTCCTGGCCTTTGTTCCTGCTTCTTTGTGACTTCAGCCTTCTGTCTTCCATTCCGGTCTGGTATTCGATTGGGTGTACACTCTCCTGGACAGAGCCCAGGATACCATTTTTAGAGGGAAAAATTGTCCGTGGTTTATTTATTTCCTATGAAACCTGGTATAATGCTTCCTTATTTCATGGATCAATCCTTTGTTTATATTTGGAAAAGCATCCTACTCTCCAAATTTTTGCTCCCTTGTCTTTGCATTTGAAAGTATTGCACAACTATTTATTTTGCCTCACAGATCTGTAGACAGAATCTGTGTCTCATATTACAGTCTCTTGAAAAGCCAAAGTCTACTCAATCTTTAAAAAGTAAGGCAGTATTTCTTCTAGTAGAGTGAAGTTTCTTTGTTTCTCATGTCAGGAAAATCATACACATAAAATGATTGTAGAAAATGTGGAATGCAGTGTTTTCTTTGGGGACATATTGAGGGGATTCAGTAGAAGAATGGTTATTATTTCATTTGAAAAGTGAATTCTTGAACCTTTCAAATTTATGACAGCAGCTATGAACAATAGATTGTGAGTAAAACTGATTCAATTTCCATGCCCGTAAAGGTGAGAAATATTCTCTCCCCTAGGCATACATATTTTCTCTGCTAAATTACATTGAAAGTTGACTTTTTGTGGGAAAAAATAAGTAATAGCCTGGAGTTACTATTTCAATAATATAAAACTTTGCAATTTTGAGTGAATTTTCTCCTATGTCCACTTTATTGATTATATGTCTAATTTTCTGCAAAGATTAATCAGTAATCAAAGAGAACCAATATATCTAATTTAATGCTTTTTGGGAGATTAAAACAAAGTATTCATAATTTCAAGCACAGATTTTTGTTATTTTCTTTATACTTTCTCCTGTATATTCTTTCTGTGACCTTCCAAAAAACTATTTCAACTAGGTATGCAGATCATTTTATCAACTTGATGGGGTAGGAGTAAGGTTTTATGTCTATCATAGCCTGAATTATATGTGTTCAATAAACTATAAACAGATACCTACTATCCAAGTAAATTTCTTTTCTGAGAATAATGCTTTCCTGACTTGATTTTGAAACTGTTATTTATAACCTCTGTCCACCCTTCTTTTCCACTAGTTTTAAATAATTGAAGAAAAATGCTTTCAAGTTGTCCTGTATCACATAACACTATATTTTCTTAAAAATAGTTTAAAAATTGGCTCAGTTATTTTGATAGCAAATATAGATCTTCAAGAGATTTTATAGAACTTAATTTCATATTTATGTGTAATTATATATTTAACAGGTAGGTAGGTTTATTTTCCCCCCTGGCTTAACATACATTCCAAAAGAATATTTTTTTTTCTACATTAATTTTCCCAAATAGTATATTGTTATCTATATACAGGTAAAGACTTTCATATATTTCAAAAATCTTCCCCACATATCACTGGGCACATAGTTAAACTCTGTTGAATAAATGTGAACGAATATGAGAATACAGGCAAAAAGGAACTCTTTTTAACCTACTAGAAGAAACATGAAGGATGGTCAGTGAAAAAGAATTGAAAACAATCTGATCAGGGTAATTTGTGGGAAAAATTTTAAGATTTAGGCAATAATATTATCGCAATAGTAGTTTTATTTCTAAAAGGCATAAATATGTTAGATGTCTACAAGAATCACAATTTGAGGCCATAAATTAGTGAACGGATCATCTAGTTGAGCACCCTTTTTTTTTTTTAGATGAGAAAATTGGATTCCAGAAGGTATGTGAAAGAATTCAAGGTCACACAACTAATTATTGGTGACCCTGAGGTTGTGATTCACAACACCTGACACCTAACTTAATCTTATAAATTATATAACAATGATAACTTAGTTTACACTTTAAACAGAGAAGATTTTCGTATTAAGGAAATGTAGAATATATGTTAATAAAATTCACAATTATCTATGGCTTGCTTTCAGGTATATTTGCAACCTGATGATGACCTCTGCAATAACTACAGGTGGAGTAAACTCCTTGATTTCTGACCCTGCGCTTCTTTTGCTATTCGGAATCATTTGGTACTTCAGAAACTAGTGGGCTATTACAGATCTACTAGCTCCAGTTGTAAATACACTCCTAGGAAGGGAGAAATTGCTGAGGGTGTGAAAAAAAATAGCAATGAACAGATCCTAAAACTGAACAAGGTGTTACTTATTAAACAAAATGTCAGCTTTCTGCTTTGACTATACTACACATAAAGCAATTCATGACATGGAGCAACAAAAGCATAATTCTGTGGAAAAAAAAAAGTTTCTGCCAGACATAATTTTAAACAAAAAGGGCAAGTAACAGGCTAGTAATATGTTAATTGTGATAAAGTTTTGGATTATAGTATTTTTGACATTGTAATTAATATATTTAAACAATCAAATTTAAAATACACAATGGCTAAGATGTTATACTTTAGCATTGGGGTGTTATTATGAGGTATTACCTAATGTGTTTTTCCTTTCCATCATTTCTTCCTACCTTTCAAACTGTCTTCTCCCAAAGAGAAAAAGAGAGGGCACCCAAAACATACTGCCCGTAGATAAAGATTGATATAGCAGAAAACACATGATAAAAAAGAGAAACTTCTCAGCTTTTGATTTTCACAACAGACTGTTTTGGTCTAATAATAATTATAAAAAATATGTGATTACAAAAATGTTTTTTCATCAACTAAGAAAAGATCCTTCAGGCTATAGGGGGAGAGAACAATATTGAAAGGAAGTGTTATAGGCTGAATTGTGTACCCTCAATGTTCATATTTTGAAGTCTTAACCTCTGTGCCTCAGAACGTATTTGGAATAAGAACTTTAGAGAAGTAAGGTAAAATGAGGTCATATGAATGGGCCTTAATCTAATATGATTGGTGTCCTTTTCAGAATTGATTAGACACAAAGAGAAGACCATGTGAAGGGCACAGAGAGAAGACAGCTATTAGCTATGTATCTCTCAAGCCACCAGAAGAAACCAACACAATCTTGATCTCAGCCTCTAGAATTTTTTAAATTAACTAATTGTTTTAGGTGACATTGGTTAATGAAATCCAATAAGTTTCAACTGTACACTTAAACAGTAAGGCTTATATATATTTACAATGTGTGTTCACCTCCCATAGTTAGATTTCTGTCACTACATATTTGACCCCCTTTACCCTGTCTATCTCCCCGCTCCCACCACCTCATACCCACTGGTAACCACTAGTGTATAGTCCATGTCCATGAGTCTCTGTTTGTTTGTCCTGATCATTTGTTGCTTTTAGGTTTATATCACACATATAAGAGATTAATGTGATTTTCGACTTTTTCTGTCTGGCTTATTACGCTTAGCATAATTATCTTGAGGTTCATCCATGTTGTCACAAATGACAGAATTTCATCCCTTCTTATGGCTAAGTGATATTCCATTGTGTAAATGTAGCACAGCTTCATTAGCCAATCATCTATCATAGGACACTTTGGTTGCTTTCATGTCCTGGCCACTGTGAATAATGCTGCTATGAATATCAATGTGCAAATATCTTTTCGAATATTTGTTTTCAAGTCTTTGGGGTAAATACCCAGTAGAAGAATTGCTGGATCATGTGGTAGATCAATTCTCAGTTTTTTGAGGAAACTCCATACTGTTTTCCATAGTGGCTATACCAGTTTGCAGTCCCACCAGCAGTGTATGAGGGTTCCTTTTCCTCTGCATCCCTTCCAACATCTGTTATTACTTGTCCTGTTGATTATAGCCATTCTAACAGGTGTGAGATGGTATCTCATTGTGGTTTTGATTTACATTTCCCTAATAGCTAGCAAGGTTGAGCATCTTTTCAAATATTTGTTGGCCATTCATATGTCCTCTATGGAGAAGTGTCTGTTTAGGTTCTCTGCCCATTTTTTGACTGGGTTGTTTGATTTTTGGTGTCATTGAATTGTATGAGTTCTTTGTATATTTTGGATATTAGGCATTTTTTTCCAAATATATTTCCCATTCAGATGGTTGCCTCTTTACCTTGTTGATGATTTCTTTCGCTGAGCAGAAGCTTTTTAGTTTGATGTAGTCATGTTCATTTATTTTAGCTTTTCCTTCCCTTGAGGTTATTAAATCTTCTTTAAGTCCAAGTCCTTCAGTTTAAAACATAGTTCCTATGTTTTTTCTATGTGTTTTATTGTTTCAGGTCTTATATTCAGGTCCTTAATCCATTTTGAGTTAATTTTGGTGTGTGGTGATAGACAACAGTCTAGTTTCATTCTTTTGCAGGTGGCTTTCCAGTTTTCCCAGCACCATTTATTGAAGAGGCTTTTCTTTTCCACTGTGTGTTTGTTTTCTTTTTTTTCAAAAATTATTTGCCCATATAAATATGGTTTACTTCTGGACTCTCGATTCTGTTCCACTGGTCTGTGTGTCTGTTTTGCTGCCAATACCATGCCGTTTTGATTACTGTCGCTTTGTAGTATAATTTGAAGTCAGGCAGAGTGATGCCTCCAGCCTCATTCTTTTTTCTCAGGATGGCTTTGGCAATTCAGGGTCTTTTGTGCTTCCATACAAATCTGATGATTTTTTTGTTCTATTTCTTTAAAAAATGCCAATGGATTTTGATGGGATTGCATTAAATCTGTTAATGCTTTAGGTAATATGTCATTTTAACTATGTTGATCTTTTAATCCAATCCAGAACATTTCTTTGTACTTCTTTGATTTCTTTTAATAGGGTCTTTAATTTTCATTAGGTCCTTCACATGTTTCATTAGATTTATTCTAGGTATTTATTCTTTTTGTTGCAATTGCAAAAAGAATTATTTTTTCCACTTCTTTTTTGACACTTCATTATTAGAGTATAGGAACGCTATGGATTTTTGAACATGATTTTGTATCCAGAAACTTTACTGTATTGCTTATTGTTTCTAGTAGTGTTTTTGTGGAGTCTTTAGGGTTTTCTATATAGAGAATCTGTCATCCGCAAACAGTGACAGTTTGACTTCTTTGTTTCCTATTTGGATGCCTTTTATATCTTTCTCTTAACTGATTGCACTTGCTAGGACCTCCAATGTTATATTGAATGACAGTGGCAATAGTGGATAGCCTCGCCTTGTTATTATCTTTGAGGGAAGAATTTTAGTTTTACACCATTAAGTATAATGTTAGCTGAGGGCTTGTTATAAACGATCTTTATTATGTTAAGGTACTTTCCTTCTATACGGATTTTGTTAAGTGTTTTGATCATAAATGGGTGCTATATCTTGGTGAAGGCTTTTTATGTCTGGATGATCTGTGAGTAGGGATATTAAAATCCCCTACTATTATTGTTTACTGTAGATTTCTCCTTTTACACCCATTAATAATTGCTTTATATATTTAGGCGCTCTGATCAATGGAATGCAGCAAAGGTGACTTTGTGCCTGAGCATCTAGAAACCCATAGCTTCTGTTCTTGTTCTAGATCATCATTGAGAAGCACAAGTTACCTCATTATAGAAATTCCTTGAAGAGAACCAAGGTATATCAGCTAATAACCTAAGAAATGCTATTTATGAGAATGATGCTATATCCTTGACTATTTGTCTCCAGCAGAGCCACCAGATGACTCCAGACACATATGTGAATCCAAGCAAGACCAGAACTGCTCAGCTGAATTTAGTCCAAATTGCCGACCCACATAATCATGAACTGATGAGTGGTGTTTTTTTAATCCACTAAATTTAGGTAGTTTGTTACACATCAAAGATTGACCAATATATATGATATTCTATGTGCAATATAATTTGTTTAGAATAACTTAAAACATAGTTGAGATACTTATGTAATGTTTTTTCAATGAAGTATGAGCTGCTGTCACATATAGAAATACTGAACTCATGAAGAAAGAGAAAATTTTCTGTGAATAAATTTAAATTTGAAATTATTTCATTAATAAAAGTGTCCTCCAAGTTAGTATCAATGTTATATCTATAATGGACAAATAAAATATAATAATATATAAATAAAATATATAATAAAATATAACAAAATACATGTTGATTCTATTTGTCATGACTGGGGGAGAAATACTGAAAGAAAAGCTGTTATAGAAATTATAAAATTCCCTAACTGGAGTAGAGACCACAGATTGGCTGTGACAAATCCGACTAGAATACAAGTGCCTGAAAGTAAAATTTGATTGCTGAGGCATCCAATTAAAAAAAAATATATCTATCTCGAATAATATATTGCCAGCTGTATGACACAGCTACTAGAAAAACAACCAGATAAGGAATCAGGCTGTACCCATCCATGCATCTTCATCTTTTAGAAAGCCTTGAGTAACCTAGATAACTAACCAGTTGAGTGATTGTTCATCTCCTCTCCTATACCTTCATCTCTGCTCTTATGTTTTAAATTAGCCACTAAAGAACAAAATGGGGAAACCTTAGGCATCCCCACCCTCAGACTATAAGTAAGACAGAGTTTTAGGTTAAAGTTCTCTCCTCCCTCTCTCATTTTCTCTCTCCCTCTCTCTTTATTATTTTTCTCTCTCTTCCCCACCCCTTTTCTCCCCCACTCCCCACCACTACTCTCCACACAACCTTGCTGTGTGGTCTTGGGCATGCCATATAAATTCCAGAACTTATGAGTAGTAAACCTGGTTCTACAAAGTTCCCTAATGGTTGTTGCTAAAGCTGCATCCTGCAGTCATAATAAGAGCCACAACAACTGGTGGAGAGAAATGTCTCCAAGGGATATCAGCCAGGTAAATGCCTCAAGCATTACTAGTCAAGAGCATTACTATCAATAGTCTGGGACTCACACAACACAGACACACAGACAACTGTGATTCTACTTTATGAGAGGAGTTGAGGTCTATGTACCAAATACCAACATTGTTTACCCGTTTCTCTGGTCAGCAATTTCAGGACATAGTTCAACACTACCAGTGAAGATACAATGGAAAGGACCAGTGACCTTATAGTAAGGTCTGCCACTGTGTATTTAAGACCAAATTAAAAAATAAAAAAAAAAAAAGAAAGAGAAAAACAATCAACGAAAGAATATTATAACTTCACGATAAACAAAATGCACATTTTTCTCCCATAAAGGATTACAGGGCACAGAGAAAAGACCAAGAATTTTAGGATTCCAAATGGATTTGTGTACCGAGCATTCCTCTTATTAAAGGAGCTAAGCATGAACTGGATTCCTTGTTCTTTTTTTTTTTTTTTGATTCCCAGTAGGATGTCCCAGTAGAGAAGGGGACAAACATTTTTCAAATCAGTCTGGAGAAAATGAAAATGTGAATCACATTCTGACATAATAAAAAAAGAGCACTGCCTTAGGAGCTAGAGAACCATTCTTCTAGTTTGAGGTTTATAATGGTTTTTCACTTAGATTTTCTGGATTCTATTAAAATGCGTGGGTTGGACTAGATCACTGATCACACTATACTTCCAGAGATCTCTGGAAATCCAACATAGAAGGGTAGAATAAAAGAGTAGAAAGACAGTAGTCCAAAGGAGAACTGTAATCATTCTGGGCTTGCCACACCCACTTAGCATGTAATGACATTTTGTTTATTGGGTTTTCTCATAATAATATATTAAATATACATTTCATATGTAATTTTTATGTTGCAAAAGTAATCCACTAACTTTACGCAAAATTAATTTAAAAAATTCAAGACTATATAAAAGTGAAAATGCAAATCACACAAAATCTTATTATACAAACATAAGTTATTTTAGTATATTTACTATTAATCTTTTTCCTACATGTATCTGTGTCCACATTTTATAATATTAGAGTTGTACTTTATATAAATTTTGTTGTCTGCCTCTTTTCCTTGGCATTCTATGGAGTTGTTGACTGTATGATTTTTTTACATTCATGGATATAGTAAAGTTTATCTAAACATTGTCATATTATTGAATATTTAAGTTGGATTCAGTTTGGCATATTTAATATTTGAATTCACATTACTGTACAAAAATATTTGTGTACATCTTTATTTTCCCATTGTACAATCCTAGAGTTTAGTTAGTGGGTCAAAATATTACAATTACTTTCTCTACATCCTCACCAACACTTGTTGTTTGTTGATTTATAGGTAATAGTCATTCTGACAGACATGAGGTGATATTTCATTTTGGTTTTCATTTGCTTTTCTCTAATGTATAGGGATGCTAAACTTCTTTTAATGTGTCTGTTGGCCATCTCTATGTATTTTTGGAGAAATACATGTCTCTGCCCATTTTTTAATAAGGTTGCTTGTTTTTTGATATTGAGCTATATGAGTTCTTTATGTTTTGGACATTAATCTTGTATCAAATATATCATTTGCATATATATTTTCTCATTTAGTAGGTTGTCTTTTTATTTTGTTGACAGTTTCTTGCAATGCAAAAGATTTTACTTTCATGTAGCCTCATTTATTTATTTTTGCTTTTGTTGTCTTTGCCTGAGGAGAACTATCCAAAAAAAAATATTGCTAAGATAAATGTCAACGAGTGTATTGCCTATGTTTCCTTCTAGTAGTCTTATGGTTTCAGGTCTTTCATTTTAAATATCTAATGCGTTTTAAGTTTATTTTTCTAGGTGGTATACGAAAGTTGTCTAATTTCAATTTTTTGTATGTATCTGTACAGTTTTTGAAGGGGCTGTCTTTATTCTATTGTATATTCTTGCCTCCTTTGTCATAGATTAACTGACCATATATGTGTAGGTTTATTTTGGGGCTCTCTATTCTGTTCTATTTATCAGTGTGTCTATTTTTATGGCAGTACTATGCTGTTTTGATTATTATAGTCTTGTACTATGGTTTGATGTTAGGTGGCATGATATCTCCGACTTTATTCTTCTTTCTCAAGATTGTTTTGGCTATTCAGGATCTTTTGTGGTTCCATATAAATTTTAAGATTATTTGTTCTAGTTCTGTGAAAAACGTCATTGTTATTTTGATAAGGATTGCTTAAATTGGTGCAACTGCTATGGAAAATAGTATGGAAATTTCTTAAAAATGAAAAAAATAGAACTATCATATAACCCAGCAGTTTCACTCTGGTTCATTTATCTGAAGAAATTTGTAACACCAATTCAAAAAGAAATATTCACCCCAATGTTCATTGCAGCATTATTTACAATAGCCAAGATATGAAAGCAAGCTAAGTGTTGATCAATAGACAAAAGGATAAAGAAGATGTGGTACACGTATATGATGAAATATAACTCAGCCATAAAAAGAATGAAATCTTGCCATTTATGACAACATGGATGACTTAGAGGGTATTATGCTAAGTGAAATAAGTCAATTAGAGAAAGACAAGTACCCTAGGATTTCACTTGTTCATGGAATCTAAAGACAAAATAAATGAATAAATAAAACAGTTACAAAAAACAAACTGATAGTCATCAGATGAGAAGGGTTTGGGGAAGATGGGTGAAAAAGGTGAAAGGGATTAAGATGTACAAATTGCCAGTTATAAAAATAGTCAGCAGATTAAAGTACAGCATAGAGAATATAGTCAATACTATTGTAATAACAAGTATAATGTACTAGGCTTATCCAGGTGAGTACTTTGTAAGGTATATAATTGTCTAATAACCATGTTATGCACCTGAAACTCATAGAATATTGTATGTCATTATGCAGAAAAAATAAGTCTTAAAGCGTGAAAAAATATTCTTAAAATTATTTGAAGGACTTAGGCTTTGGTCTACATAGTTTACCTTCTGGAAATGTTATATCAATTTGTATTTTACCAGTTATGTAAAGAGTTCTATAATTACTAAACCCATAAAGATTTAGTATTATCATCAAAAAAAAAGTAATTTAGTTGGAATAAAGTATATCTCATTGAAGCTTTGTATGAGTTTCCTATTGCTTCTATGACAGATCACCACACATTTAATAGCTCATAGCAACATACATACACACATTTACTGTCTTACTGTTCTGGACCTCGGAAGTCCAAAACAAGACTTCCAGTGCTAAAATCAACATGCCTGCAGAGTTTTATTCATTTTGGAAGCTCTAGGGGAGAATCTGTTCCTTACCCTTTCCACTTCTACAGTCTTCTCACATTCCGTGACCCATGTCTGTATCACTCTGACCTCAGCTTGCATTGCCATGACTTCATTTCTGGCTCTTCTGCCTCCACCTTCTACTTTTTTAAGCACACTGTTGATTATATTAGGCCCATCTGGTTAATCCAGAATCATCTCCCTATTTTGAGATCTTTAACTTAATCACACCAGCCAAGTTCCATTTGCCACGTAGGGTAACATAGTCACAGGTACTGTCTGGTAAGGAGGTGGACAACTTCAAGAGATCATTATTCTGTCTGTCACAAGCTTCTATTTGCATCAGGTGTTGATTGATCTTTTGGGTTTTTTTTTCTACTGTAAAATATCAATTACTTAATCATTTACTTAATACTGCCTTATTCTAAGAAATTATTTAATGTTCCTTAAGAAGAGGTATAAATACCATAATATAAAATGTTTTAATGTAAAAAGAAAAGGAAGGTTAAAAAAATAGAGTAGAATATTAAAGCTAGTATAAACTAGTAAACAAAAATCCCAAATAATCCCAGGCCCCACCACCCTAAGGGCACAAATGCATTTTATTAGCATTTGTACCTAAATTCTACACATTAAATACAAATTAGCCCTTATCTTTATTTATAAGTGCAGGGATTCATGTCTCTGAAAATTTATCTTCAAGCATTCCTGGAAATTCCACGTATCTCAATGTTCAACATTGGACATACTTGAAGTTAGCGCTCTTTTACCAGGCTATAGCTCATTCTAGGCTGTTGTCACTGATGTTCTGCTGTGCTATCTGTCATTGTCCTTCTGAGAAGAACACAGCCTTCTCTAGAATAACATCTAGTGTCTTCTAACTGCCAAACTCCCATGATGTCAAACCAGCAACTAGGTCCTACTTCACTATGTGAGAGCACAAATGGGAAGAAAAATGCTTTTTCCTGCCAAGTATTGCTTGCACCCAAATTCTCACGCCATCTATCTTGAAAAACAGTTTCTAAATCTTTTGCTCGCACTCCAAAAGAGCTCATAGGGTGAAATCCAATGCAAAGGTTAGACCTATGTAGCAGAACAGACACTGTCACGTACCATTATTGCGCTGCTATTCTGTTTCCTGTTTGCATTTTCTGGAGAAAGTTGAACACTCCAGAGATGCTGATCACAATTTTTTTTTTTCTGAAAGTTTTTTAGTAGCCAATGTGAAAAGGAAAAGTCAATCAGTTATGAGGTTCACTGTAACCAAAACGAACTAACAAAATTGTTTCTTAGGAGAATCACAACCACTCTTTGGTATCAAGACCAGTGAAACATTTTTCCTATTGGTTCACATATAAACAGTACTACTATGCAATGTAGTTGATATGATCAAGAGTTTCACAGGTAAGTCTTCTATAACATCTTCCAAAGCAGGCTGTATAGATCAAAACAAAGGTGGCTTTTATAGGAATAAATTTTTAAAGTATCTCAAGTGACATTTCCTAAAGTATGGTCTGTGAAATATTAGTATTATGTGAAATAATAATGTAATTTCTGTATATTTGGGAGAAGAAGTGGAAATGAATACATTTAAATGCTTTACACTTCATACATACTATTCTTGAAGATTTCTAAAGCATCTTAGTTTCTTTCAGGCTCTAAGGAATACTGTAATAGAGAATTTTATTTAATTTAGTTTAGCTCGCCAGGTTCCTGACACATTTCACCACAGAAATTTTTCTTTTTGTTTCTCTACTAATAATTCTGGGTATTTACATATGCATAAACACAACTTGAAGAACACTTGTCTATAAAATTGCATAGTAGTATATCCTACAGAAAGTCCATAATTATTGTTTCTTGTAGTCAAATTTTTGAAATTTTTTGAATGAATACAAGTTTCAGATTATATTCTGATGAAGTCTGCAAAAGTAGCTATTTAGTTGAGGCTAGACTTGATTTTCCTTGTGAAAACAGAGAACTTGATGTAGACATCACTTAATTCGAAGGGATTGTAACTTTCACTCTGAAAAAAATTTGGCTGAGTATGAAATTCTTAGGAGAATTTTTTTAAAAAAATTATATTTACTGTTGTTTTAATTTCAAGCGTTTACCGATCCAGAAGAAAGTGAGAGTTTGTCCTGATTTGTGTTCATTTAAAAGTAATATGGTTTTATTTCCTTCACTCTTCTCACTAAATGTAGTTCTTTTTCTCCAAATATTTCATCCTACATCCTGGGAAAATGATAAATTATGTTGTTCCATATTTCTATAAGATTTTTAAGTCAAGAATATTTATTTTGTTTCATCTTCAAATACTGCTTTTGTTCTGGATTTGCATTTTTCTTCAGGAATACCTATTCTGAGGCCTCCATTTTGTTTCATTACACCGATCATCTTTCTCACTCACTGATTTTACCTGATTGCTTTTCTACACTAAGTCCTAGAAAAAGGGAAACTTCCTAAGCTTATCTTCTTTATAACCGTTCCATGGGCATTCCAATTCTTACAATTGCCAAGGCAGTTTTTAATTCTCAAAATGAAACGTGGTTTTTGTTTAATCATTTTGTTCCATTTCACCTCTTTTCATGTTGGTTTGTGTTATCTTGTCATTTTGTTAAATTCAACCTATTAGGTCCTTTCGTCTATTACTTTTGCTCCTAGAAATTGAGAACTCTTGCCTTCTACTAAAGATGCATTTTTTTTTTTTAACACCTACAGCACCTGGTCTTTCTAGGTGGTCTCCCATCCAAGTACTTACCAGGCCCAACTCTGCTTAGCTTCCAAGATGAGAGGAGATTGGGCTTGTTCAGGGTAGCATGAACATAGACAAGGATGTAATTTTTTAACATTTTTATTCTCACTATTTTCTTAAGTAATTTACATAGCTACTATACACTCTACAATGCCATCAACTATAAGATGTATCATTGTTTTTTTATACAATTAAGAAAGAAGAAATGCTGTCCATAAAATTATGAAATAAAAATTTCTTAGCACATTGATTATTATCTAAATATCAGTTTCAGACATGTCAAAATATATCAAAGTAATATGTATTAGAATAAATAAATACAATATATTATCCCTCTGAAACTTCCGAATATTATTTCTAATTTTTTTTTCAAATTCATTTCTAAGACCCATGTATTATTTATTTTTACTTTATTTATTTTGAAAATAAATTTATGAGGACTCTAGTTGACAACAAAATGGTGTAGGATCTCCCTTGCTTCTGTTCACTGGTGCCAGTGTTCAGTAATAGAGCGCTCACACATCCTGTTTCTGGATCATCACACTTACTGTTTGTTCTTCACCTAGAATGCAGTTGTTTTTTTTTTTTTTTAAAATAGGAACCCGATAGTGCCTTCTCTCACCTCTTTCCAGACATTGTTCAAATGTCACATTCTCAATAAGAACATCCCAAAATACCCTCTTAAAATTTCAATACTCTGGACTCCCAGAAGTCTATAAATTTTGGATCTCTATCTTTTTCTCTATAGCCTTTCTTGCCATTTTTATATTGTCTGTTTCCCCTAAAAGAATGTAAAATCACTGTGTTTCATCTGCCATGTTTACTACAGAATCTTCAGGACAGAATAATGTCTAGAATTTAGTAAATGCTCAATAAATAGATATTTTGGGGAATAAATGAATGGTAATTCCTGTTCTCAATGCTACAATTTAAAAGAGAGAAAACTGAAGTTCAGAATTACAGACAGAGAGTAACAAAGCTGGGATTTTAACATGAGTCAGTCTGATTCCAAAGTCCATGCTCTTAGCTGCTAGTCAGCTTTGTCTTTAATAATGGTTTAGACAAACTTCTCTAATCTTTTAATTTGGAATAACAAGTAGCTCCTGATATGTGTGTGGTTATTTTCTCAGGTGCCTAAAACTTAGTTGTGTATTAATATTCCTAATGGTTAAGGAAGTTCTACCAGCAACAGTAACTTCCCAGCCCAATTTCTCAATCCTCCTTTGCACTGTCTCTCAACTCAAAAGACTTCTCCTTCATATCAGATGGGTTCAGAGAAATTTTCTTCACTAGAGAAAAAGATATTAAATTTTACTCGGAAACTCTTGGTGCTTGAATGGCCTTTCAGCAATTAAAAAAATCAACTCCATAAAGCATTATTTCAGGTTTTGTGATAGGCAGAAATAAAAATAAATTGGGATCTTCCTGTTATCTCTACATAGGCACCAGGTACTCTTATTCTTAAAACCACTTGTGTACTTTGTACATAGTACTTAGTACTTTGCATACCAATGTCTTTTTATGCTAAGCAATCATTTCTGGTTTTCTTTTTAAGACCATTATATACACTAATTAGAGAAGCTGCCATTAAAAAAAAAATACTGGATGATATTTTCTTCAAAAAAATAAGATGAAAATAAATGCAAAAGACAATGAGGAAGAAAAAAGAAACTAAGTGCTAGTTTGGAATATTGCTGCCTTTGAAATTTAACTTGTAAATATGAATTTTGCTGTGGGAGTTTGCACCAATGCCTTCCTTTAAGTGATCTGGATAAGCATTATTTACAATAGAATCCACAGGGAATTTAATACAGTGTTAGGACTCAAAGTATGAAAGAGTGCAGATTGCTTTCAAAATATTTTGGGGATGCTGAAGAAGAGTCTCTACTCTTACTTATGAAACCATTTAAGAATGATGGATTTAAGTTTTTAATTGTAGAAGTGTGTACTCTAGAATACACCAACAATAGGATTACAGAAAGGTACATAATCCAATATACTGAAATATAAGGCCATTAGTTACTTAGGTTTATTATTGTCTAATTTCCACTCTACTCTTCCAACCCCCAAATGAAAAGTCTGTAGGGGAGGAATTTTTATCTACTCTATTAAATCCACAGTTCCTAGAGCAGCACTGACATTTGCAGTATTTGTCAAATGATGAAATTAAAGAATAAAGAATGTGGGCTGTGAATGTGACTAAAGTTTAGCATATTAGTTTAGAGGAATCATTGACATTGAAACTTGTTGAATTTATATTTTCTTCAGTCTCATAATTTTATTAGTCAGAAGTTTTGAAAGGGCTCAGCTAGAAAATTATTCATCTCTATGTGACATTGACTGTGATTACTTGCTGATTTGACGAAGAAGCTGCTCTGGTTTTGAAGAACCCAGTTGGTTTTATTCACGTGTCTAAGGCCTTGGTGAGGATGACTGGACTTCCCTATCTTTTTATTTAAGCTTAGGGCCTCTCCACGTGGTCTAATGGCCATAGTGAGAATTCTGACACAGTCCAGCCCCACAACATGGTACTGGTGATGTTCAAGGTATGTTCCTTTCCCTTGCCAAACCCCAAATCTCCTCGTCTGTAAAGTAAGATTAATAAATTATCACCACATTGGAATGCTGTGAGTGGCAATTTGGATAAATGGTTGGTCCAACGCCCTGCATGTAAGCCATTATACCTGTGAACCAATATTGTGGAGCCAGTCTTTAAAGCATAGCATGATTGCTGGGATAAAGGAGAAAGAACAATTCTGGGTGGAGTGAATGTTTTGGCCCAAATCACTGCAATGGAAATAGTATTTAAAAACACCACAGGGGTTTACCTGAGGGAAACAGAATATTGAGGTGTAGTATTAAAGAAATCAGTTGTAGACAGAGTGGTGATGGTATGTAACAGTGGGTCTTGAATTAGTAGAAATAGTATTGCTTGACTGGTAATATCAATAGAAAATTTTAATTAAAATTAAAAACATTACTGTATAATCTGAATTCCTATGCTTGCTAATGAAGATTTTTCTCTAAATATTGACTGCAAAATTGACTTCTTCAAACCATATCGATTTTCCCAGATGTACAAATGTGTACTATGACCCAACAATTGATCATTTATTTATGTGTCAACATTGAAAGTCATACTTCATGAAATAATCTTTTAAAATAATTACTAGGTCATTAACTTTGATATTAATTTTCTGAAATTTCCTTCTCTAAAGATTGGCCTATACTGGATGCTTAGACTGGTTATCTTGCTTTAAGAAAAAACAGTTATCTAAATATTGGATTTCATGAGTCAGTTGGATGTTCTATATGAACCAAAGGAAATTGCAAACATTGACTTTATAATTGGAATTTCATACTCCTGGAAGATGGTTTCAATTTAATCAAAGTGAATTTGGAGCTTTGAAAAAAATATGCTGATGTGTAGCTTAGCGTGGAATTAGTAGTTCAAGTTTACCCTAAAGTCTATAATGAACTAAATCTCTCCAGTCATTACAAACAAAATTTATTTTGTAACATTGTCCCTTTCACTTGATGTAAAATTATAGTAGTTCTTATCTCCTTTGGTAGCCTCAATTATTGCATTTATGTCTCTATAATTCGTGTATATATTCAAATCTTCATTTAACATCTACTACTTGAGCATCATCTGTGCTATGCTTGGTCAAAGTTCTGAACAAAATGATTTGCACCAAAAGTTTAGTCTTTCTAAAATTACATAATCACACATGAGAGTGTGTACATAAACATACACATACACACTATAGTAACATTGGTCGTATTTTCAATTTTGTAAAATACATTTAGTGAGAACTCTGTATTTTTGTCTTTTTTCCCCATAATAAAAATGTATATATTTGAATATATAAGAGTTCAGGGCATGTTTTAGCATTTAACCCTTCTTGGCAAAGAAACATAGGTTAAAAAGTTACTTATTGCATTATTCATAAACTTCCAGAAACAATTACTGAAATTAGTGTCTACACAATTGTCAAATTAAAAAATAAGAATATTTTGAGTAATATGAGCCAGATTTTATAAGAAAATTCAATAATTTACACATTTTATTTAGTGCTATATATTAAATAATAATAAATTAACATTAAGATCATTGTATTCCTATAATTCAGAGTTTCTTTGCTTCAAGTTTCTTATTTCCCTTACCCTAGTCTATATTGTTTACACCAAATTTGTTTATTTTTCTCTGCAAGCAGAGATAGCAGAGCATAAAATGCCATAAGCTTTGAAAGAGATCAGGATTAAAATGTCAATAGGTATTTTAATATGTCAAGCTAAAACCAAGATTTAATTTACATTTAAGTTATGATCAGCAGGTACAGTCTTAGGGGTAAGATAGGACCCACAGCCCAGCAAACATTTTGGATGTCACTGCCTATCTACAGGGGGATTTCTCTGATGTGGCTCAAAAAGAACTGTGATTGGGATAAATGTTACCTAAGACAAAAATGATGCTTTTTCTAAATGAGTTTAAATCCAGGCTGTGCAATTTAGGATTCTTGGGAATGCTACTTCACTTCTCTTCACCTCAATCCTGTAATGATGCTTAACTCAAAGTGTCTTACGAGAATTAAATGAAATCATCTGTGGACTCTCAACATAATATTTGCTACCAAGTAGACATCACATATATTATCTGTTATTATTTTTATTAACATCATCATTATATTTGGGCAATAACCAACATAGAATAGTTTCATTAAAACAACATTTATAAATTTGGAGTTATTTTTGCCTTTTATTTTGAAATAATTAGAGACATGTAGAAAGTTGCAAAAGAATGTACAGGGAAGTTTCATGTACACTCTACCCAGTTTCTCCATAGTACAATATCAACACTAAGAAACTAACGTTGGTAAAATCTACAAAATATATTCAGGTTTCATCAGTTACATACGCACTCTAGTTCCAAGCAAGACTGGAAATCAGATGCATTGTGGAGCTTTTACATACAGATGTTAGAGTCTCTGAGGGGGCTCAAAAATAGCATCTTTCTTTCTAGCCTTATTTCTGAAAAAAATTGTAAACAAAACAAAACAAAACAAAACAAAACAAAACCGAAACCCCCCCCAAAAAACAGAGTAGCTAACAGATCCCAAAGTAACACCTTTATGTATGGAAGCAAAGTTGGAGAATATTTTTTTAAAACATCTTTTATTTCTTTTTCTCCTGGAACCTTGAAATATTCTGTTTTTTATTCAAATGCTGTTACAAGAGTGTGTTCAGTTTGTGAAAACTGAGCAATTTATCTATAAATTTACTTATAAGTTTTCTATATTATATTTCAATAAAAAGTTTAAAAATAACAAAAATTTGGAGAAAAGACTTTGTGTGTTGATAGGTGTACAAGGAAACTTTAAGAAATGAGGATAGAGATTGAGGAGACCAGGGAGGGTTTCGCAGTACATAGTATGGCCTTTAGTGCCTAATGTCATACTAGCTGAGTGTTCGCTAACACTAACGCATTAAGCTCCCTTTGCTGTGGGATGATACTTGTATTTTGCTCTTAGTCATGAAGTGACTCTTATTGAATTGATAGTGAACTACTGTTCAGAGGTTTTTATAATAGGGATATTTTCACTGAAAATAGCACCAAACACAAAAGTTTTGACCCATTTTTTCCTTCTTCCCTTCAGCAGGATTTTTAAAGATGTTTGATCCCTCTGAGAAAGGATGATATAGTCTTCAGGCTTTGAGTTATAAGTTATAAGTGTCTCTGCAATATTTCAGCCTACTGACCTCAAGCTTAAAAAGTTGAGGAAGTAATATGAAAAATTACAAAATTGAGAAATGAGCAAAAAAAAAAGGTTTAGGGCAAAAATAAAATCACTATAATCACTTACTATATTCAATTTAGAGAGTGTATATTTCTCAGCACATTTTACAAAGATTTTTTTTGACAACAAAAACTAAGCCTTGCTCCAAAGAAAAAATATGCAGTATAATTTACAAAACAAATAGGTTTGACACTACACATAAATGTCTTACATGAAAGATGGTATCTCAGGCTATTTTAAAAATGTTGAGAAAGTCTGTTTGCCTGAATAATTATTGGCCTGACATCATGTCTTGACCGAAGTCTTTCCCCTTTAAAATTCTTTTCCAAAAACCCTTATCCCTCATTGTGAGGAGGTTGCCTATGACAATATTAAATTACCTTTAAAATTCAAGATTTAGATCATTATATACCCATATAGTTACATGCAAATGTATCAATAACTATCATGTTTTGTCTTTGTGTTATGACTGATTGTGTATTGAATATCATGCTAGCTTATCAAGTCTAATTTCCACTAATATTATATGCTTACAGTAGAAATTGTTGATAAGGTTGTCTTGCTCTGCTTGAGTCACATTCACAGTTTTTAATGTCCAAAGTAGTTTTCGTCTTAATTTTGGGAATTTTCCAATGTAGACATTTGATAATTTTATCAGAATTTTCTTTGTCATTTTATCAATTGTTGCTTTCAAATAACATTTTTTGACTTATTTCCAGTTTACCCTGAAAACTTTTATCTTACATTTCTTTTTAAATATATATTTTTTAAATTTTCCATTACAGTTGACTTACAATATATATTAGTTTTCAGGTGCAAAACATAGTGTTTAGACATTTGTATAACTTACAAAGTGATCACACCAATAAACCTAGTACCCATCTGGCAACCATCTAAACGTTCTCTGTATTTATGAGTTTGTTTCTGTTTTGTTTGTTCATTTATTTTGTTCTTTAGATTTCACATTCATGAAATCATATGACATTTGTATTTCTATATCTGACCTAGACCACGGAATACAATACCCTCTAGGTCCTTCCATGTGGTTGCGGAAAGCAAAATTTTCTTCTTTTTTGGCTGAGTAATATACCATTGTATATATGTACCACTTCTTATTTTTCCATTCATCCACTGCTGGACACTCAGGTTGCCTCCATATCTTGGCTATGGTAAACAATGCTACAATGAACATATAGATTCACCTATCTCTTTGAAGCAGTGTTTTGGATTTCTTCAGATAAATACCGAAATGGATTACTGGGTCTTTTCTTGTCTTTTGTTATAGCCTTGGTTTTAAAGGCTGTTTTGTCTGGTTTAAGTATTGCTGCCCCAGCTTTTTTTGTTGTTTATTTCTTTCCATTTTCATGAAATATGTTTTTCCATACCTTTGCTTTCAGTCTGTATGTGTCTTTCGAACATTGTAATACTGGTTTGGTGGCAATGAACTCCTTTAGCTTTTTCTTGTGTGAGAAACTCTTTATCTGTCCTTTAATTCTAAATAATAGCTTTGCTGGGTAGAATAATCTTGATTGTATGCCCTTACTTTTTATCACATTGAACATTTTGTGCCAATTTTTTCTGGCCTACAGGGTTTCTGTTGAAAAATCAGCTGACAGTCTCATGGGAGCTACCTTGTAGGGAACTAACTGCTTTTCTCTTGATGCTTTTAAGATTCTTTCTGTCTTTAACATTTGGCATTTTTAATGATAATGTGACTTGGTGTGGACCTCTTTGGGTTTTTTATTTGGACTCTATATGCTTCTTGGGCATGTACATCTATTTTCTTCACCAGGTTTGGGAAGTTTTCCATCATTATTTCCTTAAATAAATTTTCAATTACTTGTTCTCTCTCTTCTTCTGGTGCCCCTATGATATGAATGTTGGTACATTTGATGTTGTTTCAGAGGCACCTTGAACTATCGGTATTTTATTTTTATTTTTTATTTATATTTTTTGCTATTCTTATTGGTGTCTATTGCCACCATATCTCCCAAATCACTGATTTGATCCTTTGTTTCATGAAATCTACTACTGATTTCTCATAATGTATTCTTTATTTTGGTTACTGAATTGTTCATTTCTGACTGATTCTTTTTTATGTTTTCTATATCAATTTTTATGTTTCCTATCTCTTTGTTGAAGTCCTCACTAAGATCTTGGAGCATTAAATACTTAGAACCAGTGTTTTGACCTCTGTATCTGATAGATTACTTGTTCCCATTTTGTATAGTTCTTTTTCTGAAGTGTTCTGTTCTTTCTTCTGGCCATATTTGTCTCCCCATTTAACCTGCCTCCCTATCTATGTATTAGATAGGTCTGCTATGTTCTCCAGACTTAGTAGAGTGAGCTTATGTAGAAGGTATCCTGTGGAGCTCAGTGGCAAAGTCTCCCTGGTCACATGAGCCAGGTGCTTGCTCCATGTGTGTCCTTCATGTGGGTTGTGTATGCCTTCCTGTTGTAGTTGAGCCTTGGTTGCCTCAGCTAACTGGTTGTGAGGACTGGCCATGACTACAGTGGAGGAAGGGTTGTGCAGGGGCTGAAACTATGCAGCAGAATTCACTGTAGCCAGGCTCTAGTTTCTGTCCATTCTTCTCATGGATGTGTCATTTTTGGTGGAGGCTGGATGGCACTCTGTTGTGGTCTGAAGCTGGCCACCAGTGGTATTGGTTATGGGGCCTCTTTGAAGGAGCTTTGTTACAGGCCACAGTTAGCCACTGCTTGTCCCTTGCCTAGGACACTTGGTATGAGCTAGAGTGTTCTGTAGATTTTTGCCACTTGTGGTTGGCTTGGAATTACCCTGAAAAGCCAAGCTGCAAACTGAGATTGGCTGCCACTGGTGTTGGGCTTGGGGCTATTTAGCAAGAGGTATGGGGCATGCCAAGGCCAGATGCTGCTTATTTGAATTTTTGTGAACATTTGGGAGATTTTACGAAAGTCTGCGACATAAGCTAAGACAGACTGTTTTTATGAAAAAGTCACTGGAAACGGGTTGGTTGGGCTTAAAAGTTGGGTGGGGCAGAGTCTCCAGAGTCTCAGGGAATCACCAGGGTATGGCAAATGGTGTAGCCAGGTTGATAGACACTCAGATATGGCACCATCCTGAGCCTGTAGACCGGGTCAGGGAGGGCCCTACAAAGGAATAATGGCTTCTACCAGAATTTCTCTCTGGAAAAAAGCTGCCCCTTCAGGCCTCACCCTAAAGCCAGACAAATTGGTTCTTCCTCATAAGTCCTTGGTGTCTTTTGAGCTGCTGCCCAGTGCTGGAGCTCAGAGAGAGAGTCCATCAGTAAGTCCATGCCTGGTCCCTTTAAGAAGAATGCCTGGAACATAGCACCCCTCTGTCTCACTCAACCACCATCTACACTGTTTTCATAGCCAGAAGTTGTGGGAATTTCTCTCTCTGGTACTGGAATCCTGGGCTTGGGAGCATAGCTCTTCCAGGGGGAACTCTGCAGTTAAGATATACCTCCCCCCAATTTTAACCACCACATTTGGGTGTGGAATCAACCCTTTCCATGGCTCTGCCCTCCTACTAGTCTCCTGGCTTCTTCTGTATGTTCTCAGTTATAGGATTTTTGTTTAGCTAGACTTCAGGTAACTCCCAGTAATGGCTGTTCTGTAATTTAGTTATAAATTTAACATGGTCATGAATGCAGGCAAGCACTGCATTTACTTACTCCATCATCTTTACTGGAAGCCTCTCATCTTATATTTCTTTTTATAGAAATCTTAACATTTCTTAGAGTAAAAAGTAAATGACAGTTTATTCGTGAAACTTTTCCAGATGGCTCAGATAAAAATCATTTATTAAAATACCTGTTCCCACATCAAAATCTTGAGCAGTGATTATCACTAAGTCAGGAATCAATAAATAAGGCCTGACATCATCACCACCACCATCAGCTTTATGAAAACACTATATTTGCCTTGTACACTTGTGCCTCTACACTAGACTTCATGCCTACTGAGAATTCCAGCTCATCTAGTTATTGCCAAGTGGGCCTGTGCCTAGCTATATCTTTAAATATTAAATTATTATAAGAAATTTGCCACATTAGATAGTTGTTACTGAAGTGTGTTGAAAAAATTGGGTATATGGTTTTTTTTTTTTTATTGGAAAAAATGAAATAAACTTATATAGCAGAATGATGAATGGGTAAAAAATAACAGCATGTACTGCTGTGTCAGGGGTGAGCCTGTGAAAGTTTTGGTCACCTGGGTACAAGAACACAAAGAGGAAAGATAAAGCAGAAAATCTAAGAGGGTGGATTACTCAAAATAAGTAATGTTATTTTGGTAATTTTACTAGGGTTAGACCTGATAGGAGAAAGCAAACTCATGGTAATGTCATCAATGCTGAAAATTATTCAATATATAATTGCATATCATTTGTGTTTTGGATAAATTAACTTTTAGTCCTAAATAACTCAAACAGAATGGAGTATAGCAGTGAAACAAAACTTCGATTCTAGTATATTTTGCATTAATACTTTACTGCTACAATATACATACAGCTCTGTGTTTCTATTACACTATTACTTCATGGCTAGGCTGTCTGCCATATTAGATCATATAATAATTGTAAATGAAAAAATTGAAATGCAGTACATAGAAATGAAATTATCATAATAAAATGAATTGTAGCTCTACTAGCATTAAATTAAATAGATTTGTTTTATAGCATATAAATATAGTGAATTAAATATATGGAGACACTATGTAATTGCCATTTTAAAAGATAAGTAAAAATTCAAATTGATTAATTACTATTCTTAATATTAAGTGTATATGAATCAATAAAAACCTCAAAATATTGTAGCTGGCATAGATATAAACTGTGTAAGACCTTTAGCATGTTAATATTATGTCTGAATCAGTATTTAATGTTAAAGTTAAATCTGTTTCCTTAGAAGTTATTTTGTAAAAAAGAAGCCTCCTTCATTCCCTTGTAACATTTTCTATTTAAAAATGAGAACATTTTAATTCAAATCACATATGTAATTAACAAATCTTTAAAAGTGCAACCAAAATAGAAGATAACCTTCACTTTTATGTATACAAGGGGACATTGTTTCTATTATACCTAAATTTTGTTTTAGTACTACGTAATCTAGTCCACATTTCAAAAGTTATTAGCTTACTTGATGCCAAAAGGTCATCCATATTAGTGGTAATTGGCTTTTATAAATATTCCTCATTATGCAAATACATTATTTACAAGCACCATTAAGCCAAAGTAAATTTGAAAACTTCTGTAATGGGTTATCTGAATTCATTATAAGGTAAAATATTTAACAATAGATAAATTAAGAGTTCATTTTGAATATGTATAATTAAGACTGTAAAAGTTTTGGATGTTTCCTGGCATCAGAGCACTAAAACTGGACTGATTGGGAGATAGATATGAAAATAGAGTAAGTGTTAATTGTCTAAGTTCAGGAGACTCTTTCTTTACCATTTAAGCTGGAAGTATCTGGTAATGCCTCTAATCAATCTAATATGCTGCCATATAATACAAAGTCAGTACTAGCTAATTTTACCTAAACTAACATCAAAATATTTGGTTCTGGATTCACAGAATAATGGAAGGAATATTGTTTTCAAGGTTTAGAAACAGAAACCTCGTTTACTTCTTATAGATTGAAAAAGCCAGTTTCTGCCTAGTTTAGATTACTTGAAAAGTCTTTCTGATGTATATGATAATGACTACAGTTAATAATACTTTATTTAATAGTGGAAATTTGCTGAGCATAGATTTCAGGTGCTCTTATCACAAAACAAAATGGTAACTATGTGAAGAAAAGATATGTTAATTAGTTGACTGCAACAATCATTTCACTATGCATATGTATATCAAATCATCACGTTGTATACCTTAGATGTACAAATGCAATTTTTATTAAAAAATAAAATTAACATAATAAAATAAGTCATTCTTCAAGAGAGTACATGGCTAAAGGAGAAAGCACACCTCTATTGAAATGACTTTAGAACCAGGGCAAAAGAAAAAAAAAAAGTGGGAGAAGAAGGAAGCCAGAGTCTTCCAAAAATTTCTTAGTCTTGCTTCTTTCTTGAGAATTAGTTTCAATTCTCTCAATTGAGAGTCTGAGGACAAAAAATGTGTAACTGCTCTCTCAAATTGTTGAAGTGCTTTGCAACATTCTTAATATTATATCAAAGTGATCAATTTTTAATGTGTATAAATTTTTAAAAGAAAACATTTGAAATCATTTAAAAAATTCTGCTTATCCACATACATTTATTTTTTTAAATTAAGTCCAGAAAATTATAAAACATGAATCTACAAAGTCAACAACAACAATTGAAAATTGGTAACATTTTTATCAGGTGTACTCATGTTTGCTTAGTGGAATGCAGTCACTTTAAATCAACTATCTCTATATCTTTGAAAGATTAGTACACATATTACTTTTCATTGAAAAGATATCAATTTGTTTCAGCAGCTATCCTAAAATAATATAGTATATAATATCAAACATATTTGAAGAATTTCCTTTTTATTTTTCCTCATTTATCTTTTTCTAAGCTCTTCCTTAGAGTATTTACTGAAAAACTTCATTTTCTTTTTAAAATTAAATTTAAAAAAAAACTGACTCATTGGTGCTGTAATATACTTATTTTCACACTGCTGGTAAAAAAGTGTAATCAGGACTCAAAGACAAGAGACTGTTGCCTAGATATATACTTTCTTCTATATCAGAGCTACTCACAGAAGTTCATCATGTGCCTCTCACTGAAGCCACTCACCGACCTTGATGGGAAATTAGCATCAATATTGTTGATTTCATCTCATAGGTGTGACAACTGAGGCACAGAAAAGCTTAGTGATAGAGGTTATGGCAAGGGCTAGAACTGCGATTCTCCAAAGTCAAGCTATCTTTGAAAAGAATAATAATCTCATATCGAATAAAAGTAATGGTATTTTACTTATTATATTTCCTCTGAAGGTCATATGCAAATTTATTTGTAGATAATCTGCTATTTCCTGAACATATATTTAATGCTTAATGATATTATAAGGCTAAGATTATTGTTCACATTGATAAATATGAAGATAAGACAGTATGTTTTTCATAGCTTGTGTATGTGTGTGTGTGTGTTTATCCTAAACCTTACTGATCTACAGTAAGAAATGTTTTTCTCTTCATATTACATGATTATGGTGGGAGCCAACTACTTATTCAAAGACTCGGTGTGAAGGAACAGACCCTATTTGGAACACACAATTCTAATTCAGAGGGAAAAGAGTGTGCTAGTTTGTGAAACTTAATGACTTCCAAAGCTTCTACCGCGACTTGGCAAATGAATACCTGCTTACAGTCCATTGACCAAGCAAGTCACATGGCCACACCCAACATCGATGTGTGTAGAGGTACGCTTCTCCCACAGCAGGCACTGCAACTCCTGGAAACATAATCTTTATACAGTATGGAGATAAATAGTTATGAGCAATTATATCTACACACAGTGTTTAATTCAAATTAACAAGTGACAGAAAGGACTTTTAATCTAGGTTTGCAAACTTTATAATCATACTGCATTTCAAAGAAACTATTTTATAGAATATGATTACAAAATATGTGCATTATTTGATCTTGACTCATACTTCTTATGATGAAATAAAATGAGCTGAGTTATCACAGGGGACATGCCCATGTTTAATTATAACTCTCAATGTTGGTTTTCTTTAATGAATCATTTACTTTTTCTGTTTTGGCAGAATTCATATTTCCAAATTTCATATGAAATTAAAGAAAATGTTTAGAAAACAATAAATGGTTGATGTGACAGTTCTTTTCATGGTTTGCTAATTTAACAAAGGTTCTATTGTTGTTTTAAAATAGCCAAGTATTCCTGAGAACACAACCAAATAATTAAATCCAATTTCTCTGTTTTCTGGGTTATAATTGTTAAAAAGCAGTATGCCAGATCTATAAATGGGATACACAAATAAACAGTTTGAAAAGATTAATCACCCATTTTAAGAAGCCAATCTCTTGCTGAAGCACTGAGTGACCAAATGTATAGGAGTCTTGGAGTTAGAAATTAGATATAATAAAAGTCAATACAATAACCTTCTCTTTCATGTGTCAAGAACACATTGCCATAATGTAAAGGCAAGTTTATATCTACCTTTCCTGTCCTTCCTGTTCATCTACCAGCAGCCATCTACCATAAATAAGAATAACTAGTGCCCTCCTTCTACCGTGTACCCCCTCTGTCAGTCTTGGCACATCACAATTTATGTGCATTTTCTGGATGGCCAGGCATTGCTAGGCAAGCTCAGCTAGCTAGACAAAAAGAAAGTAGTAGAAAGGGAGCATTTAGCATAGTGAGTTCTCCATTGTATGAGAGCTCAGAAACTTTGATATCTTTCTTTTTTGTGGTTATAAAATTACTATAGTCATGTAATTTCAATCCTGACTTCTGTGGATTTGAATCCCAGTTCTGATATTTTCTAGGTTTTTGACCTTGTCCAAGTTACTTTCTGCATCCCATATTTTGCATATTTAAAAATGGGAATAATAAGTTGTTTTGAGGACAAATAAGTTTATATGTCTGTAATATTTCCTATACAGAGATAGTACTATCTAAATAATAGCTAGAAGTAATAGTAGCTATAATGGAAATGGATTTACACCAGAAGATAGTATATTAACCATCTTACCTAATGCTGCATTAAAAATCATTCCATCTAATGGTTTAAAGCAATAATAAATTACGATTTCTCATGATTCCTGTGGAACTTCAGAATGGCTCAGCTGAGAGATTCTGGCTGGGTCACTTGTGAGTTCATAGTTCAGTGTCTACTGCTGCTACAGTCATATGAAGGCTAGAATGGAACTAAAGGACCTCTTTCCAGTGGGACACATACGCACGGCTGGTTGTTGGTTCTGACTGTTGGCTAGTGGTTTCTCTCCATGTACGTCTCTCTTTAGTGCTGCTTGAGTATCCACAGAGCATGGAAGCTGAATTTCTCCAGAGAGAGGGATCCAAAAGACTAAGGTGGAGCTGCAATGCCTTTTATTATCTAGTGTTGTAAGCCATATGTTGTCATCTTTACTGTATTCTGCTGGTCACTCAGTACAGTTCTGTGTGTGTAAGAGGGTATGTACAAGGGAAGTTAATACCAGTAAGGGTCATCTGGTGCCTTTGGGAGTCTGGCTAATACCCTAACCAACTTCATAAACAAATGAGGATTAAACTGAAAAGAAAATTGATTCATTTGCAATGTGAAATATAACTGCATTTGGAAAAGGACCAGTATATTCATATTAGTGTGATCATTGCATTCTCTCTTCATAGTTTATAAAAAGGTAAACTTTAATAATTAAAATGCAGCTTTGCTTATTATAGTTTAGAATAAGAAAAATTAAATGAAAATTTGACTGTTTAGTTGCACCAGGCAATAGTAATGTGGTACATCCAACTTTGCAGCTGGAGTTATATCTGTTCCAGAATAAAATCTGTGAACAAAGCACTGCCAGGCACTCACAGGTTATTTTTGGAGGAGTTTTCAAAAATCTTTTTGCAACAATGACCAACCCTATGTGAATGGCACACCTTGTCTTCATTCAACTCTATTCTTGGGAGGTACTCTGTTCCACTGAGGTCAATTGAATACTTTTATTTGACCATTAATTGCCTACTAATCTTATAGTTCAGTGCTCAGAGGCCAGTCTCATTAAAAATGTTATGAAACATTTCACTGTGCTATGTATACACGCTATGCTCTGTTCTGCTCTTCACTTTTGTATGTGTGTGTGTGGGGGAGGGCTTCATCAGAATTTGTGCCCCTGACTCTACTTAGGTATTTCAGAAAGGAATACTTCTTCCCAAATTTAGCCTTTACTTCCCGTGGTGGGAGACTATTAACAGATTATAACTCTTAGCCTCTCTCAGGGAAGAAAGAATGATGTTAATCTCTCTACTCTCTTGGTGTGAGCTATCTGTGGGGGGCATGTTTTCCTCCTTTCCTCCATGTCTTAAAGCACATCAGGGGCCCTGCAAGGTTTGGAAGGTAAAATAATCTAAGTCTGTGTGTGTGTGTGTGTGTGTGTGTGTGTGTGTGTGTGTGTGTTTGTGTGTCTGTGCGTGTCTATGTGTGTCTGTGTTTGGTGTTGGAAACCCAATTACCTTTAACTAAAAGCCACATTCTTAATAGTAATAAAATAAAATTTAGTCCCTTCTGCCTTATTCCTGTCTTATTTGAGGATTGGTTCAAATCTCAGACAGGTGGGCATTATTGGCCTGCAGTGTAAAAAAATATTCCCTGCAGTGTTCTATCCTCTAATATTTTCCTCAGAACTTTCTCTCTGGTTTTGAGGTGGTAGGAAACAAAGGATTACAAAGCCAAGATAGTTATTTGCATCCCAACAATATTTTTTCTCGTGAAAGGCCCTTATCTATGATTGACACCATGTGTTGCGTTGGCCTCATGAAATCCTCTCACATGCAACTTAACTTTCATTTTGTTACTGAACATTATTTTTAATGGAATTATTTATTATTTATACTTTACCTATGCCTGAAAAGGATTCTGTTGCTGTTTAAATATTATGTTAGACAATTCTAAATGGCTTATGAACACTGATCCTTTTTCTCCTACATAGCCACATAAACTCTATTTGTAACCAGAGTTTCCATTGGGGCTCTAATGTATTGTTGTGTACTACAAAGACAAAGAGCCTGATAGAGACTTTAATTCGAGTCCCAGCTTGTGATTCTGGATAACTCATTTATTTGCACATAACTTAATTTATTTATAATTCCATCTGTAAACATGGTTGTCATGAGGATCAAATAAGTTAACATATATTAAAGAAATTAAAAGTTACTATGAAAATACCATGATTATAATTAAACCAATAATATTATGAAGTATATCTCTAATAGTTGTAATTGTAAGGTATTGCTTCAAGTCTTTGATGGTTATGGGGAGGTTACCATATGTTCCGTTCTAGAAGATGTCATAATAATTATTAAAATAATATTTTAAACATATATATCATGAAAGATGATTTAAAAGCTTGTTTTCAAATATGATATTTTCATCAGACTGTTGAGAGTATAACATACAGCTATTCCTGACTAGTAAGTTTTTAGAAAGTGTAAGAACTGCAATAAGATATTACAATCTACTCTTGTGACTTGTTGATGGTAAGTAAAATGGTTACATGTATAAGAAACTGTTTTTATAATATAAAGGAAATATTGTACTAAATATAACAAGATGCATGAGAATACTAACCAAGTATATTCACTGCTAGTAGCTGTAATTCATAGTTTGTTATTCAATTCCAAATGAATTTCAGATTCTTGATTATGTACATCCAGTACTGCTGTTTGATCAGTCTTATAGTGGTTTCCTCACCTTATTGTGTTTCTCTAAATGATTTTGCCTGTCAAGAGATAATGAAGTTGTCATACAAGAACAGAATCTAGCCCAGAGAGATGTTTCATGTGGGCTCGTAGAGTGCTCACTTTATTAAGCCAATTAAAAAAATCTGGACATTTTACATGAAAATTTATGTTACTAGCTTATATTGAAAAATTAGAAGGAATGTAACAGAGAGCTCTCATTTCTGCACAACCAAAATTCACTGAAGCCAATTTTCTTCCTTCGGATGAGGTAAGTTCTCTCTAATTCACTATACCCAGACCCCTCCCATATACCCCGCTTTTATCATCTCTTTGCCTGCTTCACCTGTGTACTATCTGCCTGACTCCTAAAACATTTGCATTTTGGACCTGGTAGAGTTACATTCATTTGCAGTCTTGATCTCTCCTTCAAGTATGTTTGTCTGACTTTTTGTGTACTTTCATTGGAATCATTTTTATTTTGAAGTAGTCTTTCTAATTTAAATCTTAACTGATAAAATTTTAACACAAGTATTTTTATCCTCAACATTTAAAATTCTTCCTGTTGCTATTTTATGGGTTCTTGGATGACATAAGGCACACAGGGCATGTGTGCCCTCACACACGCACACAAACATCTATCCGATCTTCACAAGAGGTATTTAAACAAAGAAATTTGAGGAGCAAAGGTGTTTTTGAGAAAACAAAATTGAGATCATGATCAATGAAGTGCTTACTATAATATGTCAAATAATTCAAATCAGCCTGTCTTATGCTTACCCTTTTCAGTGTAGCTAGTCTTCTTCTCATCAAAGCTTGCAGAATGAGTGGCATTAAAAAAAAAAAAAATTTTTACGAAATGAATTCAATGAATCATCTGAACACTTTTTTAAACAAATGATTTTAAATTATGGAAGGGGATTCAGCAGGATGTGTTTAAAGTATTAAGTATCATCTTGTCATTTTTCAGAAGAGGTTACTTAGGCAGAGTCCTTAGAGTTCCTAGAATATTCCTACTGTTACAGCTTCTTTGTTGAGTCCACACATTTTCTCACAGAAAAGGCTGAAAAAACCCCCTAGGAGTGATCTGGGATTAAGCAATATCCTGATAAATGGCTTAAGTTTAGGTTACTGGGGGATGGTGTAGGGTGAATGTTCACTGGCACCCCTTCCATTAGGATCATTTTTTGTGAGCTTCAAGGAATGCCACTCCCCTAAAATGAGAAACACCACTTCTGCATCCAGGAAAAAGCTGTCTTGTTGTCCTTTAGGATATTCAGTACTCATGTGTGCACAAAATGGAAGTCTCTTAACATATGCACTTGCATCGTTGGAGCCTTACTTCTGTACCAGTTTGATTAAAATATGGAGATTTTATATTTTTAATTAAACAGAATTTGGTCTGGGAATTCTAAATTTTAGTTTAGGATACGTATTTAGTTTAGGAAACACACTTTGCCATGTGTTTCACGCATCTGGCAAAGAAATGCATTCTACCTTGCATTTCAGATAGACCTATATTCATTTCCATCCTAAAATTCTTTATAGACTCAAAAACACTTCTATCTTTATCTGTACTTCTCTTCTGATTCCTCTCATCATTTATTACCAAGAAATTTTAAAGAAGAATTTTGTTTCCTCAAAAATGGAGCAATTGAACACACCTCTATTTATACTTTGAGAATATGTCTATTTAGGCAAGTGTTAAAAGGGAGAAAGGGCAGACATGACATGATATGCACAAACGTGTTACTTATAGGGAGGAGGTGAAAGTTAAATACCAGAACTCAGTTTACACTATTACTTCACAGGGCAAAACTTCGAGTTAAATGTTCATTTCTTTCAATTATTAATAGAACACTCTTAGGGAAATTAATTCTGTAAAAAATGTCTCTTGGGAATTGGTTATATGGACCCAACACTTAATGAATATCTTCAACTTTTCTGATACTGTTTGTTTCCAGCTCACTACCATGATCAGTACCACTACTATGATGGAGAAAAAGCCCCACGAATTAATTAGTATGGTAAAGTACTCATACATAACAAGATGATGGTGGGGATAGTCATATTTTATTTATTTTTAATAATAATTCATAAACTAGTACCTTTTTTTCTAAATTTGTAATCTCTAACTATCAAATGAAACTATTTTACATTAAAAATCTGATCTATATTTGTAAAAGTATTGACAGGATATATACTTCTTGTAAAAACTTTATTCAGCCAATCTGTTCACAGCATATGTTCAACTGTTCTTTGTTTCTATTCCTGAGAACCTCAACTCTTTACTTTAGATGAAGCCACCACTTAATGTAACCAGTTTAGAGATATTTTTGATTGATCCAGCCTAGCCAGCTCATAGATATTTTGTCTTTAGTACCAACTGTCAGTATCTTAATATTGCCTCAGACTGCCTGTCACCAGAGTGTTACTTGTTTTGATAACATTGCTTTCCCTCAGAAAATGGCTCTCCATAGCCTCAGCTCCTTAGATGTTTTCTCTCTGATTAACTCATTTTTCAAACAGCACTTACTAGCTTTTCCTTTTATCTCCAACATGGAGATATTAGTTCAAAGCGTATTGGGATTTACAGTATGTTTTAAACATCTTACTACAGTAAATTAAAACATAATTAAACAGATTAAACTTAAATACATATAAACTTCATAAAGAAACTATACAAAGCTATAACTAATTTATAACTTTGGGTTGATATATATGCATTAAATTTATATGTATAATTGCATATATAATATATATAATTAATATAATTATAATATTAGTATTAATTATATATAATAATGCATATATAATATATATATACATATGTGTGTGTATATATATGTATACATATATATATATACATATATACACACATATATATACATATATACACACACACACATATATATATATTTTTATATATATATATATATATATAAAATTTCTGCTTTGCTCCTCTTCCCCATATATATATGTATATACATATATATACACACACATATATATATATATAAATATATATATATATATATATATTTCTGCTTTGCTCCTCTTCCCCATTCAGCCTTTACATTTTCAGGACTCTCTGAAGGTTGCTTTACATATGCTCACAGACTATTCTTGATAATGATGTGGCA
Organism: Eonycteris spelaea; assembly: GCA_003508835.1. Taxonomy (NCBI): domain Eukaryota; kingdom Metazoa; phylum Chordata; class Mammalia; order Chiroptera; family Pteropodidae; genus Eonycteris; species Eonycteris spelaea. Next base: position 5,652,926 of record PUFA01000104.1, read on the forward strand.
ACTCTGGTTTTATTTCTATCCTCTTCCTCAACCTTTTTTGCATTAATACAGTTAATTATCATCATGGCCCCCAGGCACCACTGACACCATTGCTTTCTGCACTGGCTCCTGCTTGCTAACTGATACAGTTTTGGTGTCCCCTGTATTTCCTACACAGCACTCAAATTTTCAAGCAAATTCTGTGGTCTCCTAGCTTCAGAGTCTCCAGAGACAAATCTATCAAGTGGAGGAGAATGCCTCTTTCTCCTTTCATGTTACTGCAATACAGAAACTCTATTGATGGTCATCACTTTGAATGTCTATAATGTAGTTTATGAGGTTAAATACAGCCTCTGAATTGGGAGTTCAGAATTATAAGCAACCCATGTCTTTATCATGTAATAGAAGGAGAAGATCATCTATGAACCAATGAGATGTGGCTGGCTGCTGACTTGGGGAAAGTTGGAGATATAACGGTAATTGGTCAAATTAGAGGTTTGGGAATGGGAACTGTGATCAGAAGAGAGGTGTTGTGCTCAAGAAGTTGTGATTCACACAAATTGCTGGTAGGAGGCAGTGTTTTGATGTGTTAGGTTAAAGCTCAGAAAGTCAAGCCTGTTTAATTCTGCCAAAACTGTGCAATTGTCCAGTCTCTGGGAATTTGATCTGGAAGGAAGCCTCAGACCATAAGAGATGGGAGAGTAGATTTTCCTGTCAAATACTCTATGCTCACTCTGATATTCTATCCATCTAGTTCATTTGTACATCCAGTCTTATTTCTCGTGGGCTGATATTTCATTTGTTAGTTTGTGCTATAAGAGGATAACCGAATCAGTGTTTAAATAGAAACACTGGATTTTCAATTAAAAGTCTCTTTAAATTTTCAAATATCATAATGTTGGGCTGATAATCAGTTTAAGTACCTGGGACCAGAAGGTGAATCTAAATAACAAGCACTATGTTTTCTTCACTGATCCTCCTTAGGACTGAAAATTTGATTATAAGTCAAGCTCATCTAATTTTTTTTTTTTTTATGACCTCCCTCTCTCCGGAAGTCCTAAGTAATTTATGCGATAGACTTCTGTTGGGCCTGAACCAGTTATACCTAGATATGTTTGGATCGAGCTACAAATAAAGCTCAAACTGTGGGAGAGACATCTGCTCCATTTACATTGTTGTACTGTTGTAGCCGCCAGTCCCCAATAGACACACAGACCACCAGAAATCAGTGAGTTTTAGGAAACACACTCTTCATTCAGTCAGCTGGGCCTGCCAGGGGTATGCAGACCCCAAATTAAGCAGCCCTGAAATGTAGAGGTACAGGGTTTTTAAGTACCAAACCCCATTCTTCCTCCTGTTTGAACACATAAGTCCATTTTTCTTATTTTTACTGTCAACCCACAGGTCGGTTGTGCAAGCGGGGGTGGGGGTAGAGAAGCAGAAAGCTTTTGTTAGAGCGTTATGTTCCCATGGGTGATAGCCAAACAGTAATTTTCAAGCCAGCACAGTATGAACACATATTTATTAATGTAGTTCACATGACCACAACACTTAATAGTTATTTCAGATATCATCAATTACCTACATATTTCTCTATCATTTGAGTGTTATTTACACATTTTATGTTTATAAGTAGCAAAATATATATTTTTTAGTTTCTTAGTTGGTTTACCATATCCAAAGTGGAGTGACTAGAGTAAAACTTATGAATAGGGCTACAGTATATGTTTAGGGTGCATTTTGATTAAATTGGGTCAGTGTGGCTGTATGGTAGTTAACTAGGCAACAGAGGTGTGGGAAAAGGTAGCAGAGATAAGCAAAAGGGTTTGTAGGTATGTAATTTTGTCAATGCCAAGCTGATCTGGAAGGGAAGGTTTCGGTGGTAAGACACCCAATTGGAAGAATGCACAAGGGACTGACATGAGAGTGACACGGCAGGCACCATCTTTATTGTGGGGAGCACGCTTCTGTCACGGGGAGTGCAGTTCTATTGCGGGGAGTGTGCTTCTGCTTCTGCTCTTCTTCTGGTTCTCTTCTAATTCTCCCCTTCTGCTCTCTAGGGGACCGCATGGCTCCACACATATCAAAGTACAATAGTGGCATTCAGCCACACATGCATGACACAATAAGCTGAAGTATGTTTACATATTTTAGGTGCAGGCGCCCTATTACACTAACATAACATTCTAAATCCAGGGTCCTATTCCTAGCCGTCCGCCTGGATCAAAGCCAGACCTGGGCTTAGCCAGGCCTGGGACCCACAAGTATTTTATCAGCTAGTCTAAGTATTTAAAAGGTTATCCTAAGTATAGTGGGGAACAATTGGCAGGTTCTAAGTACGGGGCCATATAAGATTTTTATTTATCTTTTAAAAAGATCACTTTGACCTCTATATGATAAATGGATTGGAGGTATGCTAGGGAGGGGAATGAAAATGGAAAAGCTCATTAACATACATTACAATAGCACAGGGAGATGGTGACGGTAAGTGGTTCTATGTTAGTGGGTGGGAAAATTGACAAAATGCAGATAGTAGAATGACATTTTGGAGACAGAATTTACAGGGTTTGATGATGGTGAGTATCAAAGCTCTCCTTCATATCTAGATTTGAGTGAATAGACAATAGGGAAAGTCAATACAGAAATTTGATGAATACATATTATCTCATTTAAAGTTGAAAATACTTAAAATGTATCTATGTTTATTTATTTCTTAGAACGTGATTCATAAATTCCATGTTTATTCAAAAATATTTATTAGCATAGATGTGTGCCAGGCATTTTACTAAGCACTGAAGATATAAAAATGAATAAGATATGGTCCTTGCTTCAGAATCCATAATTATTCCACAAAAGATTGACAAATAAACAATTATGTGCAAAAAATTTTGCTCATTATTATTAGCAAAACAAATTAATTGATGTACAAAAACAATAGCACATCATGACTTAGTTGGTTTTATCCTAGTAATTCAAAGGTCAGTTAACATTAGAAAATATATGATACATTAAAGGAGAAATATGTATCCCAAGAACTTAAAACAGATTCTAATAAATTCAGTGCTCTTTCACAATTAAAATTAAAAAATTAAATTTCTTTGACTTGCTAAGAAATATCTATCAAAACTGACAGCATATGCCATTTCTAATGGGGAAATTTTAGAAGAATTAACTATAGAATTTGGAAAAAGAAAAGGGTACTCAGTGTCTTTTTTTAAAAACACCATACTGAAGACCCTAACTAATATGGGAAGATAAGAAAAAATTAAATTTCACAAGACTAGGAAAGAGAAAAATAGGATTCAATGCTATTTTGTCTTAGCTTGGGTTCAGCTTTCTGAGGTAACAAAAACACTAGAATTTCAAGGGCTTAACACAAAAAATGTTTACATTTCAATTATATAATATTGGACTTAGTATGTCAAGAGCGGTAAAGGGTCTGATATTTTACCCTACTTGCAAGCTCTAGATTAACCTGATGCATTAAGATAACAGACTCCATTACTCATGGCGGCAAGCAGCATACACATCATGTTTGCTTTGTTCCCATTATCCAATTTCCACATGACAACTCAGTGGCTTACATTACAGGACAGAAACCCCAAGCTTAGAGAATCTGAATATTTTACATTAGATAATGAGCATATTTCTCCTTTGCAACAATGAGACTTTCTTTGTCCTCCAATTTTGTTTGCTATACAAACACCCTTAAGAGATAGGTCAGACAAAGGCCATCAGTGCCTCTGCTTGTAAAATGTGGAGAATGAAGAATTGTTTCTGACCAGCAAAACCATTCTTCTCTATCCTTAAGAATTCAGATTCTCTTCCATCTCCCACACTTGACCTTGTCATGAAATGTGGAGAAATCACATCTATTCCAATGCTTCATTCTAGAAGTATCAAGCAATACTTTCTCTTATAGCTAACTGAATAGACCCAAAATGAGAGTATATGAAGTCAATACTCCATAAAGTTTTTAAAGAACCTAATTATCTGATTTTAAATATTATGAAAAATAAATTCCTAAAAACCAAGATACTCCTGGAGAAGAGTAAGGTTGGAGATTTGCCATATTTTATCAGATATCATAATATTAATACCTATTAAAACCTAAAATAAAATACATTAATTAATAGCACAAATAGAACAAAATGGAGACCCCCAAATACCCACACATACATAGAAACTTCAAATATGATAGATGACTGAAGAAAGAAAGGTCTATTTATTAAGTAGTGCTGAGATAATAGCCAAAATATCTAGAAAAAAATTAAACTCGTTTCTTAATTAAAAATGAAAACACACAAGATTATTTAGATTTATTAAAGACTTAAAGAGGAATTAAAATAAAGAGAAGAAAATAATGAAGAATTTTCACAACCTCAAGGTACATAAGAATTTATTAATTAGAAAAGCGCTAACTACAAAAAGAAAAGATGGTTAAATTAGAATACATTAAAAATTTTAAAAGCTGTTCTCCAAAGGGCACTGTAAAGACACACACATATACAAAAAACAAAACAAAACAAAACAAAAACAAAAACAAAACAAAACAAAAAAACAGAAGCCACAAACAGGAGAAAATATCTACAATGCAAAAAATTGGTAAAAGACATGAAAAGTCATTTTACGGAGGAGAAATGAACTGCTTAGAGAATATATGAAAAGATATTTAATCTTATTAGTAATCAGACCAATGTAAATTAATACAGCATGTTTCTATTCTCATGGTTAGATTGGTAAAAGTTTAAATGTCTGAAAATAGGAAGTGTTGGTAATGATATAGAATAATGAGAACTCATCTACTGTATGTGAGGTCATCTAGTGTATTAGGTCAATAACATTTTAAAAACAATTAGCCATGACCTAAAATTAAATATGAAACACACTGTCAACAGATTCACTTCTTGCCATAAACTCTGCATGTGAGATTATCCCTGTATACAGAATATCCCACACCAAGAGATGTGTATAAGAATTTTTGAGGTATCTCTGTGAAAACAAACAAACAAAAAAGAGGGTATGAGTAAAATCTTCACTGACAAGAGGTTAAATAAATTAATTGTACTATATCAACACAGGAAAGTATATACAGCAGAGAAAATAAATCAACTACAGATGCATGCAACAGTATACAGGGATATTAGAAACATAATGTTAAATAAAGTAGTCTAAAATATGTGATAAATTTAGAACTTTAGATAATAAAGTTCTAAAATAATAAAAGGATGGACAAAAATTCGGGGTGATTATTTCTTGGGGACAGAAGTGATTTGAAATAAGGGAGAAGCAATGAGTAGTTTTAATGGATTAATATATAGTATAACGTAATATATATACTCTATTGGTTTGTTTCTCTGGATAACTCTAATACAATTATTACAATCATCCATTTGATGCTATCAAGGATTAATAAGTAGTGAAGAATTATTGGATCAGAACTCGGTAAAAGGGAGATAACCAGAAAGTTTAACCCAGATTTGGGAGTTTCTTAATATTTTCGGAAAGAGTAATTTAGAAGGCAAGAAGCTGAGAGGATCTTTTGAGGATTTTGAAAAACTAAAATGTCAGAAACTGAAGTTTAGGGCCTATCAAAAATGGAGATAATCCCTTTTGAACCCTCCTTGATTTAGCTCAAGAACCTAGAGAGCTGCAATCTGAGAATAAAAGTGAACTGGAATAGGTTTTCCGTATTTTGTAGCTCATATTTGAACATGTAAATCTATGCAATTAAACAAAGGTGATTCTAGATTATAGGTGACAATAGGCACACCAAAGGAGGAAGCACACCAAAATATTCCACGGAGGAAGAAATACTATCCTAGTTCTCAAAGTTACTTCTAAAAATATTTTACAATAAATGTTGGACACACATACACAAATTACCAGACCAACAAAAAGAATAAAGGGCAGGAACAACAAATAAAACAAAACAAAAGAAAAAAACAACAGAAAAACTACCAGAACACAAAAATTAAATAGAAAACAACAATTGAAACAGAGGAAAATATACTTAATGAAGTAAAGTTGGAGGAATGTAAAAATTACAAGGGAAAAAATAAGTCATAGTGGAAACAAAGAAAAGGTCTAATATCTGTTACTCAGAGTGCCAGGAAAAGGGAGAAGAGGGCAGAAGAAACAAGATTTAAAAAATGTCCGATCATTTTCCTAAACCATTGAAAAACATTGTATCTCAGATTCAGAAACTCAAAACAGTAAAATTATGAAGAAAATCTAACCTAGGAACATCATACTGTGTTCACTTTCTTTTGTGACATAATAAATCACCACAAAATTAGCAACTTAAAACAGTTAGAATAAGTATTATCAATAAGACAAAAAATAAACAGTGTTGGAGAGGATGTGGAGAAAAGGAAAGCTTTGTATCTACTGGTGGGAATGAAAATTAGTGCAAGCTCTATAAAAAACACTATGGTGGTTCCTCAGAAAAATAGAGAGAGAGCTACATTATGACCCAGCAATTTGAAACACTTGTTCAAAATATATATGTATTCCTACGTTCATGGCAGCACTATGCACAGTGGTTACTCAGCCATAAAAAATATGGAATATTGCCATTTGCTAAACCATGGATGAATCTTGGGAGTATCATGCTAAGTGATATAAGTCAGATGGAAAAGGACAAGAACCATACGATTTCACTCATATGTGGAATATAAAACAGAAAGCAACAAAGGAACAAATAAAACAAACCAACTCATACATAGACAACAATATGGTGGTTATCAGAGGGAAAGGAGGGTAAAGGGGGTCAAATATGTAGTGACAGAATGAGACTAGACTTTGAGTAGTGAGCACACAATGCAATATACAGATGGTGTATTGTAAAGTTGTACACCTGAAACTTATTATATACTGTTACTAACCAATGTAACCCCAATAAATTTAATTAAAAAAAAATAGCATCCGTTTGCTAACTCATAGTTCTGTGGGCCTTAAGTCCTGCTTAGCTGGCTTCTCAGGGCATCAAAGACTGGAATGAAGGTGTCAGCTGGGCTGGGTTTTTACCTGAAGGTTCTGGGAAAAGTATGCTTCCAAGCTCATTGTTTTTGTTGGTTTTCTTATGGTTGTAGGACTGAGGCTTTTGTTTCCTTGCTACTGTAAATTGGGGATGCTCTCTAGAGACTACCTGCACTTCTTGCACATGACCTCCTCCATTTTCAAGTAAGTAATAGTGAATCAAACCTTGCTGCTGCTGCTGCTGCTGCTGCTGCTGCTGCTGCTGCTGCTGCTTCAAATCCTTTTTTCTGTTCTGCTACTAAGTGGAGACCATGCTCTACTTTTAAAGGGTTGCGTGATTAGATTAGGCTCACCTGGATGAACCACCCCGTCACCTAGAAATCGACTAATGAGACCTGAATTATATTTGCAAAATTCCTCACATGAGTACCTAATTTAGTGTTTCATTGAATAACTGGAAAAAAATGTGTGTACCTCAGAGCTCAGGAATCATAGGAGTCACCTTAGTAATTCTACTCGCCACACACACTAAAACTGTTGAGAAAATAAAAAAGACAAAGTGAAAATATTTAAAAGCAGCCAAAGATGGGAAAAATCAAATTATCTTCTAAAAACAGCTCAACCTTAATCCTCTTCAATATAAAAATAACCTTAGGGAATTAATTGAAATAAAGGTGATTTCAGATGAGTAAAAAACAGAATATTTATCACCATTGGACACATATGAAAACACTAAATGGTGTTCTTCAGACAGAAGGAACGTAAGCATAGTTAAAAGTTCAGAAATTCATAAAGAAATGAAATAAACAGGTGGATCTGAATGACTATTGAAAAATAATAATAAAATACAAGTTTTAATATTCACAGAATTTAAAACATTGAAATAATGTCAAATAATTCAAAAGGAGGTAAGCTAAGTTAGAGCCTTTTAATGTGCCTTGCATTATCTGGGAAGAGAGTAAAGTACTAAGTAACATTAGATTTTCATAATTCAAGGATGCAGGTTGTAATTGCAAAGGTAACCATTAAAAGAAATTGTAAAGAATGCATACCAGGCTAACATTAGAAAAGAGTGGACTTTCAAAAAATAGTAATAAAAATGATGGCAAAAAAGAGAGGAACTTAAGATGAGGAACAGAAAAAGCAAATGAGATTTTAAACTCAAATACATCTGTGATCATATTGCATAGAAATTTGTTAAAGAGTCCTTATAGAAAAACCTTTATCAGACTGAATTTTTAGAATCTATGATTTTATAGAAAATTTGAAAGCAAAGGTGAGAAAAAAAATGTACCATGTAAATAACTACCAAAAGAGATCTAGAGTACCTATGTGTCAAGCAAAGTAGAGTTTAAGAAACAAAGAGGACACTTCACAATAATAAAATAATCAAATTGTCAGGAAATATAAAAATTTTAAATCTGTGTTCAGCTAATAATATAGGTTGAAAATTTATAAAGTGAAAAGTAACAAAACTACAAAGAGAAATGGACAAATTCTTTTTTTAAGAGACCACTCTCAGTAACAGATAAGAAGTAGATGAGTCGATAAAAATCGATTGAATGTATATTTGTCCAGTAAAATATTTTAAAAGGAGAAAGAATAGATTTAACAATATATGTATTTTGCTACACTAACATAATAAAGAAATATGTTTATCTCAATAGATTAAGAAAAAGTGGTACAATTTTAAGTTCAGATATGATCAAAACACTGCTAATTTGGAATAAATCGGATCTTTATAAGACATATTATAAAAGGTATCTACAAAAATCATAGAGTACACATCATAATTAATGAAATTTTTAAAGTGTTTCTTTAGCAATCAGATCAAGACAAGAGTACTTGTTCTTTACATTCGACATTATAGTGAAGGCCCATGGCAATTCATTAAAGCAATAAAAAGAAACTACGTGTTATGGACTTTAGAAAGAAGAAATTAAACTATCATTATATTAAGGTCATGTACATAGATGATCAAAAAATATTAAGATATAATATAATATTAGAATTAATAAGTGAGTTCACCCCAAACAATTAGATGCACTCATGCAAAATATAGTGGATTTCTCATTTAGTATGCCTGTAGCAGTAATATGTGTTCCTTTACTATTACCCACAATCCAGTTCTTTAGATGTAAATGAAATTGACTTTTAAAAATTGCCCTTTTTCTGATTATAAAATAGTATGTATTTATCTTACAAACTTCATAAATACGCAAAGTCATAAAAACAAGAATTATTTAAAATTCAATAGTCCATCTAAAATGAGAGATAACATTTTAGGATATTTTCATCCAGACGTAGTTAGGTGGGCTCCTGAGATTTATATATATATATATAAATATATATATATATATATATAGAGAGAGAGAGAGAGAGAGAGAGAGAGAGGGAGGGAGGAGGGAGGGAGAGAGAGAGAGACAGAGAGAGAGAGAGAGAGAGAGAGAGAGAGAGAGAGAGAAGATTAAAATCTGTAAATATTCTCAAAGCCTCAGATGCATCATTTAAAATATTTTTGGGAGAATAATTATAGAAATTCATTTTTTTAACTTGAATCAGAAAGAAGATTGTAGTCAAACCAGTTAAGAAATGAATTTAATATTTGATAGTTGACAATAAAAACTAACATTAAAACTTATTTTTGGCTTATGTGGATTTTCCATTTTTAAAAATGTTAAAATTTCCATTCCTCTTACCCTTTAGTATTTTCTAGTGAATTCAACAGAAACAAGGACCATAAAAACAGTGAATTCAGCAAATTTGTTGCATATACATTTGTGTACATTTGTCTATACACTCTACTACAAGGCCATTTAACATGAACAAAATATTTACAAAAAGTTCTTTGTGATAGCCAAAGAAATTAGCAAAAAAAAAAAAAAAAAGACTAAGAAATTTCATGAAAAATCTCTAAACGGAATACTCAAATAAGAATTGAGAGATATTAATGCAGAATTGAACAATTTGCACGCTGTCTTGCTTATAATTTGTATGACTCAATTATTGCAGTTAAAGATATCAGCTCTCCCCCAGATGTTCTGTATATTCAATGTCATTCCAGCTAAAATTTTAAGAGAAATTTTAATATTGGCAAGCATTCTCTAAAACAAAAATTTCCAGAAGAACTAAGGCATCCTTGAAAAAAAAAACAAGGCAGAAAAGCACTCATTTTTGGATAACATAACTTATTAATTATAAAATTCTACTAATTAGACAATATGATATTTATGCAAGGACAGACTAATAGAATGGAATATAAGAGTGAGTCTTAAAATATGCCCATATATATCTGAACCCTTGTTTTATGAAACTTGTGCTATTATAGGCAAATAAGGGGAAAAAACTGGTATTGGGACAATTGGCTATACATGTGGAAGAAGTTAGAATTTTACCCTACATCACACCATCCTCCAAACAAATTGTTTCAGGGGGGAAACAATAAATTTCTTAGAATATAATATAAGATATACCTAATGGCCTTGATACAGATAAAAACATATAATACTTTACAAAAAGGACTAACTACAAAAAGTTTTACAAATTGGACTAGGATTAAAATAAGAACTCTGTGTCTTAGAATATACCATTTAGAAATCAAAAATTTAAGTCACGGTGTGGAAAATTACATTTGAAACACATATTAAGAACTTCAAAATTAATAAGAGAAAGTCAAAATTGATGAAAGAAAAGTATTAGCAAGAACTTTAAACAGGCATAAAAGAGGATATCCAAGTGATTAATAAATATAAGAAAAGGTATTAAACCTCACTAGCAATTAAGGAAATGAGAATTAAAACACAGTGTAAAACCACTATAAACCCCCCAAAATGATTTATATTTAACAAGGACAGTGCATAGTTTTAGTGAGTAAATAGAGCAATAAGAATTCTCACATGTTGCTGACGCTAGAGTAGATTGCATATAGTATACAGAGGAAATGCATGGGTAGGAACAGAACAGCCTGAGAATTTTGAAATCCCAAATCCCCTTGAACTTTCCTAGCTAATTGAAGCAACAACACACCCCTTTCCCTCTGTTAAAGACTTTAGCTATGGCAGTTGTTATACAAGTGGATGCCAATTTTCCTCAAACCCAATGTTCATCTCCTCCAGGTCCAAGAGAGTTAAATTCCAGTGTAGGCAAGGGTGATGTACCAGAATTGTGTAAGAAAATAAAGCCTAAACAGTTGATCTTTGAACAGTGCGAATGTTAGAGGCGCCAACCACCTTGCAGTCAAAAATCTGCTTGTAACTTAAGGCAACCCTCTGTATATGCAGATTCCTAACTGTGAATCAAAAATACTATACTAAAAGATGTGTGGGACTTTACCAATTAGTATTTGTTGGTAAGACGTTGGTAGGAGTTATGTGTTGAACTGTGTCCCAAAAGATATACTGAAGTCCTAATCCTTATTACCTCAGAATATTACCTTATTTGGAAATAGAGTTTTTATGAAGGTAATTGATTAAAATGAGGTTATTAATATATTGACCTAATATGGTCCTAATCCCATATGACCGGTACTTTTTTTTTTTAAGAGGAAATTTAGACACAGAAACAGACATGCACGGAAGAAAGGTAACGTGATGGTACACAGGGAGAGATGGGTATGTTACTAGTGTGACACATCCAAAAACTAAGGATCACCAAGAATCACAGGTAAACACCAGAAGCCGAAAGAGACAAGGAAAAACTATTCCCCAGAGCTGTCAGAGAGTATGGCTCTGCTGACATTTTGATTTTGGGCTTTTAGCCTTCAGAACTGAGACAATAAATTTCTGTTATTTTAAGCCACCCAGGGTTTGATACTTTGTTACAGTAGCCCTAGGAAACTAATACAGGTAGAGTATATAGGGGTCTATTCTATGGGCATTAGATGAGGGAACTGAAATATCAAATTCATGGGTGCACTCATCTGGGATTCATTCCGGATTTAACCACCCAGCTATGCTGCCCTAAGTTTCTGATTCTTAGAAATTGTGAGTTAAAGAGCAGCTTAGATGGGTAGTTCTGGTTTCAGGGATTCTCATGACAGTGCAGAAAATATATCCAAGAGGTGTTCCTCATTCATCTGAAGGCTTGACTGGAGCTGGAGAATCCGCTTACCTGGCTGTTGGCAGAAGGACTAAGTTCCTTGACAACCATTGGCAGGAGGCCTCAGCTCTTTGCCACATAGACCTCCATAAAGCTGTTTGAATTTCTTTCATGATATGATAGCTAACTTCTCCCAGGAGGAGTGAGCCAAGAAAGAGAGCAAAGTGAAAATCTAAGTCCCTTTTATGGTCTTGCCAGAGAAGTTATACAGTAACATGTTTGTATAACTTCTTTTCATATGAAGCTGAGTCGCTAAATATGGTCCATACCACAGGTGAGAAGGGTTTCAGTTCCTGATAGAAGTACTTGTACATTTATTTGCTAGTACTCGGACATTGATTTATAAGTCAGTTGTACCTAACCCAAATAGCCATAGTGGAGATTCAAAGATTTTTGCTGCATTTCGTACATAGAATTGAAGCCCTGAATAGTTTTTACTATTGTTCTGTTAGACTTAAGAGAATATACATTTAATAACCTGTTAACTTGCCTGCCAAAAGCTAAACGCACAAAAATGAGTTATAGTCTTTTCGAAGCAATGCAAAGTAAACCTCATTGATCTTAAATTTTTTTTTCATATGATATTCATAAATTATTTTCAAATGGTAAAATAATAAGAATTAAGTTATTTTTTCAACTCTGATTAAGGAAGTATTCATTAAGTCAGATTAGCTCTAACATCTACAGATATTTTGTCACTTACTTACATATTTAATCATTTATGTACTTCGATGTAAGCAAACCAGTTAGTGAAAAATATTAAGGGATCTTTTTTATGAAACTCTGCAAAATCTGTTAACTTTCTACATTTTGAAGTTAAAAAAAAATCCCCTCTGGTACTTTCCAGTTCTGTTCGTCATGGAGACCACATTGCACTTAACAGAATGAAACCAGATGTCTGGTAAAAGGAATTTATCACCAATTTTAACTAGTGCATTTCACAGAAATCTTTTCGTTTGTACATGGAAATTTTATGAATGTTTCATCTCCAGACCCTTATGTAAATTATCACAGGCCCTGAGGCTTAAAGTTTCAAAAAAGTTAGGCTAGACTTAAAAAGCACCAGGCTGTGGAGAGATAAGAAGCAGAAAGTGAACCATAGCACTAATTACACCCATGCTCTCAATTGACATTAACTGTGCTTACTGGCTTATATTCTGGTCATTATTATGCATAGAAATAAAGAAGGTAGTAGTTGAGAGAGAATTAAAAATAATAATCTTTTCTGAATAACTAGCCTAAATACTTCTTAACCTTTATTGTTATTGCTTTTTCATGTAAATAGATACTAAATTAAGTAGTTAGCCTCTTTAGCCAATTCTCCACATACACTTTTTCTCTTCATTGCTAGTCACTGATTTTTTTTTTTTTCTCTTCTTCCAAGTTTCCTTGTTGTCTTCTTTGGAATTAATATTTACAGCCTTATTGGTATGAATATTCAGATAAGACTCAGCTATTTCAATCATTTTATTGTAGAATGCAGCTTTATAGGGTGAGAAGTTGATCAAGTCAGGGTTTAATTTGCCTAAAATTTCTATTCACTGACTTTCTGTAAGAATAAGCTACGAGAAAGACATTAATAATGAAATACATTGTCCCCTTCATATTTAACAACTGATGTTATTATTCCAGGTTTGGGGGTATGGCTGAAAACCTGGAACCTTTTGTGGCAGCTTTGTCTATGTCGTTAGAATGTAAAGAGAGCCCTTTGGTCTGCAGCTGCTGATAAAATTCGCTGAGCCTGATGCAGCTTGGGAGTGTTTCCCATTCCTTTTTCAGAAATTAATTCAGAATGTAAAAGGCTTTTGAAATGAACATGTGTCGGTGCACACATACTAATGACGTATCAATGGAAAGGCTCTGGTTGTGGGTAACAGAATACGACTCAGGGTAAATTAAAATAAATTTATTATCGGAACACTTGAAATCACAAAGAATCTTTTTTTAAAGTCCAAAAACCTATACAGCGATGAGAATGACCCAAATTGAAAGCCAGGAACTGAAGATTAGTCTCTTCCATGTTGATTTTGGAAGGACATGTTGAATGACCTTATCTTTTTGTCACGTTTGAGATTCAAATTCTAGAGATGGAGGGAATTTGATAGGCCTGTTTCATGCACAATGAAAGACAGCTCCACTAGAACATTATGGAATTTCGAAAGGTGGTAATTCAGGATTAACTGATGCCAAAAGAAAATAAAAGGTATCATCAGTGGGCTATTGGTCTTATTATTACTATACTATTTCTCTTGGTCTTTAGGTATATGTCAATTAATTAGGGTTTGTTTCTGGATTCTAGTTCCCAAGGATTCTCTAAAACATATTAAGCATAGGATTGAATCTAACCAAAAACATTACTAAATCTGGAAAATAGCACTATTCTACATGGAAGAGAGTAAACAGCTCTTGAGATATAATACACATAATACAGTGAACAAGCGTTTAAATTCTAAACCGATTTTTGCCAATTTGGGATAAATATATGATATAAAAAAACTAAAAGTGATTTTGAAGGATTCAATTGAGTAATAACATTCTCAGATATAATACTTTAATATATATTGTATTGAAATGTTTAAACATTTGTGGGAAAATAAGCTATTTGACTCCTAAAATTTTTATAGACAAAGCTATATGCATTTTGAAATTTCTCATTTAAAACTGGGAAACTACAGAGTGGGCATTTGTGCATTGCAGTCATGGAAACGGTATGCCTTTTCACTATGACTCATTGTATTTTCCAGCAATGAGAGCATATGTAGTATTACGCTGCTAAATTAAAAAGATTTTTCTTCTTTATTTTAATAGATACCAGATGTCTATAAAGAATCTCCTTAAATGCTCTGATAAAATAATGATAATAACAGTAATGAGTAAATTATATTTAATGTTGGATATATGCCAAAACTTTTAAAGTTTTATCGCATTTAATTTTCACTATAATCAAATGAAGTTGATCAGAGTTTCTCATCCTCAGCATTATTGACATTTTTGGCCAGATAAGTCTTTGCTGGGTGTGGGGAAAGGGGACTCTCTGGTGCATTAAGATGTTTAACAATATTCATAGCTTCTATACACTAGATCCCATAGGTGTTGGTAGCATCTGCTCCCTCAAGTCGTGACAACAAACAGTGTGTCCAGACTTTACCAGATGTTCCAGTTGAGAATTACAAAAATAGATGCTATTGTAGTCTGGCTCCAGAAAAATATGTTGGTCAAGAAATGATTACTTCATTAAATTTACAGCAGCAAGGGAGAATGCCACTTTGATAAGTCTCTCACCAGAAAGAAGTTAGGTAAATTTATTTTCAGAATTTTCTTGCTTAGGTTCAAGAAGTTAAGGTGAGACTTTTAAATTACGGAAATGATTGAGACTGGGTAGAGGTTACATAAAATAGTTTAGGATTGACGGACACATTCAGAAAGAAAAGGTCGTAAGGTAAATCTTACTTAGGAAATTGTTTTATTAAAAAGAGAGCTGAAATGAACAAACTACCCGGGTATATTGATTTTCAATAATTTTCTAATGTAAACAGTAAAATTATAGCATTCAGCCATGTCTGTTTCATGGGTTGGCTTATGAACCATGAGGAAAGAGTCCATGAATCCCAGAAGACAAGCTTATTGTCATCAAAATCAATAGCATTAGCTTATGCCATGGAAATCTGAGTGTCAAAAAGTCTTTTAAAGCTCTCACCTAACATCTATAACTTTTTAAACCCCTCTGTTTCCTTTACTATTTGGGATCTTTTAGATAGTAGTCATGTCTTCCTAATGTATCTATATCTATAGCTATAGCTATATCATCTGTATCTTTATATAAAAAACCTGAGTTATCTTTAATTCTCCTTTCACTATCAAAAGTTTCCTAGTTTGAATAATAAAATATATTATTCATTCTTTCTACCTCTAGTTTAAATAATTTCCATCTGCTATCTAGTTTTCTTTATCTTTGTCAACTCAACTCAAATCTAAGCCACCAACATCTTTTGCACAGAGGCTAAAATAAATTCCTATTTGGTTTCTTTATTTCTTCTACCTCTACCTCACTTCTACCTCACAGCCCAACACTCCACTTTAAGGAACACCTTATCTACTCTGTACCCAGAGAGGTCTTTTCAGATTATGAGTCTGGTTATGCACCTCTCTATCTCCTCTGGTTTATCTGAAAACCTCTCTGTTTTCTATACTAGCATTATCTGAATTGGCATTTTTTCCTTTAATCAAGTGCAGAGTGTTTTCTTCTGTAATACAGATTTTTTTTTCTATTACCACCTGCAGTTGGCTGAATAACAGTCCCCCAAACATGTCTACAAAGTTACAACCTTCATAAGATCCAGAGTCACTTCCAAGGATAGCCAAAACAAACAAACAAACAACAACAACAACAAAAAACCTTACATAATTCCCCTGAGAGCTAGCAACAGTTTGGCAGGACCCAAGCCACAAATGGATTTCAACTCACATTGCTGCCCAGCTATATCTAGCCATAGATGGGATGTAATTTACATTTTCATCAGGCCATGTTTTAGAACTTCAAACCTGAAGGTTACCAATTCAAGCTCCCAGACAAAAAATAAGCTTAGGAAAATTCTGCTATTCTTATAGAGTTTTGCAGCTTCTGAGACCACAGTTCTGAGATATAAAATAAATACATATGCTGAAAGGTGATTGCTATGTTTGCTGAAGGAGGAATATTCAAGGCCAAAGGGGTTAAGCAAGATTTACTGTAGCAAGTGACAGCTGGACTGAGCTGAAGATGGATGGCATCAGCCCTAAATATGAGGCTACCTGAAACTTTTATAGGTCTTGAGGTGGGCTTTTTTTGTGGGAATATTTTGGGTGGGTAAATTGGCAGGGAAGGGAGGAGAGGCCAGGGAAGTAGGAGGGGAGCATGTAGCATTCCAACCTGGAGGCAAGGTCCAGTTGCCACACAAAAGTAAGGGAGGAATCTGGTTCCCACACTATGGGGAATAGGAATAGGGCCCTCCTGGATCTAACAGTGATGTGTTAACTTTGGGATTTTAAGAAGAGGGCATTTGTGTTGGATCTGGAATTTTGTATACTTAGAAGAATCTCTAAGGCATTTCCTAAAGGTTAGTCATTGGAGGTCACACAAAGAATGCACTTCCTATAGTTTATGAAATAAAAAATTAGTTTTACTTTCAGAAAGCTACATACAAATGTGCTTTTTCAGAAAGTATATACTCCTAAAAAAATAGTTGTAAATAAAACATTTGCTAACAAATATTTCTTGGTTTAAGGAATCCTATGAATTTCATTTATAAGAATAATTATTCATGCTTTTCTGTTTTGCAAACACTATTATTGTTTTTGGTGGCTTCTTTTAAAGAATATTCTAAGCTTAAATAAAAACAAACTATAGCTGAAGACAGGAAGATTCAGAATTTGTTTATGAAAGGTGCTTATTTTCTACAAGTTTCAAAATGGTATTATTTTATTAAGCTCTCTCTTCTAATGCATTTAAAATTGTGTGCTTGATTTTAAAAACAATTTACACGATTTTATACAAAGCACATTTTAGTACAAAAACTAAATATTTTACTCTATTTGTTAACATTTTAACAGATATTTTCACCTGTTTATATGAATATGTTTTTTACTATTTGCTGACATTTAATTTTGCCATAACCTTTAATAGATTGATTACAGCAAAGAAAAATCTCAGCTTATTATTTTATAAAAAACTGAGGTGAGTGGGTAGGACTAACTGTCTTTTATTTTTTGAATTATGATATTTGAAATATTACAGAAACACCAAACTAGCCCAATAACAGCACATACAAGGTTCATGAAAGCTTAATAACTATGGTTCATGCACTTTAAATTTTCAATTTTTCTCTAAGTGATTGAGGTCTGCTCAAAGGTGTGTATTGAAGCGAATCTTTTCTCTGCTGTGAAGTATATTTAATTTTTGTTTTTAAAAGATGCTTCTTGACTAGATGATTATTAAACATAAATATGTGCAAAGAGATCTAGTCAAAGATTTAAAATAAAGGGTGTGTTAAATCACAGTTATAAAAAAAATAAGGGCTCATTTTCTAATATGAGTGAATAAAGTTCTCCTTTTCTTCTCAGTGTTAATTTTTCTGGTTTTCAAGGCAGTTCTACTTTATAATTTGTTAACCCAAAGCTTGGCAATATGGTTACATTATGGTATTTATTAAATCTAGGGTAAATGCTATCTGATACTCACATGAATGACCCCATCTCCAGAGCTGCTTATTAACACCTGTGCTTTATTTTTGACATCATCTACAAAATAAGAAAGTGTGATCATATTTTGTAATTTCTTATCTTTCTAAACTGCTTTAGTAAAATATGGCTCTCAGTAAATTACAGCATTTGGTCCAACATTACTTCAGTATAGAAAGAGAATTTGACTTATTTGCACAATTGAAACTCATTCTTTTAACTCCATTCTATTATTCTTTTAAAATACTTTTTATTAAGATACATTAATTATTTGGCTTATAATCAACATAAGAGCTGCTGATTCCAGACAAAACCATTGTGCTTTGTGAATGTACCAACTGTTGTTATTACTTTATATCATGTTGTTTTGGGAGGCATTTATACATTCTTAAATTTACATCTTCTCATAGAATAAAATAACTCTTTTAATGTACTAATAACTGTTTTAATGTATTAAAGAGAAAACTCCAGGACCAAAATAGAGTCGTTTATGCTAAGCTTCTCATCATCAAACCGACATATCTTAATTACAGCTTTGTCTCTCCTAGAAATGGAATTTTAAACCAGTCAGTTAGGAATCCCTTGATCAATATTAGTTAAGTAATCTGCCTGGTAACCTTCTGCCATCACTTATAAGGAAAGTAACCATCAAATAATCAATCTGCTTTTTTTTTTGTCGTGCACACCTCCTTTGTTCCTGCTCCCTTCTGCCTATAAAATTCTTGTCTTGTATAACTCTTCAGAGTCCTTATCTGCTGCCTAATTCATTCTTCGCCTGAGGAATGTCAGGTTACACACCATTCTTAGTGCTCACTGTTCTGAGCACTGAGCATAGAAATAGCAATTTCCTCTCTGCCCCGATGTCACAGGTGCAGCACAGCAGCTGTGTCTATGGTGCCAGCAGGTCCAGCATCTGTGGGGCAGCAAATTTTGATTTTAACAAATGGAAGAGAGAGAAGTGTAAGAGAAGAGTATGACAGATATTTATAGCAATGTTTCTTATTTGGGGGTTGATCGATCCTTCGTAAAAGGAATTTAGGCAGTTTGTGAAGACTTTGAAATGATCTGCAAATTTTACATGCATGTGCACTTTTTGAAAAAAGAGTTCATAATCACCCAAAATGTTAAGAATAGTGTTCTCTAAATTAGTATCTCTAAAACCTGAGAAAATAAGGAAATTAGACAACTGCAGATAAAATATTTAAAAATGTATATTGATTTCGATTTTTAGTAGAAAAGCCTTAGTTTTTTTCATATCATTTCATGTCAGAGATGTTGAAGTTGAAGAAGTTGATCAGAAGGATCTACAAAATTTTGCTTTTTCTGCTTCCAATCTTGCCAACGCCCATGCCTTTTTTCATATAGCAGCTGGAGGGAATTTATGAAGACTTCAAGCAGTTCAGAGCCCTCTCCCACTCAAAGTCCTCCAGTTGCTTTGCATTCTAAATGAAATAAAACCTAAATCCATGTGGTTTGCAAAACTGTATGTGACCTCTACCTATTTATCAAATTTCATCATGTTCAGATCTCCCCATTGTCCTTTATGATCAGGTGTGGGAGGCTTTGCCTGTTTCCAGAGCTGGTTCTCCTTTGGGATGTTTGCATCATCTATCTGCTCTACCTGAAATGCCCCTTCTCTAGATTTTAGCATGGTTTCCTCTCTTAAGTCTCTCTTTGAATGTCATCCCTTAGGAGAGGCTTTTCTGTACTACCAAGTGAAAGTACCCTCCTTGTCTTCTCTAATGCTTCATCTTGATTTATGTTCCTCCCAGCACACACTATGGGGTGTAGATAGATTATGTATTTGTGTGCTCATAGTCTGCTTGTGCACACTTGAATGTAAAGATTGTAAGAGCAGGAATGTCATATCTTCAGTGCTTGGAACTGTGCCTAGATTGTGGGAGAAACTCAATAGTATTTGTGAAGTGAATAAAAGTTTCATTGAACAAAGGATTACATTCTCCTAATTGAAATGGTTATAGAAGATTGATGACAGGGACTAAGAAGTTGTTAAGCCTTTGACAATAATGTGGTTAGCTATGGTCGTATCAGAGAGACATCGATTACATAAGTAGTGCTCAGCAGCTCTTGTTCCTGTCCTTCCTCTTTATCTTTCTTTCCAGTCTGATATCTTAATACACCATATAAGAAAAAGAACAAACTATCTTCTATTCTCTAATGACCTTAAAAATGACACTGATATTTGACACATCTTAATCTCCTCCTCACTTTCTCTTTTTCTCTCTGTATGTGAAGGTAAGACTGGTTTTCCAATTTGCTAAATGATTGAAAATCTTGTAATTTGATTGATAGTAACTAACACCCAGATTTGAAGACTGATATTTTTGTACCTATTGTACAAAGGTTGATAAACTTTTAAACATAAACATTGGAAACTACATCCTTAATTCCTAAGAATATAGCTGTCAAAACGTAAATATTTCTTGATAATAATGAGTAAACTACTGACTTCACAAGAAAGCCCATTCTAGTTTCTAAACATCTTTAATTTGTTAAGAGTTTAAGCTAAGAACAAAGTAGCTTTTCTCTAGATTTGATTAATTGAAAATTAATGTTAAGTTTTTGCTAAATTGCTGATAGTTAAGTTTTAGTTTATAATTTTTATTCTTTAATTTAGCAAATATTTATTGAGCACTGTTGTTTTTTGGTAAAGGAGATAGCAGTTAAGAAAATAAACAAAATTCTTACTGTCAAGGAACTTCTGCTCTGATGATATCTGATACACAGGTCTCTCTTCAAGTGAACCTGGCTTTTACTTCTAGCAATAGTGAACTCTTTAAATAATCAGTCTACACACACACACACACACACACACACACACACACACACACACACACACACACCTTTAAAAAGTGAAATAAATACAAATTTAATAAAAGCTTCACAGAGCTAATGAGACAAAGGACCATTATTTGGCCAAAGTTCAGGAGAAAGTGGAAATTCAGAGAGATAAACATAGCGTTTGAGGCTGCTTTTGCCTTGGGAGAGTTTTGGTGACCTGTAAAAGATATCTTGGGATATTAGCACAGCTTTGCAAGCCTATAGGGCTAAGGAAACAAAAGATGGAGTTTGCGTACTAGTAAGAGCAGGGGCTATGCCTAATTACTCCATGTTTGGATAAGATCTGGAAGGATGTATGTAGAAATAGAATAGAACAAATAGAGTAGTCACAGAGACTGCAGCACAGCCTGACTTTGTGCTTTCTATATATATAATCTTTGCCTGATAATATATGATAATTAGGCAATATAAAAAGGCAATATAAAAAGATAGATGATAAGAGAGAAATAGCAGACAACAAAAGTATATTTATTATATCTCTATATATTAGAGTTAGTAAAATAAATTGTAAAACAACCATGTCACCAGCTTCAAATAGATTAAAGGCTACCTAAAACATTCCAACAGAGAACTAGGATCCATAAAAAGAGATGTGGCAAATTTAAAAAATAGAAATTCTAGAACTAAGATGGCAACAGCATAGGTGGACACTGAACTAGCTCCACGAGCACAATTAAAAAATATACATGTATAGAGATAGCAATTACTCCTGTGAGACAAACCATGCTAAATGAATAGCTTCTGACAACACGCAAAAGAAAGAGACCAAATAGAAAACACTGGAAAGCTGAGGGAGCCCTCTTGGAGCTGTAGGAACTCTCAGAGGTCAAAGAAAGCTGGTGAGCATCATTGTTTACAACCCCTTCCACCTCAGTAGGGTGGGGATGGGGATGGGGGGTTCTATCCAGGTGGTCTGGCCTGCCTGCAAGATTGCTGCAGTGTGTTCCTAGACACAGCGCTTGAGTCCATTTCAGCCAGAACAGAAAGAGCAGACAGGATCAATGGGGTATCACTACATGTATCCGGCCTTCCCACCTGGAGCTGCTCTAGCTCTGTAGGCCAGTGCCCCAAATGCCTTAAGCACCCACTCAGGTATCATTAGCTTGCCCAAACACCTTGCATGTGTAATCTACAGAGTCCACTTCTACATAAAGCCACTTTTACATGACTGAAAGAGACAGCTATTTTTTCTAATTTGTATAAACAGAAATAAAGAATAAAGGAGAATATCTTTCAAATGAAGAAAAAAAAAAAGATACCCACAGGGGGAAAAAAGAAAGAAAAAGAAATCATATGCCTGACAAAGAATTAAAAGAAATAGTCATAAGGATCCTCATCACACTTGAATTTGGAATAGAGGAACTTAGGGAGAACTTCAACAAAGAGTTAGCAAGTATAGGAAAGAACCAATAACTGAAATAATAATAAGAAAAAAACATGTTAGAAGGGATTAGCTAACACAAAAGAATGGATCAGTCACCTAGTCCAGACAGACTAGTAGAAAACAATCAATGAAAACAACTGAACAAAAAAAGAATTAAAAAACAAAATGAAGATGGTTTAAGGAACATCTAGGGTAATATCAGGCACTCAGACATTCACATTATAGGATTCCCAGAAGGAGAAGAGAGACAGAAAGAAACAGAAACTTTATTAAAAGAAAGAATGACTGAAAACTTCCCTAACCTAGAAGAGAAACAGACATCCAGGTCCAGGAAGCACAGAGAGTTCCAAACAAAATGAACCCAAAGAAACCCACAGCAATACATATTGTAGTTAAAATAGCAAAAGTTATAGAGACAATTTTGAAGGAAGTAAGAGCAAAATGAGTTACATACAAAAGAAACCCTATAAGGCTATTAGCTGACTACTAATCGGCAACCTCACAAGTCAGAAGGGAATGGCAGGACATCTTTAAAGTGCTGAAAAAAGAGAATCTAAAAACTTGAGTAATTTATTCTGCAGGTTAGGTTATCATTCAAAATTGAAAGTTTTCCTGACAAGCAAAACCAAAGGACTTCATCACCATTAAACTCCTTTTATAAGAAATATTAAAGGTCTCTTTAAAGCAGAAAATGGAAAAAAAAAAAAAACCCAGAAATAAGAAAATATGAGAAAAGAAAAAAAAAAACCTTACAGATAAAGTCAAATATTCAATAAATACAACAAATCTGACATTTAAAAAGCTACTATGAAAGTTAATAGAAAAAGAATCAAACTCAACTCAGCAGCAATAAGTAGTTAGGAGATATATAGCACAAAAAGATCTAAAATACGATGTTAATAACACAAAGCATGGATACAGTAGTAAAAATGTAATCCTTATATATATATTCAAGCTTAAACACCTATCAGCTTAAAATAGAGTGATGTAGATAAAAATTAAAATAACTGATTTTAGGAACTAATAGGATGAGCTCCTCAGAGAGGTAGATGTATAACTCCAACTTTGATAGACAACTTCAAACTGTTTTCCAAGGTGTTTGCACCAAATTTCACTCTTAACAGCAATATGCCAAGGTTATATTCACAAAAATATGTGTATATTATATATTAAGAGACACATATAAGAATGTTTGTAGTAGTGTCATTTGTAATAGCTTAAACTGTTAAAATTACAAGTGTTAAAATAAAAGGTAATTAACTGTGGTGTCATCATTATAATATAACAGATAACAAGCACAAACTATAGCATAAACAACAACATAGATGAATCTCAATATGTAAATTTAAGTGAAAGACAATAGACATAAAAGAATTCATAGACTATCATTCAAAAAGCAGGCCTAACTTAACTGTCATGTTTAGAATACATATTTATTGAAAAACTGTGAAGAAAAATAGGAAAGTATTCACTCTAAATGTTAGTGTAATGATTAAATGTGGGTAATGGAAGATATTGTGATTTTAAAAACACAAGGGTATTCTCGGGTAGAGACAGTAGCCTATCTCTTGACTTGAATTGTGGTTATAGAAATTTTCATTTTATAATAATTTTTAAATTTGTACATTTGCATTTTTACTATTTTCCTTGTCTTTGATATTTGAAAATTAAAACTACCTAGTCCTGAACATTGTATAAATATTTAAATAATATAATACATAATATATATACTGGCACATAGTACATCACTATCCCTAAAAATATACTTAGAAAAAAAATAAAAGCATTGCCCTTTCTTTGGTTATTAAAAAAAGTTTCTCATAAGAAGCCTTATTATTCTTATTATCTTCTTTTGGATCAACTCAAAGTTTTTTATTAGCTTTTATGACAGTGACCCTAAAATACTGTTATCACTTTGTGATATCTAGCATTACAGAACAGATTCTTCCCCAAAATTATTGTGAGACAAAACTTCTTTCATTTTGTGGTTTAATTCTTATCTTCTCAGTTGCTGTCTTTGACTTAATATTTAGAGCTTGATTACTGCCACATTTGTGTTCTAGTCAGAGGTAAGAGCAAAAGAGGTGATCCAGATTCCTGTTTGCTTTCAAGAATTTCTATAAGGAAACAAAAATTAGATATAATAATTATATCTAATATTCACTGAGAAATTAGTACAGGCTAAGTACTAGTCTCAGAACTTATTATATGTGTTTAGGTTGCTGCATGTATGCAAGTGCTCAAAACAAAATTCTTGACCAGGATTTTCAATCTCTGGTTATCTTACCAAATTTCTCCCTAATAACAGTTGTCATTTGTTAAGGTCCACACATGTTACTGGACTTCCAAGAGACCTATGGAGAAATAGATGAAACCAACTGGATAAATAAACATCTGTTTATAATAGATGATGATAGATGATAGATAGATAGACAGATAGATAGATGTATTAATTTATTAATGGTAACATTAAATTGTCAGATTATTGACATTTTTAAATAAAAGCTTTAATGTTATTGTTTATACCTTTGGGAAAAAATATAACAAAATAGATTTCTACCTTATACCAAACCAAATTCAAACATAACTAAAATTCAAAATGGAATATGTATACTTAATTTTGTATGTCTATTTGTATTTACACCTACACACAATATTTTATAATTATGGTTAGGAAAAGTTTTACTAAGAACAGCACACACAAACACACACAGAAATTACATAGAAAAATAATGTGGACATATATAACTACTCCAGGATTAAAAAACAACACAAACAAAATCAAAGTACAAGTTATAGACTCTAAAAAGATGTAAAACACATACAAAAAAATATTCTTATGAAAAATATTTTAAGGCCATCTGAATTGGGGGAAATATTAAACCTAGTAGTGTTGGAACAGGTCTGTCATAGGTGATTTTAATTTTTCTTTAGTAGTAGAGTTTGCAAAATGCTCTTAACATTACATGCACACACACACATCTTTTTATCTTTATTAGAAGACTGCTTATTTTATTTATAGCCTCTTGGATCAAATTTCATTTCTTATAATAAGTATATTTTATAGCCTAGTAAATAGATATTTTCCATAACAATTTACAGGTCTCTTCATTAAGATTAAAGTCTTCAATGATTTAGCAAAACATTAAGGATGCTTAGTTAGGGTACATTAGCCAATGTAACAATATATCACTAAATATACAATTAGTTTAAAACAATTGAATTTGATCTCATTCCAGGAAACAGTTCAGTGTTGAAACTTTCGGTCTATATTGCTTTTCTCCATGTGATGATTCAGGGACCAAGACTCTTTCTAATTTACAGCCTTATAATCTCATAGGGATGGACATTTTTTACAAATAGATTTTGTGTCTAACACAAATGATACCTTTAAAGAGAGGACTTGTAATGCCAATTCTATTGTTTAGGGGTTAAAGAAAATCTTGAATTCACTTAAGATCTATCTATCTGTCATTTGTCTTTATCTATCTATCTATCTATCTATCTATCTATCTATCTATCTATCTATCTATCATCTATCTAATCATCTATCTATCTAATCTATCTTTCTATCATCTATCTGCCTATCCATCTGTCTACAACCTTCTATCCTCACTAGAATATGTCTTCTAAATGTCTCTTTCTCCACTTGTTAAGAAGAAAAATTTAACAAAAGCTTTTAAGGGTGTATATTAAATATACACATCACAAGATTATTCTATTCTAAGTTTTTCAGTAATACAATTGAAACATACTTGTCTAAATTCATAATTTCTAATTAATTGAAAGATAAAGCAAAAACAAATTAAGAAGAAATGTCAAACTATAATGACATTGACTCCAACTAAATTAGTTTCATTGTTATGTTACCTATAAAAAGTGCTACTAATTTTTCTGTTGGCAAGTGGGGAAGGTTGACTTTGAGTAAATCTTCATTGTCTTGCAAAGATAACTTCAGTGACCCTCTCAGTTATACAAGTGTGGAAATAGTAGGCATCTATTGCCCTGGATGAATAAACCCTTTGCTCTCTGTAGCCCGCTCAGAGCTAATTTTTCTCCATCTATAGCAACCTGGAAAAGAATGTAGACTGATTTACTTTTGGCTGGCTGTTTTGTCTATTCATTAAGCACATGGTTTCTGGAGTCAGAGTGCTTTGTTACATTCTTTGTCCCATCTCATATGCAGAGGTGAACTAACAAGTTTTAAATTTGACAACTAACATAGCTACACACAAACTGAGTAGGGAGGGATCTAAATGACTGCTATAGATGCATGTGTCTATAGATCTGAGTTGACCATATGGTACCATATGTCAGAATAAGGAAGATCACTTCCAGTAAGGACAATAATGGACTCCAATTTACTCTCTCAGCTTGCTGTTTGCAAATAGGTTTAATTTCCATCAGATCTTTAAACCTCTTAATATCGTATGGCCAATATTTCAAGGAGATGTGAGACTTTCAGCTAGTGTACTAGTAAGCACAGACAATGTTATACATATATATATATATATATATATATATATATATATATAACACATAACATATAACACATATATAAGATTCGTATTATGCATTAGTAAACAGGCTTATCAAATATGTATTTCATTATGTAAATTCCAAATTATTTTTGAAACAGCTGCTCAGTGTTAAGAATAATATGAATAACATTACATTAGAGAGTAAAATATTATCGGACCATTCTACTTAGGGTTAAAAAGTTATTGAACCATCTTACTCTCAGTAAGTGATATTTATAAGAATATATATTAAATAATGTTCTGCAAAGAGTAAGAATAAAAACTCCTAGCATATTCTTTCCAAACATTGAGCACTGTATAAGCATTAAGTAACTAAAGGTCCAAGCACAGGAAATGAAGTAAACAGTAAAAAAGTATACAGTAACAGATAATTCAAGATGATAGAAATAGAGGAGCTGTTTCTTACCAAAAGGTAATACTTTTATTAGAAAAGTGGAATAAGTAAAAACAAAGAGAAAAACAAATATTAAAAAATTTGTGATGATTCAGTTAAAGAAATGAAGAAAAACAATATGTAAAGGAAACAAGAGAGTTAAATTGATGTAGGTAGAAACAAATGAATAAAGATCATTACAGCATAAGTAAATTTGAGTGATATAATAATTATTTTAAAATAGCCAAATTACTGTTGAAATTTATGTAAGGAATTTAAAAAACAAAAATTATGAAGTAAACAATACCACAATTGTGGATAAGGTTAAAAATAGTAAACTCTGTGTCAGAAACATATAATTATATGTTCTATAGGTAAAATGATTATAAAAACATAGTCCTTATATCATGAAATTTAGAATTTCTTAGATAAATGAGACAATAATAACAAAAACATTAATTACACTTATTACAAATTGTGACAAGTACACTAGAGAAAACAAATAGGACCCTGTTATAAAGAATATTAGTCCATCTCAGATTTGTATATGTGGTAAATTCAGGTGTACCTGGGTTGATGTGTAAGCTGATACCTAAAGAGATGAAGGAGTGGAGTAAGCTTCCAGGCGAAGGAAACAGGTCTAAAGGCCCAAAGATGTGCAAAAGCTTGGAGTGTTTCAGAAAGGTCAAGTCAACGTTGCATAATGGTCATGTTTACTTCTTTCATTAATTTGAGCAGATTTGAGATTATCTTTATAATAACACTTTTATGATTTAGATATTAATATATTTATGTATATAAATATGATAGAATTATACTAGGAATAACCATCAAAATACACTTATTGAGGTTTGTTTTGCATGAGAATTTCATCTACCATATGCGTTTCAGCAATTTAAAAAAGGGAAGTAAAGGAGAAAATTATCTCTTTAGTCATGTGTTTGTCTTTCTGCTTATAGTTTTAAAGCAGTGATGTCTAACTTTTTTGTCTCAGAGCTCCTTGACACTCTTAGAAATTATACTGAAAATAATTTAACACAACCTCTGTAATAATCAGTAGTTCTTTCAATGCCAAACCTATTTTTCTACAGAGAATGCAGTTATATCTTTATCCAAACATTTTATCTTCTCCTAATTTTTCTGATGTGCACTGTATTTTTTTTTTTTTTTGCTACAATCCCTTGTCTAGAAAATAAAATTTGGTTATTTTACACCTTCACATAGCCTGTTATTTACTTTCTACTTATCATGATACTCAGCTGCAAGGAAAAATAAACTTTTAGTCTAAACTTCAGTTTACTATATGTAAAATTATAGTCACTGAAATGGATTACTGGGGCTCTTCTGTCTCTGATCATTGGTTGCCAAGTAAATCAACAGAACTGATACCACAGTTTTTATGATTCTCAGAAGACTTTCCATTACTTCTTCAATACATATATCAACAAAATCCTATTTGCAACAGATGGATGTCACATTTGACATGGCTGGCTTCATATTTCTGAATCAAGAGTCACTGACTGCCACTGACATTGGGAATTAATGATTGAATATCAACGATCAGCTCTTTTCCTTGAACTTATTTATGGCTTTATAGAGCACTTTGTGTTGCTTTTTTATATGACTCAGAGTTACTCTTCATGGAATGAATACAGGAATACCTTGTTTTATTGCACTTCCTTTTATCACGCTTCACAGATTGTGTGTTTTCATCAACATCAAGGCAAGAACTCTACCAGCAAAAAGATTACAACTGACTGAAGGCTCAGACAATGGTTAGCACTTTTTAGCAATAGAGATTTTTTAATTGAGGTATATATATTGTTCTTTTTTAGACATAATGCTATTGCACACTTAATAGACTACAATATAGTATAAATATATTTATATGCTTTGAGAAATAAAATAAAAATGTGACTCCCTTTATTGTGGTATTTGCTTTATTGCAATGGTATGGAACCAAGCCCATAATATCTCCAAGGTATGCCTGTGTTAAACCCATTGTCCTACTTCAGGTATTTAGAGTTTCTTTTTCTCTTTTTCCCCTTCTGGATTACAGTCCTATTGCCCAAATTTTTCCGGCTTCATTTCTGGATAATGATGACATTGAATGTGAGCACTGCATCCTGAAGCTACATTCCTTGAGTTGTTTCCCTATTTCTGGTAATTATAATATATATAAATATTGGCTGTCTGAAAAAGGAAGTCAAGCACCTTCACAACCAGAAATTTGTAACTGGGTTCT
Organism: Eonycteris spelaea; assembly: GCA_003508835.1. Lineage (NCBI taxonomy): Eukaryota > Metazoa > Chordata > Mammalia > Chiroptera > Pteropodidae > Eonycteris > Eonycteris spelaea. The sequence goes on from PUFA01000104.1 coordinate 5,682,604, forward strand.
AGTCCTGGTTCTATTAGTAATTGTTGAACCTCTGGCAAGGTATTTAACTGTTCTGTGTATACATAACAATAATCTCAAAGTATATGGTCTTTAAATCCCTTGCAGTTCTGAAATACAATTCAATGTTAGAGATCAAAGGATGAGCATGACTTCTTAAATCATACAGTTTAATTTTATCTCCATGTTTCATTTTAAGTTGACTAAAATCCTTTTTGGTTAGAGGAAATGGATGGAAAATAATTATTAAAAGCATAATAAATATTAAATAATAATTGATTTACTAATAATTGCATGTAATTTAGTATATGACAAATTATTTCTCACATATGCTTGCTAATTTATTTATTCTTATTCAGTTTTTTACTATCCTTTTTACACACCTGGGGCAGAATGTCATATTAAAATAGTTATCACCTGCAGAGTAGAAAAGCTTTAATAAATAAGATATCCTGGAGCTTATTTTTTTATTGGAACATTCTCAGTTTTTTAAAATATCTGTGTAATGACTGCACAAGGAGAATTCTTTATTCTTCATTTCCCCATGGTGTGTGTGTGTGTGTGAATGTATACATACATATAATTTTTTAAAAAACTCAGTTATAGTTACAAAAACACTATTATCATGAATCAGTAAGAAAACAAAATATGCCAGGAGCAAATTATATGAAAAGCTATTCAGTAACATCAACGTCACTCTTGAGAATCTTACAAATTTTAATAATTGTCATGTCTGTTTTTCTAATGTAATCAGCTTACAAAGATAAATAAATTATTCAGACTTATTCAATTTCTAGTAGGGAAGAAAAACAAAAACCTTGGTGCTGAAATATTTTATTACAAATCTTATTAAATGCAGCCAGCCTTTTTGTGATGGTGTAATAAAAAATTCTATTTCTCCATCTGTATTTATATACAATAAAATATTTTACAAGCTAAAGAAAAATAAAATGAGTTTTTTTGTTTTTTTTTAGGCGAGGCAAACCTTGGTTGACCTCACGGATTGCAAGGATTTTGTCATCTTACAATCCCTATTTTTTTTATATTTTACACCTACACAGGGTTTTGTCTTCCTAGGTGTCTCCCATCTCAGTACTAACCAGGCCCAAACTTGCTTAGCTTCCAAGATCAGATCAGAATGGCTTGTTCAGGGTAGCATGGCCGTATACTTAAAATATGTTTTGATGGATTGCTAAGGGCAGATAATTGTATGCAAATGGAAAATAATCTAGTAAAATAGTCATTCTATGTTAACTTTCCCTTTGAAAATTATCAACAATCTCAGAAAAAAAATTTTTTTGTATACTTTTCCTCTGGAAAGTTTTCTGCTGAGTGAGTGTCTTTGTTTTACCTCGAAAAATAGCAATCCACAGATTTTAAGCTTGGATGCATCACAATGCATTTGGTAAGTAATGTTGTCAAAATATTTACCATACTATGAAAGGCCTTTCTTGCTTTCCTTTTAGAACTGAGCCAAGGATCAATGAACTCTATGATCTGCTCCAATATTTTTTAAGGCTAGTCACTTAAAGAGTTAGTAGCAAAGATAGCTTGAGAGATCAGTATAACTGCCTAGAATCTGCGGGTCAAAGAAAGTCTTAACACCATTTTTTGCTACTTCAAGTTTTTTTCAATACTATTAACTGATTAATTCTAACAATCACAAAATTCTCAGTTTATTTTACTGACAAGTCATATGGATAATTGAACTCACAAACCTACTAGGAATTTTAACTTTCTTTTTTAATATATGAGAAATATTAGAGAACAGATGAGTGATAGGGCAATGACATGAGCACATTAATTTATTATTAAAATAAAATGGAATTTTTATTGAGTTATATTTAATATATAGTTAAAATCATAGATTTTAAGTGAAGAATTTGATCAAACATTAACAAATGTTACACTCATGTAACCATCATCCAAAGATCAAGATATATATCATTCTCTTACCCTGACATTCCCTTGTGCTTCTTTCTAGTTATTACCACCTCCCCGGATTCAAGCCATCATTGTCAGAACAATAGAATTTTTAAAACTGCATATAACTGAGACCATACTATATGCTTTTTATGTGTGTCTGATTCATTTTGCTCAACATGATGCTTTGAGATTTATCCTTACTTTTCCTGTATCAGCAATTTTTTTTTTATGTATGAAGTATCCTATTATGTGATGAGAAAGCTCTTGTTTAATCATTCTCTTTAGATATATTTGGGTTGGTTCCAGTTTTTGCATATTATAAATAAAGCTGAAATGAATGTTTTCATACAAACCTTTTTTTTTTTTTGTAAAAATGCTTTTATTTTTATTTAGTAAATGTCTATGAATAGAATTTCTGGACTGTAGTGTGGTCATGTGAAATCATCTGGAATTTGATTAGATTTTCTTCAAGGGTCACCTACCCTGGAAACATTAAAACTGCTAAATCAAAATTGCCAGCTTTGGTATATGATATGTTATTGTCTACATTGGAATCCAATGTTTTTGATGGTGACACTGAGGCAGATTTATGAGGAGGTCCCTATAGAGCAACAATAATTTAGACAAATTAGAGGAAATTATAGTTCATGCCAATGATCAAAGAATTGACTTTGATTGAAGCCAAGTATTTATTTGCAATAACATGAAATTCGTTTACAGACAATGTTAGATTAACATACTTATTCTCATACTTGTTCTCAAAGTTCTCAAAGTTGTAAGCAGTATTCTAGTGGAAGAGGATGACAAGTATAGGCCCTTTTAACAAAATACATAAAAGTTCATTCAGTGAGTTAGAAAAGAGAGGTCTAGAGTCAGTTTACATTTGTTAGGAAGGCTTGTGAGCTTCTTCTGAATGTGTATAAAGTCTGAGTAATAGATCAAGAATTTTATTGGTAATACAATCAAAAATATCTAACCTCATGTTCAAATTGGACATTTGTTAACTTGTTCTATACCAAAAATAGGGAAGTAGTATGGGGATGTGAATTCTGCACTATAACAAATCTATGGCTACACACTCTGAATTGTAGTTGCATTGAAAACATTTAAGCCTTGCAATTAAATGTGAAGATCGATAATACATATCCTACAGAGTGCAAATGAATATTAAAAAAAAAAAAACTAGATTGGCTCTACTCATGATCTAGAAACATTGTTTAAGAACAGAAGTTCATCTTGTTTCTAGATAAAGATCATATTTTGATAACTACTTATATCTTTTTTCCAATAGTGTTATAATGATAATGCTACACTAAATTTTTAATATAATTTTGATTATATAAGTTATACAGCTAGAATTATTTAATGGTATTTAATTCAGTAAATTAAAAAAAAAATTGCTTCTTCTACCCTTTTCTCTAATCTATCACCAGAAACTCCTTATGGAGTCAACAATATCACAATTACTTATTGGTTTATTTTAAAACAAACAAACGTGATGATGGTAAACAATTTAAAAAGTTGATGACAGTGTATCGTGAACAAAAATTGGTCATCTGATATATTATGATTTTTAATTGTAAAACTTTTTATGCTTTCGATGGTACAGATTCAACTTTCTTATTTTCCTCAAATTATTTTTTAATTAATAATAAAAAAAAAGCTTTTCTGGAAAGATCCCCTAGATATTCAGTTCTACTGTTGACTTGAAGATTAGAAAAGCCTGTTAGCATATGTATGCTTCAAATTTTTCCGTTTTCTCTTTCTAAACGAGTAATTTAAAACATTGCGTCCGCTGGAGTGTTGAGATAATGTTTTTCAAAGCATTTAAGAGTCTTAAATTTAAGAAATTCATGGACAGAAAAATGGTCTTGTATAACTATAGTTTTAATGCCTTTTTTTCTAAGAGATATTACCAAATTATTATTCTTTCACCGAGAACTAAAGATATTCTTTTACATTTCCAAAGGATGGTCCCTGTGGGTAAGGACAATTGAACGTAGTTAAAAAGGAAGCAGCTTTTAATTTATTTTCAGCTGGCAACCACAAGAATGGGTTCTTTCTCTTATTTATTTTTATTTAATCTATGAGGCTGATGGTTCCCTAGTGAGAGGATAATGTGAATTCAGCAATGAGGACATTATTTTAACATTCCTTACATGCCTTATTAGGTTTCTACATGGCATTCCCTTGTGCCAGACAGAAGACATAATGAACAAAAGACTTCTGCAGCATGATTTTTGATTGTTCGTTTATTCTTCAGACACATCAGAGGCTCTAAGATGACCTGAAAGCACAACTAGATAATATTTGCCAGAGAAGTTAAATGGCTCTATCAGGCACTGTGTTGGATGAAGACTTATGATGATTACTATAGAAATACTTTAGCAAACTAAAGGTATTACTGACCTAGCGTTTGATGTATCGTTTTCTTGACACTTTTCTACCACACTGTCTACAAATGAATTACATTTTTTCAGATTACTTAGCAAAACAAGTTATTAGTATTAATGCATTATGAGATAGGTGTAGATGATAAAAATGGTTAATTATAGGAGAATCCAATAGAATGTGCTACTTTGTCATTATTTTTATAATCCTATTCTTTTATTTATTGATGACAATGTAAACTATTACTTTGTTACTAATTCAAGATTTAGAAGCAACATATAAAATTCAAAGTAATCATGATAGTACTTTTTATTTATAATTTATTTATTTATTATTGATTTATTTTTGAGACTGAGAAGTGGGCAATGTTTTGGCATATTTTTTTGTAGTCTATCACTGTTAGGTAGCTAGTCAGACATGAGTGATAGGGAGAACAAAGAAATAGAGGCCCAGTCTAGAGATTGGCCAAAGAACACCCCAATGGTAGTAGAATTCTGGGTACACACATGTGCACTAGGCAAAGAGTTGTATATTAAAGCCAGGTGTCAATCAAAATGACCTCACTTACCAATCACCTAGGAATGCCTTTGGAACCACCCATCACAGACCGAATATAAGGCAGACATTCTCACTTCTGGCCCCTTTTTGCCCTTCTGGATTCTCTTTTTGGGGGGCCTTTTTGTGTTGGTTACAGCACTGGCACCATGCTTCTCCTTGAGGCATGCTTTGTTTTTCTAAAATACATTTTAATAAAACTATTAAATCTCAATGATCTGTGATCCTTCACTCTCATTTGAGGAAGAACTGAGGAAAAATGCTAACTACACGTATGCACATTATCCCTCTTCCTTCCACCTTCCTTCCCTGACACCAAACTTCAATCGTCCCCAAAGGTGACATCTATATAGAAATAATTGACACATAACATTATATTAGTTTCAGGTATACAATATAATAATTTTATAAACATTGAGAAATGATTTTACAATGAAGAATAGGTATAATTCTGTTTCTTAGATTGTATCCTCACTGATAGAAGCAGAAATTACTCTTTCTTACACTTTTGTCTTTGTTTAAGAATGACTAAAACATCCTAAGAGCCACATTAGCACACTTTTCCTAGTAATGTCTCAGGATATTTATAGTTTATAAGAACCTACTCTCTGGAATGGGATCAGTTTGGTCTGGAGCACATGACTTCATGGAGTTAAAGGTGGATACCTACCTATTCCCCAGGTGAATAACTTAGAGATCCACGTAGCCATCTCTTAAAGATTCTTTCTACTTATTTGTTGTCACTTTTTGTCTTAGCCTAAGTCTAGCTTGACTTTGTAGTTAAAAGACAGCTGCAAGTGGTAATTATGGCTACATGCTTCCCTATTCATGTTCAGTTGGTGAAAGAGAAAAAGATGGGAAGAGAGAAATAGAATTAACATCTTTTAAATAAATAGCTTTATTGCTTATACCATTTTAAATAAGTCAATATTTTCAAATATAAATCTTGACAGACACTTGAATATAAAAATAATTAGGTGGAATAGAAGACCAGGAATAGATGGGGTTCCTGATTTTATGATTTCCTAATCAAGTATGTGGTAATGATATGAAGAATTAAGGCTGCATGAATGGAGGAGGGCCTTTAAGAAACCATGAAATGACTTGTTAGAAATGGGAGAAGGAACTGAACAAGGCTGTGGCTTGAAGAATGATATTCTGATAAGAAATGAAAGAATGCGCCTGCTGAATTGTCGCCAAGTTCTTTGAAAATGTCTTCACATCCTGATAGAGGTTTTCAAACTAATTTCCACAATTTCATTGATTTTAAAGGAGTATTTTGACCTAGAATCTTGTCCATTTCAGTTTTAGGATCAATACTACCGACTGTTTGTTGAAAATAGCTGCTATGAGTAATGTGGTGTTGAATATGATAAGGTTTCTGAAATTGCTAGATTCTATCACATTTTATGCCCTTGGGCTAAGAACCAAAACCTTAAATTATTTTCAGAATTTGATCAGTATCCGTACAAGGTTAGAAGTACCGATGTGATGTGACCTCAGTGTTCTTGTCCTCAAAATAACTGTTATGGCCACAGAAACTCTGCTTGTAGGAGAATTGAAAGTTCATGTAGTAATCTAGATAAAAAAGTGAATACATCAGTTAAAAACCTAAATAATAGTAGGTGTCAACAATAGATATTTTAAATCAAAGACTAAAAATTGTATTTATTTTTTGACAGAGCACTATTTTTGTGTAGGAATTGAGGAGAAATTAATCTTTGAAGGGCCCGAGAATGTCTGTTACCTTGACCATGTGTGTGCTGCTCCTCTCAATCAAGGGTGAGAAATATTTCTTGTTGGAATTTCAAAATCTGTTCCCTAGTCACTTAGCAACACTTTGGGGTTTTATCATAATTGAGCATGAGCCAGCTGGATTTCCGTTGATGGTTGAAATGAAACAGTTTGAAGACTGGTAGTGGAGAGATGGCAGTCAGCTAGGGATCGTTTTGATTTAAGTGGCTTTGCCAAAAGAAACCTGAGTAGAATCCTGACATTCGTAAGGAAAATAGCTAATTATCCTGTTAAGACCTCACATGTGTGAATTACCACTTAAGCACACGTATAGTTTGCAAAATCATGTTAAATAAATTGTTCCATGATGCAAACCCTTTAATAGACTGTCTGAATGGGAGAATGAGATTTTTCCTTTTTTTGGTCATGAATCAGATTAACATGATCATAGAGTACACATAGCTCTAACATTTCACATTGCCACAATATAAGAATAAGCATTGCTTTATTGCATTTAACTATGATGCTTCCCTTTTTGTTATAAAAAAAAGGCAATTTTGTTATAAAATTAAGTGAATTTCATCAGTGTTGATCTCACGTTCCACCTTTCTTTTCTGAGTCACCGTTCCACCTTTGTCTCTCAGGAAGAAACACAAATGCTGTCTTTCCTCCCTATATAATTTCACAGCTGCAAAGAATTCTTTAAAATAATACCATGATTCCTGGGACTTTGCAACAACAAAGTCCTGATTTTTCAAATTTCACTAAAGTTCTATCTCTATTATTGAGGAACTTTTGCAGTGGTGATAAAGCTACACAAACTGTTTTTACTGCGTGACTATAAATGGTGATAATTTTGAATGTGATAGATCTGAACCTTTTGAGAATTTGTTACTCTATTCTTCATTTGAAAAAAAAAATTTTCTTGATAAGAACCAGTTTAGGTCTCTTAACTTTATCTTCAAAATATTATTAAGTGCTTTCTTTTTACCCTATAAATATAAGACTTTATTTTTATTTTCTTGTCTAGAAGCTTATAAAAAGACAAAACGAGAATGAGGGGACAAGATTGAAAGTTGGATACTCGATGGTAGACCAGAGTTTCTCTTCAGCTGTGGTCCTCTCTATTCAATAACAGCCTAATGACTCATGTATTTCAGCAGTTTTAGCAATCTTAAAAATTATTACGTGTCATAGATTTTGGGAGTGTTTTGCAATTTTCAAATCCATCAATTCTTTAACAAAGTCACACTTTTCTTAAAGGTTTTTAGAGTCACCAGTACACATACTAATCTCTTCAGCCTTGAAGTCAAGGCCTGTTCTAAACTTTAACTTAATTTGAACTAGACTTTAGAATAATATTACTCTGTCACCACATTCAGTCCAAAGGGAAACAGCATGATAAAGAGGAAAAAAGTATGATATCTAGAGTTAAGAATATGTTTAAATTCTAGATTCTTTACTTACTTTTGATTGCATTTACATGTTACTTAACTTGTCTTTTTTCCCTATAAAATATAAATAACTAATTTTAAAAGTCTAAATGAGATAGTGCCTTATTATTTGATTGATTGAATATTTTTCTATCTGCTAGTTGTAGGAAAGATGTCAGGTGGCTTATAAAGTTACATAAAGTATTTAAAATAAATTATAATTTGAGTGAAAAGAGAAAATGAATTCATAGTAAAGTGAAGCTAGGAATAAAGTGAGATACTCAGAGAAATTACACACTTTTTTATTTATAAAGTAAAGCATACATTTGTCATGACTTATAAGCAGTCAATTTTAAAAGAGTAACTTTTCAAGTGAGTCAAATCAACACTGAGAATATTAGTAGCACACAATCAAAATATTCTTTGAAAACTACAACTATTGAATGGTTTCTAATGTATGGTATGACACCCTTTCAGGAATCAATAGTGAACTGCACATCTGTGACTTCATTTACCAGAATTGTGCTTCAAAAAAATATTTCACCATCTGCCCTCCTGTGCCACGACTGACAGCCTAACTCAAATTCCTAATTCCCACTTCCCAAGAAGATTTTTTTTTCAAAGAGAATTTGTAAATATTCTAAAAATTTTTATATGTAAAGTTAGAAAACATTTCAGATATTCCAAAACTTAGAGACAATTTATGGAGATTAAAGATATGCCAGCATTGTATAATATTTGTTTAAAATCCTCATTTTTTTTTAATTTAGAAAATTAAGAAAGTAAGACCTACATAAGCGTCTTTCGATCTCTTCCCTCACTAGGCATAAGCACTATCCCAAGGCTGGTAATATTATTCTCATGCATATTTTTGCATTTTACTAAAACTACATTCAGTTGATCTCCATTCTTTATGGAGTGCATATTTGCAAAGTCACCTTCTCACTAAAATTGATTTGTAATACCAAAATCAATATAGCACTTTCTTGGTCATTCACAGACTTGCACAGAGGCAAAAATATTGTGAATAGCACCTGTTTCCAGCTGAGGTCGAACAAGGCGACACTCTGCCTTCTTGTTTCAGCTCGCATTCAAAACAAGTGTCTTTTTTGCAGTTTATTTCTGACACATTTTTTTTTCCTTTTTACATTTTTGGTAAGTTTGTTTCTGAAAATGGCTCCCAAGTGTAGTATTGTGTTCCCAAGTGCAAGAAGGCTCTGATGTGTCTTACAGAGAAAATACATGTGTTAGATTTAGATTAGCTTCATTCAGGCATGAGTTATAACAGTTGGTCATGAGTTCAATGTTAATGAATCATAAATATGGTATATCCAGAAATAGGAAGAAGAATTTGCTGATTGTACATGAGATCACTTTAGAAATTCCTAAAGTAACATCTACAGTGTGTTATGAAGCTACAGAAAAGGTTGATATGTGGACTAAGTTTATGAAGTCCTGAGATGGCAACCAATTAAAACAAGGTGTAGTGAACAGCATTGTTGTGAGGCCAAAAGCCACATAAATTTATGGTCACATTACCCAGGATCAGGACAATGATAAACCCTTTTCAGCTGATGCTGGCTGGCTCACATGTTTCAAAAAGTAATATAGCATTTTTAAAAACGTTAACTTAAAAATGAAACACATTCTGCAGAACAAAGAGTACTGCCTTGAACACCATTTTACAGATCTCCTTACGTACATGTGTTGGGGTTTGGCTAGGAGAGACAAAAATGGACTTCCCGGGTCATAGACTATGTACATTTTCCACTTAAGAAGTTATATTAATCACTGATTTCCACAATAATGATGTGTTACAAATCATTGCAGAATTCAGTGGCACATGATAGAAGACATTGTTTTTCACTTATGTGTCTGCAAGCTGGTTGCTCTTCATCTCATCTAGGCTAGATTTGGTAGAGCTTAGCTCTAAACTGAGGGTCGAGTAAAAGTTCTTCCCACATTTCTTTTATCCTCCTTGGACCAGCAGCCACCTGAGGTATATTTTTCTTATGATAAAAATAAGGAACACTAGAGGGCAAGTATATTTGCAGTCTCTAATCATGTCACATTTGCTGAATTTCCATTGACTATAACAAACCACTGGCCAAACCCAATATCAAAGTTATAGTGAAGCACCCTCCTTCTATGAAAGTTGGAGAGAAAGGGGAGTAAATGTTTACTGCACAAAATAATCTAACCTATATTAGTTAGTCCCATCTTTCTATTCAAGTGAATGATCATATACCAGTTCACATTATCAATATATAATTTATAATAGCAATACTTTTGAGCTCCTTTTACATATTTCTGTTCCAACAAAAATTGTTACCAGTATTTTAGTGTTCGCTCATATTTTGTTAGTAGATGATACCACATTATTTTAGTTGCATATTTTCATGCAAAGTGTGAGAGTTAGAGGGCTTTCTTGGCACCTTTGCAAGACATTCCTCTCCAGAATCTGGATAGCAGACAGAGTTGAATATTTATTTTGGCAAGTGGCAGATTTTCAAAGACTTATTATTTAACCCAGGCAATTCAGGGACCTAAGAGGAAAGTGGTCAGATGTGAGATTTGGGAAAGGTATCCTGGATATATACAGTTAAGAACCTTGAACTGTCAGATTCCCATTATTAGGGAATATCTCTGCAGAACTCAAATTAAGTATTTCTGGGTCTGGAAAGGAAGAAAGAGTTTATATACTAAAGAAGCTGTGGGGTCTAGCTAACATTATCATCAAGAACTGACAATATCATGCCTGAGAATATAAGAATCTAAGAATGGATCTTGAGAGGACTTGCTCAAATAGAAAAAAAAAAAAAAAAAAAAAAAGCTAGATAAGGGAGAGTTTGTTTATAAGTCCTGTTGGGTTATGTTTAGTTTTGTTTTTTTTTTCTTCCTTGTTTGTTTGTTTTCCCAAACTGTGAGTTTGCTCATATGGGGACTCTTTCCTGTGACACAGCATTTAAGTCCTGGCTAATACACTGCTTGGATGGATTGTAGAGCCTTTATAAAAGTGACAGTACATATTAAATGCTGTGATAGACTTTAGAGGAAGAAGTAAAAGGATCAGTATTGGCATGCCAGACTGGGTATATTCCATAGGACCAAAAACTCCTCAGCTGATTATATATCACAGAAAGGCTGGAGGATATTCCACTTACCAAGTCCATAAGAAACGTCCTGATCATAGAGTCATTCATCATTGAGAACCTCACTAGTTGTCCTCTATAGGCTAAGATAATGGTAGAAAATGCTATTAAAAATTTGGCCATTTTTTTACATTAAAAAAATTTTTCAGTACAGTTGACATACAATGTTAGATGCACCCTTATGTTTATCGTAGCCTAATTTAGAATAGCTAAGATACGGAAGCAACCCATGTGTCCATTGATAGATGAATGGATAAAGAAGATGTGGTACTATATAATAGAATATTACTCAGTCATAAATAAAATAATTAAATCTTGCTGTTTGCAACAACATGGGTACATCTAGAGAGTACTATACTAAGTGAAATAAGTCAGACAAAGATAAATACCATATGATTTCACTTATATGTGAATTAAAAAAATAAACAAACAAAACAGAAATAAACTCATAGATACAGAACATTTCAATGGTTGCCAGATGGGAGAGGGTTGGGGAGATGCGTGGGGAAGGGATTAAAATGTAAAAATTGCCTGTTATAAAAACAGTCACAGGGATGCAAAGTACAGCATAGGAAATATAGTCAATAATATTGTAATAACTATGTGTGGTGTCTGATGAATACTAGACTTATCGGATGATCATCTTAAAAGTTATATAAATGTCTAATCACTTTTGTATACCTAAAACTTATATGATAGTGTATGTCAACTGTCTTTGAAAATTTAAAGAAAATATGCAAGGAAATAAAGAAAAAGAATTAGGCTTTTTAGGATAATGGAAGTCCAGAATTGTGGGACGTAGTGGAAGCACTTAATTATTAGAAGCGATGTGGATGTAATTACCTAATAAGTAGTAAGGTGGAATGGCAGCAAGAGACTAAAAGGTAGCATGGGGATCTTTGGAGATGATTAAGAGGATCTGGTATTCATAGGGGCAAGATATATGAGCATCCAACAGAACATCTACCTCTATTTCAATCTCTATATATCTATATCATCTATATGTCTATATATATTTCTATTATCTATCTTTATCTATATCTTTTATGTGTCCATATACTTACATATTTCTATATTTCTATATTTATCTATCAACATGCATATATGTGGGTATACAATATACACACACATACATACATATGTATTTGGTCTTTTATATTACACACATATGTATATATGTACACATATGTGTATATACAAATGCACAAAATGCTAACCTCAGCTTTCAGCTCTCCATTTTCTATCTTTTCTGTACATGCAGGATATATGTTTTGCATATTTTATATATATATATGTATATATATATATATATATATATATATATATATATATATATATATTTATATGTCCAGAAAAGATCAAGAATGATGAAAAAGAAAACACCTAGATTTCTGAAGGTTATTGGATATAAAGTCTGAATCAATTCTGATAGATAGTTACTTAGTATAATAGCCCATATTTGGAGGTCAAGTAATATTTGGAGTGCTAACAACACGCCATCTCAAAGGGTCCATTGTATCTTTGGCACATCGGTTGTCATTTTTCTAGGTCACAATGGTATCATTGAAATGACTGTACTTAGTATTTGGCAGAGCTTTCACATTGGTTCTTCAACCAGTAAAGCACTAATAGAAAAGGCCAAGTAGAAACTCTGATACTTCTCACATAGTGGCAGAGAGTTCATGACCATGAGAAACACTGGTTTCAACACATACGGCACCATTCTGGAACTGCCGTAAAATAATGCAGTTAAACTACCTCTTTTAGGTGTAGCCGAGGTGTCTGCTTGACAATGATACCCTGTGAAAACGTGGCATTATCTTTCAGGATGAAGTATATATCTTAAATAACGGTTGCTTTATATTGTGTCTGTCCCTAAGTAGAATACATAGGTCTGGAAAACAGGTGGTAGAAGTAAGATTCTCTCTACTCATCATTATTTCCATAGACTAGTGTGTTTGCTCTGTACCTCTGTCACTATAACTTTAGGCTGTGGCTCTAGTGGTGCTGGGTCCCAAAGGGGCAATTTTTTCCCCCAGGGGTAGAGAGGGAAAATAAGAATCTCATAAAACCTAAAGACTTAACATCCATCTGCTATAGAACTTCTTGTGGCAGTAGACCATCAAGACACAGAAAGGAGTTATTACATTAGAAATAATTGACTTGTCATCATAAAAGATAAATGCCACTTCAGAATGGAACTAAAGAGTTATATTTTGGGTACTCCAGTGATCCACTGGATCTTCTGGTAGTTTCCTGCTCTATTGATTTGTTTTTGGTTTTGCACTCCAGGAAATATTCTTCATATGGGCTCAAGTGCACACAAACACATGCACACATGCACTCACCTGTACTTACCCATACACACATATCTCCTGAAGCATTTCCATGTGAGGGATTTAATGTTATCCTAATCATCACTAACATAACCACAGATTTATGATTTTAGATCAGAGATTGTCACACATAAATTTTGTAATAACTCATTACATTTACTGTCTTTTTTGATATCTGATCTTCGAATACCAAGCAAATGGAGACTATATTTCCTGAAATCTCACAATTACTGCTGGCATTAAGTTATTCTTAATCTGTTGGTAATGAGGGGTATGTCCTGAAAGATAAGGTGTTTAGTAGTGTTCAGGTAATAATAATAGAGTTTGAAGGTATTTCAGTGCAGGTTACTTTCACAATTTCCCGTATTCTCCTGATTAGTCTCTTCTTAAGTATCAAGATTATCAGATGCAGAACACTGATTCTAAGGATGATCATGGCCTAGAGATAAGAAGATGGTGGGTGAACACTAAAATAGTAATCTAGGATGAGATCAGTTTGGATGATAGCAGCTTATAAACCTGCTTATAATTAATGCTACCAAGGTCTATATCTAAGTTTCTTCAATATTTTTATTTTAGATAAATACATTTTTCTTTGAGGACCAAGGAAACTCACCACTTATCAATAACTACAGTTGGCATTTGAGTAAATAACTACAAATATTTAGTTCTTCTATTGGGTACTTAAAAATAATGTATTTTAAAATTCAAAAAGCCCTATATGTGTCTAAACAAAATAAATACACCTTGCAGAGGAAAACACATATAGTGAATTAAACTAAATAAATTTTGGTAGGGCTCTGAATCAAAATAAATAAGAAAAATATCATTGCCTGAGTATAGGAGCAGACTAAGAGAGATAAGGGAGGTCAATAGAAATTGAACTGAGACAATGTTTTTCCCAGATTGCCAAAGATCTTATACTACTAAATTTCTGAAGATGGGTGAGTAAATACTTTAAGACTCAGTTTTTTGTAGGAACATTCTATTTTAATCTATTAGTGATTACCTAAAATTAAGAATGAAAATATATATTTAGACCATATTATTCTAATTACCTATTGTAATATTGAAATGATCATTTTATATAAAAAATATAGCACAGTATTGCCTTCCTTCTTTTTTTATTCTATTTTATATTCCTATTAAAAATAAAATCTCAAGAATTAAAAGCAAAATAGCTTTATTGATTTTGTCTGTAGTTTTTTTCAAAAAAGTTACTTTGATATTTACATTAAAATTTAACAATGATTATTTTAAAATTGATTCTGTTTTATGATTTTTTAAGCAATTATTTTTTGTTTATTTATTAGGGTAACATTGGTTAACACAATTATATAATTTTCAGGTGTACATTATAATTTGACATCTATATATTCTATTGTGATTGTTTTATGATTTTTAAAATGTACTTTTTAAAATTGCCACTACTTTTGTACTCTTATTTCTTCATTCCTGAATTGTATATTTGATTAAAAGAAATTTACCTTTAAGCATTTTTTCCACCTGCAAATCTGCATGGAAAGTTTATTTTCTAAAATATGAATATTTAGATATCTTTTCTGTTCTTGAAAGGGAGAAAAATTTGCTGAAGATAGAATTTCTTTTTAATATTTTTTAAAATTATAGTTGACATACAATATTACATTTTTTTCAGGTGCATAACATAGTAATTAGACATTTATATAATTACAAAGTGATCACTCTGATAAATCTAGTACCCCAGATATCATATATAGTTATTACAATATTATTAACTATATTTATGCTGTAATTTACATCCCATGACTATTTTGTAACTACCAATATGTACTTCTTAATCACTTCCCCTTTTTCATTCACCACCACTCCACCCGACAATCTACCTCCTTCTGGTACCATCAAAATATTCTCTGTATCTATAAGTTTGTTTCTGCTTTGTTTATTTTGATCTTCAGATTTCATAGATAAGTGAAATTATATGGCATTTGTCTTTCTCTGTCTGACTTACCCCACTCATCACGGTATCCTCTAGGTCCATCGATGTTGTTGCAGATGACAAAATGTCGTTCTTTTTTTGGCTGCGTAATATTCCATTACATATATGTACCATCTCTTCTTTATCCATTCGTCCACTGATGAACACCCAAGTTGACTCCATATCTTGACTACTGTAAATAATACTGCACTTAACATATGGATGCACATGTCTTCAAAGTAGTGCTTTAGCTTTCTTCGGATAAATACCTAGGAGTGAGATTACTGGGTCTTTCTTTATCTCTTGTTTTAGCCTTTGTTTTAAAGTCTATTTTGTCTAGTATAAGTATTGCTACCCCAGTGTTTTTTGTTTGTTTCCTTTTTCATGAAATATCTTTTTCTATCCCTTTACTTTCAGACCATATGTGTCTTTCAATCTGAATTAAGTCTCTTGTTGGCAGCATATGTAAGGTTCTTGTGTTCTTATCCATTCAGCCACCTTATGACTTTTGATTGGAACATCAAATCCATTTACATTTAAAGTAATTATCTATAGATATGTAGTGATGGCCATTTTATTCTTCATATTTTTTTTATCTTTTCTTCTTTCTTCTTAAAGGAGTCCCTTTAACATTTCTTGTAATACTGATTTGGTGGTAATAAATGCTAGCCTTTTATTGTCTGAGAAGCTTTTCATCTGTCCTTCCATCCATGCTAAATGATGGCTTTGTTGGGTAGAGTAATCTTGGTTTTAGATCACTATTTTTTATCACTTTGAATATTTTTGCGTCCAGTCCCTTCTGGCCTGCCAAGTTTTTGTCAGAAATCAGCTGTCAGTCTTCTGGGAGCTCCTTTGCAGGTAATTAACTGCTTTTCTCTTGCTGCTTGAAGATTTTCTCTTTGTCCTTAAACTTTGGCTCTTAATTATGATGTTTCTTGGTGTAGGCCTCTTTGGGTTCATCTTGTTTTGGACTCTGCGATTCCTGGGCTTATATGTCTACTTTCTTTACCAGGCTAGAAAAGTTTTTCACAATTATTTCTTCAAAAAGATTTTCAATTCCTTGCTCTGTCTTTTCTCCTTCTGGTACCCCTATGATAAGAACATTGGTACACTCGATACTGTCCCAGAGGCCCCTTAAGCTATCCTCGGATTTTTGGATTCTTTTCCCTGTTATTGTTTTGATTAGCTGTTTTCTGCAACCCCATCCTTCAAATTGCTGATTTAGTCCTTTGCTTCCTGTAATCTACTATTGATGCCTTCTAATGTATTCTTTATTTCACTTGCAGTATTCTTCATTTCTGACTGATTGATTATTTTTTATGGTTTATAACTTCATTTTTAGGTGGCCTGCCTCTTCATTGAAGTTCTTACTTTTGTCCTTTCATTTGAGACATGTTTCTTTGTCTCCCCATTTTGGCTGCCTCTCTGTGTTTGTTTCTGTTTATTAGGTAGAGCTGCTATGTGTCCTGGTCTTAGTAGAGTGGCTTTATGTATTAGGTGTCCTGTGGGGCCCAGTGGCATAGTATCCCTGTTCATCTGAGTCAGGTGCTCCAAGTGCATCCCTTGTATGGGTCGTGTGTGTGTAGCTGAGCCTTGATTGCTCTTACACATCAATTAAAGGGATTGACCCTCAGGTTGATTTCTTGTGAGGACTGGCTGTGACTACAGTGGAAAAGCTATTGTACAGGGGCTGACTACAGAGTAGGATTCACTTTAGCAGGGCCCTGGGGTCTGCTCAGTCTGCCCTTACTGTGTGTTGTTTGTGGAGGTCGGTGGGTGGTGCTCTAGTTGGCCACTGGGTATGTTGGTTCTGAGACCTCTTGGGAGGGGCTCTGTTATAGGCCAAGGTCAGTCGCTGCTTACACTTTGCCCAGGACCACTTGGTATTAGCTACAAAGTGCTTTGAAGATGCTTACAACTTGTATTGGGCTTGGAGGTGCCTGGGGAATGCTGTGAAGCAAGGCTGGCTGCCTCTAACACCAGGCTGTGGCTACTTAGCAAGAAGTATGGGGCACACCAAGGCCAGATGCTACTTGTTTGGGGTTTTTGAACCTTTGATAGATTTTTAAAATTCCATAGCACAAGCCAAGACAGTCCATTTGGATGGGAAAGCCTCTGGAAGCAGCTTGAGTAGGCCTGGAAGTTGGTTGGGGAGTCTCAGAGAATCACCAATTCAAGGCAAATGGTGTTAACCAGGTTGATGAAGACTCAAATATGGCACCAGCCTAAGTCTGTACACTGGGTCTGGGAAGGCTCAACAAATGAACAATGACTCCTACCAGAACTTCTGTTGGGAGAAAGCTGTTCCTCTAGCCCTCACCCTGACACTAGATAATATAGTTCCATCCCATATATCCCTGGCTCCTCTACCCAACACTGGAACCCTGGGCTGGGAAACCCATTGTGGGGCTGGGATCCTTCACTCCTCAAGGAGGAACTCTGCGGCTAAGATATCCCTCTAGATTGTGATTTTAACCATCACAATCTGGTGTGGGACTAGCTCATTCTACATCTTTCCCCTTCCTACCAGTTTTGATGTGGCTTTTGTACATCCTTAGTTATAGACTTCTGTTCAGACTTCAGGCAATTCTCAGTAATGGTTTTGTGTAGTTTAGTTGTAATTTTGATGTAGTTTTAGTTGTAATTTCTGTAGTTTAGTTGTAGTTTAGTAAGCGCATCATTTACCTACTCCGTCATCTTGACCGGATTCAAGTAGGATTTTTTAGTCTTTTGCACCCAAAACTCTGTAGAAGCACTAGTCAATAATCTAAACTTTGAAGATAGACAGGGCTTAATTCTGTTTGTGCCACCACAAACTATAACTTTGGAAAGTATGTCTTAGCTTTGAGCAACAGTGGTTCCCAAAGAAAACGAGAGTTATTATAAAGGTTGTTTTTTATTATTAATATCTCTTTTAGATTATACTTTTTGAGACAAATGAGGGGAAAATGCTTGTTTTGTTTTGTTTTTGTTGCTGTGATTCTTCATAGGATTTTTTTTTTTTAATCTTGAAATTAAAAATTTACAGCAGGGTATGTTGAGATATCAGCAGTATTATTTGTATGTTCACCAATGAATTTTGCCAGAATGCAAAATAACCTTTCTTGTTTAGCTATTATTTTCTGAATCTTTAGTAATTTCAAATTAATACAACCGATGACATGTCCTCTTGTCTTATTATTTTGTACAATCTTTTCTTATAACTGTACTTTAATTCTATTATATAAAAAAGAACTTTTTCTGATTATTCATTTAGAATCCTTAAGTTTATGTATATTTTTTCTGCACATCCTTACAGTAGAAAGAATATGGTTATCCAGCTCTGGGTTAACAGTTTGTAAACTCTAATTAATAAAGGATAAAAGGTTATAATGAAGAGAAGAAGAGATTTGATTTGCTGTTAATGACTCTGCTGATTCAGCACTAAGAATAGCCCTAGAAGAGACAAAATGTAGCCAAGTGGAGGAAGCAATAACACTTAGCTTTGGCACTGCAGTGAAGAAATGTTCTTTCTTAATTTTAAGTGGTAACCAGCAGCTGGGGTAGTGCTCTTATTTTGCCTGGCGTAGCCTTCCTCATTAGAAGTCAGCAATAGTAATGTTTTGTGCTTGGCTCATCCATTTAAACCAGTGGCCTTTAACCTGTGATGTCCTATCTAGAATAATGAGTCCTACCCCAATGCACCTTCTGACTGC
Source organism: Eonycteris spelaea (assembly GCA_003508835.1). NCBI lineage: Eukaryota > Metazoa > Chordata > Mammalia > Chiroptera > Pteropodidae > Eonycteris > Eonycteris spelaea. Next base: position 5,701,780 of record PUFA01000104.1, read on the forward strand.
CCCGCATTTTGTCTTTGTTTTTCAGCTTAAGGAGAATTATTAAGATTTTGCGAGGTTAAAGTTTCTTCTATTTAACTCAGAGGCAAACTATTTCATTATAGAAAGTTATAATTGTCACCTTTCCTTCATTACGGTTCATTTTAAAAGTTATTTGATTTCTCCATTAAGTCATTACTACTCATCTCTATTTTCTAGAATGAATAAAGATTTTTTCCTAATTTTAATATTTAATTAGTATTCCAACAGAACTGTTAGTGGGACTAAAACACCTTTGCACAAATCACTATTATACTCAGAAATTCACTTCTAACACTATCAGAATGAATGATAATTCTTTTTTGAAATTGTCCTTGTGAAATTACTTTGTGCCAGGAAATACGCATACATGTGATAATTTGAATTGAAGTAGAAGTCAGTAAATAACTTCATCTGCCAGCTAATTAACCTAGAGACTTGAACTTAAACTATCAGCTAATTAATCTGTGGGGCTGAGCCATAGACCACTGAGGAAGGATTTGGAGGACCCAGGCTGAAAGAAAAGGTATCCTCTTAATACAGTAGGGGCTTTAACTGCATATGAGGGTAAGATCGACTATTCTCCTTTACAAAGATATAGTTAAATAAACTGAAAGATAATTGATGATTATGATTTTGACTATGAATATATTTAAAATAAAAAAAAATTATTCACATTTCCTCATTTATGAATCCCTCGTGTATATTCTTTACCCATTTTCTATTGGGTCTATTTTATTTTCTTTATTGATATGTAGAGGTTCTAAAAATGAATCTCATCCATATTTGTTGCAAATTTTTTTTTTTTTACCAAACTGTTGCTTGTTTAATAATATTTTTATGGAGTTTTTCTCTACCTCAGAGTCATAAAGTTGTTTTACTTCATTTTTTTTAATTGTTACAAAATTTTATTTTTTACACATAAGTCTTTGATCCATCTGGAATTTATTTTTACTATAGGGGTAGTAAACTAGTTTTATTTGTTTTTCCCTTAAGGAAAGTTGATTTTTTAAAAACATGATTTACCATATATCTGTTTTATCGCAAATGCTACCAACAAGTCCTAGACCAAATATCCATAAATACAGAGAGTTCTATGTGGTGAAGAATTCATCCTTGATCAAAGAGAGATCTTGGCTTTAGCCTTGGGTTCCTGAAAGGTAACCTCTAAATCCTTGGGATTTCTTTAGCGATGAGAATGTCGTTGTTATTCAGGGTGGACCCCTTTGACCACAGCTGATAATTTATGTACATGAGATGGTGAACTCTCATTTGATAGCATGAATCTTGAAGAGGGAAACTGCTGGAGACTGAGTTCAAGCCATGGGCAATCGATTAATCAACGGTGTCTACATAATGAAGGCCCAATAAACTCTCCAGAGACCTAAGCTCAAGTAAGCTTCCGTGGTTGGTAATGATTGTGAGTATTGTCACACGTCCTTGGCCAGGAAGAGGTAATGCCATCCACAACTCTACAAGGAGAGGATGACCGGAAGCTCTGCATTTGAATCCCCTCCTTGACTCTGCCCTATATTCTTTTTCCCTTGGCTGGTTCTAATTTGTATTCTTTCCTTGCATAAACCCTGTAACTATGAGTATAATAGCTTTTAGTAAGTTATTTAAAAACTTCCAGCAAATTACCTAACCAGATGGTAGTTTGGGGAAATTCCTAAACTTGCAGTTGGTATCAGAAAGGACAGTCTTGTGGGGACTGTACCAAACCTCAAAATTTCTTTAACTCTGGCTATGGCCTTTTTCTGGACCCTGTATTCATCTTTAGTATCTACTTTTCTATTTTTGCACCAATATCAAACTGATATAATCCATTTAAATTTGATATAATTAAGTATAAAATATCTTGATATATGATAGAATGATTCACTTAGTCTTTGTTTTTATTCAAAATCATTTTAACTATGTGCATTTAATTTTCCATATAAAATTTTGAGTCAGTTGTCAATATAAAAAAAAATCATTTGTGTTCGAATGTGTGCATCTGGTGGAATTATATTGAATTTACAAATTTGATAAGCCAACTAACTCCTAATCACCATGTGAAACTTGGAGATTAATGCAACAGTTATGGCGTTGAATCTTACCATCTATAAACATTATTACTTATAAAGTGTACATTTATATATCTACATGTAAATGTTAATTAATTAAACAAGTACACATTGTGCATGTAGCATTTTTTAGATACGCCTATACACTGGGAATAAAGAGGTGAACAAAACAAACAGAAAGCTTATTTTTGGCAGCAGGGGACAATGAACGTGTAAATATATAAAATAATTTCAGGTAATGGATTATTGCTAAAAAAATTAAAGCAGTGTAAATGAATAGTGGCTGAGAAGGGGGATGAGCTTTATATAGATATAATACTTGGGAAGGATCTTCGTAATAAATTGATATTTGAACAGAATTCTGAATAAGTTCGGGGAAGAAAATAATTTACTGTAGAGAAAAGAGCCAAATCAAAGACTTTGAGGCAAGAAATAGTCTCTTAAGACCTAGAGACACACAGGGTAATCGGTGTGGCTGAAACCAAGTAAGTGAGAGGAATTTAAGTGAGCATAAAAAAAAGTGAGCAGAAAAAGTGCAGAACTTTGTAGTGGAGGGCCAAGTTTCAGTGTTAGCTTAACTACCGTAATAGACCATGGGGATTTTTGGATGAGAGAGCGATGTGCACAGTATATTATTTTTAAAAAAGAGAAAAAAAGTGGCTCTGAAAAACAGAAAAAGGAGAGAGATGAACTTATTTTTATACATATGAATGATTATAGCAGAAATATTTAATTTGTAATTAAATCATAAATATTTTTTGATATTTCTAAACTTTTCCTAATACATTTTCTTTCATTAATTCATTTGTTCCTTAATTTACACATCCACTCATTTATTTAAAAAAAATATTGGAGCTCTATTCTGGCCATGCATTCTGCAAGATGCTAGAAAATCAGCAGAAAGCAAGAGAGATACGTTTGAGATGGAGAAAATGACAGATAGGCAGTAAGAGTAACAATGAAAAAAACTGTAACAATGCAAATCAACCATTGGTATGGAAAAAATACTAAAAGGAAAAATAATTTACTGAATTTATTTTTATTGCCTTCTCTTTGTTCTAGTCAGGCTCCCTCACACTGTTATTTCTGGATGGACCTTTAACTTTCTCCCATTCGGTCTTAAGCCATTCATATTCCCCAGGCATTTTGCCTTTATTTTACATTTTCTGCTTTGACTACTTCAATCTTTTGTAGCTTGTTCTAGCTGTTTGGGAGGCTTTGGAGCATTATTAAAGGGACTTAACTCTGTGTTTGCAGTTTATTAGAAAGAAAGTGTTAATTTGCTTCTTAGAATTTTTAATTAGCTCTGGAAACCTCTTAACATCTTTGCAGTAATTCCAGGGAAACTCAGGCTTTGTGTGAGTAGAATGATTTAATTACCCTTTCAGACTTTCTGGCCTGATCTGCCTCTTATGGTAAAAACAAAAAAATGAAAAAAATGAAAAAATCATGGTTCTCCTCTGCCTGTTTACATTTACAGCTTTGTTTTATTTCATTCGAAAGAGAATTCTCTTGATAGTAAGAATTATATCACCCTAAAGATACTCTCATCCTTTCAATCTTTAAGGCTTGGTTTTCTGATTGTTTTTGAACTACTGAGATTTGTTCATTAGGTAGGCTATACATTCTCAATAGTTTATGAGCTTATTCTCTGCATGTTTTGGGAAAATAGAAGTTTTATAATAATAATTATTAACTAAATCATTTAAAATATGATGTCCGATTTATATTTTTATTTTTTACTTTATATTTATTATTTATTTTATATATTTATTTATATTTTATTTAGATGTATTTATTATGTTAAAGAAAAAATGTTAAAATAGCGTGTAATTATGGTTCTCTTACTTACATAAAATGAACACATGCCAAAGATTTTATTTCACGTAATTCTTAAGAAGGATGCTGGTAGTATGTTACATATGACTGGTAAAAGGAGAATTTAAAGAGCAAAAACAGATACCAGAAATAAGGAATTCTGAAATAAATTTACAAAGAGATGCAATAGATATCAACATGCAATAATTAGTTGAATTCCATAGGACACGTTAATTCAAAGTTCTATAATAGAGCATAATTTGCATTATTATCAGTTTGCTACAATTATAAAATAGCTCAAGACAATAAATGCAGGGATAATGAAGGATGGTCTGGAAAGTATACCTCCTACTCTTATTTTGTACATTTCAAAGTCTTTCAGAATCTATCATCTCCATCTTGTTATAATAATCCTAAAGAAATATAATTCTTGATCACAAAATAAGGCTGGGTACATTAAGTTCGGCCTTGATGCAGGACTGTTGCAGGAAGCGACACTCGTCGGAGGAATTTGGATGCCCGGACAACTTTGTTAGAGGAAGAAGAGTTTATTAGGCTTTTGGAGCACGTGAGACAAAAGGCACAGCCCCTTCCGATTAGAGTTCTTACAGCTTTATATACCCCAGTAGTGTTCCATGCAAGGGGTACATGATTCCTTTGCCTGAGGGTCTACATGCACTTCCTGACTCAGAATGGGAGGAGGAGTTTCAGGCGGAGGCTGCAAGGGGGAAGGAATTTCTTGAATATAAGTCGTATCTATTTACAGGTCTTTTCTTATGTAGGTGTGACAAGTTTCCAGAAGGCCATTTAGAGATCTATAGGGTGTGCTTAATCTATAACTAGCTGAGTCAGTCATTTCTGCAAGCCCTTTCCTTTGCATTTTTCAGATGCCTCCTCTCTTAGGACAGGGCAAATTCTCCTGAGTTGGGGGAGACCCAGCTCTGTACTGAGAGAAGAAGGTCCTTTGGCGGAGAGTGTGGAAAGAATTCAACACACATGCCAAAGTTAAAGTCAAAAGAGAAGTTTATTAGAAAAGGGATAACACTCCACAGACACAATGTGGTCTCCTCTCAGAGGGAGAAGAGTGAGAGAGGCTAAGAAAGACAAGGACAGTGAGAGAGACAGAATTACTATGCTGTACACCTGAAATTAATTTTAAAAAATATTGAATGTTAACTGTAATTAAAAAATGAAATACAATTAAATGAGATCTAATATTTAAGAAAGAGAGAGAAAGGCAGTGAGAAGGACAGAATAAAGACACTGAGAGGGACCCCTCTGTTTGGGGAATTCAGTTTATATATTATTCTTTAGTTCCCATGAGTTATAGTTTAAAGACTTTATTTATTTCCTTTGATATAGACATACAGTGAGGAAGAGGAAGAGGAAGAGGAAGAGTATGTAGCTGGAAAAGTTAAAATATGTAGAGTGAAAGGCCTGCTGCTAGTTCCCCAGCCTTTAATCCACAGGTTCCCCATACTTTTAGCCTTAGGGAATGAATCATTTTGTGAAGGTGAACCACTGAAAGAGTCTACTGTTCCAGTTTACTCTTCACAGGTGTGGGAAATGGGTTGTTAGCAATCCCAGCAGAAATCTTCCTTTGTTCTGCAGGTGTTCTGGCTTGACTGCAGAGATGATCAGCATATTTCAGTCTCTGGATGTAGCTTGATTTAACACTTTAATTCTCTCGCCTCCTTCCTACATTAGCCTGATTAATTACATGGTATAGAAAGTGTTAATTTACCATATAGGCCTCCTTAAGTTTGCTTTGTGACATCTAGAGTCGTACAATATCGAACATACTAAGACTGCAAAATTAACCTATCTGGAAGTTTTCATAAAGAATCCCAGATTGGACAGTTATAAGCCTCTATGATTTGATACCCTGAGGTTTGGAAACTGAGCCCAAGAGACACTCTTCATCACATTTCCCAGCTGTAGATAAATTACTTTCCTTTAAAGTCTATAAATAAAGCAAACTAAGTTATTTAATAGTGACTTATCATACTTGATTAAAACAGCATGATTCTCAAATATGACATTCCAGATCAAGTCTGTCTTGTGTTATTTTTTAAATTACATTCTGGTGAAAGGAAAACAGATTCTTATTGAGTCTATGCAAATAACCATATTGCATGAAAAGTAAAAAAAAAGAAAAGACAAAAATTTTAAAATTTTGGAGACTACTCAGATATGACTTTAAATGTTTCATTGTAGATTATAAAAGCATAACCCAAGTTATTATAAATTAAAGAACAGTTTACAGAGAAACTTTCTTACTTATCTGGAAAATAAAACATTAAAACCACATCAAAATATTTCAAATAAATTACCACAAAAAATTTCTTTCGTTATTTAGTCTTAAACAATTAACCAGATTTCACTTGATATTTTATTAGCAATCTCATTAAACTATTTCTTAAATTAAAACAAAACAAACAAATTTTAAAAAAGGTCCTGGAAATCTGACTCAGTGTATTGGTTTGAACTGAATACCATCTAAGCAGTAATTTAAGCAATGTTAACCTGAAGTTTGCTCCCTTGAGTCTATTTGAAATGTCAACAGTTTAGAGTATGTGGTGCAATTGTTTTCCATGAGGAAATATTTTTATTATTTGAGAAAAATTATTCTGCACACACAAGAAATGAATTGCTCATGTAATGATTTATGTATAACCTATTATGGCATATTTTAGTTAACTAACAAGAAAGCATATGACACAAAAATTAGTTAAAAACTTGAGATATTGCCAGTGAGATTTTCATTTGAATCACAGCTTTGTTAGGTGCGTGACAGCGAGTATTGAGTGCAATAATAATGCAGGTAAAATGTTAGCACACTGACTAACACAAAGTGATATTTCAATACACATCAGTTAAATACCGCACATATAATTTGTGTAGGTGAAGCCAATGTGCTAGGAACACTACGGCTCCTGGACCAGTAGCTTGAGAACAGATGATCATTAACTGGTATGATTTCCTAAACAATTAACAAAGTAGAAAATATCTTAATATATACCTGTCTTAAAAAAAATGAATATAACTTTTTTATTACCTTTCAATGTGAAGAAGAGCATATAGCCAACATTTAATTCCCTAGTATTTTTCTGAAGTACTTTAAAAAAAATCTGCAGTTACTTTTTGTTACCTAAAAAAATCTGAATGATATTTCCATGCTAACTCAATATATCATACATATGGAGCCAAGTCTAAATTGAATATATTTTAGAGCAGTAAGTCAAATTTCCTCATAGTAATTAAAGAATTCCATTAATAACATTCCAATTAATAATAATATCTTCAGTAAACTTGCTAATTCCTCCCCCCCCCAAAAAAAATCACTATATTAACTCATGAGTAAATTTATGAGTTGACTAACTCTATAAAGTCATTGATTATAAGTCACTTAAATTTTGAAAAATATGTACCAAAAACAATTCTCTTAGTTTGAGTGAAAGCTCTTAAATAATTTCTCCTGATATGATTTAGTAACAAGGTCAATTTTATATCAAGGCCACTTCTAAGTAAGACAACAAAATCACTGCAAATATATTTATTTTGATACTGTTCATAGAGGGAGGAAGAAAGGAGTCTCCCTATCATCAGAAAGCAGTTTAAAATCCTTAATGATTAAAATGTGGCTGTTTCTATATCATTCTAAATTAAGATGTGGTATGCAAGAAATTAACTTCTGCTCAAACACTATAGTAAGCTAAATGTTTAAAGAAACTAGTACACTTGACTTATTTTTCACACTGATTATTTTTTGATTGGTGCATTCATAAATGATGCATGTATTTAGTTAATTTTTAAAGTGTTTTAGAAAGAGATAAATCTGATTCAATTTTTCTTTACAAACTGTTCAATATCTAAAGAAGATATTTCCACCTTCTCACAGTCTGAAAAAGGAGCTAACCATCATTCTTTAAACTTATACAAGCTATTGTCTTTATCACCACTTCCATCACCATTGTTGTAATCATTAATTTTTTTGATCTTGAGAATATTTCCTTCATATGTAACTATAGGATATTCTCTTAAGTTTTGAATGCAGTTTCTGATTTCATGAAATCAAACATGAATTATGGACACTCTATTTCATACTTTATGTAATGAATATGTATACAAAATCTTTTAAGAAGCTTACATATATAATTTTAATCTTTTACTGAATTTATATGGACAGTTATTAAAAAACTCTAAATGTTGACATCATTTTATATAACATACATCTTCACAGTTCATTAGAGTTTTACATATGGTTTGTAATTCTTTCTATACAAATATAACATAAAATGAATGCATTTCTAAAAACTAAATTAGCTTTGGGAAATAGATGATATTTCAAATATTGTTTGGAACTCATTAATTACATGGCTATTAGAGTGAATTTTAGGATAAAATGAATGTTATGGAGATCAAAAAATTTTAAACCAATGTTTTTGCTTCAAGAATTTGTATTTTCAAATAAAGAATAAAAAAACTGCTTATAGTGGAAAACACCTGTAAAATTCTTAGTAAGTTAGAAATCTTCTGAGATTGTTAAGGCTTAAAATAATTAATCATGTATAAATGTTATTGATTTAACTTCTAAATAGCAGCCAAAATGTACTTTCCTTATGTGCTTAACTTTAATTGATAAACAGAATTAGGCATTGGTTGAAACTCCTTAGCATGGCACAATAATAACAAATTGATAAATGTTATGATTTATTTTAAAATCTAAACTGATATCAATCATATCTGTATTATAAGTTTTACATTTTATAATATGTATTATATAAGTGTGTGTGTAAATATACACATACACATCTTGGAAATATATATATATGTATATATATATATATATATATATATATATATATATCTCAAGGTAAACAAATTTTCAAATTGTTTTAAAAATTAAAACTATTAGGAAGAATTAAATTTAAATGGCTGTAATATAACATATCAGTTGACAAATCTTTATTTTATGTTAGCAAATCTTCCAAAGGAACAAAGCAGGAAAACCGATTTAATTCTAAACTCAAACCTTAACTACTAAACAATGATATCATCATTGTGACAGTAAATACACTTAGCCATTTTATGGGTCTTTAGAAAATTATGTCTATATATTCAAGAAAAATACTACAACAAGTGCTACCCATTGAAGATGTAATTTGCTAAGATAGTTCTAATGGTTTTCAATTTCAGCTGTCAAAAGTCTCTTGTTTAAAGACCTCATATGGTTCTGTCCTTGCATGAGTGCTAGAGAGTAAATGATTAAGATAAGGATAATATTAGGCTAAGTCACATAGTAATTATGGTTTGTTTGTTTTTTAAATTTCTTTCTAAAATGGATAACCCATTTAAAATCAATATTGGTGGTAAGCTTTCTGCTTCCATTCAATATTTCAAGCTACTCTTTAGAGACAGTCTGCAATGTGGTTAAATGTGCTGGCTCTACCTTGTGTCCTCATCCAAGATTTTTGGTTTACCAGTTGGGCAACCCTGGACAATTTACTTCACTTCCTAAACACCTCAACTTTCTCAACTGCAAATGCAAAATGATAATGATAATACTTATTTTGTAAATTTGTTATAAAGATTAAATAAATCTTGCATTTCAAGTTGCCAACTCAGGGCCTGGCATGTGTAAGTACTCAATAGTATTATTATTAGTATTAGTATTAGTATTAGTATTAGTATTAGTATTTGGGTCTCTTTTTGTTGGTTGTTACATGAAGTTGGTAATACTAACTCACTTTTGTACTTTTTTAGTTAATTTCAAACAAATATGATCAAGGTGTACAAATGTAAAAATTCTCTCTAGAGGTTGAGTCATGTTTAGGAGATCACTGTCAAAACTGATGGTGAGTAAAAAGAGAATATTTTTTTAGTTATGCTAACCCCTACAGAGTACATTTCTTGAATGTATTATTTTAACCTTTCGATCTTCTTTTTTAATTTTCAGAACTTTTTTAGATGAACACAATAAATTGGTTGTTTTCAATTACTTGATTATTATAATTATTCAAGCCCATGACAAATTTACTTAGCTAAATTCACATAGTTTTGCTCAACTGGAGCAGTCAAGAGAATATTTCAGAGACTATCTTTTAGCATTTTATTTAAATATAGAAAAATCATCTTATGAGCGAGTGAGTGTAAGCAAATGAGAAAAAGCGATACTGTGAAAGGTCATCTTAAAATATGTCTAGGGATAGTGATTTGTGTTTATCTGGATCAGCTGCTGTCATCATGCATCTCAGGTTCCTAGTTCGTAGATGCACTAGAGCAGGGATATTGGAACATGTCCATATTCTATACAAACACATTTCTTTGTATATACAATTTCATTTAATAATTTGTAAAGTACTTTCTCCAAAACTTACCATCATATTTTATGCTGAATGACACAGTATCTTGTGACATTTTTAACTTAAAATTACAATTAGTTTATCATTTACAAAAAAAAAAAAAAGATGGCTAGTTTTGAGAATTAGAATAAAGTCATATTCAGCAAGTATGAAGATGAACTGGAAACTACTTCTGGAGTATCCTATGACAAATATGTAAATTTAACAATAATAATTGTAGAAAAGTGCCATCATTTGACACTTGAAGTTATGACAGTAACTTTTCTTTTTATCTAAAAGTAACAACAACAACAAAAAGTCCACTTCTGACTGGCTATTATTTAACTGGGTATATAGTATAATCTTTGTGGTTGGCTGAATAATGGCCCTACAAAAATGCCCAGGTCTTTATCTCTGGAACCTAGGAGTCGTTATCTTACATGACAAAGGGACTATTCAGATATAACTAAATCAAGGGTCTTAAACTGGACAGTTTATCCTGGATTATCTAGGTGGGCCCAATCTAATCATAAGAATTCTTATTAGGAAAAGAAATCGGAGCATAAGAAAAAGAGATATTATGTGGAAGCAGGGGTTGCGGAGTGAAGCAATCATGGATGAAAGGGGCCCTTGAGCCACGTGAAGCTGGCAGCGTCTAGAAGCTTGAAAAGATGAAGAAATCGGTTTTACCATGGAGTCTCCACAAGGACTGCAGCTCTGCTGAGTTTACTTTTAGCCTAGAGAGACACTTTTTGGACTTCTGACCTCCAGAGCACATGGTAGTAAATTTGCTACAGCAGCAATAAGAAACTAACACAGTCCAGCCTTTTTGGTAGAACTATAAAGTTTTTCATTCAGTGAGTTGTTGAATTGTGTTGTCCCTGTTTTTGTTTTTGTTTTTAATTTAATTTTATTCAAGTATACAGTATATTAGTTAGACATTTATGTAGTTTATAAAATGATCCCCCTAATTATTCTTTCTCTCCTCTGGCCCTCCACCTAGCCATTACATTAATACTAACTGCATTCCCTATGCTGTGCTCCCCATCCCCATGACCATGACCATCTATCAACACCTTGTACTTCTTTAACCCTTCCCATTCTCCTAGCCCCCCAACTCCCTTTCCCTCTGTCCATCATCAGATTGTCCTCTGTGTTTGTGAGTCTGTTTTTGATTAGTTCATTCATTTTCTTCCTTAGATTCTGCATATAAGTGAAATCATATGGTATTTATCTTTCTCTGTCTGACTTATTTCATTCAGCATAACCTCTATGTCCTAGGTTTAACATACTCTATGTTATATTAAGAATTTTACATTTCTTATCACTCAGAACTTTGAGCTATGTTTGTTCTTCATTCTTTTCTATTTTATATTTGAAAATGAAAGGTATTTTTCAAAGAAAATGAACACACAATTCAGCATTTAGTATTAATAAGGCTTCAAAGGAATAATAATTTTCTAAATTGGAGAGAACAAGAATGATTTAAATGCTCTTTTTGTTCCACATTTTTATCAAAGCAGAGCCAAAGCTACTTCAGGAGCCTGGGAGCAGTGTTAGAAAAGGTGGCATTCTTTAGGCTCTGCTCTTGATACATTTACTTCTATATCGTTTTCACTCTAAAGTATGTCAGGAATGTAGCATGGAAGAACACATGGCAAGGACATGACAAGGACATAGTAATAACAACTTTGTTTTCCTCCAGTGTTCTTCTCTGCATTAAAAAGGACAGAAAGGAATATACATAAAACACTGCCTATATGCAAATTAGAGGGCACTTACTTTTATTAAACATGTAGATATTTGAAGAAGGTTAAAATTTAAAGAAGGTAACCAACAGGGAAGACAGGCTGGCTGTGTCCTCAGGAGTCTCATAGGTGTCATTATCTCATTGAACTTCCCAAGGGAGAGAATGTATTACTAGCTAAATACATTCAGCTTCTCCGTATTCTAAAGAAGGAGCTTTGAGGGAGCAATCTCTGGTGGATTGGCACAGTTCATAGAACTTATTTTTTAAATAAGTTTATTAAATTTATTGGGGTGACATTGGTTAAAAAAATTATGTTTTTCATGTGTACAATTCTACAATATTTCCTCTGTATATTGCATTGTATGTTCGCCACCCAGTCATCTCTTTTTGTTATCATATATTTGACTCCCTTTACACTTTTCTACCTTCCCCCCACACTCCATACTGTTGTCTGTGTCTATGAGTTTTGTTTGTTTGTCTTGCTTGTTTTTTGCTTTCAGTTTCATATCTCAAATAAGAGTGAAATCACAGTGTTCTTGACTTTTTCATCTGACTTATTTAGCTAAGCATGATAGTCTAAGTCATATGGCAAAACCACCATGTTTTTATGTTTATTTGGGATGACAAGAATGAAAATTTTGAAGACTAAGCAAAAAAATAGAACCAGTTCTCCGTGAAAAATAACTCTGGGTGTAACCACAGATCAAATATCTCGAAATGGTTAAACTAAGAATGGATTGACGGTTTAGATGTAAATGGAGCCTTAACAGCCTCACACAACTGATTTTAAAATCAAAACACAATTGTTACCAGAGATACACAGAACAAAATAGCCTGGTTTCAGTCAAATCACGGTGGATTGAGATGCTTCTTTCTTTGCAAGCTGACTTTGTCTTACCACTTTTATAATTCTATATTTTAACTTCCAGAGCAATTTCACTTCGTTTATTTTATATTTCTTTGAAGAGAACACATGGTAGCTTCTAAATACCAGCTGCAATGTTCTTTTGGATCACTAACATAGTAAAGTAATGAATCCAATTATTTATCTTCTTCATCTAGTGTTTAAAACCAGAAGTTGGCTTGGCCACCAAAAGATATTACAGCTCAGATATGTTTTTCCTCCAGGAGTGACTCAGGAAAGATTGTGATGACAAGGTAATATGGTAATGTATAAAAGTAAGCTACTGATATACCCAATTATTGGAAATACCTCAATGTTTCTCCAAACTGTGCTTCTCTCCTTTATCCACTGCCATGGCATAGTTAGGTATTGTTATTTCTTATCTGGATAAATGCATTAACCTTCTAATTAGCATTCCCTGTCATCAATCTTGTCCCCTTTCCTCTAATCTCTCATCTTTATGGTCACCTGTGATCTTTTTTACACAGAAAATGTAAAAAATTCTTTGCTTAAAATTCTCCAATGCTTCCCACAGCCTTCATAACTCTGAGTCATGTTATGCAATCTCTGGCTTACGTATGAGTCCTGATGAACTTACCATCCAGGCCCTTTACATTCGTCTTCGATATCACCTCTCCCTTATTTCCAACTTGTTTCTTCTCCAAGGTTTACTTTTCCTAAAATAGTCCTTATCTCAATATACTGCATTTACTTGCTTAATTATCTTTCTACCTATTTAGGTTGATTACATGATATTTGTCTATATAAGTTTTATGTTCAGGCTCAAGAAAACATGAGGCTCATTTTATTTATTTATTTGGAGAGTAATAAAGAGACTTATGAATATATAGGACTGCTGGAAATGAGTTAAAATTGGAAAATCAGAGTAACCTCTAATATATCAGATACCTGTGCTCATCTAAAAATTCTCCTTCCTCAAGTTCCCAATTAAGATGCAGATGGTAGTGAGGAGAGACTAGACTCAAAAAAAACACAATACATCCCAATATTTCAGTAGCTTAATCTAATAGCAACTTGTTTCTTGCCCAAAGTCTCAGTTAAGTGGCTAAGATAGAGGCATAGCTTTCTTCATGTGGTGATGTGGGAACTGAAGCTCCTTATTATTGTTTTTTTTTTTTTTTCATCAGAAAAGAAAAGCTTTTTTAGAAGGGAAAGTATACTTCCAGACGCAGAAGTGGGCCTGAGCAAGAGAAGCGTGGCTCAAAGGCCGCTCCTTATTATTATATTATTATATTATTATTATTATTATTATTATTGGCTGTGTCATCCTCTGAGAACACATAATTATTTGTATGCAGCTGGTGGAAGGGTAAAGAAATGGAAAAGTATGTATTCAGTTTTAATGTACCAAAAGTGGCTTATATCACTACCAATCACATTCCATTTGAGAGAATTTCACATAGCCATACCTAACTCCAAAGGAGGCTGGGAAATTTCTAGCTATATGTTTAGGAATTGAGGTGAATTTCAGTGAGTGCCATAGGTGTCTCTCACAAGAGAAATGACAAATAGTACCCATATCCTTTTCCATTGGAGCTGGCCTTTTCTTTTAATAATACATATAAAATAACATAGGCTTCCATCCCATGTGCTTGCTCAAAGCTCATGCTTTTTCTAATAGTTCCTAGAATTCACAAACACTTGGTTTGAAAACAATAATCTTATTTGTCACCTATAACATCTTGCTCTGAAAGTGGAAAGGGATTGGGAAGCTGGGTAAAAAAGGTGAAGGATGGAAAGAGCAAAACTGGTAGTTACAAAACAGTCACAGGGATGTAAAGGTATAGCATAGGGAATATAGTTGATAATATTATAATAATTTTCTATGGCTCCAGGTGGATACTGAACTTACTGGGGCACCATTTCATAAATTATATAAATGTCTAACCACTATGCTGTACACCTAAAACTAATATAAAATAATACTGAATTTTAGCTATAATTGAAATTAATCAATTAATTAATTTTAAAAAGAAAGTTTGCTTCAAGTTCATATATTAATCGCTTTGGATTCTCTTATTCTATTTTCTTCCCTTTACCTGAGTGTGAATAAGAAACATATGCCATCTTCCAAGTCAATATTAAACAACATGTTATGCAGTACAAAGTTTTATGACATTGTGACTACAATGGAAGGAAATTACAGCACAGAACAGTAACCAGTTTGAACAAGCATCAATAACACTTGTCCTAAAATTTGGGGGGCACATCCATCTTTACTGGTAGCCAATCATCTAGGTCCCTACCTCATATTCTGGTCCTTTAATTAGCACACTATGTGATTATAGATGATGTATTATAGAATTGTACAATTGAAACTTATATAATGTTATTAATCAATGTCACACCCAATAAATTTAAGTAAAAATAGAAAACAAGATAAACTAAGAAGGAAGATTAAAATATTATTGATAAGTTAGATTCTCTAAAGTTGGGAAAGTTTAAGGGTAAATTCTGTTAAGAGTATAAATAAAATATTTAAATTAAAAATTAAAATAAAAACATCTCAAATGCTTCCTTTATCCTTGAGTCCCTTTATTTATTCAGATCTCTCCAAAGCCACAAACTAGAAAACATAAACATAAAACTCAAAATTCTTTTCCTATAAAATCTATCCAGCACAATCAACCTGCTCACTTAAGATTATTGTGCAATAGACAAAATTCTCCCCTATTACAGAATGCTGAATGGTTATATGGCTATAGTGTTTTTTTGTTTGTTTGTTTTGTTTTTTGATAGTAGTCATTTTTTCTCACTTCTCTTGCAATGCTGGTAGTTTATTGTGAACTTCCATATAGATCTGAGTTTCTGAGTTAGAAGATGAATTTGCCAAACTGGCCATGCAGTTATCCTAGCCTTCATTCTTCCAGTTCTGAGACAGACAATGAACTCCATAAGTAAGTCAGATGCTTGGCAAGTGTTCAGTCAACAATCTGCTGAGCGATTTGCTCTTCTCTTTGATTTTCTTGCATTTATATTACAAAAAGAGATTTTAAATTGGTTTAATTTGGTGCTAGTCTGTATTTTTCTGAGTTCTCATAATCTATTTCAAAAGTTAGGAATTTCTCCTGTGTCCCACTTTTGATGTTTACTTTCCAGTTAGTGTAACATTCTCCAGTACAGACCTCTTAAGACCGAACTTTCATTTTTGCAATAATTCAATACTAAAGTGTATTATGGTAAACGTCACTTGTGAGTTTAAGAACTAATTCCATGATTTCAATATTTTATTGTAACACTTTTAACAATATTAGAAATAACTTTTTTGAGAAATAAAAAACCTATTAAAAACTTTTTTTTTTTTTTTTTTTTTTTTTTTTTTTACAAAATCAAACAAATATTACACACTTGGGATACTCCAAAGGGACTAATGACACATCATTTTAAAAACAAAGACATAAATAACAATATGTAACATAAATTTAATTATTTTATAGATGTTTTTAAGAAACAACAAAATTTTATTTTCAATACAAACATGTAACAAAAAAAGAAAGTTAAAGGACCATGGTACATTATATGCGCCTGTGCTGGTGATGTAAAGTTTGTGGATTTTAGGATTCTGAGTGTGAGTGGTGTCTGTGGGGATGGAATAATTGGTATGCATGTGAGTGTGGTCAGTGTTGTGTATAATGTGGTTTGTGTTGTGCATATGTGTGTGACATGGGTGGAAATGTAGTATATTGTATGTGTGTGTGTGTTTGATATATGTGTATGTGGATGATGCTTATGTGTGTTATGTGTGTGTCTGGGCCTTCTGTGTTAGTGTACATACACACACACATCCTGTAGCAGACTTAATATCTTTGGCTATTTGTCACTTTTGACAAAATAGTATCATGTTATATTTGCATGTCTATGATGGGGGACAAAATAGTTATAATCAGAGGAAGACTGGAGTATTGGAAATAAAGATGAAATGTGAGTACCATATTATTGCCTCTCCTCTTGCCTGGTGAATTGATGCTTATCTGTGTCTGAATGTCCAGCAATATCTCAAGCCATTCCTTTGCCTGGACGCACTGTATTTATTCTATTCCTTCATGCCTAGTTGCCTCTCTACTATGTAGGGTTCCTACAATAAAGATTTCACTCTGCATTAACAGATGAGAACAGAGAGCAGAGGTATACGAAGACGTTTAATATTTAAAAGCACAAAACTAATAAAATCCCCCAATATACCAAATGAGTGTGTTATATCGTGAGGATAGAAATTAGAGGGAGGCAAAAGACAGGTAAATGCAAATTATTAAAGATAAAAATGAATTGTGCTGATATCAGGCAGAATATATTTTACACCATTTTGAGAAAGAAGCATGAATAAATAAGTTAGGTAATGCTTCTGGTAGCTGACTTAGTGAAACAGCTAGGCTTAAAGTAACAACAGATTGAATTTTACAATGAACTAATTATTAGTTAGAGGAAATAACAGCTGTTCAGTAACAACTTCCATAAAAGTTTCCCCCTTACACACACACACAAAAAGGCAGAGTGGTGATCTATCAAAAGATAATTAGAAGGAGAAACACTTAAATTACTAAATAAGCCTACTTTAAAAGTCTTGATATGAGGCATCTTTAAGCTGACTATAATTTGTTGCAGGTTTTTTGGTTCAGATTTCCTTCTCTGTCTTAATAAAAATCAAAAAAAACTCAATAATAGTAGGAATTTGGGTGTAATGATCATTAGATTATTAGGTGTTAAAGTGATAGTTGTTAAAACTTAAAACAATTATAAACTTTACAAAAAAACTTTTATATTGGTTGGGGAGGGGAGTTAATATCCAGCATCTAATTGTCCAAGAGTCCATCAGAGTTTAGTTAGTTGTAATTAAAATGTAAATATGTTAGTTGTAAAAAACAAACAAACAAAAAAAAAACAGCATAAATATATTTTTATTTCTTCTTGAATAATAACTTCTAGGTCTAGGGTAGTGGATATTGTATTAGAACCATTAGTGTCATAGCTTTCAATTGTAAGAAATGTTATTGTATGTGAGCAGGAGAAAAAATAAAAACGATCTGTTGGAGAAAGAAGCCTGAGAGCAATTGAATCATTCCTATCCCACTCCACCCCCAAACTTTTTAATATAGAAGCTACACCTACTATTAGTATTCCCAAGCTCTACAACGCTGACTACAAATGAGGTTGCTTTAACAACATCTCACAGCTTGATACTCTGCGTTAGAGACTTTTACTGCTCACCCATGACTTCTCATTTTAGTTAGGTGGTGTCATGTGACTAGCATTAGCAAAGGCTATGTGAATGGAAGTAATGAGTCATTTCAGGGCCAAAGCCTTTAATTACTGATGGGAGACATTCCAGCACTGACTTTCTCTTCCATGTAGATGAGGAAACTATGTGTTCCAATAGAGCAGCTAAAAAGTGGTAGGGACTCCATTAGCCTGGATTGCCGAGTAGCTACAAAGAAAACAGTTGCCCTAGAAAGTTGCTTAGAGCCTCAGCCAAATTTGCATAAACTAAAAATAAACTTTTATTGTGTTAACTCACCAAGATTTGGGAGTTGTTTACTATTTCAGTGTACTTTCTAGGTTATCCTAACTCAAATATTCCAAGTCCCCCATCATAACCAGCAGAAAATTCAGGCATTTCTAGGACTTCGAAGCATGTCTAGAGGTTTATACATCTTTTGTATCTCTTCTGGTTTTATCTAACCACATCTTGTGAGATGAGAATCCTTGAGAGCATATTCTAGAAGTCTTTAGAATTAGATTTTCCAATCAATTCATTTCCATCTTTTGATCTGGGTTTGTCAAGATCCCTGTTGCCTGTGATTCAGGCAGGGAGTTTAAGATCAAATGCCAGGACTTCCGCCACACCAAAATCAGAGCAATTCATTCATCAAGGTTGATACCTTGTGGTCTAAGATTTAATTAGACCAGAAAAGACTAAAAGGAAAGGATTTGGGTCACTTTCCAATGCCTACTGGCTTTAATGTAACTGTAGATTTACAGTATAGGCAAGTTATTTCATGCAATGAGAAAGGTGCTGTCCCTGTACCCCAACTATCATTCGAGAAATGTACCATAACAAGTGGCTCGTGGCATTAAGTGTTAGAGCCTATTAGTGGAAGCAGCTTTCAATTCATATAGAGAGCTATTTCCCCAAACCATTTTCTGCATCCTATAGTATTTGTTTATTTTATTATTTTTAAAAATTTATTATTATTTTTTTTATGGTGACATTGGTTAATGAAATTTGGTAAGTTTAAGCCGTACATTTTAACAGTAAGGCATACACACACACACACACACACACACACACACACACACATATTTACATTGTGTGTTCACCTCCTATAGTTAGATTTCTTTCTGTCACCACATATTTGACCCCTTTGACCCCACCTAATTCTCCTCTCTCCTGCCCCACTCCTTCCTATCATGTTTGGTATCACCATAACTTATAAAAACTTCTATCAAATTTGTTTGAAATCTTCCCCATATTCTTCCTTTTGTGCTGAACATTTTCACTCAAGTTCTTCATCTGCTTGCTGTCTGGGGGCTTGCTACGCTGGTCTGCTACACCAACACCACCATTCTTGGAGCCTTTAAAAACAATGATGTTCCTCTGGGTACTAGTGTGATGACCATCTTTGTTTTAGAGTTTGCCAGGAAGTGAAAAAAAATGACTCTTTCTTATTTATGATTGACTTGTTTCCTTGGATATAAGCATAATTACTCTTCCCAGGGCATCACAAAATCTTTGGTGACCAAAACTTTTATGGGTCTGGCTCCGGACCAAATTCCTATATATGATCTATCAAGCCTGACCATAGGTAATTACAAAGGCTTTCCTGATAGGCCTCATAGGGAAAGCTGCCTTCTCCACACCAGACCTGGTGCATAGCAAGTGCATTGAAATCTCTGGAGGGAGTTTCAGTCAAGAGCTCAGGCTATTTGCTCTTCCTTGGGCGGGACATGCTATTACATAATATGCTATTACATAATATGCATGTCCACCTCAAGCACCTCATTTCAAAAGTTTTCTTTATCTAGAGGTCTTGGCTGAGGTACTTTTTAGCAACCTTGCCCAGACCTCCTTTTTGGGTAACCTTAAGACATTTATTTCACTTGACTTAGTATTTTTCCACTCCTCAGCCTTCTGCTTGCAACTTCCCTGGCCTCTCCAGGTCCAAAAACAGCAACAACCTTTTATTCAGGGCTCTCCTGTAGTGAGATCTTTTCCATGCCTATATACTGAATGTCATCCAATTTACCCATATCTGATGCTGTTTTGTGGAAAAAAATGGAACATTTCTTTTTCTTTGCCTATTACCTGCACCTCACATTGCAGTAAGTACATAAAGGCTTGAGATTAGTATATTTAGTTTTTGGATTGTTCTAATTGTTTAATTAACTACCTTGATATATAGCCAGTTTAGCAAACTTTTTTGGATGTTTTCTCTCAACCTCTCTCCTTTAGCTGTACAAAACCAAAAGCCAGTCATGTCTGAGAAGTGTAGGATTGGGTGCTCCATCTATTGTATCATTCCTTTGTCTTCAATCTTAAAGTTTTTGTCCTAAAACAAACATAGAAATAAAAACAGACAGAAAGAGCCAATAGTTACATCCCTCATCAGCCAAACACAAAACATCTACAAAATAACAGACGGAAAAAGCTATAGCTATTATATAGAAAAGAACCTACCTGCCAATCAGCCCTTATTATCTTTTTTAGAGAATCAGTTTTAATGTGCTATTTGTTGTGAATTCTCTAGTGTTTGCTATTTCTTTTGTAAACCTCATCAATTTAATCATTTAAATTTTGGGAATATTTTTCATCAAAAGAGTCTGTCTCTATAATTACCAGGGTAGAATTATTTATCATCTTTAGCTAAAAACCATCTCTATGTTTGTAGAATTGTCTACAAATAGATGCATACATTAACAAATTCAGGTGAGAATAAATGATAGCATAAAGAGATATAAAACCTGTGAACACATTATATTGCAACCAATAATTTACTGGTGTGAACTTTATATCCAAGCCAAAAGAGGCTCTTGGAAGTAGCAAGGGAGGTTAGAATGCATATTTCTGGATGTTATTACACAGTTGCCATGTTATTAATGTCGGTTACATAATTATAGTCAATCAACATTTTTAAAAATGAATGACTGAAAGGAGGAAGAGGTAACATATTGAGATCATGATAGCCTAAAGGGAATGCTCCTCTTAGCATTAAGAATTATGTTTTGACATAAAAATCATTTTTTATTGTCCTTTCTAAAAAGAATATTAAAAATATTAAAAGACAAAACACATATCACATATCAAGCAATGTGAATTCTGCTATGGAATCTTATAAAAAACAGTATCATTATTTCTTATGAAATATTACTTGTAAAATTGGTCTAAAAAGGGTGATATAATGAGATTAAGATCTATGGAAATGTGTATTGATTGTCTAAATTATACTTTATCTAAATACTTTTAAAGTTAAGATTATTAATGACAGAAGAAAAACTATTAAAATATACTGAAAGTTTTACAATATAGACATATTCAAGTAGACTACTTTCAAGTGTCAATTGTGACAGGAAACACAGACTTAAATAAATAAACAAAATCCTCACTAATGGAGCATTAATTACTTTCTCTAAATTTATGTAACCAACTGAAATTCTTACTGAAGACTTACTCTAAGAACAACATGCTTACTTTTAATTTGAACATTTTAGAGCATCAACATACAGACAGACTACATATTGTATTGTCAAACATATATCATGGTTTATTATTCTAAAAAAGAAATAAAAATAGAGCTGAAATAAAAAATCACTATCACAGCATAGGGTCTTATTTAAAACCTGGAAAAAATAGATGGATAAATCAAATGAAGAATAAAATCAATAATAAAAAACAGAATTATATTTGGTAAATACTAAGAGACCACTAAAGATACAAATTATATAATTTATATTATGAAGATCAAAATCAGGCTGACAGCAAGTGTGTGTGCCTGCACACACACACACACACACACACACACACACACACAGAGTAAAATCAACATATAAAAGCAAACGATTCAATGAAAATACAATAATTTCTCAGAATCTACAAGGGATTGTTCCATTACCCCTGTGAATACCAAAATCTCAGGATGCTTGAGTCTCTTATATAAAATGTCATAATATTTGCATATAACCCACCCAAAACATCCCATATACTTTAAATCATCTCTAGATTATTTGTAATACTTAATACAATGTAAATGCCATGTAAATAGTTGTTACCATATTGTTTAGGGAATAAGAACAAGGAAAAAATTGTAGGCCTAACTACATAGTACATGTCAGCAACAACATAACAGTTATTAAAACATGATTTTTCCATCACGGTTGGTTGACTCCAAGAAGGCAGAACTGTGGATATGGAGGGCGGACTATATCTATCAGTTTATGGCATAACTTCAGTGTCGAGGCAAGTCGTTATGAGAATCCTCATTTTATAACAACAACAACAAAAAAATCAGCAATCTTTTAAAAAACATTTACTCACAGTTTATCTGGACCAAATTACAGATTATGTGGAATGATATTGTCAATTGTGACAGAAAACACAGGCTTAAATAACTAAACAAAAGTATTTTGTTTGTATAAGTAATATGTTTTTAGCTGAAAATGTTAAATTTGAAACTCTAATCATTTGGTTGGCTTTAGAGTTTGAGTAACTTGCCAGATAGATGATATTATTTATCAAAATACCTCACACTTTACTATGATACATTTATTTGTTTATTTAGTACAAAAAATGTATTTTGTGACAAGAAGGCAAAGATAGAAGGTGAGAGGTAGCAGTAATCATTGTTTAGCTGATTGCTCCAGCACAATTTCTCAGGTATTACACAACTCTTACGCTCCACTTCAGGTACTTTGGATTCACCTCTACCTAGGACATTAAGTCAACATGTTCTATGCCAGGGTAATATTGCAGTAATAAAATCTGCATGTGCTCCGGATAACTCTGAAGACATGGGCCAATAATAGTTCACCTTATACCCATGACACACTTCTTGCCCCTGCTCTAGGCCCTCCTGCTGACATTAAGTGCTGGGATGCAAAGAAATCTACTAGGTTCAAGTATCAGAAAGTGTAGGGGAATTAGTGCTCTATAAAGTGAAACAGTCATCAGTGGGAAATGAGAGCTAGTAAATAAAAGTCTTTCACACTTTCCTCCAGCATGCTGCCTACAGAAGCAAACATTTACATAGTCTAAAGGTTATGGTCCTGAAATTTAAGCAATTGGTTGCACGAGAGAGTAAATAGTATCCAACTTGGCGATACTCCCTTATGTTATCGTTCCCTCTTTTCTGTTTTGTTTCCTTTTTTTTTTTTTCATTTCTATTTTTTGGAGGCCAGCAAACACTAACAGAGTAGGAACAGAAAAGCCTCTGTCATGTGCTACTGACATGAAAACGAAGGCTAACATGGTTGGAATCAGGACGACCCTAGAAAGTAGCTCTTGTGAATAAAATTTAGAACCAGATTTTTACTATTGTGGCACTTGGGACCTTATTTCTGGTGACAAGTGGGGAAGTGATAATATTTTGCATATAGTGACATCAAGTTACCAAGGCTTTATTTTGTGGTTAATTGGGACAGTTTAAAGGTGCAAAGTTGAAGTGCTAAGAAATGCTATGGACGTGGTAACTGAAAAGTATTGGAACAACGATAATCGTAACACTATGGATCAGAATGGCTGCTGTTGTAAATACTGAATACTTTGGAAAAATAAAAGGGTGGGTCCAGGGCAGCCAACGGTCACCACTAAGATATTTTAAGTGCTGTGGGCTATGATGGAATATTTGAAAGGCAATGTGTGCCAAAAAATAGGATCAAAAGATGTAATTGTGAAGCTGACAGAGCTAAAAAGGACACTAAATGCTTATTTCCAAGATTTAGGTTCATGAGCCTAAAAATCAAATATGGCATATTTCCCTGAAACCTATGGGAAAGAAGAAAAAAAAAAAAGTGAGATTAAGGTAGCAAAGATCAATAGGAAAATCCTGAAACAAACCTTTTTCCCCCAGGCAATATAGAATTAGGGATAGTATTGCAGAAAGGAATACAGAGATTAGGATCACTGTAAAATATTTAAAGATGTAGGGGTGGTTGTCTCTATTATATACTTTTGAATCACTTATTTTAGACAAGAGAAACTAGATTAATCTTGGAAAAGGGTGGTGGTGGGGAACATCTACAAACATAGCTAGGCAATGGCCTCAACTATAGTTGCTATGTTCAATTGAATGTCTTTATCAAAGAAGATAAAATAGAAAACTCTTAGTTCTTGATATATTGCCACTGATCTGGCAAATAATTTCTTTTCAATTTCCTCAGGAAGAATCAAACAAAATTTGCATTCACATGTCAATGACAGCAATATATAATCAATATTATTCATAGATAATTTGTTCATAAATTACCTAGCAAAGGACAAAGGTTATAGTGCTAAATACAGTGACTCTTATTTTCCTTTTAAAATATAACATTTCCTAATTATTTCATAATTACATGAAAGTTACAGGTTTGTTTGTTTGTTTATTTGATAGAAAGCATTATATTAACAATTTTGGATTTCCATAGAACTTCCATAGTTGTAAACATCTAAAACTCTTAGTAAAATTGAATTTTAATTAACTTGAATAATTTTTGTGTTTTCAATTTTTTCAAAGGTTTTTCTTATTCAGAAACAATTTTCTTGTTAGAATTAATCAAAGGCCTTTATGTATATTTACAATTCTATCTATAAACACTATTATTTTTTTATACCGGTTACTGAAGGCATTCATGTGTTGATATGATTAAAAAGTTTTTTTTACCAGTTACACTTGCATACTAGATAATTATGTCATTAATTAAATAATCAACAATCTATTTAATGATTTATTTGTATACATATTATTTTTGGCAACGATAAATACACTAAAGAGTCTTCAGGTTTATTTTCCAAAGAGTTAAAACTTAAAATCAATTAAATAATGAGCTACACCTTAACCTGGATTTCTTTTTTAAAAATTTGGGTTTGGTTGAAATGAACATCAGCGTACACCTGAGAAAGAAATAGCAGGTCAAAGAGTTCATCCTAAAGGAATGAATTATTATTTGAAACTACTTCTGATGAAAGTGAAAGAAGAAAGTGCCAAAGCATGTTCGAATATCAAGAAGACAAAAATCACAACTACGAAAAAAATACACATCATTAACATAGACAATAAAGACAATAAAATACTGAAGATTTTGCTTACCTTGTTCGGTCACCAATTCAAATGGAAACTGCAGCTAAGAAATAATAAGAAAGCTGTGACTCAGGAGACCAGCAATGAAGAATTAGAAAAAAATCACCGAAAGCATGTGTCATTAGAAACCAAGGCTAAGATCAGTCACATTCTCATATTCTCAGTTACTATATGTGATGTGAAAGTTGGATAGTGAAGAAGTTTGATAGAAAAAAAAAAATGATTCATTTGAAACATGGTGTTGGAGGAGAGCTCTATGAACATCCTGAACCACCAGAAAGATGCACAAGTGGGTTCTAGAGCAAATTAAGCCTGAAACATCTCTGGAGGCAAAAATGACAAAACTAAAGCTGTCCTGCTTCAGACATATCATGGAAAAGACAATGATGCTAGTAAAAGTAGAAGACAGCAGGAGAAGAGGAAGACCAAATATGAGATGGATGGATTCCATAAAAGAGGTCACAGGCAGGAAATGAGCAGTGTTGTTGAGGACAGGACATTGTGGACTTCACTCATAGAATTGCCAGCAGTCAAAGGCACATTAAACACACAAAGGTATAAAGGAAAAAGAAAACATGGTAAACAGGAAAGAGAACTGAAATTTCAGGTATCTGGGTTAGATTTTTGACCCTGATATTTTTCTAACTGTAGAATTTGAGAAAATTATTTCAACTCTATGAAAGTTGGCTTTTTAATGTATAAAAAAGCATATGCCTACATATGAATTTGTTACATGGAATTTTAAAAAGATGTGAAATGCGTAACAAATTGAAAACTTCTTCAGACACCAGCTTCAAACTGGCTATGGTAATTGGTGATTTTTTAGCCATTATCCGGCTGGAGATAACATAATTTTTGATTACTGTTTTCATCTATTATACCAAAATTGTTTAATGCCTGTGTCAGATGTAAATTATAGATTATATATTTATGTGATGATAACATTCTCAATATAAGTAGCTACTTATCCAATTGACATTCTATCTTCCCTACTAATAAGAACTCTAATTTTCCTTGGGCAAACACATGCTGATTAAAATATTTCTCGTCTCATTTATTTGAGGCCATAGAAGACCATTAAGATACAGTTTTGACCAATGAACTTCAAGAAGTTGCTAGATTAGACTTCCAGGAAAGTTTTTATAAAAGGAAACACAGCTTTATTGCCCCCTACTTACATGCTCTTTACCTTTCCTTTTATTCCCTTTTGTCAGGAGCCATTTTGAGACACTGAAGAAGTCACGAGCCATAAAGCAGTTGCTGAGACTGCTTAAACAATGGTTCAAGGAAGCAGGAATTTGAGTTAAACATTACTGACCCTGAAGGAGAGGTAGGCCTCCTAAAGTAATCCTTATAAGATAGTGGAATGTTTTACAAATAGCTAGGATGTTTGTACCCTGAAGGAAGGATGTATAGGAACTTATGTAAATGTCGCATTCCTATGGTAATGTACTCTGTGCCTTGCTATTGTGTTCGAAAAGAAATATAAGGGCAATGCTAAATAAACTCAAGGCTGCAGCATTGACTGTATGCCTTCCCGAAGCGCTTTCCTGTCTTCTTTTTTCCTTAGGCTTCACCCCCCTCTTTTAGGTGCTGTTCGACTTTAGGCGGCTGGCTCTGGCACGCTTTTCTTTTTTTGAAATGAAAACTGAACACCTGGAAGGGTGATTTCCATCTTGTGAACATTGGATTGAAAGTCACAAGCCAAAGGTAATAGTGTGGGACAATAATAGAAGGGGCATAGGTGCCTGGTGATATGGATAAGCTTTCATACCAATGTGGACTATTTAACCATGGTCTAATCGTATAAGGCAAATCAACTTATTTTTTTCTAAGCCATTGTTTGTAATGCTTTCTGTTACTTGTATCTGAACATACCTTAATTAATAATGTTTATGTGGTATATAGCATCTGACTAGGTAATACATTGTTGACCCTATGAGTATAAGTGTGTACAGGGAATTGTTCTTTAAAGCAATTTAAGGAAAAAAATTACTAAATTTGCCCTTTAGGAATGAATAAAATTTTATTTAAGGGTTATAGATATAGATGTGTTAAAAAAGTAGCTCAGATAATTTATAAACTATATACATATATAAATTTATAGAAATAGAAGTAATTGTTAGAAAATAAATCTACTTTGAATTTTAAAGCCAATATATTAATTTTATTTTTTTCTTCCTTAACACACTTTATTCTCTTTATTACACCCACTGTCTTTCCTTTATGATAACTTATAAGTTATGTCATTTTTTTACTGCATATGATTTAAAGGACAGGAATATATTCACTGCTAAACAATAGGATAAAAAGAGATTTTCACTCTATCCATTTACATTAATATATGCTAATGTATATATATATCCATTTTATGCTATTATTATAGTATATATTCTCTTCTGCTTATTGGTACTAATACTCCTGGGAACTGAGCCTCTTTCAGACCAAAGTTCTCTTCTACTGAAGAGGAAAAATGCAGATTCCTAATCACTCCTAGTTATAGTCAAAATTTTTAATGTCTGAGACATTTCTGGTATTTCAAATATCTGGTTTTGATAGTTGTCCCAGGGCTGGCAATGTAATCTAACTTAAGGCAGTTAGAAACTGTCCTTAGGAGTTTAATATTGGAAATGAGCTTCTCCTGCATAATGATGATAGATATTTGATACCCAGACAATTTATAAGCATGGTTCTAGTTTTATGGAAAAAAAAAAAAAAACAAATTTAAAATATGAGATTGACAAGCTGGACCTCAAATAAAAACAGAAAGGAAGGCTTGATAGTGTTCATATCTTTCTTTTCAATGGTAGCCACCACTAGACTATTTTAAAATAGTGAATTCCAAAGTTACTTCAGGTAGGTTTTAGTTGCTTAAGTCAAAACCAACTTCTGTGTCTTTAAATGGAATTCTTTTTTTTAAATCTGTCTTTGGTCCCTTTCTTTGCTTTTTAAGGCTGAAATTGCTCTCACTTTTACATGTGAAATACAACCTCTACATAAACATAAAAATAAAATTTACTCTCTACATATAAGTAAGAGACATTTATCTAACTTTGAAGGAATAGCTCCTATCTAGGAAATAGGCTAATTATAAAGCTCTACCCTCAGGATAACCTCAGAATGTGTCTTTAAATGGATCTTTATGTTTTGATATACCTTTAAAATTAAAGAGGATTCTCTTACATGAGACTGGAATTGCTAAACTAGCCTCATTAATATTATATTTCAACTATCTTCGCTCCCATTTTTATCATAATAATAAATTAAAAATCACCTGGAGTGATTGTATATACTTCGTAGGAATAGCTCTCATCTACCCACTAAGCTTGCCATGCTTGAAGAATGATGAAACTAAAAGACAGATGACATAAATTATAGTCAACAGTGTCACATTGCTAGTAAGAAAGCAGCAGAACTCAAAACTGAACCCAGGGCAGTCTAATTTCAAGACTAACTATTTTCAGGTCACCTAAAAAATGAGAGGTGGAGAGGGAATGACCCTGAATTTCTATATCTTTGTCATAGAATATTCACTTTGGCAAGTCGGCTGTTTCATAGACTAGTCTTTCAGTCTCCCGAAAGTGTAATCTCTTAATAGTTCCACCATATGGACTTTGTTCATTTGATCTATTTGCAGTTCATAAGCTCATTTATTTTTCTCCATCAATTTCCCCATTAAATAACTCAGAACACCAGCTTCCTCTGAAGACAAAAATCCCACTGGCTTTATGAAACTATAAAGCTATGTTTAGATTTAGGTTTGAAGTTGACCACATTCATTTTATCTTCAGTGTTTATCGATACTTCGGATAATTGAGCAAATTTTATTTTAAATGTAGGATTCTCTTGGAAAATAATTACTTGACATATATACCCTGATAAGTGCAATTTTGAGCAGTGATATTCAGACCTAGTAAGTACTGATCATATAATAATCTCACTGAGGTCACTGTAGGAAAGACAATCTTTCTGCAGTGTTGTGATAGATGTTGACAGGAAAATGATCATGAACCGATGCAATTCAAGGTTCATCACAGTGCCCTTTTGAGCTTGACAAGAAGAGGACATGCTTTATAGTAGGGGAGACAATAAAAATTGGGTATTGGCAATATGACATTGAAAGCTAAAATATGAATCCATCTTTATTGTAGCAGGAATGAAAAAATATTAACTCCTTTCAAAGAGAAAAGTTAGCCTCAGTCTACCTTAGCACTTTATTGAGGTAAATCATGCAGATGGAATTTGTCTGATACAGTTTGTTAACTTTTTTTAACTGCATAAAAAGTGTTGATATGTAATATACTGATCTTGATTTACTAATTTTTATTTTGATGGTATTTTTACAGTTTTAAAGTTCATTAATATCATTGATGATGGCAAAAACTACATGATTCCACAATCCCAAACTATAGTCAATTCATTCAAATTGATGTTTTAGTAAACTGAAAAGTCAAATGTCATTTAATTATTTAGCCTTATAAATATCTCTTTCAAATAGATTAAATTTTGTCTTGATGTTTCAAGTTTTCTGTTTTTAAAAATGTTTCTAGGGAAAAAAAACTACTTTAATTATTTTGATAAAGATGAATTTTCTTTAACATTTTTTTTTGTTGCTGTTATTAAAATGACACAGGAATGCTCTCGCTTTCCACCTGAGGTTGGTAGTGCAAATAAATCACGTTCTAATTTAAATAATGTCACTGAAATTTTACTGCTTTGCCTTACCTTTTAACTTAATTTTATTAACTGGGATAAAATTTTTCAGAGATATTTTTCCCTTGCAAATACAGATGTGCTAAATCAGAAATCATTAAGCTATGGGGAATGAATGGACTGAGATGTTACCGTGACCCTTGGAAGGACATATAGAAGTGGCACAGCCAAATAAGCTTGGCTCTACCTTTTTAAAAAACTGATCATTATTTATTGGACAATTCATAATAGCATAATTTGGCAGTCATTATTGTAGATTTGCAGAGGTCATTTACAATGCATTATCTACTAATACTATATCTTCAGATGTGAAGGGAGACACAAAGAGAGCGACCAAAAGCTTTTCTA
Source organism: Eonycteris spelaea (assembly GCA_003508835.1). Classification (NCBI taxonomy): domain Eukaryota; kingdom Metazoa; phylum Chordata; class Mammalia; order Chiroptera; family Pteropodidae; genus Eonycteris; species Eonycteris spelaea. The sequence continues at coordinate 5,732,025 of PUFA01000104.1, forward strand.
ATGTGTCCAAGATATTTTCGTTGCAATATTAAGTCACTTTTTATAGAGAGTACCTTTTCTGTATTAATTCTGAGATGTTTAATTTTGGATTTTAAGCAGTGAAATATTGTAATACATAATTTCTCACATCAGTACTTGATCACTGCACTGAGAAAGAGATTAGAAGGAATATATATATAATATAGTCAGCCTTAGAGATGTTTTAATATCCATTCCTCTCTTCAGTAGGGCAGAGAGCATCTTACTTAGTCATCCAATTAGGCTCTGCTGAAATAGTTTCTTCTTTATGAGAGACTCTGTTCTTGTTTCTAAAATTAAGTAATATCTATAGAGCACATTAGTGAATTGAATCTGTAGTGAGAAAGTAAATATAGCCTATTCTTTCAAGAAAATGTAGAATCAAGGGAGGGTTTGTGTGTCGTTGTGCTTTTACTATTTGAAAGAACTGAAATTGTTTGTAATCTGAATGAAAAGTGTATGTAGAGTCGTAGAAGTTAATTATTACCTAAGTATAGTCAAAACTACTAAGTGTTGAGAATATTTTGTCTTCTGTGTCATTTGTCCAGACAGTTGTCTTTAGACACACCTCAGGACATTGTCACAGGTCCTTTTAGGTCTAGCAGCATTCTGGGCATATTCTGTTTACTCTTGCGTGCTTAGGAATCATTCTGCTATTCCGCTGTCATGCAGGAACACAGGCAACTCCAGTAGAGCTGTCTGAGCCCTATCTTACAGACTCACCAAGTGGCATTTTCTGTTTCTGGATTATTGCTGCTTCTCTGGCTCTCTACCTAAGTAAGATTATCTTCCTTTATTTTGGCAATTTGTACAGAATATTCTTTATTCTTTCAATAATTGTAAAGATGATTCAGGAAGTTAATTTCTGCTTAAATGGAGAAAAGACTACTAAGAGAAATAAATATGGAGTAATTGTTACTATTTAAAAATATTCTCTAATATTGGTTCCTCTTCTTAAGATGCTGTAGTAGTCCACATGGCAGTGTACAACAGTTTTCATGTTCTGGCTTTTCTACCTGTATATTCAGCTTTATCTCTCCCTATGCCTAAGCAGCTTCTAAGCTACACTCTACTTATTTTTGAGACTCGGGTCTAATATCAGTGCCTCTTGGAGATTTTTTCTTACTGAAAACAGGTGTTATTTTTCACAGTAACTCTTTTCACAGTACATACATTAAAGTGTATATTTTAGTGCACTATTCTGTTACATAGCTGTTTCTACTTAAAATAAGAGCAGCTCTTTCTCTCCAATTAGGATATCATTGAGGACAGTAAACTTGCTTTATTTCCAGTGACTATCACGCCTTTCAAATAGAAGGCATGGTGCTTTTTGAGTGCCCTTTGTATGCCACTGTGCTAACCTTCAATCAGAAAGAGCTGTGGCTCCACTCTCATGGCACTTCAATAGATATATATTAAATAAATGAAAAGAAAGTGTGTTCTATTATACTCAGTGTTGCCCAAATAAGTTTTATATCCAGAGCCCTTTATTCAAACCTCCTAGGCATTGATTTTTCTATTACCTTTATCCCTGTTGATCATACTCTCCTTTCTGGAACCCTCTCTTCTGTCAGACTGCATAACGCTGTCTTTTCTTTTCTGTGGTCACTGCCATGTTTTTGCCTTTATCAATGGCTTCTTTTTTCTTATACACAAATGCAGTCACTCTCCAAGATTCACTCACTTCAATTCACTCACTCTAATATACTCTCTTGGGAGGTCCTTTTTCAGCTAGAATCAATATTTAAGCATTTTACTTAGTTTTTCCTTTTTGTCCCACACTCAATTTTCATGAGTCGTCATCTGTTGTCTTTTATAAACTCCTTAGAATCTTTCCCTCTCTTTACATTTTAACTCTTGCCATCCCAATTTAGGCCCTTGTGTATGCTAATTTTGTATACTAATGTTTCTTCATCTCTATTCTCTTTCTCTCTCTTTAATTCTTCTACCATAAAGTGCTACATTACTTTCTCTAAAGCATATTATCAAAACTTCCGGTCAAGATGACAGAGTAGGTAAATGCTTTTCTCGCCTCCTCCCATGACCACATCAAATTACAACTAAACTACATTAAAAAAAAAAAAAGTCATTGAGAACAGCTTGAAGTCTAGCTGAACAAAAGTCTTGCAACTAAGATACACAGAAAAACCATAACCAGATTGATAGGAGGGATTGAGAAGCATGCAGATGGGCTTCACAGTCATATGTGGTAGTTAAAAGTTGGGAGGGATATCTTGGCTACAGAGGTCCTCTCTGAGGAGTGAGGGGTTCCCAGCCCCATACCAGGCTTCCCAGCCCAGGGTTCCAGCAATGGCGAGAGAAATTCCCATAACTTCTGGCTGTGAAAAACCAGCAGAGATTGTGGCTGAGTGAAACAGAGGGCAGCTGGAGTACCAGGAGTTCCTCTTAAAGGGCCTAGGCACAGACTTATTTGCTGATCGACTCATTTGCTCTGAGCTTCAGCTCTGAAGCAGCAGCTCAAAAGGAGCCAGGGACATAGTAGAAGGAATTGAATTGTCTGGCTTCAGGGTGAGGGTTAGGGGGGAAGCTTTCTCCCAGATAGCAGTTCTAGCAGAAGCCATTGTTTCTTCGTTGAGCCTTCTTCCCCTCAGCACTCAGACTAAGGTGGGTGCCATATCTTTGACTCTTCATCAACCTGGCTAACACTGATCACTGTGCACTGGTGATTTCCTGAGGCTCTGCCCCACCCAACTTTTGGGCCCACCCAAGCCACTTCCTGTGGCTTTTTCATTCAAACATTCTATCCTGGCTTACGCTGTGGACTTGCCTAAAAATCCTTCAAAGGTCTACAAACCCCAAACAAGCAGCATCCGGCCTTGACATGCCCTATATTTCTTGCTAAGTGGTTCCAAGCCTGACACTAGCAGCAGCTGGCCTCAGTTTGAAGGTTAGCCTCTTCCAGGCACCTCCAAGCCCAGTATAAGCAGCAGCCATCTGCAGATCACTTCGTAGCTGATACCAGGTAGCCCTGGGCAGAGCACAGGCAGCAGCTAACCTTGGCTTGCTCCAGAGACTCCATAATCAAGAGGACTTCAGACCACACTAGAGCACCTAACTTAGGAAAATGTATAACTTTAAGATATTTTCTGTGTTCTCAAGAATATATCATTTGGCAGTATCAAAGAGAACATCTCTTAATTTTGTATACTGAACATAAAAGTAATATATTTTTTAAGTCTAGTGATATTCGTAATTGCTTTTTGATTTTCTCAAAGTGGGCCCCTAAATATAGAAAACTAAAATTGTTCGTACTCTGTTTGATATGCTAATTCAACAACAGAGTTTCAATTTCCCTGAATCACTTCCAAAAACAACACCTCAAAGGGTTTATTCACGATGCATCAGGGCCCTGCTAACGTGAATCCTGCTTCATGGAGTTGGCCCCCGCAAAACATCTATCATCATGGATATTTCTCACAGCTAGTCAACCTGAAGTCTATCCCTCCCACTGATGTGCCAACAGCAATCAAGGTTCGACTACAGCAAGAAGGCACACAACTCACTCAAGGTATACAACTGCAGCACCCAATTCAGGTGACCAGGGAGACTGTGCCACCAAGCCCCACAGGATATCTACTACATAAGGCCGCTTAACCAAGACCAAGAGACATAGCAGCCCTGTCTAGTACATAGAAACAAACTTAGGAATTCATCAAAAATAATAAAACAGAGAAATATATCCCAAATGAAAGAACAGAATAAAACTCCAGAAAAAGAACCAAACAAAATGGAGATGAGCAATCTATTAGTTGCAGAGTTCAAAACACTGGTTATAAAGATGCTTCATGATCTCAGTGAGAACTTCATCAAAGAAACAAGAAAAATAAAAAAGGAAGATAGTAACCATAAAAAAGAATGAATCAGAGATGAAGAATAAAATAACTGAAATAAAGTACAGAGAGTTCCAAACAAGATGAGTCCAAAGAAGACCACACCAAGACACATCATAATTAAAATGCCAAAGGTTAAAGACAAAGAGAGAATCAAAAGCAGCAAGAGTAAAAGCAGTTAATTACCTACAAGGGAGCTCCCATAAGACTGACAGCTGATTTCTCAAAGGAAACTTTTCAGGATAGGAAGGATTGGCATAAAATAGTCAGTGATGAAAAGAAAAGATCTACAACTAAGATTATGCAACAAACTATCATTTAGAATTGAAGGACAGCTAAAGAGCTTCCCAAATAAGAAAAAGCTAAGAGAGTTCGTCACCACCAAACCAATAATAGAAATAGAGACTTTTTTAGAAGAAGAAAAAAAGTTAAGAAGTATAAATAATGAAATGGCAACACATTTCTCCAGATGGGTACTAGATTTATCAGAGTGATCACTTTGTATGTTATGTAAATGTCTAATCACTATTTGTACACCTGAAACTAATGAAATATTGCATGTCAACTATAATTTAAAAATAAAAAGTTATTTAAAAATAAATAAAGCATATTATTCATCAAGTCAGTATCTTTTTCAGAAAACATTTGATGATCCTTCACTACTATTTAGTAGAGTTCAAATTGGTTCATTGGCACAATATAACATAATCTGACAGCAACATTAATTTTTTTACTTTTCTTTCAAATTTCTCCCCATCAATTGTCCAGCAAATGTGGGCTACAAATTCTTCATCAAATAAACAACACATTTCCCCAGAAGTTTGGAAAAGAGAAGTAAGCCAGAAGTATAGATATAGAAGTCATTAAATATGGATGAGTTAACAATAAAATTATATCAACAAAAGTCTATGAAATAAATAGGAACTCTAAGGCAGAACATTGTGAGTTAACACTTGATTGTCGTGTGGTAATTGTAGTGGCAATGCAGAGGGAGAGGAAAGAAGTAGTAAATTAAGAAAATAATGTTATATCAGAAGCCAAGTAAAGCAAGAATATAAAGATATTATTTTTTTCAGAGATCTTTCTTAATGAGAACCTAACAATGCATTGGATTTGGAAGTAGAGATATATAGGTAAATTGGGTGAAACAATTTATAATTTAGCTTTTTAAAAGTTTGAAAAAAAATGAGTTCACTATTCATTTTAAAATATAGGTATATTTTAACAGAACAAACCTAAAGAAAGTAGGAGGGAAAAATTAATTCTCAATGAGATAGAACCTGAAATCATTGGAGAGGATAATCAAGATCAAAAGCTGTTTTTTTAACAAAAATAATAAAATTGATAAATTAAGAATAATTAATAGAAAAAGGAAAAATAATCATGAAGATATATTTAAAGAGATAAAATGACCTTTCATCTTTAGAAAATAAATCATTCGACAATATAGTTTCTGAACAAAATAATAATCATAGAAGAAATTGAATTACTAAATAAATTTACCTTCACCAACTCATTTCAGCTGGTATTACTGGTAGATTTCAGAGCTGTTTAGAAAAAGTAACCTGTATGTAATACAAAAATCTTTCTAACGTTGGTATTAAGAAGCAAAGCTTTCCAATACAATGCTTAAGGTCAGAATAAACTTGTTCAAAACTATCAAAACTAGGAAGACATATCAAATAGGAAACTTTTAGATCAACTTTGTTATTGTTATATGCCACTATAACAGATTACCACAAATTTAGCAGTTTAATATAATTTAGTATCTTAATGTAGGTCATAAATCCAACATGGGTCTCACTGGGCTAAAATCAGTGTCTCAGGACTGCCTTCCTTTCTGGAGGCTCTAGAAGAGAATCTGTTTTCTTGCCTTTTCCTGCTTCTAGAGGGCACCCATATCCTTCAGCTCCTAGTCCCCTTCCTCCATTTATGAAGCTAGCATTGCTTCTCTCTGATCATTCTCCATAGTCCCATTTCCCTCAGACAAAAGCTGGGAAAGTTTCTACACTTTCGAGGACCTATTTTACTAGATTACACTCACCTGGAAATCTTGGCTAACCTCTCCATTTCATGCTCCTTAACTAATCTCACCTGCGAAGTCTCTTGGTATAAAGTAATCACAGCTTCTAAAGATTATGATCTGGTGGTGGGGGCACAAGGCAATTTTTGAATTGGTCTGCAAAAATCCTTTAAAATTTCGTCCATCCTCATCCAACTTTGTGTGTATGTGTGAGTATCCTAAATATGTTGGGTTCAGTTTAGGAATGCAAGTATAGTATGACATGAGAAAACCTATCATTTTAATGCACCACAACAATAGACAGAATTTTAAAAACTTTTACAAAAAAAAATCAAAATCATTTTTTTTAAATAAAGAAACTCACTTCTGGCTAACCTAGGACTAGAAAGAAATCTTATTTCATATAGCATGTTTTCCAAAAATCGTGTTATAAATGTATCAGACACCTCTGGTGCCTTGCAGTATAGAGCAACGATTACAACCCTAATTCCAGCAGAGATGAGGTAGTTTTGTCTTGGCTTTGACTCATTGTGTTCTTATCTCAAGCACATGCCTGATGTCTTAATTTTCTTCCCAGACTTCCTCTAGAATTACAGATTCTAGTGAGAATGTGGACAGCCCTTGCATCTTTTTACAATGACCCATGGGTTAAAATATATATATATTGTGGGAAAGCTGGACAATAACTCCAAATCACAAAGTTTTGGGGTTTTTTCCCCCAATGTTATAAATATTGGTGGGACTGGAAAATAAAAGCAGTAGGATTCTCATTGGGTAGTTTGTTAAGGAGAGACCTGATTAAGAGCTAGGGTAAAAATCAGTATTAAGTTCTGGGACGTTAATTATTTATTTTTTAATATTTATTTACTTATTTATTTTTGGGGGGTGTAATTTTGAACGCTGTTATAAAACTAAGATAATAGAGCAGTAGACAAATAAGTTTTTTAAAATCTTATTTAACAAATAAGCCTTGTTAAATCTTATTTAACAAATAAGCCTAAATAAATTTTAGTCACTTTGTGACTTAAGAAAATATTTGAATTTTTATCTTAATCATTGGTATGAAATGAAAAAAAAATGTTTTCATTCTCTAACATAGATTTTGTGTGTGTGTGCTACACAGTTACTATTCATAAAGGAAAAGGAAAGGAAGAAGAAAGAAAGAAAATAGAACAATGAAAAATAAAAGAGCTTCCAGGCAAAGATTTTTGATCCTTATATAGGATAATTGTGCTCAAGGCTCTGTATTCTACCACAGCAGACTCCCCACATTAGAAAATTTTGTTTTCACTACAGTGATTTCCTACTAATTCTTTTCTTCCTATGGAAAAATTCAGACACAATTTTTCAGCTGTAGACAGTGGGTGACAAGGTGCTTTTTTGGTCCATTCTTCAGTGAGCAAAGAGACTGCCACATTGCTTCAGGTGAAAAAAAAATTTTTAAGTTATCTAGATACATTATTATCTGTTATTCTCTAATAAAGAAAGCTAAACAGTAACTGACTCACCAAAGATTACAGATCTTTGACTGTGAATAAAATGCCAGAGAATGAAATCAGTGGTTATGTATGAAGTATGGGGCAATGAAGATCTGCTCAAGGGTGAAACAGCATAACAAAATCAAGAGAAATCTTGTGAGAAAATGTTATATTGGAGTAAGATTCGTTAAATGCAGTAAGTTAGAGAAAGAAATGAAAAAAATTGATACCGCAATACCATAATTTTTGCCTTTGGATACATAGGAACACAGTGACTTTAGCTTTTTTTTAAAAAAAAGAAAATGTTTTCTTCAGGAAAAATTTAAATATATACAGAGCTAGGCAGAATAGTATAATGATGCCACCACCTATTGTCATCCATTCTTAACAATTATAAAACTCATGGACAATACTTTCTTACCTTCACTCAACTCTCTCCATTAGGACAGAAGCATAGAAAACCTTGGATCTTTTCTAGCGTCTTACCAGAGCATAATGGAGCTTTGTTCAAAGCTGATAATGTTTGATAAAAATAAAAGAGATTTGAAAATGCCTTTTGATATATTCCCAACTTTTAAAACAAGGACTTGGCTTCTCATATAATAGAAAATTTTAGACTCAATATAACGAATACTCTCATTCATTCTATAAATGTTTATTGAGCATCACACTGTTCTAAAACATGAAATACAATGATGAAGCAGACAGACAAGATCTAAGTTTTCAGTTTTCAATTTAGCAGTGTGCTTTATTCTTAAATAATACAGAGGCAACATAGCATAGTTGTTGAGATAGAACCAGCTTCGAATACCAGATCTGTCAATTATTTGCTTTCTGACCTTGAGCAAGTAACTCAACTACTCAATGACTTGTCTACTAATTTGTAAAATAGAGATAATAATATTTAGCTCATAGAGTTGTTATGAGTATTAAAACTGAATGGTTAATATATAATAGTTAACATAGTACATGGAGCTTAACATTCATTAAATGTTAGCTTATTATTATTGAAATTTTCATTGTTATTATTTACTGTATGTTATGTTGACTGAACTTTATTAAACAAGCCAGAAACATTTAGGCATAATTCAAAGGGGACTAATAGTACTAGCATTTGTTGGATTGTGTGGAGATAGGTAGGTAAAAGATAAAGGAAGTTTGCGTAAGCCTAGAAAGGGAAACAAAAAGTTTCAACTGGGTTTTTAATTGCAAAGAGAGAGAAGATTTAGGATTTATTTTTGAACGTGTAGTCGAGTCACCTTTTGGATTAGCTTAATTTAATAGGAGTTATAAGCTTAATTTGTCAGTATTTTGCTCATTTTTAGTAGCTAGTGTTACATAAAGTAATGAATATCAAAATCTTGCATTTTGACTTTTGAATGAACAAATAATTTGAAATGTAATTTAGAATTGCTAAAATATAATAAATAACTGCTTGACTGTAAGTTTAGATTTATCCAGAATTTATTCATATTTATTACTAACATGAGAATTGCTATTATTAACAATATTTTAAAAATATAAGGGCTATGACAGCTCTATGAAATTAATTCTTATTTGATTTAAAGATATTGACAAGTTCAAAAGTATTCAAACAGAAATTAAATTCTGGGTATAAAATTCTACTTATTATTTTCTATACATGAAACAAAAATGATCTAAAAATTTTTAACTCTTCTCTCTAAGGATCTTGTATTTTCAAAGGATTAACTTGAGATATAAGTCACTATTTTCTCCCTCTGTAATGAGACTAGTGCCTCAGGGTATGTGTAGAAGCCTGAAACACTGTTATTTTTCCATAGATAAATTATACCAACCATCTCCTTAGGAGTTTCATTTGGTCCCTGTTTCCTAAATAGAACTGCCTATCTTTAAATTTTTCTTTTAGTTTATTTTTAAGCTCTTGAGCATTTATACTTCTTGGTTAATGGACAAGTACAAATACTTTATATAGGTTAGCTAGTTAATGCACAATGAAGTTATATCTACTTTTAGATATTTCACCATATATGTGTTTGTGTATAAATAATTGAAATATTTTAAGATTATTTTTTTCTTTAAAGTAAAAATAGAAGCCATGTTTTAAAAAATGAATTAAAAGACAGGAATTGTTTTGATCTACCCCATTGCTGCTAAATATCTCAGAAGAAACTATGAGATGTAGTCTTTGTGAACTCCTGGGATAGATGATAGAAGTGACATTAATTCAAATATAATTATTATCATCATCAAATCAAGTCTTTCAAATTTAATTAATCTATTTGGTAGGTGAGACAATATTATAGTAGTATAGCTATTCCTGGGGTTTCAGAAGGAAGAGAGCATATTGTACATAAACAATTTTTCATCTTCTCTTAGAAAACTTTACCTAAATTTTTTCATTACAAGGTCGGGCATCAAGGGAGTAAGCTTTGGTGCTTTGAAAGTATAAAATTTCCCTGGAGAGTATGTATACCCATCTGGAGAGTGGTATAAATGAGGAAAGCAGAGTGGATAAATTAAGCATTCATCTTCCCTGAAAACACAGAGTATCCAGGATTTTTCTTTTTTGATTTTTTTTTTTTTTTTTTTTTTTTTTTTTTTTTTTTTTTACTAAATAAGTAATTCTATGCTATGAAATAGATGAAGAGAACTTGGTTGGTGATATGAACCTACTTTATTTGTAAGTACAAGTTTAGAATTATAAGAAGTATAAAAAGAGGGAAGAGAATTGAAGCTAAATGTGAGTAAAAATATTTCTAGTGAGAACAAACTATGTATCCAAAATTCTGACACTCCTAGCTCAACTAAAATAGAACATACCAGTCTGTGACTGACTTCTTATGCTCAGTCATTAGAGAAATGCTGATGACTTGGACTAGGGTGGGGTCACTGGAAATCAAGAGAAGTGGAATTAATTAAAGTTATATTTTAAAGGGAAAAATAATGCTCCGTCAAAAGGTTAATAGAAAGTAGGTATAAAAACACAACTCATGTTTGTATAATGTTCAGTTTATCAAAGTTTTAATGCATACACTTCTTTCTTTCTGTACAACTAAGACACTTCTATTACTATTATCTTTTCACATATGAAGAAACTAAAGGTTAAACAGTTATGTGATATCCTCAGAAAAATATTTACAAAAAAATTTTTATATTGAGTATTTTTTTTTAACACATTTACGTTTTTATGTATTTATTCCTTCATTCAAAAACAACTTTATATGTACCCCACTGTATACTGCATGCTGGACATACAAAGCCAGATAGTCCATAACAGAATATTACTATCTAGGAGTTAAATGAACAAAAACACAGAAGTTGGAGATAGGAATATGTACCTAGAGCCAAGATGGTACTTTCAGGAAGACTTTGTGTGAACTACTTTAACTTTCTGGACCTTCATTTCCTCTTTCACGATCTCTGTGATAATTAAAATGTCCAATGCCCTACAGTATGGTTGAATAACTATAGGCAACATTAGACTTTTCACATGTTAGTATGTTTCTGTATTAGTTAAAATTATCTTTTATTAATAGAAGTTATTCATAAATTATTATTTGAAAACATTTAGGAAATGTTTAAGAAACAGAAACGTAGTATCTTATAATTATTTTTAGTAAAATCAGCCTATAAATGATACACTTTACTTTGAATACTGCTTTTAAATTATCTTGTTCTGATATGCACCTTGGATAAATAATTTAGACAAAGGTCCATTTATTGGTCTTATCGTCAAAATTATAGCTACATTTATTGATCTCTTAATATGTGCTAAACATTAGTCTAGAAAATTTACATTTATTAACTAATTTACTTCATAAAATTATCCTGATAAATAGCTGTCATTCCCATTTTTAAATGAGAAACTGAGGACATAGAGGTTCAGGAATTTAGCCAGTGTTAAATAACTATCTTATGGTGAAGCCCTAGAAGAAGAAAACTTAATTTAGGAAAAATGTTTAAAAAATTGTAAATCACTCACAGCCTCTAACATAATGTAAAAGTAAGTAATAGTAACGCACTTCATGAACACACTGTTCAACTTCCTTCCTTTATGAAATAAAATTTTCCAAAGTGGTAAACCACTTCTAATCATCATTCTCTTCTAATATAAGATAATTTTACAAGTATATGTATATACATAATATCAGGGTAAGAGCTTCTTATAAAAATAATGTTAGATAGAAATTACATTGCATGAATGTCTATTTTATTTTGTAGGAAATATCTTCAAGGCTGCTTTAAAATTTGTTTTGTTGTGTTATGGTTAAACATGATTGCTCATATCTATGCAAAACAGAGTGATAACTCCTGGACAGGTAATTAAAGTTAAGATATTCTTTCTTGAGGGTGGCACCCTAAATTATAATTAGGATGATTTAATTGAACATCAAATATACTCATGATGCTCATAAAGTATGAAGCAGGTGTGCAGCTGTTTTTCCTTTGTAATGCTTGCCCACCCAAATCCTATTCTTCGTGCAGCTGCTTCAATGACTAAAAACCTGGTTTTTACTGTTTTCCTTATGTATTCCGATTTACACCTGTGACCAATCTCTTTAATTATGAGGAACACTGCGGTCAACACAATGTGGTTCCATATGACAATATCCATTATATCCCCTTGAAAATTTCTGGCAAATGACATTACCACAGGTGCCAGGTTACATGGATAGTTAACATTGTCTGTTCTTTGCTTTCAATTTTGGATATTTATATTAGGCAAGAGAATTGTTTTAAAAAACATTAACTGAGGTTTGATATAAATGAGAACCTTCAAGTTATTAAAATGCTGCAAGTTATTAAAATTCTGTTCCAACTGCCAAAAAATAAAATGCTTCTGTGTAATGGAATTCGTTTATTATTATTTGCTAAAATAAAAAAAAAAAAGTTGACCATAAGAGTCAACTTACAGGAGCATACATGAACACCCGAAGTTTCAGAACTGCTAAATATATAAGCTACTGCAACTAGCTGCTGTTCTCCCATGATAGGATTGCTCCTGGATAGATGCTGCATTAATGGGAATACAAGTGGGTCAGCATTTAATAGATTGAAACTATCTCTCTCATTCTCAGGCGACTACTTCACTCCTTATAGTAATTGTTAGAATTCTCCTCTGTTATGGTGCTATAGATTGGTTTAATTCAAAACCTGATATAGAAAATAGCTTTAAGTAAAATGATAAATGAGACAAAATAATTTTTCACAATTTTCAAAGTCAAGAATGACATGTAAACAGCAAATATTTTTACCATCCTAAGTAAAAACTAAAATCCAAAGTAATATGCATTATAAATTACTCATAAAAGTATAATCTGCATGAACACTGTAAAGACACAATACAAAGAAAGTATATTAACCTATAAATAAATGACCTACTATAATTATATTTCAAAGTAGGATACTTTGACAATAAAATGGAGACTGATTTATCCTGAGACAACACGCAGAAATAAGGACTGTCTTGAACAAATTGGGATGTAGAGGCCTCTAATTATATGTAACTATATTTAAGATATAATTAACAAAAGCACAAGTGCTATGAAATAGCACTTATGCTGAAGACTGAATATCTTGGTATTTTAATACATAAATCATTACTTTAAAATTAAGTACTGATATTCATGGAAAATTTAGATTGTCCTTCTTCTATCTTTTTAGTAGCTTTCTCATCGGCATGTTTAGTAGCTTTCTCAGTTTACATGTTTTCATGGCAGCAGGGAAGAGTCATTTGCTTTTGAACTATCTCTGGGCATCAAGTGATCGCACTGCCACGGCTTCTCTCATTTCACTCTTGTTTTCCTATGTTGGCATCGATTAAATTTTCACTGATCTGGTCTCATTATGGAGGGTGGTGACCAGAAGAATGAGATTTTTCTTGTATTTCAGATCAAATGAGCCTTAAACTTGACAGATAAAGACCACAGTCTTTTCAGTTCCTCCTCCTGGCCATATCCCAAGACAAAACGGCACACCTTCTTGCTTTAGGCGATTTATCTCATGTCCAAGGCCAAGAAAACAACTTTCTGATGAAGGTATTCTACTTTCCCAGATATAGTTTGGTTTCTCCTTTATTCTATCTAGGGTTTTTATCTAGGTATTTATTTGCTCACCCAATTTGGAATGAAAAATGGAAATAATGAGTTTTCAGAAACAAAGTTAGAATAGATTATTAGCAATTTACCTAAACTTTCAAATCTGAGTTACACAATGTGATTATGTTAAAGTATCAGCAATACATAAATAAATTTGTAATATGAAAGTAGCAAATAATATTGTAATCATTTTTTGAATTAGAATTATAAATATTTCCATTGATTTAAAATATTCTGTAAAATCAAAATTCAAATTTCTGTCCAAATACAAAATCATATTTATATAGATCATATTATATGGATTAGAGGAATAAAAATAATAATTTACAAACACATATTAATGTGATTATAACAAAAGAAAGAAAAACTCAATGTAGTGATTATAGGAGATATTTAGTTGTATTATTAAGTTAATTTTAAGCTTTTTAAAGGAATTAATTGATAAATTATCTATGAAAAAAATTAAAAGACGTAAGATGTAGTTTAGTAAATAAAGTCATAATAGCGATCTTTTATTGAGAACCTATGATGTATTGTGCACATTATAAATACATTACTCATGACATCTTTAATCTTCACTACAACTCAATTCAGTAGCCTTAATTTATACCTAAAGAGGTTGAGAAATGAGAAAAGCCATGTAATTTGCCTATATTAATAGAATAGTTTTCAAGTGGCACATTTGAAAAAAAAACTCAGTCTTTTTATTTCTCTATTACCCCTTTATTTCAATATATAGAGACATTTACTAAATTTTAGTTCTAATTTTAAATTCGCATCTTATGCCCATACCAAGAATATGAATAGTGAAAAGCAGAAATCAATACCCATTAGTTTAACAAACCAGTGTGCTATTTATGAGATGAAGCACAGCCAAAAAAAACTGGCAAATATTAGCTATAAAACTCATGATTTTCATTTTGAAAAATTTAAAACAAATAGTAAATATATTTGATCATGCCATAGAAAATAAATTTATTCTTTATTTTTATTTTTGACAGTGATTTTGTATTGATGGTAATGGGGTCTTTGCTAGTAATCTATTAATAGATTATAGTTATTAAAAAGACCATTTTAAGACAGCATTTGTTAAGTTTCATACTTTTTTCTCTGTCATCTTTTAGGACTCAAATATTTGCACATAAAGGACAATAAATGAAAGGAAATATAAAATATGACAGTTACTTTTATCTTCCTCCCCCCTGAATAAATGCTGAATTCTAAAATACCTGATTATTTCTTCAGAATATTGAATGTCATGTACAGCAGTGCATATCTGAATACTACTATTAAATCATTAATAATGTATGAGTGGTATATCTGGGACACACAAGTTTTTTGCTATTTCATGTTTAAACTGAAGGTGTTATAAAAGGAAAACAGAATAATTCTTCAACATGATCTAAAACTTGCATGCTTTAAAAAAACCATATACTCTAAATAGTGAAATTTTGGTTGTACAAGTTTATGTAACTAGATCTTAAAAGAATTAAAATTCTACATCCCTGATATTTCCATTTCCAATTCAAAGCTCAGTTCTATTACGAGCCACTAATAATAAAGTTCCTTAAATATTGGAAAATAATTATTTTTTTATTTGGCACCAATCTTTTTTATATGTAATCTCTAGTTATCTGAGCATTTCCTGAAACATCTGGACACTTTGAGGATTAACTAAGGTTGGCTAAAAGCCAGTAGGAAGATCATAATTATATAATGCACTTCATTTTGTGAAATTATTGCATAGGAATTTATGCACACATATCCAGGATTCTGTGCTCAAACAAAAGATACTCAAAGGCAGAACAATTTAATTGGATTTGTGCAAACCCTTTAAATTATAATTTGTCCCAAATTCTTAATTAAGGTAAATTGCAAGATTGGAATGAAACCGTTGGAATAAAAAGGCAGCTCATTAACTGAAGTTATACTCAAGACTATAATTTTTTAAACCCATGATTATTATTCTCCTAACCATAACCAGAATATTACTGGTGTCTCATTAAATCCTATAGGATGAGTCCTCAGTGAATAGTAGCCAGTTAAATTAAATTAATTAAAACAGTGTTTTCTGACTAAAGAAAAAGAATGTTTAATTGATTTCCTTTATATACTACACTGGATTTCAATTGTTGTTCTGAGATATTAGACAAATTTCTTCTTTGTGGGATGAATAGTAGTACCTTCATTCACTCATAGAAAGAATACAAATAAACAGGTTTGAAATGAGAAAAGTGTTGAGTATCACCAACTGAGAAGATAGCAGTTAAATCTGCCACAATGTGTGAATGGGGAGATATGATGTATAACTCTTAATGCAAACAGGACACATAATTAACCACAGCAAGAGCAGTAACCAGTATCAGTAAATTTGCAGATTGCCTTATGGGAGAGAACCAGCGTCAAGGCCCAGTACTTTTTTCCAGCTTTATTGAGGAATAGTTGACAAATAAAAATTTTATATATACTTATGGCATGCAATTAGATATTTAGAAATATGAATACACTGCAAAATGATTACTACAATCAGGTTAATTAACACATCGCCTCACATAATTTTTTGAGGATATATGTGTATATGTGTGAGTGTGATCAGACCATTTAACATCTATTCTCTTAGCAAATGTCAAGTTTACAATATAGAAATATTAACTGTAGTCATCATGCTGTATATTAGATCTTTATAACTTATTCATTCTGCATAGCTTTGTATTCTTTGATCAACTTCTCTTTATTTCCCCCACTACCTGGGCCTTGGCTACCACAGTTCACAGTCTACTTCAATTCGTTTGATTTTTTAGATTCCACGTATAAATGAGACTGTGCGTATTTATCTTTATGTGCCTAGTTTATTTTACTTAGCATAATGCCCTCCAGGTTCATCCATGGTTTTGAGCTAGCATAAACATTCTTGTAAGCAACAAACAAGCCTATTCTCTTCCCTGCAGAGAGAGCATTTATTTTCTTAGTCTTCCCTACTTACTTGCCTATGTGACTAATTATGCAAACTACTTAATGTAAGGCCAGTGCTCCTGGAAAAGGCCCCAAGGACATCAGGTCCCGCCCTAGCTCCCGCCTGATGCCCATGGACCATTCCGCTGATGCTAGCCACCTGATGCCCATGGACCATTCCGCTGGTGCCAGGACTACATTGTGGCGCCACACCGCTGCACCAATGAAAGAGCCCCACGCTATGCTTTTGTCTTTTTTGAATCTTCCCCTTCCTGGACACAACCCTTAAAACCCGCCCCTACGCCGCCTGGGTGCGACTTTTCTAGCCCCTTTCCTCGGGACCAGGGAACCTCGCCTGGACCGCTTGCCTTTCAATAAAGGACAGCTGTTATTCTTGAGTCAGACTCTGTCTGTTGAGCGGCCAAGCCTTACACTTAATGTTAGCAGAAAAATAAGTATTACAATAGGGCAGTCTCCAAAACTGTGCAAGGGACATCCAGGACAGTAGTGGATTGCCTCTCCTAACAGTGAGTGATAAGTTTAAGTTTTTTCTTAGTCTGTTAAAGTAAAATACCAATCTGAATTTTATCATACACACCACCCTGGAGAAACATCGCATGCATTTAAGAAATAAGGAAACATAATTATAAAAATAGTTTGACTTGTAACGTTTACTCTCTCAATTGCTTCCCCAATATAGTACTTAGTTCCTTCTTTGTAGGTTATGTTTAACTGTTGTTGTTGATATAGGTCTCCATTTAGCCTTGTATTAGTCCAGGTCATCAGAGAAGCAAAAATCAAGACGGGATTCAATGTGCGAGGGTTGTATTAGGAAAAACACCCATGAGAGAAAATGCGGAAGTGGGGAGCCTGGGAAAGTCAGCTGATCACCATGTGAATCTGGACCCAAGTAAAGAAGAAAGGAAAGGAACTTTGAGTGGAAAAGTCCTAGTCTACTGTACAGACCATGGCATGAATGACACACCCATCAGATTCCTCAAGCCAAAGCAGGCATTCAGAGGAACCTTTCTCTCCCAGGTAAGAATCTGCTGTGCTCAGTAATTGGCTGAGAACAGCTAATGGGAGATGTGGCTCCTGATCAAGTATGGAGATGGATTCTACAGCAAGGAGAAGGGGCATGAGTTAAAACACTGAAAGCCTAAGTACTGATCTAGAAAAAAAAAAACTAAATTAATGTGAGAAAGACTAAGTTTAGACTGGAAGTGATCACATTACCATGAATGGGTAAATTCATGCTTGTTCAGAAAATAAGACTGTTGTATTGAGTTTAGATCAGAACAATAAAATTACATATTCGAGTTGTGATGATACAGTTTAGACTCACCTTGTAGTTTTCATTTTTCATCTATTTATATTTACCATTTAATTTTGGCTCCTGGAAAGTAGGACCTGTGTCTTTAATATCTAATCTTTCAGTTTTCTTGATGTGGAAATCAGAATATGTTTAATATACGTTAATGATATAACTGTTTAAACAGGTTAGAGAAAAATTCTTTGTTATGATAATCTTCCTTTTCATTTGCTTTGTGATTATTTAACATGAGCTAGGAGTTTTAGTGGAACTTGTAAAATAAACGCGTGACTCACGGAGAGAAGTTTTAAAAGCAAGCCTTTATTGGGAGGGGCTCCGGGGCGAGGTTCACTGGTCCAGAGAGGAGAGGGACCAGAGAAGTCAACCCTGGGATGGGAGGGCGTAGTTTTTATAGGAATTATGTTGGGGTAGGGTATAGAATGAGGAATGTCAGTTGAGCATCCGATCAGGGCGGTGGCACCAGGGCTTTAGGGTAGGCCCTTGTCGGGATGCTGGTGTTAAGCTGAGAGACCTGGATTTGGATATCGAGCTGGGAAGCCTCCAGGCAGGCATCCAGCTGGCCCCGCTGACTTAAAAGAACTACTTGACATTGATTATTTTATGATATTTCATGTAGGTGGTGCTAATTTGTGTTTATATTTGAATCTGTGTGTGAGTGCATGTGAAAACTCTAGACCATTCTGAGGGTTCCAAGATAGTGAGACATTATCTTAATTTATTTTAGTCTTATTTGATATTTAAGTGAATTTCTGTGAGGGCATTTTTGCACTAAAGTTTACTTGCTAGTTGTAGAATTAGAAGAAATTGATGATTGCTACAGTGGCAATGACTTTGGTAGACAACAGTAAATATGGACTTCCAGAGGTTAATGTGCATTTGTAGGATACGGAGAACTATGATAAGAGTGAAATAGAAGAGAAACTTTAAGCTGTTTACAATTGTCTAGGATGATACTAAGTGCTTGTTAAAACCTTTAAGAGGAAAAAAATATGAATGAAACAAGAGTTTTCTGAAAATGGTACTAACTGTAATTTCTATGCAGATATCAGGAAAAGCAGGTGTGAACAGAATGGTATTAAATTTCTTACTTCAGATCTTCAATTGTAAAGACTGTCTTACTAGAAAAAGTGGGAAACAATGTCAAACAAGTCAGATAGACTCTTCGGTTACATGTTTGCTATATATGTTGATACTATGCTGAGCTTTTCAAATATTTGGCCGACAAAAATAAGTTTAAAAACAGAAAAAGAATTTACAATGTTGTGCTTCAAGCCTCATGATTACAAAAAATATAAAGCTTTTATATTTATTTGTGCTATAAATCTATTAGGTGCGGACTTGATCAAATAAAGAAAAGCTGTTAGAGAGAAAACATGAGTGAATGAGGAGAAAGGCTGAACGTGAGCTCATAAGTCAAAACTCATGGTGATAGAAGTTTAATCTTCTGAAGTTTAAAAGAAATGCACAATGATGTAGGTTTTCATTTATTGATTACTGGGAGATGTAAGTCCTTGAAATCTAATTTATTTTTCTTTGATTATTCTAACTCTATAAATCTATTTTTTCTGAAAATCCTCATAGTCGCATAGTTTACTTCTTGGAAATATCCTCTGTTTCTATTTTTTTTTTTTCCTTTCTGATCTTTATGTCTTTTTGTTCTATTTTCTTGGAGAGTTTATCAATTTACCTTTCAATTTTGTGTTGAAATTTTTTAGTTGTGGCACTTTTTTCTAAGATACCATTCCCCCCCCCCTTTGATTTTAGTAGTTAAATTTTCTTATATGGCAAAAAGAGAGAAAGCTCAGGTTTGGCTTGGCAGCAGGGACAAAGCTACTTCTCTCGTCCTTATTTACATAGCTTTACTGTGTGGCTGTTATTCTCCAGCTTACTATCTCATGGGTTCACCTACTCTGTTCCAGACAGGAAAACAAAGAGAACAAGAAAAAGAACATGTGATGGGCCACAGGGTCTATTTCTCTTTAAAATATTCATATGAAATTCTGCTCACATCATTGGCCAAAAGAATGACATTTATTCATAGTTCTGTAAAGGAGCTGAGATGTTTAGATATTTTTTCTGCATATATTAGAGCCGTAAATAAAATATTTTTCTCTTATATATAGGAAGGAAAAATGGAAAAAAGGTAAATGAATCATCAACATTATAGTGAAATTCATTTTGTACCCAAAGAAGCTGTAATCATCTTCAGAGATTCAAAGGTTCAGATAATGCAAAAATGAACTATTTAAATGTAATAGCGTATTAATTCATTCAGTTAGTCACTCTTTTACTAAACAAGATAGATAAAAATCTTCATTTTCATGGAATGTCAATTCTACTGGGAGAAAAACAGAAAATAATCAATAAATAATACATAAGAATAATAGTATCAGGTGGGACAAGACTGTAGAAATTGAGTCAGGGTAATGAATTTTGAGTTTATTCTGATGTAAACTTTTCTTGCTTTGTTTGGCTTTAATTGCATTCATCACTCATATCATTTTTTTCAGTGCATTTTATACATTCATGTATACCATTGTTCAGTAATTCTTTAAGTAAACGATTATTTATTAATTAACTGTAGACACTCAGATAGTTTCTAGTTTTTTTAAAATATGCTGCTAAGAATATTCTTGCATATACCTCCAGTTCACATGTGAAAGGGGTTTTATAGTGCTTATACCTTGAAGTACAATGCAATGTCACGCTGCTTTACAAGATAATGGTATACAGTTCCCCAAATTGTAATTCCATTTGACACTTAGGATAAGAACCAGAGTCCTATTTGATGCAAAATCCTCACCAACAGTAGATATTGTCAATATTCTAAATTTTTGTCGAGCTTATGTGTGGGTTCATTTACATTGAGGGTTTTAACTTGTTTTTCCTTTTTACTAAAGAGATTGAACGTCATTTTTCATGTTTTGGCCATTTTAAAACATTTTGTTTTCTTCCATGAGAGGTCTCTTTGTGCGTGTGTGTGTTTTTTTGTTTTTTCTATTTTTTCTAGTGTATGTCTTTTACCTATGGATTTGCAGGATTTTGTATATGATCTGGATATCGATTATTGCCAGTAATGTGTTGTGGCTTACATTTTTGATTCATTATGGTGTATCCTTAAAAACATATTATTCTTTTCCATTACTATCAGTACAATTTTTAAATTCCTTAATAAATCCTTTCTTTTTTATATTACTAATATTAATATTTTTCTTATCATAGTAATTGTATTATTGTATTAACTGCAATTAATATGTGTACTTAAGCTACTCCTTTATAGTTCTTCTGGAGTTTTAAGATTTTGTGTCCCAAGTTTAAGACTGTTATTAACTTATTTTGAATTTGTTGGAGTGTAGTAGTTAGTAAAAATCAAATTTATTTTCTATCCAATTTTAAGGGATAAAATTTTCTAAGTCATATTTATATCTTAAACAGTATGTACTCTGATTTAGTCCCAATTTGTTTCTAATCCTGCTCTTTAGCTTTTTGGGGTCAAAACATAGGAGGCACTGTGACATCTTAGCCTTGAGAGATTGCCTACCTGTTGCCCAATTCCCTAGTTTCCTCTTCCTTATCATCTTAATCCAAATAAACCCCAAATTGCCCCAGATGTTAAGCTCATTTATCTCTCCTACGGAGGTTGGCTCAGGAACTCTTCACTACTATATTTCATTCTGCTGTCCTTAAACATTTGTTTGTTTTTACACTTTTTCTAGCTTCTCTATCCTTAGCAGTAGTGATGGTCAAAATTATTTTTTTTAATAATTTTTCTAAGTGAATATGGATCCCTTGAGCCTTCTATGATCAATTTTTGTATTTAAAAATTTTAGTGTTCTATTTAATTTTTTGCTCTATTAGGCCAACATTTATGGTCTCATCTTTCTTGAACATTTTTGTTTCATCTTTTTGTTTGTACATAGTTATTGCATATTCTGTTTCTAAAAATTCCAATTTACTAAATATCTGGAAATAGTATTAAATCTGTTGCTTTTTTTATGCTTATCATTATATAAGTAAGGCATTTTTTTACTTGTGTGTTTGGTAAATTTTTATTTTGATGGTGTAATCTCTGAGAATCCATGTCTTAAATTGTAGATGCTATTTTCAAAAGAGAATGTTGTTTACTTTTGTCAAAACACAGAATACTCCAAACCTTGAAACAAATATTCCTCATGGAGGACTCCTAGCGTACTGTAAGAATGTGAAGTTCATCTCTTCCATGAACTTAGGTAGAGATTTGTCTCTTAATTTTAATTAGCCATTGGTATCTACACCCAGTTCAACTTCACTTTTTTCTTATTGATTTCTAGACTTTGTACTGATTTATTTCTGATTTCTCCCTTGTCATACTTACTAGTGATCCTAATAACTTTAAAAAGTGTGGGTTGGTTTGTTTGTTTTTTTTTAAATAAAACGTGATTTTATTGAGTTCGAAGCCTATCTGCATGTCTAGCCAGGAGCAGAAATTAAAATTCTTATTTTTTCAAAGAATTTATCTATCTTCACACAGTCCATAATTAAATATCAATAAATGTATCTCAAGAATTAAAAGTATTTTACTGGTAGTCTTTCTGTCATTAGGGGATAATATTACATCTTTTGTGGGGTTTTTTTTTTTTTTTGGTTCATTATTCAATTAAAGAAAAAAATCTCACTTTCAGAAATGTATGGGATCTGTATAAGTGTTCATATATTATTCCTCCTTTTAAAATCTGACCCAAAAAATATTGAACAGAAAATTGAAGGAAAAAAGACTCAAAATGAATACTACTTTTGTCATGTATTAGGTTGTAATCGTTTGGCGAATATTTTGAGATCGGAGCTGATGATTTCTAATTTTATTAACTGAACATGCACAATTATTTGTTTCCAGTTCGGAATCCTTCTTTTGTCATGTTTTATGGGTACCAGATGTGCTCTATTTATACTTTCAACCCCAGTGCAAGAGATTGAATATTTGTGCCCCTTCAAAGTCATATACTGAACTGCTAACCTCCTATGTGATGGTATAGGAGGCAGAGCCATCATGAGTAGAATTAGTGCCATTAGAAAAGTCTCCCAAGAAAGCTCCCTTGCCCCTTTCTGCCGTGTAATGTTGCACTGAGAAGAAGGCGATCAGTGAGGAAGTCAGCTCTCACCAGGCACCAAATTTTCTGCACCTCGATCTTGGACTTTCCACCCTCCAGGACTATGAGAAATAAATCCCTGTTGTGTATAAGCCACCCAACCCACGGGATTTTGTTACAGTTTCCTGAATGGCCTAAGATACCTAGTAATGACAGTTCCTTATAATAATGTTAAAAATTAACTTTGACAAAGTTATGTCAATTACAGAGTTATGTTAATTAGGAGGACAAAATGAAGAAAAAGCAGATGAAGGTAATAATGAACATGTTTTTAAAATGGAGTTTTGAGTAGTAACAATAAAGGTGCGAAATGGCACCAGGCCCTGGAATTGTGTTCAGCGACCCCTCTGTAGGTGGCTCTACCATGAAGACCATGGTGAAGGCAGCTAAGAACTGTGTAGTAGCCACTAATGAACAGCTACAGGAGTAGTATGAATAGACACCAAGGGATTCCAGTGGAGATGGCAGATAACTTTTCTTGACGATTCAAAAGAGATTGAAGTTCAGATAAGGCTTTAATAATGAGTAATATTTTTCCAAGTGGAAGGATAAGCATTTCAGGCAGAGAGAAATAGACAAGTCAAAGCTTAGTCTTAAACCTCAAAAGCCAAAAAGAACCTCCCCCCCCCCCACAAATACATGAATGAATGAAAAAAAGTGTGGGTTGTGAGGGGAAACAAAGAAAGATACAAAATAAAGGCTAGTCTAATTAGAAGACATTGTAAGAAGTTCAGAATTAACTGTGAAGATTGTAACTTTAAGTTATAGTCAGTTTGACTACTAACCTCTCCCTTCTTGTATTAAAATGACTTAAGTGGAGGGAGAGGCTATGACAGGTTTGTCTGTGATCAAACAGCTAAAAGTTGGATCTGGTAAATGCATAATTGAGCAGGAGAAATCCATGGACTGTGCTGAGCTAAGTATTTCTGAGAAGTATAGAATCAGGACATTAAAAAGGCTGAACTGGTCGTGATAAAGTAAAAGCATATGACAGAATGCAGTTGAAGAAAAGTAACTAGGATGCATAAAGATTGTCTTTGATAAGCTTCCGCTTATCAGGATATTGAGGATCCAGGATATAGCTTAATTTCCGTTCTTCCCAAGACACTTTCTGGAGAGTTGTAAGACCTCTATTCCCAAATGCTTTTTATTTGAATAGAAATTGGGTTTCTGTTCTTCACAACTAAAGGATTCCTGACTGAAATAGTCCATGTATAATTATTGAAAAACAACTAAGAAAATCATATGATTACATCTGAGTTTTGGCAAGATAATTCTGGATTTACATGCTTATTTATTAAACTAGATTTTAAACACTGTACAGAATATCCCTAACTCTTGAATATCTAACTTATAAGTCATGATAGAGCTCATTCCCTTTTTTTTTTCCTGCTTTCAGCTAGCTCTTCCAGAGAATTCATATTTAATAAAATTCAAAGTTTGTTTTTATATTATTATATTCAACAATCACTTTTCAAAACTTTTTATGTTAGCCACTTTTCCTTGTGTTAAACTACGAAAATAACAATATCAACAAAGTAAGAAGTACAAAATTAAGCAGAAATCTCTGCCTTCAGAGAGCTCCCACTAGAGGAGAAAATGTTTGAAAGGGATTCATTTCAAATAATTAAATATTTTTCCAAACAAAGGAAATATTTTCACACTGTAAAATTTAGATATGAGTTTTATTCTTCATTACTAGAACTGGCATAAAATCTGTTTGGTGGTGTTTAAGACTGCCTTATATTAGGCAAAATACCAATATGTCCTGTTTCACTTACTGCATCTGAAGTTAAAAGATTACATACAATAATTTCAAAGAAATGCTAAATCTTGTGATAATTTAAGAAAATTTTTCTTATGACATCATTATGAAAGTAAAATGTTGAAATGATTATTTGAAATGTCAATTTTATTCAGTTAAATAAGCTAGACATCATAGAACCTTAAGTCAGTCAAGGGATACAATATTTAGACATTCCATAAAACACTAGAGAGAATATTTTAAGTCAATATTATATAAATTGTTGGTCATAATTAAATTTTAGTATTTGAAGTCCTCTTACCAATTGTGAAAAGTGAGTAATTGTCAGTATATAAAAAGCTTTTGGAAGCTTTCGTTCTAAGAGTATTTCTTTTAATTTAATCTAGATACAAGAACTTTTTTAGGGTTTGTTACACTAGAAAGATTTGATAAGGGGAAAAAAAGACCTTTATTAGTCTCCTCCCAAAACTTTCAGAAAAACTTTTGCATATCTACTTTATTGATTTTTAGTGAATCACATGAGACTCACTTTAGATATCTGTTAATTTTGCTCTAGTATAGTTTAAAATCATTTTTCAAACAAAATGTAGCTTAAGAATCATTATCACTTTTTGTCACGTAGGTTTAATTTCAGCCTTGAAAATGCCTTCATTAAGATACATGGGCATACTTGTAATTATTAATTGAGTTCTTTCCTTTTATGTATTCTTCAGATTTCTTTAAAACATGAATAAAACAGTTGTATTTATTCATTGAGCTTTTCTATTAATTCTATCTCAAGTATATGCTATCGGCTTTTGGTGACATAATGCTATTCATATTCAAAAGCTACATGAACTTGTATTTTATGTTTTCCTCCTAGAATTCTTCTTATATTACTCAGAAACTTTTCTTAAGCTGAGTATTCAACTATTGAGTGCCAGGCACCTAGCTCATTTAATTTCAGCTCATTCTTGCTTGATATAATTAGAAGTTTCACACAGTATTCTGCAATTGGTTTCAGTTCTTTGTGAATAACCTACTGCTTTTGGTAAGCTTTTATTACATTTTACAAAGACATTTATTGATCTTTTGCAATGTGAGAATGAAATGCCACCTTGTTCCTAAAATGATGTGCCTTTTCTTAACTGTGATGTGACTAATCAGGGCTTACTTTTTTTGTTCGTAAGATATTATGTTTTCATGAAAATACTAGAATATTATATAGATATGCTTATTCATATTATAAACTTTTCATTTACAGGACAAAATATATTTTACATTTGCTATTTTAACTAATAATTTCTGAGCAAGTGGAAAATGTATAGGGTATGAAATTATGCCATCTCTATGATTAAGCATAAAATTTTTTTGCCCTAACCTATTAGGCACCAGTACTATGATTTGTTAAGCTACAAATTCCTTTTAGCAAATCTACTGTATCTCAATTTATAATAATATTTTTATAGATTAATTAGAATACTTGCTATATTCTATTTTTAATTACATCTAAATCAGAACAAAATCACTGGTATGTTAAAAAGCCAAAATAACTTTGTTAGTAACAGTGATTTATGTTAAGAAAATGATAAACTTATTTATATTTTGCTAGGACTTTAGTGTGTGGGGGGCGGGTACTGAGTGAATCTAATCAGGAATTGAGGTGGTTGGGGGAATGTAGTTGCTATGGCTACCCTTGTATACCATAGGCTTCAAATTCTGCAAGTGTTAGCTGCTCATTAAAGTAGTGGCTGCTGTGACAGATTTCTCTCAACATGTGCTCTGTCCTCAGTTTTGCATCTTCCCTTTGTAATTTTGCCTCAGAGAACATTTCTTTCTGTTCTCCTGGTTCTCATTTAGTTGTAGATGGCTTTTGAGTTGGGGAACATTCTTTGCTGTCCTGGTTCAGCTTTGGACTTAAACAGGTGCAGTGTCTCTGGATTGTCAGGGCAGACAGAGGTCCTGTCAGGATTCTCCAACTATCTCAGATGTATAAGACTCTATATTCTAGACCCAGGACACATACCTATCCCTCCTGCAAGTGTTGAGGTGTGTCTCTAATACTTGCTCTCTTTTCTTAGCTGTAAAGAGTCTTCACCTGTGCCCTAGTGACAGCATGGTTTGTTGCCCCTCCTCCATAATCTCATAGAGTTATTTTATTTTTAATTTTGGTGAGTACTTTTAAGGTCTACTTTTTAAGCAAATTTTAAACATACACTACAGTATTATTAACTATAGTCACCATACTGTAACTTAGATCCTCAGAACTTATTTAGCATATAATTAAAGTTTGTACACCCACCCCCTTAACCTCTGGCAACTATAATTTAACCCTGTTTCTATTAATTCAACTTTATTTTTAGATTCCACATGTAAGTAATATTATACAATATTTGTCTTTCTGTGCCTGACTTATTTCACTTAGCATAATACCCTACAGGTTCATCTATAAACTAATGAGCTTTTGCAAAATAAAAAAATAATCAAGAAAATGAAAAAGCAGCCTTCAAAATAAGAAAAAATATTTGCTAACCATATATCTGAAAAGGAGCTGATATCTAAAATATACAAGGAACTCATACAACTCAATAGCTATCTGTCTATCATCTATCTATCTATCTATTTATCTATCTATCTATCTATCTGTCATCTATCTCTATCATCTATCATCTCTCTAATCTCCCAAATAAAAATGATCAAAGGACCAGAATAAACAGAAGGTATATAGAAAAGTATTTAATAATATCAATCATCAGTGAAATGAAAATCAAGACCAAAATGAGATATCGCTTTATATCTGTTAGAATGGCTATAATCACAAAGATATGAGATAACATATTTAATGAGGGTGTGGAGAAAAGGGAACCCTTGCACGATGTTAGTTGAAATGTAAATTGACACAGCTGTTATGGAAAACAGTATAAAATTTCCCCAAAATATTAAAAGTAGAACTACCACGTGATCCAGCAATCTCACTTCTGGGAAAAAATGAAGGAAGTGCAATTAGCATCTTGAAGAAATATGTGCACTTCCGTGTTTATTGCAGCATTACTCACAATTATCAAGAAATAAAACAACCTAAGTGTCTATCAGTGGACAAATGGAGAAAGAAAACGTGGTGTATATTAAACACAATGGAATATAATTAGGGCATGACATGGCAGAAATCCTGCCATTTGCAATGACAATGAATCTGAGGACATTATGTTGATTTATAAGAATTTTTATAGTTTGGTCACTCTAGCTATTTCTGAAATTTGATTTCTGTATACACTTTCAATACAGATGAGTTTATACCTTCATTTGTTACAGTTTCAACCTTTATATATCTGCTTCAAAACTTGGCTTCTCCTGGATTGCCTTTTTACTTATCTCAATAATATAACTTCTAAAATGTGTGCTATGTACAGTGTAAGCTGGAATGCAGTTGGGAAAGTTTTTCTTGAAGCTTTAGCCATTATTAGTGCTCTTTATTTCTCAAAGCAATTGTTTTATATTGCTTTTCTTCTAAAACCGTATTTAGTGTAAACCCACAAAAAGCCAATAATTAACCAAAGGCTCAATGAACACAGAAGTGGATCCAAAATCTATTGCCCTTCTCATATAGTAATGACATCTACCATCATTATTACTTATTGTGTCATGTTTTACATATATTATTTTATTCCCATTTAGCATAATTTTACAAAATTGTAATTTTGAAATTTGCAAGGTTAAGGTTACCCTTGTCAAGAGAATATTTACCTAAGATTTCAGATTCCAAACTCTTATGCTGCCTATCTGTTTACTTGTCTATTAGTCATTTTCCTACCATTTATACAGCCATCCAGTCATCTGATTTTTTTCCATAATTTATCCTGTTTCATATACAATTTTGAGAACAGGGACTGTAAATTTGCATTATACTATCTAGCAGTATTTGCAGCTCATATCAAGGCATAGTAAATGTTTGCTGTCAAGAATGAAAATAATCTATGTTTATGGAAATATGTTTATTGAAAACTGTACACAACTCAAATTATGTAAACTTTTTGGAAACCAAGCATGAGAACATCTGTTCTTGTATGTGTCTTAGCATAGTTTCTTTACATTTTCAGTTGAAAACTTGCTAAATTACAGGCCACTTCCTTGTGAGAGTGATGGCTATTGTAATCAAAAACTCTGTTTATTCATGTTCTTGGAAACTCATGTTTAAGCAATACATAATAAGGCATATCTAGCAGATGCCAAGTAACCAATTCAAATATCTCCTAACAATAATGCTTAGTAATATGCACAGAGGAGAGGTACATTTCATCACATAGTTATCCATGCTGAGTGATTAAACTGAACCAGCTGTGATTAAAAAGGGACTTAACATTTACAATTCAAGCTCAGCAGTCTTTCTAAAAAATGTGTCTTCAATCAAAAATGCTTATGAGGCCAATGTAAAAGAAATTTCTTCCATAGACTCCATAAAATGCTGGCTATAGTAATTAATATTCTACAGCGCTTTAAGAAAATTAAAAATTTAAATAACCCTGTAAACATTTTAAGGCCAAATGACATGGTTATACATTTTGAGAATGTTCTTCTTGAGAGTCATTAGTCCTCAAGTTTATTAAAACAAAATGGCTTATTAGATTTAGATACTCTAAATGAAGTAACAGAATAAATTTATTTTTGGTTGGTTGGTTTCATAAATTCTAATTTGGCTTTTGAGTAAAGTCTACTTTAATATTCAACAAATTACCACCAACCAATATTAAAAAGCAGATAAAATTTATATAATCATATATAAATGAGAATATAACATGGTAGTCAATAGCATATACTCTAGAATCCCAGCTCCATTACTAAGAATGTGTGTCCTTGGATAAGTTATTTAGTTACCTAGTGTCCTGTGCCTCAGTTTCCCCATCTGTAAAATAGGCATAATGATTGAACCTGCCTCAGTAGGGTTGTCATAGAGATTAAATGAGTTAGTATTTTTAAATGTATCATTCATATACATTATTCATATATTTATTCACTCTTATCAACCTAACTACACCATAAAATAATTTAAAACATAAAAATATAGCATATTTCTGTTTATCATTATCTAATGTAATACGAATTAATTTTTTCTTTTTTTATTATAAAAGTGATTTATAGAAAAAAAATGCAGAACATCTTCAGGTAAAGGTAAAATAAATCAGCCATAATTTCCCAATAGAATTAATCATTTATGTGTTCTATTTTGATGCATATATTATTACATATTTTAGATCATTTGATATATAATTGTGTCTTTTTTATATTTAATACTATACCAAAGACATTTTGTGTTATTTCAATTTTTTTCATCTCTTGATAAAAATCATTTTTATGAAAGTATATATTTCATAATTACACATCAATATTTACTTCATTGTTTCTATTTGGGGGCATATATAATTTTATTTCAATCTAGTACATGTAATAAAAATTTTGTGCCTACATCTTAATTCAGATATTAAATTATTGCATTAGAATAGATGAGTCAAATACAGATTTAAGTGGTCTTCTCTCAATACCTTATTCATAAGTGTACTTATTGAGGTAGGTCCATGGTTGCTATTCATCTGGTCTACAAATGTGGTGAAAATCCTGATAATTTCTGGAGAAATTCTAAGAGAATGATCAAATTTGAGAAAGAAGCTGATACAATGACAGGTTTTTTAAATCAAATGTGCTTGGTTCTTGGATAAACTGAAGTCCAAAATTAAATTTATCTCTATTGATATCTTTGTGGTAATTTGGAAATAGAAAGCACTATGTATTCTAACAATAGCAATAACTTTTTCACAACCACGATAAAGGACATTTTAAAATTGACTGTTCAAACTGGGTTGTTGAATTTGTAAGTGGATTCTAAGGAAATTGGCAGCTATATTTACAAAATATCTTTTATACACTGGAAACAAAATATCTGATTGTATTATTGAAATAAATCCTCCATTTTACAGCCATAAAAGATATTGGGAAACTCTCGAGTAATCACCACCAGTATTAAGGATATTTTTATAGCCTGAAAAAATTGTAACAACATTTGGGATTATTCCAAGGTAACTGTGGGACTTAGGTTTCAAGAATGCATCATCTGTCCGGACAGGGTGACAAAAGGTGACAAAAGTCATCATCCCAAACCTTCTAAGTCCTATTTTAGGTTTGGCATCTACATGGGATCTTAGATTGTTTCTGTTGAATTCAAATGTACCAAACTGAAATTGATGATTAATTATCATCTTAATAAGGTATAGAAGATAGCCTTCAATTTTTAAAATCTGTTGATCTTCCATTTCTGACATGATCCTATCAAGTTTATGCTTGTAGAATGCTTCTTAGTCTCTCTTTCCCTGTGATGCTTGGCTACTCATTGCATGAGGTAAACTCAAGCTATGAGTGACTTCTACATAGAACAGAAAGCTGTTTGGCAGGGCAAAAGATTTTTTCAAGAAGATAACCGAACATAATGTATACATTAGTCATAATAGTGTAAATCAGTTATAAAAGAATGGTCACAGAACTAGTTTTTCTAGTTAACCGTTCAAATCTTTTTAAAAATCTACTTATTTTTTATTTCTGCTTTCTGATCATTTGTCACTTTACAAATTTATTACTCATGATTAAAATAATTAAACAAAGATACTTTCAATAGAAATGGACCACCTTTTTTTAAGTGATAAATCGTTAAATGAGGTCTCTGGTGAAATACCGTTGTAAAATGATTTGAGAAATAAATATTTAAATGCCACTTTTAATTTTGCTAATTAAAAAATGGCTTAATTTGAGATGAATATTTATAAGCATAAAGAAATACCACAATTTAAAAAGTAACTGCTTCAATATATTAGCATATTTGATTAGAGTTAGCCTAGGCCACCGTGGTTGACCTGAACAATTTAAGGGGATGGGATCTCATTTATATATTCCTTTTATTCCAAGACACAGAATATGATCCCATGAAATGCATAATACAATGTTTCTATCACTGTGTGTTGTAGTCCTAAAGTTATTTTTAGCTAACACTAAAAGTAACACTAAAAGATTCTTAAAAGATAAGTACATGTTCTCTATTACCATTTACAGTAAAGAATTTTTCTACTCTGGAAACTTCAAAGTCTTTACTGCTATATTTTTCTGCTCTTTGGACCAATTTAATTAATTCATATTTGCTGATAACCTTTGGGGATAAAGTATAGGACATACACTCATCAAGGAACTTATAGTCTAATAGAAGAATTTTAACAGAGTGGTTAATGCAATGAGAGTTTTAAGAGCATAAGGCAGGTGTTCTTTCCCTGGAACAAGAAGCTTAGGGGTTTTTCAGGAAAACTGAATTTCTGAGATAAATCTCAAAGGAAGATCCCAGAAAAGAAAAAAAGGGACATTTCAAAGAGAGAAAAATAGTATGAACACAAGCAAAAATACACAATGTTTTGTGTAGTGTTATGACACTACAATTTGATGGTACTTGAGCACAGATTGTGTAGCAGAAGTGGCAAGAGATGATACTCATTGTTAAGCAGAAGAGTGGTAGAGGACATTGAAGGACAAGGCACAGAGCTTGTGCTCCATCTTGCATGATAAGTAAGCATGGGAAAGATTTAGTAGATGAGAGATTCTATTGTTGGCCTGAAAAAGAAATTTGAGAAGAGCAATCATGGAAAGAGAGATGGCAGTCAGGAAACTATTTAATAACCCAGGTGGAAGATGATGAAGGCCAGACTGCTAATATGAGAGAAAGTGAGTAGAAGATTATCTTGAGAAATATTTAGGAGGTTAGAGTGACAAGAATTTGCATTTGATTGATAGTGGATGTTTTAATAAAGCAAACACAATTCAACATGCCGTAAATGAAAGGATTTAAAGGAACTGAAAAAATAGACAATAACATTTGAATTACTTCTAAATAAGTGGATCTCAAACCTGGTTGCAAATAAGAATCACCTGGGGAGATTAAAAAAAAAGTTGAGGCTTCATTCCTTCCCAAGACTAATTACATAAGAATCCCTAGTGATGGCATTCAGACATCTGTATTTTTCAAAAGCTTCCCTAGTGATTCTAATGTGTATGCGGTATTGAGCATCACTGTGGTCTAAATTATTTTCCAGATGTGGGTTTGACTTATAAAACAAAAGAAGAGTAAATGGGGAATGAAAATAGCATTAAGAACTAACTTGTATCCTTTGATTATAATAGAAAGAATGTGAAGTCCAGTACATACTTTATATTGCACTAATCTTATTAGGTAGACATCATTATCCAAATTGTATAGTTAGAGAAATCAAAGTATGGGATGTTGAAGTGAATTTCTCAAGGTCATCCAGATATTAAAGAGCACAAACTGGTCTTGAATCAGAAATTGTCTGACTCCACATTTCAGGTACTGAAATTTCCTCTCTACCATATGAAAAGCCAGATAATTGCTTTATTTTACATTTTATTCTTGTATTTTTTTAAGTACACAGTTTTTGAAATATTACCCTTTTTTTTTCCTATAGGATTTTGGGAATTCTATGTAAATATTTAATAACTTGTTCCAACATATTTACAGTAAACAGAAAAGGTAGTTGGGAGAAACAATTTGTTTGATAAGTGAGTTATTAAAAGTGAATGCCAGGTCATGTTTTTTTTGTGTTTTTTTTTTGTTTTTTTGTTTTTTGTTTTTTTCCAGAACCATTAGAAACACAGAGTAGTACAAAGAAGAACATAGAAAATAGCTTGATCAAATCATCTAGAATTAATTCTGTCATTGACTGAATATTTCATGCCACATTGCCAAAAAATGAAATCTCTGTGAAATATATAACTTTTTTTCTGTTTTGCTCACAGATTTATTTATAGTTGATGAACAATAACTATGTACACATGTACTGAACATTCTGTATCAAATGGACCTGGAGTAGAGTGCTTTTTATCATCAAAAGTTTATTTTTTAATTTCCCCTATATAATGGAAATTACTTTGGAGCATATCATTAAATAATTTTTTTACTTACTATCTATTGACTTCTCTGCTTCAGAAATATGGATTATATTTTATGTTAAATTTCTCTTTATCTTCAGTATATATTTCTTGATGTATAACTGATAAGGCAATATGTCATTTTTCATTGGTGTTCACTATAGTTTTTAAAGCCCTTTTAACAATAATTTTCTTTACTGTTGAACTAATAATTCTTTTCAGTTTCTAACTAATTTATTGTCCTCAATGTTTTCTTATGCTAGAAATTTTACTTTTTAAAAAATTTTATTATCTCATCTTTAAGACCTTATGCTTTTTATTGATCTCTATAGCATTTTCTTGGGTTCTTTAAATTTTCCTGTTATGATGGAGTTTTGGGTATATCTTTTGTTTCTGTCTTTTTTTTCTTTCATGCTATAGAATTTTAAGTATTTTAATATTTTCTACTTTATATCTTTTCACTTTATTCTTGAGTATTTCTGTCCATATATAATTTTTTTTAATAATCTTTTGGTTTTCTCTCCATTTATATCTCATACCAGTTTGATTTTCCTCTTGAATACATTGTCAGGGAGGGCCAGGAAGTTTGTGTTCCTGACATTTCTATAGCTAACAGACATGGTAAGGTGGAAAGGATCTATTTAGTCAAAATGTGTTCAGGCTTTGTTACAATATCTGGACTCTGTTCTCCTCTCTTACTAGGTTAATTATTTTATAGAATGGTGGATGCCACACAATTATGTGTTATATACTGTACCCTTATGTGTGCATTGTTTTGTCAAGACTAAATTTTCTTCTTAAAGAATCAAATTTCTTATCTGCTTTCCTGACTTCACTGTTTTCTCCCCAACAGCCGGTTTCAATAGTCCAAACATATATAGACTCCCATCTAATTGGTTTAACTGAAAATTTAGCATATTTTTGAAACTTTACAGATTTAGTCATCCCAACAGTGTGGATCCTGAGGAATCAAGGCATACAAGCATAAAATCTTTCTGGTTCTTTGCGCCAAAATCATTTTCTTATTTCTTTGACTTCCAGTGTTTGAAGTTGAATAAATTATACTTTACACCTTTTTTTTTTTTTTTTTAACTTACCTTGTTCTACTTAGGGAGAAGGGAATTCTGAGACACTTTTTAACTTACTCTTTCTTCATAGATACAAACATATTATTAGTTACGGGGACATTGAGTTGTTAAAAGTTACGGGGGTCTATAAAAATACTAAATGAGCAGAAAATCAGAATAATAAACATAGATGGATAGCACTGTAAGTAAATTTCTAGAAAGAAGTGAGATATTTGAATTTTTCCATGCTTAATCAAATATTTTTTTTTTTTTTAAAGATAAAATTGGTGAGAGAAAAATCAGATTTTAGTGGGTGGTTGAAATGAAATGAAGAAAAAGGAAACTGAGAGAAAATAGTGCAAACTACTTTTTCTGAAGGTTCTAGGTATAGCTTTTATCTTTATTTCTACTACTGTGTACGCAGGCTATCCAAACTTTTTTCCTTTTTGTTTATTTGTTTGACTGCTTTTCTTCATCTTTATCACTTGCTCTATTCACTATTAGCATGCTCAATGCTCTCTGGGGATTCAAACTTGAGGTAATCTTAAGTGACATTGAGCTATTACGTGACAAACTCAATTATTCAACTGAATGGTAGGGAAGCAATAGCGCAGTTTAGAAAAAATTGTTTGTTTGCTTTCGACAGAGTCTATGGTGTTGCTCAATAAAATAGTTACTCTCCACAATATAATTTTCCTAGATTTATATAAAACTAGTTCTTGTCACTTGAGCATAGGTTCAATAATGGTAGAGAGTACAAATAAATGTAATTGTGTTTAGAATTATTAAGTAAGTCAAATATAAAATATTTTCACCTAAAATATACATCCAGGAAATGTTGGAAATCAGGTAAATTTAGCTTTGCATATTAGAAAATATAGTATTCAAAATTTTTAAATGATTTATTAATGTAAGGTATATAACAAAAGGTGCTCTGAATTTAAGAAGTTTTAAACATTTTTGTATTTTTCATCATAGGTAAAATGTTAGAATTCAGCAGGTTAAAAAATAATAAAGTGAAACTATTTATTTTCCTTTACTGTTGTCTGAATTCTGGCTTTATCTCACTCTTACTTAGTATGATTGAAATTATAACAAGAAGAGTGAGGAATCATTGCTTGGTCTAGTGGCCCATAATTTTTTTTTTAAATTCCCTGCAATGGATTTTTGCACCTATATTTATTTGGGCTGATGTCTACAAGGATATATTTGACTTCTACATTTTATTCTACCGTTTTGATTAACCTCGAGGCATTTCAAGTGATCTCAAAGTCATTCATCCATTGAAACACACTGTTGTGACAAACATGAAAATAGGGAGCTGCTTATTCAGCTTGAGGCACATACATAAACTACTTATACTAATTTTTTTTATTTGAGCACAATTTAAATGATTCATTTAAAAATATTTTGTTGGTTTAAGTGAATTCCCTGAATCAGATATGAATGAAGTCTCCTTTAAAAGCACTGTATTCCACAAGCTGTATGTACACACTCTATGAAAGAACAACAACTCATTTTTGTGTCTGTATAGACACTGTGAAAACATACTTCTGAAATCTGCTTACACATGCCATGGGAAAAAATGTTTATTTGTGGTTGGATGATTTTGCATGGTGTTGGGCACTATGATACTTACCTTCTTTGTCTGGGTACCACATACATCAAAGGAATAAAGAAACAAAGAAATAATTGAAACAGCTTTGCTAAGATTAGAGATGAAAAGCTTTCTCAGAATAAATATGGAGCAAATATCATTTTTTAATATAGCTGAGTATTCTTTTACCATATTTCTAACAAGCCTACATATAATACATGTTTTATAAAGAAGGAATATTTTGCAAGTGAAGTGGTTAATAAGCTTCATGTGTAGGTTGTATGAAAGAAATGGCGGAAAATTATTTCAGAGAAGAAACTGGAGAAGATAATGAAGAGCTTGGAATTATGTGCTACAAGTTTCAAATTTTTATCTTTTTTTTTTTTTTAAGTGGAGATTCACTGAAGAGTTTAAAAACAGAAGAGGCACATATATATGGTCAGATTTACATTCATGATAGCTTATAAGATGATAATGTTGAGGGCTGATATGCTACAGGGAGCCTGAAGACAAAGAAACTAAGATATAATTGTAACATTTCAGGAGAAATAGTAAGGAACATAGACAAGATGGGCTCGAATAAAATGAACATTAAAGAAATAAAATCAAGTGGACTTATTAACCACAATTGAATGAGAGAGGTGTCTAGAATAACTCCCAGATTTTTGTTCTAGGCAGTAAAGAATGCTATTTCTGTTAACAGATGAAAAATTGGAAGATTCCTATGCACTATCATGTAGAGACATTTAGTGGTTGGTTATACAGATCAGAAATATAGGGGTGGATTTTGAGATGGAAACCAATTTTATGAACCATTCACCTCTAAGTAGTAGTAATTAAAGATTGTATGTTTTTGAAAGGACATATAGAGCAAGAAAAAATGAAAGTAAATATAGACTCCATTGCTAAATGAATCACAAATAAAGCACAAAACTGGATGTATAAAAATTGTGAAATTATTGCTCCTTCCCATTCTTTATATCCATTTAATTGTTACCTGTCATATTGTGATTTCCAAGATACGTTTCTCCTTCTCTGCCCTCCATTAAGAACCACTTTCTTGAGTTTTCTTTGCAAAAGCATTTGTTTCCTTTCGTTCTGTAAACAGTGCTACCCTGGACATCTCTTTATAATTTTGATAAGAAAAAGGGTACTTGCCCAAATGCACTGATGAATGTTTTCTTTGAAATTCTCTTATTCAAAAGATGAGCTATAGTGCAATATGACTTATTTTTCAGTGCTGTTTAGCAAAAAGTGATATACAATATTACATAGGCTGAATTTCGTTGCTGTAACAAATAACCTCCAAATCTCAGTGACTTAAAGCAAAATGATTATTTCTTGCTCGTGTCCCATGCCAATGCCCTGCCTCACGTCACTTTAACAACAAAACTTGGTGATGGCTCTCACCATTTCTGTTCACTTTTATTGTCCAAAGGAAGTCACATAGCTAAGCTTGATGCCATTTGACTAGGAATACATCTTTCCACAGGAAAATGGGCAACAAAGATCTCAAACAATACAATCGGTCATGTATGCTCTGCTTATTTCTGTTATTACATGATTAAACATATCTCAACTACATCTCTTTTTCTACCTGTTTTGTCCCTCTCTGATCAACTTCCTCATTTCTCAGGAACAGCAGCGTTCTTTGACTTATTGAGTGAAGGGATGGGGAATGCTATTTATCTCCTCTGCAATTTTCTGATGGCTTTATATGCTGGTAATTTTTAGAGATCCTCTCTCCTGGTAGAGACACAAGTAGAATCACATTACAAGTTGTCCCTAAATTTCAGCAATGATTCACTTTAGTTAAGTCAGCTTCCAAGAAGAAATGCAATTTTTCTAAACTAGGATCTGCCTAATTTTTAAAAGATCATTGTCACAATGCTGGTTCAGACTTTTTACTACGTATATGGTGCTTAAAAGCCCCTGCTAGGTTTCACATGCAAGGAATGATTCATTATTGCCCTTTGCTTATTAGTCTCTTGCCTGTGACTGTAAATATCCTTTCCACTTCAGTGTCCCTAAATATTAAAATAGTGTCAGCAGTTTATATCCTCTATTATTAGACAACAAAGAATACTATTGGTCAATAGATCTTATTCTGTCATGCTATGAAAATTTTGAGTAGATCTAACATGCTTAAGTTTATTTCTCAACAGAAAATGTTTAAATTAATTGAAATATATTTTAAAAAATATTACTGACCCTGTGTTTTACTACTTCAATAAAATATCTAATTAAGTAGATATGTATTTATACACTATCCCCAAAATTATACTGTTGCATCATTAGTTTGAGTCTAATTACCGTTTTGGTCACTTTTGTCAAACTTTACTCTATGGTCTCTTGTTGATCCAGCTAACTCTCCCTTACAATTTACTTTTAGTAGCTTGTCTTTCTGCCTTTATATTATCAAATTCCCTATGGCTTCCTTTCCCTTTTTCTAAATCTGTCTCTGAACAAACTGATTTCCTGCTTAAGTAAAATGGAAGACCTTTTTACTATTTCAACACTGAAACAGTTTTGTATTTACGTATAACCTCATTCCGCTAAGCCTCATGAGTCAAAGTATTCTTATTCCTCTCCAAAGCATTGATTCTGGGCCTTGATCTCAGCAATCTGATCATGTTCAGTCCTCACTCTTGACCTATTCAATCATGTTTTCTGCCTCAGATTCTCTCGTTGTTTCCCTCTTTTTTATTACCCTTATATTTGTGTATACTCACTATTCTGATGGTTCTTTGTTTTATATTCATCTCCACCTCCTTAATTTCACCACTAGATCTCAATTAATATGAGTCAAATTATCAAAATTGTAAGTTAATAATAAAGCATATGGGTTAAACACTTGCCAGTAATATAAAGTCTTTTAACATAAAGAACATATCATGATAATAAATACTGTATTGCAAGGATAATTAATACAGAATTTTCTTATATTCTATTTATATATTTTATAGAATCTACAATCAACATAGTTTATAAAATATATGCATTACCATTAAATAGTTCTTTAAAAATATTCCATTACACTTTGGCAATGAAATTTAATTTAAATTATGAGCACTATCAAACTTAATAAATGTTTTTCCAAATTAAGATAAACTTATAACCTGAAATGATTATTTCAATTTACAAAAAAAAAAATTAAATATTCTATTAAGAAAATTAAGTTAGTGCAGTGAATAATATAAACTCAATTATTTCCCCAGATTCAATAAAAATATTAAAGCCAAAGAATTCATGAGATTCTGAATGGTGTAGTAACTGATTATTCATTGAATTTCAGATCATTAAGAAAAAAAAAATACATTGGAAGGCCAAAAAATTTTATGTTCACAAGAATTATGTTGTTATTTTGAATGAAGGATAGTTAAGAACACGTTACTTGTTCATTTAGGAAACTATTATTAAGACTTTTCTAAATGCCAGCTGCTGCGGATACAAAAACAGCATTAATTGTGTAATATTTACCAGTGTGAATTAAACCACAGAATTTCAGTGGTTGCTACAATACAAGTTTTATCATATTAACTTTTCTCTAAGGAGAAGTCCAAAACTATGTTTCTAATCTGCAGGATAGAACTCTCTTACAGAGGTGACTTAGGGAACCCACCTTCTTACAGCAGCCAAGCCATCATAGTCATATGCATCAAGCCAGGGGAAAGGAAAAAAGCACAGAGGATGACAAGGGAAACTGTTTAGACAAAGCCTTAAAAGTGTATGCATCACTTCTACCCACACTCCATTGGTTAGAACTTAGAGCTGTACCCAACTACAAGAAAGACAGAGAAATATTGTCTAATTGTATGTCTAGGAAGGAGATAAAATAGATTTTGTGAATGACTAGCTCATCTTTGCCACAAAGATAAATATTATATAGTGTCTCAACTTTGAGGAACTCACAATCTTTCTGGATAAGTTGTCAGATGAATAGATATTGTAGAGAGTGATAGAAATTTTAATAAATAAAAAACGAGAATTTTATTGACTATATTCCTTAATATAATATTGTATGCCAACTCTAATTGAAAAATAAAAAAGTATTTTAATGCATATATTTATTAAAGATGGTACAACAAAGAAAGGTTTAATTTGTAGTTGGGAAGTCTAGAAGGGGTGAACTCCATTATGAGAGTTTATAGAAAAGGTGGTTTTTGAGCTAAGTTGTGTAGAAAAATAGATGTTCACTAATCAAATCAATGAAAAATTAGGAAAAAGGAATTGGGGACATGAGTTGTACGTTAGCATACATGAAATTGTTCATATGTTTGAAAAATATGCAACACAATGTTTTGCCTTTTCCAAAAAATTTAGCTTTTCTAGTACACAGGTTCCAGGGATATCAAATGTTGTAAATTCACTGCTTTTTAATTTATTTTTTTAATTGAAGAAATGATTTAAATTTTTTCCCCCTTCGACCTCCCCCTTCTCCCCTCTCCACTACCTTGTGGTAACCACTACTCCATTGTCCATGTCCATGAGTCTCTATTTGTTTGTCTTATTCATTTGTTGCTTTTAGGTTTATATCCCACATGTAAGTGATATTATCTGATTTTCAACTTTTTCTGTCTGGCTTATTTTGCTTAGTATGATTATTTCAAGGTCCATCTATGTCTTTGCAAAAGGCAGTATTTCATCTCTTCTTATGGCTGAGTAATAGTCCTTTGTATATATGTACCACTGCTTCTTTATCCAATCCTCTATTGTAGGACACTTCGGTTGCTTCCATTTCCTTGCCACTGTGAATAATGCTGCTATGAACATCGGTGTGCAAATATCTTTTCAGATAAGAGTTTTCAAGACTTTAGGGTATATACCCAGTAGAAGGATTGCTAGATCATATGGTTGATCAATTTTTAGTTTTTTGAGAAAACTCCATAATGTTTTCCATAGTGGCTCTACCAATTTGCATTCCCACCAGCAGTATATGAGGGTTTCTGCTTCTCCACATCCTCTCCAACAATTGTTATTACTTGTCCGTTGATTATAGCCATTCTAATGGGTATGAGATGGTGTCTCATTGTGGTTTTGATTTGCATTTCCCTAATAGCTAGCAGTGTTGAGCCATTTTTATGTTCTCTAAGGAGAAGTGTCTGTTCAGGTCCTCTGTCCATTTTTTGATTGGTTCATTTGTTTTTTGTTTTGTTGTTGTTATTCAGTCGTATGAGTTCTTTGTATATTTTGGATATTACGCCCTTATTGAAGGCATAGCTTGCAAATATATTTCCCCATTGAGATGGTTGTCTCTTTATCTTGTTAATGATTTCTTTCGCTGAGCAGAAGCTTTTTAGTTTGATATAGTCCCATTCATTTATTTTAGTTTTCCTTCTTTTGCTTTTCAAGTCAAATTCATAAAAACCTCTTTAAGTCCAAAGTCCTTGAGTTTAGTTCCTATGTTTTTCTTATATGCATTTTATTGTTTCAAGTCTTATGTTCAGGTCCTTGAATCCATTTTGAGTTAAATTTGTTGTGTGGTGGTATAAAACAGTTTAGTTTCATTCTTTTGCAGGTGACTTTCCAGTTTTCCCAGTACCATTTATTGAAGAGGCTTTCCTTTCTCCACTGTATGTTTTTGGCTTTTTTTTATCAAAATTATTTGCCTCATATAAATATGTATTTACTTCTGGACTCTTGATTCTGTTCCACTGGTCCATGTGTCTGTTTTTCTGCCAATCCATGCGTTTTGATTACTGTCGCTTTGTAGTATAATTTGAAGTCAGCAGAGTGATGCCTCCAGCCTCATTCTTTTTTCTCAGGATGGCTTTGGCAATTTGGGGTATTTTGTGCTTCCATACAAATCTGACGATTTTTTGTTCTATTTCTTTAAAAAGTGCCAATGGGATTGCATTAAATCTATATAATGCTTTAGTTAATAAGGTCATTTTAACTATGTTGATTCTTCCAATCCAAGAACATGGAATGTCTTTTCCATTTCTTTGTATCTCTTCGATTTCTTTAACAGGGTCTTATAGTTTTCATTATATAGGTCCTTCATTTGTTTTGTTAGATTTATTCCTAGGTATTTTATTCTTTTTGTTGCAATTGAAAAAGGAATTATTTTTTTCCACTTCTTTTTTCTGGCATGTCATTATTAGAGTATAAGAACACTATGAATTTTTTGAACTTTGATTTGTATCCAGATACTTTACTGTATTTGCTTATTGTTTCTAGTAGTTTCTTGTGGAGTCTTTAGGGTTTTCTAATGGAGAATCATGTCATCCTCAAATAGGAGTTTTCTATTTGGATGCCTTTTATAACTTTCTCTTGCCTGAATGCACTTCCTAGGACTTCCAATGTTATATAACAGTGACGATAGTGGACAGCCTTGCCTTGTTCCTGATCTTAGAGGGAAGGTTTTTAGTTTTTCACCATTAAGTATAATGTTGGCTAAGGGCTTGTTATATAAGACCTTTATTATGTTCAGGTACTTTCCTCCTATATGGATTTTGTTAAGCGTTTTATCATAAATGGGTGCTGTATCTTTTCGAAGGCTTTCTCCACATCTCTTGAAATGATCATATGCTTCTTATTTTTTAATTTGTTCATGTGGTGTATCACATTAATCGATTTGCATATGTTGAACCATCCTTGTGCCTCTGGGATGAAGCCCAAATGATTGTGTTGTATACTTTTTAATATGTTGCTGTATTCTGTTCACTAGTATCTTATATAGGATCTTTGCATCTGTGTTCATGAGAGAGATTGGTCTGTAGTTTTCTTCTTCTGTGTTATCCTTACCAGGCTTTGGTAGCAGGGTGATATTGGTCTCATAAAATGAGTTGGTAAATATTGCCTCCTCTGATTTCTGGAGGGGTTTGAGGAGAATAGGTATTAAATCTTCTTTGAATGTTTGATAGCATTCACTGGTAAAGTCATCTGGCCTTGGATTTTTACTGTTTGGTAGATTTTTAATGATTTTTTCAATTTCCATACTGCTGATCAGTCTATTTATATTTTCTAGTTCTTCTTGATTCAGTCTAGAAAGGTTGTATTTTTCTAAGTACTAGTCCATTTCTTCTAAGCTATTAAATTTGGTGTTATATAGTTTTTCATAGTATTTTTGTATAATCCTTGGATTTTTGCAATGTCAGTTGTCATTTTCCTCTTTCATCCTAATTTTTGTTTATTTATGTTCTTTCTCTTTTTCTTTAGTGAGTCTAGCCAAGGTTTGTCAATTTTATTACCTAACCTTTCAAAAGAATCAGCTCTTTGTTGCATTTTATTTTTTCTATTTTTTGTTTGTTTTAAATTTCATTTATTTTCTGCTCTACTTTGATTATTTCTTTCCTTCTGTTGACTTTAGCTTCATTTGTTCTCTCTTTTCTAGTTTAAGATGAAGCATTAGGTTGTTTATTTGGGCTCGTTCCTGGAGGCAGGCGTGTAATGATATGAACTTTCCTCTTATGACTGCTTTTGCCGTGTCCCGAAAGTTTGATATGCTGTACTATCATTATCATTCTTTTTGATTTTTTTCTTGATCTCTGTTTTTATTCTTCTCTGACTCAGTTATTCTTTAGTGGTATGTTGTTTAATCTCCATGTATTTGTATTCTTTCCACTTTCATTTTACAGTTGATCTCTAGTTTCAAAATATTATGATAAGAGAATATGGTTGGTATGATATCAAACCTTTTATATCCATTGAGGCTACCTCTGTGTCCCAGTATGTGATCGATCATTGAGAATGTTCCATGTGCATTAGAGAAGAATATATAAGCCGCTGTTTTGGGATGGAACGCTTTGTAAATGTTCAATTATGTCCAGTTGGTCTAATGTATCATTTAAGGATGTATCATTTTCTTTACCAATTTGCTGTTTGGATGATCTGTCCATATCAGACCATTGGGTATTTAGGTACCCTCCTAAGATAGTGTTTTAGTCTGTTTTTCCCTTTAGTTCTGTTAATGATTATTTTATATTATTTTGGGGCTCCCCCAATTGGGAGCATAAATATTAATGTTTATGTCTTCTTGGTGCATGATTCCCTTTATCATTATAAAGTGTCCCTCAGTATCTTTCTTTACCTTTTTTATTTTTGTAGTCTATTTCATCCAATATTAATACTGCTACTCCCACTTTTTCCTGAATGCTTGTTTGCTTGAAATATCATTTCCCACCCTTTCACTTTGCGTTTATATTTGTCTTTGGAGCTGATAAGTGTCTCCAAG
The DNA here is from genome assembly GCA_003508835.1 of Eonycteris spelaea. Taxonomy (NCBI): domain Eukaryota; kingdom Metazoa; phylum Chordata; class Mammalia; order Chiroptera; family Pteropodidae; genus Eonycteris; species Eonycteris spelaea. The sequence continues at coordinate 5,776,440 of PUFA01000104.1, forward strand.
AGGCAGCATATAGTTGAATTTTGTTTTTGGACCAATCTGCAGCTCTTATACCTTTTTATTAGTGAGTTCAGTCCATTTACTTTAGGGTAATTATTAAATATGTCTTCTTATAGTCATTTTATCTTTTTCTTTCTGGTAGCTCAGTGTTTACATTGCTTCCTTGTCCTTGTGTTTCTTTATTTATTTTTGGTTAGCTTTTGTGGTTTTCCCTCTGGTCCTTCTTGTTTTATGTTATATACTTTGGTTCTGAATCTTTGGTGTGTGGTTACCATTACGAATATGTAAAGGATAGTTATACACACACACACCACACACACACACACACACACACACAGTTATCCATTTTCTTCTGCGTGTGCCTTATCTCCATTCTCCTTTGCGTATTTAGATCTTTGAAATCCTCCCCTTTCCAGTCAAATTGTTGTCTCAATTTGTCCCTATGTATACTGAACATTCATTACTATCTTGCTATAGCAAATCTCTTTTTATTTGTGAGCTTATAATGCCCTGTTACTAATAAAGGATTGCATCCTCTACTTCTAACAGCCTGCTAGTCACCTTACTCCTAATTATGTATTTTTTTTTCTATCATTTTGTTTTAGGTAAGCTGACCCCTTTCAATATTTCCCATAGTTCAGGCCTCATAGTGGAGAATGCTTGAATTTTGTATGTCTGGAAAGTTCTTTATTTCTCCTTCATATCTAAAGGAGAGCTTAGCTGGATACATTATTCTGGGTATTTCCTTTCATTTAATAGTTAGAATATTAGATTTCCACTCCTTTCTGGCTTGTAAGATTTGTGCTGAGAAGTCATACACTAATCTAATGGGTTTACCCAGCCCTTAGCCTCTTCTCTCTGGAAAACATCAGTTTTAATCTCTGTTGCTGTGAGTCTGTTTATGGTTTTATTCTGTTTGTTCTTTGTTTTGGTTTTTCAGATTCCATATGTAAAGAAAACCATGTAGTATTTGTCTTTTCTCTATTGCTTACATTCTTCTTGATTGTCAAACTTATACTAAATCCAGATGCCTCTATTTTTTTTTTTCATTCACACTCTAAAAACTGCAGTTAGTGGGCATTGTCCTTAGAGTCTCTGGATAGTGATCTTGTAAATTCTTTAATAAAGAGTTATTGTTTTTTGATTTTTTTCACAAGTTTCTTTAAAAGAAAATTGGATAACTATGATAATCAATAGCAACTAGCTAGTATATTATGATTATACTACATATTAAAGCTTTGAAACATTTAGTCTATTATCTTTTAGGAAATACCCATTAAACTTTTTTCTTTAAAAAATGAAGCTCTATTGAAGTATAATTTATATACAATGAATTTACCAATTTTAAAGCTTAAAATTGATGAGCTTTGACGAATGTATAGTAATGTACCATTGAACTGTAAAAATAAGTTCCTTACAAGTTATCATACTCTCATTTTTTACATGTATTAGATAAATACATTATACTAGATCGATTTTCTCAGTGATTTCTTTTAGGTGAACACATTTACAAATTTCCTAATATTTTTTTTTTTCAAATACAGTTGGTTAACAATATTAGTTTCAGGTGTACAACATGGTGATTAGACATTTATATAACTTACAGATGATTTCACCTCAATAAATCTAGTACTTATCTGATACCATACATAGTTATTAAAATATTATTGACTATATTCCTATAATATACTTTACTTCCTGATGACTATTTTGTAACTACCAATTTGTACTTCTTAATCCCTTCTTCTTTTCACTCACTCCCTCACAACCTACCTCCAATGTGGCAACCATCAAAATGTTCTCTATATCTATGAGTTTGTTAATTTTGTTTCTTTCTTCTTATTCTTTGAATCTACATGTAAGTGAATTTATATGACAATTTATTTTTCTCTGTTTGACTTACTCCACTGAGCATTACCTTCATGGTCTATTCATGTTGTAGCAGATGGCAAGACTTCATTTATTTTCATGCCTGAATATATTACATTGTATAATGTACCACCCACTTTATTCATTCATTCATTAATAGATATCTAGGTTGCTTCCATATCATAGTTACTGTAAAAAATGATTCAGTGACATATGGATTCACAGGGTTTTCAAAAGTAGTGTTTTTGAGTTTCTTTGGATACATACCCAAAAGTGGGATTACTTGGTCTTTCCTTGTTTCCTGATAAAGCCTTGTTCTAAAGTCTTGTTTGTTTGGCATTAGTATTCCTACCACATCTTTTTAGTTTGATTCCATTTTGATAAAATATCTTTTCCATTTTCTTTACTTTCATTTTGTTGTGTGTGTCTTTTGATCTGAAGTGATTCTCTTATAGGCAGAATATGTAAGGGTCTTATTTTCTTACCCATTATCCATCTTATCTTTTGATTGAAGCATTTAATCCATTTACGTTTAGAGTAATTATTGATAGATATGTAATTATTGCCATTTCAGTATGCATATTTTTGCTCTTTTTTTTTCTCCTCTTTTTACTTAAAGAAATCCCTCTAATATTTTTTGTAATACTGGTTGGTGTTAATGAACTCCTTTATGATGTCTGGGGAAGCAGTTTATCTATCTTTGATTCTAAATGATAGCTTTGCTGTGAGTAGAATAATCTTGGTTACAGGTCTTTGTTTTTTATCACTTTTGAATGTTTTGTGCCAATCCCTTTTGACCTGCGAAGTTCTGATGAGAGAAATCAGCTGATAGTCTTATAAGAGCTCCCTTGAAAAGGTAACTAACTGCTTTCTCTTGCTGCTTTTAAGATTCTCTCCTTGTCTTTAATCTTGTCATTTTTAATCATATGCTTGGTGTGAGAACCTCTAATGATGAACCTCTTTGAATTTCATCATGTTTAGAACTCTTGCATTTCCAAGGCTTGTATATTTATTTTCTTCATCAGGTTAAGAAAGTTTTTTGTCATTATTTCTTCAAATAGATTTTCAATTCCTAGCGTGCTCTCTTCTCCTTATGGTACCACCTCTGATGCAAATGTTGGTACACTTGATGTTGTCCCAGAGGCCTCTTAAACGATCCTCATTCTTTTTAAATTATTATTTTTTGTTGCAGTTCTGATGGGCATTTCTACTACCTTATTTTCTAAGTCGCTGATTTAATCTGCTTTATCTAATCTACTGTTGATTACCCCTAATGTATTCTTTCTTTCAGTTATTTCTATTCTTCATTCCTAACTGTGTTCTTTTTTATGCTTTTCTCTCTCCATTTTTATGTTTTCTAGCCCTTTGTTAAAGTTCTCACTGATTCATCTAAACTTCCCCTAAAGTTCATTGAACATCCTTTATAATCAGTGTTTGAACTCTGCTTTTCTGGTAGGTTCCTCTCTCTATGTTATTTACCTTTTTTTCCTGAGATTTGTTCTTTTATTTGGGACATTCCCTTTGTCTCCCCATTTGGCTGTCACCCTGTGTTTATTTCTATGTATTAGGTGGGCTGCTATATTTCTCAGTCTTAATAGAGTGGCCTTATGTTGTAGCTGTCCTGTGGGGACGTGTGGCTCGGTCTCCCTGGTTACCTGAGCCAGGTACACCAGGTGTATCCCTATATGGGTTGAAATATACCTTCCTGCTGTAATTGAGCCTTGATTGCTATTTGCATATCGATTGGGAGGGATTGACCCTTGAGCCGATTCTTTGTGAAGATTGGTCAGTGACTACGGTGGAGGAACTGTTATATGGGGGCTGACCTTATGGAGCAAGATCCACTTTAGCAGGGCTCTGGTGCCTGTCAAGTCTTCCTTTTGGGTGTGTTGTCCTCGAATGCACCCCCAGGTGCTGCTCTGGCTTGGTCTTAAACAGGCCACCAGGTGTGTCAGCCTCAGGGCCTCCTGCAGGGGAGCCTGCTACGGGCTAAGTTCAGCTGCAACCTATGTCTTCTGGCTCACCTGTATAAGCCATTTAAGAAATTCTCAAATGGGCCAACACCTGCACTGGCCTTGGAAGTCCCTTGAGAGGCTAAATAGCAAACCACGGCTGGTTGCCACTAGTACGGGGCTTGGGGATGCTCAGCAATAGGTACAGCACAATGCCAAGGCCAGATTGCTGCTTGTCTGGGTTTTGTGAACCTATGAGAGATTTTAGGAAAGTAGACAACATGGACCAAGACAGGCTGTCTTTATGGAAAGGCGCCACTGGAAGCAGCTTGGGTGAGACCACCCTTTGCAGGGGCAGGGCTCAGGGATCACCAGCAGGGCACATGATTGTTATCCAGGTCATGCAGACTCAGATATCGCACTGCCTGCTTCTGCACACTAGCAGTGAGAAGGAACTTGACAAAGAAACAATGGATTCTGCTAGTACTTGTTTGGGAGAAAGCTGTCCCCTCCAACCTTCGCTCTAAAGCCAGACAGCTCAGTTCCTCCCCAGATGTCCCTGACACTTTTTGAGCAGCTGCCCCAGCACTGGAGAATTCAGAGTGAGTGAGTCCATCAGTGAGTAAGTCTATGAACAAGACTTTTAAGAGAAAATCCAGCCGCCCGCTGTCTCATTCAGCCATAGTCTTCACTGGTTTGCACAGCCAGAAGTTGCAAGGACTTTTCTTCCCAACACTGGAACCCTGGGCTGGGGACCTGGGTGTGGGCTGGACCCTCTCTCTCCTTCGGGGGGATCTCTGCAATCGAGACCGCCTCCTAATTTTTAACTACCACACATTAGTGTGGGGACCAGTCCATTCCACGTCTCTGCCCCTCCTGCCTGTTTTCAAGGTGGCTTCTTCTGTTATATCTTAGTTATTGGACTTTTAGTTAGGAGCTAGACTTATGGCGACTTCCCAAATAATGGTTGTTCTGTAGTTGTAATTTGATGTGATTGTGAGAGGAGACAAGCACAGTGTTTATCTTCTCTGCCATCTTGACCAGAAATCCCTTTTGAGTAAACATCAGTTTGAATTGGGCAGAGTGATTAGGAGCACTTGATTTTATCTTTTGATACTTCTTTTATCTCATCCATTTTTGTTATCTGTTTCTTTTTTTAACAAGGAAAATGTTATTTTGAATTTTACTAAGAAGAACAGCTTTTTTGTGTGTGTAGCTAATTTATTTCAGAACCATGCTTTAATAAAAAAAAAATTCAGGCCATTTTTCACCTTTTGTAATACTTCAGATGAATATAATTCATTCTAATTGTCCTTGCTGGAAAATTCACGTTTTGAATGAAGAATATTTACAAGCCCAATCTTGGAGTTATCTGCATGTCCTTTTCTCTTTTCTATTACATACAAATACATGCAGATTTCCCATAAAATCTCTGATAAGACTGGTAATGTGTCTAAGTAAAATTTCTGGTTTTTAGCAGTATTAGTTAGAGAAAAAAAAAAATCTTTTATATAGGTAGAAAGATTATCTAACTCTCCCAAGCAAATCAAAGAATACGGCCTGATATATGAGGAGGAAAGGACCCTGTGGCTTAGTTTCTGCTACAAAGGTCAAGTCGAACTGAAAGTTTTTGCAATTTTAAGTATCTCTTACCTTCTGTTGAGCATTTATCTCCCTATTTAGGTCAGTATTTGCTCTAGGAACCTGGTCGTTGCATCCTAACAAAGCTAGAAATTGGCCCTCTATGGGCACATGGCAATCTATTTAACAAAGATAGTAGCTAGAAGGAGGTCAATTTCTCAAAATTCTCTCCTAAAACTCAATATAACTCAATGATATTTTATCCTTTGTCACCAACTTATATATTACCAACTATATCATTAATTATTTATAGGCCAATGTGGATAATGTCAACAGTTTCTCTTACCTTTGACCCTTACATCTTTTTGAAATCAGCCCGCAATATCGTAGAGAAAAAAAAAGTAAGGTTCAACTAAATTCTCATAGAAACCTCAAGTATCCCATTGAATTATTTGTTAATTAATATGAATTATAGTACACTTTATAATTAATAGGAGTTAAAGGAAACCTTATAAATAATTAAAGTAACAAGTAAGTTAATTGAAGTGCTATTTGCAATTAGGTTTCTGTTGAATTGGCTTTGGCTATTGGGTTTTGCTAAATTAACTAGATTTAATAGCGGCTTGACTCACTAACCCTGAAGTCATTATCATGTTCTTTGGGCTTCTGCTTCTCCTGCAGGTAAACCTCACATCATCCTGGTTGGCAAGCATCTCCAGGTTAGAGAAGTTCACTGGTTCTAACTGAGACTAAATTGTAGTCACACAGCATTATGTATTCTTTGTTTAAGATACAAATCTCATGTGCATTCTTTGTTATCTAAATATTTTTCTGTTTTTTGAAGAACTTTTATAAAACTTTATTTAGATACTGAATATTAAAAATTCTTATAATTATCTAGATTATTTCTCTATGCTTTTGATTTGGATGTTTACAATGGACATGCTAATAGAAATAAAGAAAGAGAATATTTCCTATTGTTATGTTATGTATTACTTATTTTAAGATAACTTTTCACATTGTACTTGCATTTCTATTCATTTTTCTTCATGTTCTTTATCATGTTTTATGAAACATAATGTATTCTTTTGGAGGAATATTAGACAAAATAAAATATACATTTATATTTTGAACCTATGCATTAAATATAAATTAATAAAAAATATAAAATTCACCCCAGATAATAGATAATATTTGATGACATAGTAGTCAGAAAATTTGCTGCTGTGCAAAATATTAATTAACACATCCTCAAATTGGTGATTGCTGTTAGATGGACGAAAACATCATAACATTTTGAAAGACTGCCTTATATTTGTTACGTCACCAGGACAACCTTTCACTGTTTATGGTCTCTAGACCTGACAAGTTAATTGATGAAGGAAAAGATTAGAATGATTTGATGTAACTTAGATTTTATTATCTCAATAGTTAATGAGCTCCACAGAAAGCATGCTCCCTGATTTCTCATACTTATCTCAAAGAAGTACCCTTAATCTTAAAATCCAGTATTAGTAAAATCACACATACAAATACATACAAATACACACATACCACACACGGGCAATTTCTTTTGTATCTGATATCTTTAAGCTAAATTTTAAAAATAGTCAATGAAAATCCTCTCTGTCTTCTAACATGAGAAATTACTTTAATATTTGGCCTGTGTACTCCAGTACTATTTAGTCAGCTCTGGCTCTCATAACAAAAGCATCACAGACTGTGGCAACTTAAACAATAGACATTTTATTTTCTCACATTTTGGGAGGATGATATCAAAGATTTGAAGTGTCAGCATGCTCGAGTTCTTAAGGACTCTCCTCCTGGCTCGCAGATGGCTGCTTTTCCACTGTGTTCTTACATGGTTGAGAAACAGAGTAACCAAGCTCTCTAACATTCTCTCTTATAAGGGTACTAATTTCTTCATGAGTGCCTTATTCTCAGATAAATTCATCTAACCCTGATTACCTCCAAAGGCCTCATCTCCAAACATTAGGGGTTAGAGATTCAGCATGTAACTTTTGGAGACAAAAACATTTAGTCAGTAGCAAGTTACCTACTGTAAGTAACATGGTATCTAAACTAGGTATTGTAAACTAGATATTCTAACACTAAATCTTTGTCCATATCGTCATTGACCAATAGAACTTATTAATAAAAATGTTCTATATCTGCATCATAAAAAGAGAGAATTTCAACATTCTTAATGAGTTAAAATGAGAAGAAAGCAATACCAAATTGTGAGAAAAAAGTGTCATACTAATAGTAGGGAAAACATGAATGTAAATATTAATTTTAAAAATACAGTTTTAAGTGTTTATGGGGTATCAAAAAATGCAAATGTAAGTTAATAGTAACCTAAAACATATATTTTAAAAACATAAGAATAATATCTTGCAACAACAATTATTGTGACTAATTATTTATTTACATCTATTTATGTGTATTTATACATATGTGTAAATATTCATTTGTAATTAAATGTAAAGCATAATTAAAGTACCAATCATTATACAAGCATAATAATATTTCTACATTTTGGAAGGCTATATTCTTTGGGTTAGCTTTAATTCATTCTTCAGTTGAATGATATCACAACTCTGAAAGGAGAAAAAAAACAAGTAGCTGATAGTAACCCTAAAATTTATAGTTATTCATGTATTTTATGCCAATAAAATCATTTTGGAAATAGGGAGCCAACTTATAAATTCCAGGCATGGCATTGTCTCCTGAGAATATAACAATGTGAGAATTATTTCTTAGATTCAAGTATATCATAGTCTAGCCGAAGAAATATACATGTAAATAAATAATTTACATACACAGAATTGTGAGTGAAATTACAAGGCTATATCCAAGGTTAGTGGTGTTACAGATGAAGGTAAATTAGCATATTCTATGCATGAGATATGGCCATGGCTTCCAAAGAATTAGTTGTAAACTTCCTTATGTTACCAGTCACTGACAGGTATTCCTATAGGCATTTCCAGGCAGAATTAATTACGTACTTTTGTATCCTTATATTTTAATAAATACTTAGTATAATAGTTTGTATTCTGTGCTATTAATATGTTAATAATTGTGTTTTCTTATTAAATAAGAAATTCTTTGAGGTAGTATAGCATATCCTTTTTTTCATTTGTATACATCCAACACCTAAGATTATTGGAAAGTTTGATATATATATCAAACATTCAACTTTCAAGTGAATAATACACATGTATAATATTTAGCATACATACTTGGCAAAATATACATTTGTATTTTAGTTTCATAAAGCATCAGTAATTTAGAATAAAGAGAGAACAAAGTATTAAAATGACTCATGAAAATAAATATATTTAAATTGTACTGTTTACATCTTTTGATTACTTAAAATTTTTGAAACATTTTCATATTATTTATGAGATTTACCTTAGGACAAATTAAGGAGATTTTACTAGACTATATTCTGATGGAAATACTTCTATTCTCATAAAATAAATGTCTTTTATCTTTATAAATTAAATATTTAGATGCTTCTTTCTTGTCTCATGACAGATTTCAAAATTATGTAAAATAAGATCGTTCTTATCAAACATGATGACAGAAGTTGTTAAAGATGAGAATATACTTAGCAAGCTTTATATACACAGACAATGAAAGAAAAATAAAACAAAGCACCCCAAGCAAAACAAATTCTTTAAAAAAATTATTAGAAATAACATAGCACCACATATAAAAATAAAGATGCGAAGTTTCATATGTAGTAAGTTGTACTTAATAAAAGCATTATAATCTTCTGAAAAAATAGATATTTAATATTAGCATAAACTATATGTTTTAAGCTAGTACTATGAATTTTTAAACTAATTCCAATATGGACCTGCTTACTATCAGTTCTCACTTAATTCAGTACTCAGATGTACCAGAACTTGGAGGCCTTCTTACTGAGATGGGAGTGCAACAATGGTCCTTGAAATTACTTTTGAAATGAGACATCCCATAATCAAGAATAAATATGCAAACTGGTTTTATTCAGCTACTGAACATAAACAAATTGACCATTTAAAATCTTAATATCTCAGCAATTTAATTTTTGTATTTTGTAGACCCACGTAAAACACATTCGCCTGCTATTAGCTAGTAGCCTGAACAAGTTTACCATTATTCATTTTGAGTTATAGGCACATAAACTACACATCAGACAACACAGTGCAGGTGTTCAAATGTAAATATGGAAAGTCTCTTAAATATAAAATTAGCACAGCACACTATAAAAGTTTTTTTATACAGCCTTTCTTCAAGGTAATCAGTTCTTCCTATGCCATGTGCTATGGCAATAAAAACTTAACTGGTATCGCCTTGTCTAAAATCCTAAGAAAACTGCAGCTGTTCATCAACACATTTTTAGTTTTTACCAGAGCTGCAGCTGTAAGCACATAATTCATGTGGTACATTGGAGCTGTCCTCTGTTGGGTGCTGTATTCATGCTTGAAATCAATTGTAATAGAACTCCTGTTCTAGCTGTTTGTGCATAATACCATATTCTAATGACTCCAGATCATTTATTCTGCATGGTTTAGAGCAAAACATCTTGTTATTTCTCTGGAGAAATGCTCTGAAAACAATATTAGGAAATAATTTCAACAGAAGCAAAAGCAAAATCCCAGACATTTCAAAGTGTTTATCTAAGTCTTGACCAATTAACAAACTACTAGCATGGACTTACACAAACTTAGATATATATGAATATGCATTGTTTCAGAAGACTTCCACACAACTTAATTTGGTTGAGAACAGATAATGGTAACCTCTAACATTTAATTGAGTGCCACTATGGGTCAAACACATCCTAAGAACATGTGGGTATCAACTTATGTAAGAATATAACAATTTTTTTTACAGCAATAGTATTATTAATTGCTTATACTAATTTAAATAATTTAGACTATTAATAACAATTATCCTGATTTGTATAGTCCTATTATTAAATTTAAGAGGAAATAGCATGTGGAAAAGATTATACAATTTGTCCTAATTTAATTATCACTCGTTCAGCAAGCAACTTATTTTAATTCACAGATTCTGTATTCCAGCCACTGTGATGTAAGCTCAGATAATAATAATGGCAAGTCTGACTTGGTTTCTTTTACTCTTATGTAATTAGGAAGTTAATATATATATGATCACAGGAACAGAGAATATTGTCTACGTACTGAATAAGAAACTGACCCACTGTACTGTACTAGAAATCATTTGTTTTTGTTGATTCAGTGTGCCTATTTCTGTTTGTTTGTTTGTTTGTTTTTTTAACATCTTACTTTGTTTTGGGGAACTACTGCTTTTAGCACTCTCAGTCAACATGGTTTAAAAGCAACACACCTAATCCTCCAACATCAGGGATAATCTATACCTGTCCGATTAGAAAGAACATTTCATCCTTCTGGTGACCGTAATTAGTTCAGATTTATAAACCAAGTCAGCCAACAAGACATAATCTTTGGATGATGTTAAAATCAAGAGGAAAGGAGAGTTCATTTTTCCTTTGGACCAGAAACTAAGAGGATACTCAGCTGGAAGTGCTGGTGTCCTCAATACTGAGAGCTGCAGAGAACAGCCAGGACAGAACAAAGATAAGCATATCAGGGATAGAGAGACAGTCCTGGTAGCATTAGTAAAGGATTGAATCCAACTATGCTTTAACGATCTCTGGCCCTGAATTTTTTATTATATTAGTAGAAAAAAAAAACATTTAATTTCTTTGAATCACTTAATCTGGTTCTCTGCCCTTGAAACAAAAAATTCTGATAATTACACACACACATAGCAAAGACCTGGAAAATCAGGAAAAAAACATTGACTCTTACACATGAGAACACATGTAATTAAGCAGATGAAAAAGAGGAAGGAGTTAAGAGAAAGGAAGAGCTACAAAAAAGAATCATATATTTTGAAATTTCAGATATTTAGGTAAAGAATAAACTGTAAATACTCAAATATCAAATATTTAATAAATATGCAGAGCCATTTATGTGCTGACTTGTTAGATGCTGGCTAAAGAATGCTAATTAGGATAAAGTCCTTATTCTTACAAAAGCTCAGCATTATCAGGTGAGCTTGAAACCATGCAACACATTGCAATGTTCAAACAATCTAAATTTCATTATTCTAGTTAGAATTTGAGAGAATATATGGAAAAAATTAAGCTGGACATCAATTTCAAATCATGCAGTGAACTTGGTAAGTTCTGTTTTGGCAGCTAGCTGTATGGATCTGATCTTCAGATGCAAATTATTGGCCCCAATAGTGACACAGCCAAACAGAAAACAACCTTCTGACTCCAGATTGTTTTCTTTCCACAACATCAGTCATGAGCATATCAGAATTAATAAACTTTTTTACTTCTGCAAGCTTCAGAAATGCCAGCAATAATTTAGAACTCAGATGTTTCATTTTCCTCATGGATATTCACCCTCAAATCTCTTTGTAGTAAATGAACAAATCTCTTCATAGTAAATGAGCACCTTCTCAGTGCTCTCTCTCTAATCTCTCCTACATATATTTATATATATATATATATATATAATGTATATATACATATATATATATTTCTTTACATGTCTCTACTTTTTCCCAATATTTATTTAACTTACCTAACTTCTTAAATGTATGACTAATAAAAATAATCTATCATTCTTTAAGGTTAAATTTAAAGTATCCATGTAAGCCATCCATGGATTATGGAACTAGTCCATAATAATAAAAATCGCATTTATTCTTTCCAGTTGTTGAATTAATTTGGCCTGATTAATAAAGATGTCAGTAGTTTTAATGACAGAATGACTTATAGTCAGGTTAAATCCAAAGTAAAATTTAGGAAATTGAGCACACTTACTAGTAATAATCCTATCTATTATGTTATTTAAACAGGAACAGTTTGTCCCAACCAAAAAATCACTGGGACTTCCAGAAAACGTATTATTAATTTAGTTAAATTTGTGATGAACTAGTCCAAAAACATAGTTTATGATATTTAAAATTATTCTTATTTTACCCTCAAAATATGACTTGTGAGAAAAAGAAATGTTTAAAATTTAAACAATTTACTTTACCACTGGTCTTCAAGAAATATCCACAATAGCACAAATTGAAAAAATTATTCACATATTTTTATAAGTTTTCTGAGATCTCATTTAGGTAGCTTTTATACTTAGACTATGGAAGACAGCTTAAGTTGGCCTAGACATTATTAAATTTTTATTTAGAATATGCTTCAGGATTTAAAAATTTGGAGGAGATCTATTATTCATTTTTCAACAGTACTTTAGAGTCTAGCCAATGCTAACATTTACTTTATACTTTTCAAAGTAGTATCCATGAGTGCCATTTTACTATTTCACAATTTTTGGATAACAGATATAATTTTCCTACATTGTATTAATTCATTTTAGCAATGACATTATACTTAATTACACTTAATGCAGTGTTAACACTAATATGAATCAGGAGGTTTCTGTGAAAAACAAAACAAAATAAAATCTCCTCTGTTGCTCTGATCTATCAGATAATGAAATAATATGAAATAGGAAGGTTTTGCTTTGCTAAACTTTTCTCTTGTCATTCTATAATTTCTTCCTCTTTCCCTCTCTCCCTAAGAGATAAAAATCTCACGCATAACTTTCAAAACACCTCCAGCTGCACAACATATTTAAATCTCTAATCTTAGCCTCCCATATTCTAATAAAGACTTGATCATCCAGTCCTCTGTTGGAGCATTACAAATTAAAACCTGCAAAGTGAAACTTATGATCTTTGTCATCAAAACATGCTACTCATTCAAATAGAGCCCTCACATTTCTCTTGTGGCCAGACATCTTGGGGCTAATCATCAATATCTATGTTTCCCATGCCTACTCTATTCAATCTTTTTCACATTTTTATCTCCTAAATATATCTTTTTAAATCCAATTAGTTTCCTCTCTGTTCTCACTGCCCCGGACCGCAGCTATCATCAACTCTCATGGACATGACTTCTTATAAGACTCTTTGATTTGACAATGATGAATATTATTGTTTTCTAATTCAACTTCTACCCATGTCAAATTTTGTTAACAAAAGTTAAATGATAATTATTACTTTTAGGAAAAATAAATCAAGATCTTTATACAGTGCTGACCTGGTCACAATATATATATATATATTTCCAGTTACCATGCAAGATTGTACACTTCGCAATGGTTAAGAACAATATTTCCTATGCCACATGATCTTACAATATGATGTATGTTCCTCCATCCAGAGCTGGCATCTATGATCTATGATTCCTTCCATTGGATCTGGTCAGACTCTGACTGCCTTCTTAGTTGTTTGGATGCTGTGGCAGATTCTCCACTCTACAGTTCCCAACTTCTGACTCTGTTTGCCCCTACCACCCTGGCTGAATAGTATATCAACACTAATGTTGTTTCCTGCAGGTGAATGATACAGATGACAGCCATTAAGCTAAAGGATGTAGATGCAGGTTCCTTTCAATTTACCAGTCAGGTCTCTGCAGAAACTGAATAGATCCTGGAGGATGACTGTAAACTCTCACAGACTCAGATGATCAGCAGCCCTGATTGTAGATGCTATACTGGACTTGATATTGTTGCTAGAGCAGATTAATAAGGATTTGGGTACAAAATATGCCATTAATTTCATAAATTTATTATTTTCATTCCATTAAAAAAATGGTTAGAAGAAATTTACTTACATTACAGAGGTAAGTTATAGCTCCTCTCTGTCAGAAGTGGATCAGCTAAACGTCTCACGAACATCATATTGATGACATCAGGCTGATTTGACAGGAGCAACTAGAGGCCATAAGTACACTGAAGGCCTTGATAAGACTCATGTGGCCCTGAGCTGAGAAAATAACCCTATGAGGATTGAAGGACCTAAACTTTCTGTGAAGTGTCTAGGAGTCCATTGAGCAAGAGCATAAGGTAAATATGTCCTTCAAATTAGAAGACAAATTGATGCATCTTCTGTGTAAAAAAGAATACCTTGAGTTATTTACTTAAAATTACAGGTCCATACTAAATTTCTGGCTCTCTTGATTAATCTTATGCCACACAAATTTTGCTTTTAAACATGGTAATTTCCACTTTTCTAACATGCTGAACAATTTACTTATTTTCACTATATATTGAATACTGCCTGTTTTTTTGCTAGACTGTAAGGTCAACAAGGACAGGGATTTTAAAATGTGTCCATATAATTATATTGTGCTTGGAGTATAATAAGTGCTTAATCAATACTTATTGAATAAATAAATTATTTTATATTTTTAATAATTATTGTATGCTAGGTTAAATTAAATACTTCTGGAGGAAGTATTTAATTTATCTGTACTAGTAGGGAATAGAGAGATGTGTTGTCTTTATGATTAATTAAATTTTAAATTTAATATAGTAGAAAAAAGTGGGGCAATTAAATGCTATTTTTAACTGGCTAATTATATTCTGATATTAGAAGTGTTGATATATTACTTTTTGACAAATGTAGCAGGTACTGTTTTATTAATATTTAAAATTATAGCTTTCAACTTCAAACTAGGATACTCAGATATTAGCGTATTTCACCAATGAAATTTACCAAAATTCCATGTGCATGCTACATTTTCTCTTCCTGGATACCTCAGGTCTTACCTTTGTTTACCATACCTACCTCCAATCCTCACTCCTTAACTGCTTACACTTGTACTCTACCAATCTCTTGGCTACCACTTTCCTCCTATCTTCTTCTCTATAGATAAATATATTTTCCAGTAAGCACTGGTCATTCGTAGAGTTTTTAAAGAAAGCAAAAGGTTAGTGATCTTTTTCTCACTATGGCAGGCAGAGTTTGGAAAGGAATGAGATATTTTGCACTGGAAAATAACCAAGTGGACTCTATCATAAAGATTTTTTTCACTTCTCCCAGTTTGCTGTCTTTTACAGTTTTCTTAGGTTAATATCAGGTTGAAGAAAAGTCTCCAGTTAAGAACTCGCAGCAACCCACTCAAGTGCCTTTATATGATGTGCTTTCTGGGAGGGAAAGTAGAATACATATTGTCGTTCTCATAACTGATTCTTAATTTTTCTTTTTCATTATGTTTTGTTTCTACTTCTCCCTCTCCATGATTTTCCTTCCCTTTATTCTCATTTTTTATTCCTCTAACCTGCTCCTCAATCTGTAATATTTTGGCTTTAAAACAAAATCTCAATACTACTTTGTCTGAAAAATGTTTTGTTGTTGATAGTCATTTAAGAAATAATTCATTTTAATATTCCTTAGATAATTGTTAAATTCTTATTAAAAATTTAAAGTCTGTGAGTTCTGTACTTTATATTTTTGTACCTCAGTATTGAAAGTATTATTCTTCCCCATTTTTCACATACTGTATCTTGCATATGTTCATGCATGCAAAATAACACACGCATCTGTGTTTATTAGAACATTCAGTAAAAATGAGAACATGCCATGCATATTTTATTGTTATTTTTTACTGAACAGTATTATTTTTCAATGTCAATAAATATAAGGTCTTAATGATTTTAACAGATCTTCATATCCACTTAATATTTCAGAATTTATTAGACATTTAAGTTAGTTTTAATTTATCTATATAATATTTACTTTATGGAAAATACACAAATATTTTTATTTATACTTTTGTACATGTTTGAAATTCTTTCCTAAGGATATTTTTAGTAAATGAATCAAAAAACATTTTAAGTACCATGCTGGTAAGGAAATAAATAGTGACGATATGATCCTGAAATAATTTTCTTTGACCAAGATATTAGTGCACCATTCTAACTTAATTGTTTTATTATAAGAAAAAAAAAAGTTATGAAAAGTAATCTTATATTTGCCACAAGTAGGAGTTGTTAAGGCATCCACAAATTGCCATAATGACATGCTGTGTAATTAATAACACATTAATGAAACATCAATTTAGAATTGATGATATTAAACATAACCTATGAAATAAAGGAGTTATAATGTAACAAGCAGAGTGTAAAATAGAGCAATTTACAGCATCATTCATATAAGGAGAGAAGGTGTAATCTGTACATATAATGTGTATGGCTGTAATGGTATTGTGTTTAGGGTTAAAATGAGCAGTTTCTGCTCTACCTCAGAAATGTACTATTCTAAGAAAGATAATTTAGACAAACATAAACTAGTAAATGAAAAGGTGGCTGTAATATGCCAACAACAAATCCAATCCTTTACAATGAGCTTTCAAAAGTCAAATATTTGTGCAAAATGACCAGAAATATTTTTCAGTGCTCGCAAGGCATCGATCAACTTGATTGAAATATTTTATATGAAGAGTGAGAGTAAGATAGTGTCTACTTTTTGTCTTACACCCTCCTGTATCATAATTTCTGTTTCATTTTACTCTGAAATACTTCACCAGAAATAAATCTAACTAGTGGAACTCATTCAATAATCTCTGAATCTGTACTCTATTTGGACTGCAATATAAATGAAGAGAGGAACACACCCATATGAATAAACCTTGTTAATTGGTTTATGGCTTGACAGTCTCAAGTGTATATTAAAAATCTGTAGATATTCTTGGACTTATTTTTACATTTATAATTCAAAATTGGATAAAGGAAGGCATAATTACATAGAGCCAGATGGCTCTCTTGTGACTACACATTTACAGAAGCTTTTGCAGGTTGTTTATTCCAAAAAAATTTGGAATGGTTCAACCTCACATGAGGTCTTTCTGATTTTCTAACTGAAAAACATAAGAAGAAGTATTTCTATTTACTTAAAATGTGACATCTTTGAGAATAGAAATGTATATTTATAGTTATTACATATCAAATGCTTTAAAGAAAAATTTAAGAAAGACTGTAGTTTTGTGTACGTTTCCATTTTTATTGATTAATTTAATGCTAAGCACTTATGAGTTTGTACTATACAATTAAACTGAAATATTAGTAGTTAATTAGGATTACTCTATATAGTTTCTGAATGTGTGGTTAAATATAAAGTTGGCATTCATGGTGAGATCAACTTATACATATTATGGTTAAATATCATATACTTTTGCTATTGGAATACATAATTAAAATATAAAATAATCTAAATTGTTTCTATTTTAATTTGGAATATATCATCTTCAGTGGGAGTTTGGGTTAAATTTTATTTTTTCTGATTATTTTTGGTTTATGCTAATATGTTAACCTTCTTATATTCATTATGTTTGATTACATATGTAGTAAAAGTTTTTTAGCTTAATGTTACCAGGTGGCAAAGAGATATGACCAGGAATTATAAAGTATGCACATAAAATCTTTCTCTATATCTAATATTCTTCTCTAAAAATTTACCATTAATAAAAACAGATATTGTGTGATTTTTTTGGTGGATCTTTAGGTTTCCATGTATTAGAATTTATACATAGTATTTCATACTTATAGAAAATATGACTGAAAAATATGCTTACCTAAATATCAAATTAGTTTTTTTTTCAGTAATTCTTCGATTTTACCTCACTTAACAATCTGCATTCTCTAACAATTTTAGTTTTAATGGGAAACAATATTGACTTTGTGAAAGAGGAAGTAAAATATAAAGGTTTATATTAACCTCAGTGATCATTGTTGATGATCCTTATTTCTCTTCTAGTCCAGATATTTTCAATTTTTTTTTGTCATCTAACACAAGCTTAACTCAGAAGTTCTGCTAGAGAATGGTCATTGCAGAGATGCCCATGTATTACAGGATTCAGAGCAACTCAGTCTTGCAGCTTTGAATAATTTACACTAGGTCAATGAATTATAAGAATGTAATATAGTCATCCCCCCTAATGTTTGGGAAATACATCCCAAGACTCCCAGTGGATTTCTGAAACCACAGATAGTACCAACCCCTATATATACTACATATAAACTACATATATATACTACATATATATTTTTTCCTATACATCCATACTATGATAAAATTTAATTTATAATTAGGCACAGTAAGAGATTAACAACAACAATAATAAAATAGAACAATTATAATAATATACTGTAGTAAAAGTTCTGGAAATAATGTAAATGTGATCTCTCTCAAATATCTCATTGTGCTATCCTCACCCTTCTTCTTTTTATGTTGATGTGGGTTGATATAATGCCTGTGTGATCTGCTTCAGACGATCCTGGGTCATTGAGCCAAGATGATATCAATGGCTGTATGTCAGGAGCAGCCAATGTCAATTCAGGAAATTTAATATTTTTGGACTTTGTTTGACCAGTGGTAACTGAAACTATGGAGAGCAAAAGTATGGATAAGATACATACATATACATACAATCTCAAACATCGCGGTTGACTTTACATACCTCTTGAAATTAACTTCCTCTTTCTTTAGCTTTTTGTTTGACTTTATTTTAACTCTCACCCAATACCACTCTCAAGTCCTTCTGTCAACACTTTGGTGACATCTTTCAGTGCTTTTGACTTATATAACTATATTAAGCCAGGACTTCTAGTTCCTTGAAGAATAATATCATTATAATTTGTAAAATGTTTTGTTCTCTATATTATCTTCTTACGTGTCTGTCCAGTTATTATTTGTGTGCATAACCGCAGAGCTAGTTAATTTTCCTCAAAATGTAGGAAAGATATTTTTGCTTCCATAATCAAAACTAAGAATAAAAATTTACTTTCTATTAAAATAATTGGTGTTATTTTAACTTATCAGTATTTTTTCCCACTCTCCATATGTTTTGCATCTGTTGTTTGGAACGATTCTATTTTTCCTATTACAACTAGTTTAAAAAAAAAAACAAACAAACATAGGTCCACTTCATAACTTATTCTACTATACATTAGATACCTAAACTTTCACTAATGTGTTACTTTTCTATGTTTTAAAGACTCAATTCTGTAATAAATTAGTCCAGGCCTAATTATATAATCTTTTCTTTTCCTTGGATGCACTTCTTCATTGTCTCTCTTTAGGTTATGTATGAAAAAGAGAAGTCTCAACACTTGATTTTGTTTTTCAACATTAATTCTGGTAAGAGATTGGTAGAAAGGAGATTCAAATATGTAAGAGTTAAATAACATTATTTTAGAGTATAAATAAATTCCATTCTAATTATATATCTTGGGAATATGGATATTTTATTGATCATAAATATTTTTTCAATATTTTATTAGTCACTAAAGTGATTTTTTAGGTAAAAGAGATGATTTAAAAAGTCTGCTCTAGTATTTAACCATCTTTATAAATAGCAGCTTCATTTAATGGTTATATTTCAAAGTACAAATTTTAAAACAAGTATAATTTAATATAAATTTAATCATTAAAATTGAATATTAATTTGAAATAATTATTGCCTTTTTAATCAGTACATATAGTGCACCAAATATAATGTTGATCACTTTTTTTTCAGCAGTGATAGTGTTTTTAATTGAACCATGACTTCCACTTAATGTTAAATATCGCCACACTTAAATTTTTGGCTCTTTAAATAATCAACAGTGAGCTGGAAGATAAGTGTGATGGAGGGATTTATATTAGCTCAATATTTATTGAGCACCCTGAGCTAATATGTATCTATGAAATCTACTGTATCTATAATTTTTTAAAAAGATTTTACTTATAATTGAGATCCTACAGTACTTGTCTTTTTCTGACTTATTTCACTACCGAGCCTTTTTTTAAGCCACTGAATTTGTAGTAATTTGTCACTTAGCAATAGAAAACTAATATAACGCCAAATTTTGACATCAATATATATGATTTTATATTCATAAAGATATACTCAAAATTACATCCATACACTGACTGACTCAATTATAATGTTTTGATTTTATTCCACTGGCCCTGGGCAACTACTTCCAGGCTACAATCGAAATGTTATGAAAATGGGAATAAAATATATTCTAATATTCTAACACCATAAAAGACAATTTTCTAATATTGCTTTGTTGTTTCCATATGAATTCATCTTTGACCTCATTTAGACTTCCTTTGAAAACTCACGTTATCTGTATTGGTCGATTAGGGACTTACTTTCTTCCTTATCCAACCTACATGCTGTCACCACCACTTGAGCAATTCCAACAAGGAAGGTAATTCTCTCTTGCCTTTTATTCCTTCTATTGTAACTTCCAAGAAAAAGCCTAAACTTGAAAAATGTAACTTTTATATTTTTATAATCAAATCGAACACAGTGAAAAGACATTTTTCCTAATGAAAAATACACTCCATCAGAAGATAAATCTAATCCTGAGGAAATATAGAGAAAACATAGTCCGTCAATCTTGAGATCTCTCAGTTTCTGCTCCCTATTTTCCCTCCTATCACTTACCTTCAGCATCTCCCATGCTCATTTCATTACTGTATCTAGAGGAGAAGATGGAATTCTTTTGCTCACAGGCTGATTTTTTAAATTGTTTTCTTGGACCAATTTCCTCTACTTTATTCCTTTCATTATTCTTTCTTATTCCTGTATCTATGACAGCTATACCTCCACTGGCATCATGCCCACCCTCTCTACATATGCAAGTTTATCACATATTTTTAAAAAACAGCATATCCTCAATCAATTCTGAGTCTCCATCATTTTACTCTTTTCTTTTGCAGTTAATCCTTCAAATGTAGCATGAAGATATTTTTGCAATACCTAGCATTGAGTTTTCTAACATTAAGGTGAAGATCAAGTTCCCTGTCCTATTCCCTCCACTTTTATTACAACAGGGATGAAATCAAAACTATACTACCTTGATAAGGAAAAAGAAACAATGCAAATTAAATAAAGCTTCTGCCACAGGAAAATGGGTATGCTACTCAGTCTATGCTAAGTACATTTTTGGTAGGGAAGGTGTAGTGAGTTCTTAAATGTGTGTTTGATCTCACTCCCTTCCCTGGGCCCTAATCCTGGCTGTGGCGGTGAGTAGATAGGTCCTAGGGAAAGCTCTCAGAAAGACTTTTTCCTTCTCTTTTCAGAATCTTGGTTTGAGAACCACATCAGTGGCAATAGGTAAGCGGTGTTAAAGTGTGTAGCTAAATAGAATAGGTGAAGGCAGTTCTGGAAACTTACAACCAGGCTATGAAGTGGAAAGGACTCTGAAGTTCTTGCATGTTCTAGCAGAGGATGCAGGTGGTAAGTGAGAATCCGGTCTAACTGAACTATCTTGCTAGTTAGTTTGAAATAAGAGCTGCATTAGGATAAAGAGTCTATGAACTTTGAATGTGGTAGGTGATGCGACTGGCCCTGGAGAAAGGAGACTTATCATGAAGCTAATAAAGCTGAAAATTGAGGGCCCTTCATTGTAGGGGCTCCTTCAAAGTGCCTATGTTTTATGCTCTAAAATATTTTGTTCTTTTTCTCTAAAAAAGTACCTAAAATTACACACTCGGGAACCATAAAACCTGGATTTAACCCTGAGTCTAGGGATTAAATGTGAATTATTGGCAGTACTGGCTATAGAGATAGGGAAGGAATCTACAGTTCCTGGGGAGACTAAGGAAAAAGCACTAAGACCTAGTCACAGAGCATATCATTAATGACTATACCCTACAGTAGTGGACTAGAAGTGTATGTATGAACAGGACCAGTCAAAACCTAAAAGTTTGATGGATATCCATGAGCTTAAAACCAAACCAAGATGCCCGCTGCAAAGACAGTATAAATCAGAAGTCTTCTCTCATCCGAATACCATAATAACCATCCAACTTTCCTTATACTCGCATGTAATAACTGAGAACAGGAGAAACAGACTTGATAATGGAGCTGAAATTTGAATGAACTGACATGTACCTGACTGTGATTTTTGTAGATCTAAATGTTATTGGTGGGAAAATGCAACTGAGTAAAATAAACTGACCAGAGAACAAATTAGATTATTCCAGACTAGGCCCAAAA
This sequence comes from Eonycteris spelaea, assembly GCA_003508835.1. Lineage (NCBI taxonomy): Eukaryota > Metazoa > Chordata > Mammalia > Chiroptera > Pteropodidae > Eonycteris > Eonycteris spelaea. The sequence goes on from PUFA01000104.1 coordinate 5,798,736, forward strand.
TAAGGAATAAAATAATATAAATAAAAAGGACTTACAAAGCCTCCTTTTTAGAAAATAACAGGCATGCACATCTTAAAACTTTTTTCTTTCACTAGAATATCATATGATTTGGAAATTATTAATGGGTAAGGAAAGTCCAACAAAAAGAAGTTTTAAACTTTTGAAGGCATGCTAACTGCCATGGCCTAAACAACTCAGGTGTCACTATTGACTAGTGTTTTGTAGTTCTTCTAGGTTTGTTAAAAAATTACCACAAACTTAGTGGCTTAAAAAATAACATAAAATTATATCTTACAGGTGTGTAGGTTAGAAGTCCTTACAGGTTTCGCCGGCCTAAAATCAAAGTAACAACAGGGCTGCATTCCTTCCCAGAGGCTGTAGAGAATTCATTTCTTTGATTTTTCCATCTTCTAGAGGTGACCCACATCCTTTGGCTCACGTCTCCTATTTCCATCTCCAATGCAGCTACATATTATTTCACTCTGACTCTCATCTACCTATCTCTTCCACTTTTAATGACTCCTGTGCTTACACTGGGCCCACCCAGATACTCCAGGAAATTTTCCATATTTTAAAATCTTTATATTATCACTTGACTTTAGCAGCAATGACCACAGCTGCTACTTTCTCGTTCTTAGTATACCCTCTTCACTTGGTTACAAAAATGCCACATTCGCTTGGTTCTCCTCCTGTCTCTAGTACCCTACCTCTATCTCCCTCTTATCATTTCTCCTTCTATCTTCCTTTGCCATTATCTTCTGTTTTTCCACACTGTAAAATATGTCGTATCCCAGAGCACCTACTTGTACCTCTTTATGTCTTTCTCCACATTCACTCTCACAGCAATTTCATCCATTGTTATATTTTTAAATACTATTTCTGTGTTGAAAACTTCCAAATTTGTATCTTTTTCCTGAATCTCACCTATCATATATCTCACATATCTATCAGCAGTCTACTTGACTTTCATATTCAGAAGCTAACAGAAATATCAAAATTAATGTCTACACTGGAAAATGTGAGCTCTAAAACACCTTTGAAATCTCTTCTACCCACTCTTTTCTCCATCTCGATTAATGATCATCCTTCCAGTTTCTGAGGATAACTAGAATCCTAATAGACTCATATGATTTTCTCATATTCTTCAGTGAATTTTTGTGCTGCTCTTATTGCATCTGCTTTTCAAATATAGCGAGTATGTAACTATTTCTCACAGTCTGCATTACTCCAATTCTTGCTGAAAGCAGTATCATCTCACTTGAGGTGGTTTTTTGTTTTTGTTTTTGTTTTTTGCCTACAGCACCTGGGATTCCGAGGTGGAATCCCATCCACGTACTAACCAGGCCCGATCCTGCTAAGATTCCAAGATTGGACGAGACAGGGAGCATTCAGGGTGGCATGGCAGTAGACCTCACCTTAGTTTTTTAAGTAGCCTCTAACTGATCCTGTTTTTCATTCCAGTTCTCTAATAGCTAATATTAACCCATTCTTTGATCGATTATATTTTAATTTAAGCTGGATCATATCACATCTTCGTTTAAAATTTCCAATGGACTCCTGTTCTTTATGGTTGAGCTCTTCTTTTTATCCTTATAATTATCCCTTGATTTATCTGCTTTAGCCACAGTGGCATCCTCACTGCTGAGCAGTGAGCAACCACAGAATCAGCTTGGAACGGTCCTATCCTGCTTAATGAGATACTGAGTTTCTTTTCAGAGGCAACAACCAAAACTGCATGTCAGGCAGCACAAACCTGCTCAATGGAGAGAACTTTGACTCCAGATGCACCCAGAACCAAGTCTTGCCTCCCACACACATATGGAACCAAAAGACCAGGATATAACTAGAACTTGAGTATGAGAACATTTTCAGAAAGGAAGAGTGCATAGGCCAGGAAGATCCGGTGCTAATACCCTTTCACCTTACCATAAATTGCCAAGATCTCCAATTAAAACTTGCCCGGCAAGCTCATCACATAACTATTCCCTCTATAGCCTTAAAAAGTCAGTCCTGTAACCTGGGTTAAGGAGTCAGGCCTTTGAGCATTAGCTTCCTATTCTCATGGTGGCTCTATTCATAATAACACAGCCAGGTGGTCTCCACCACAATCTTGGTGTCTAGTGTTTGTCTCTGCTAGGACGAAGTGGATGAACTCTTTGGTAACATTCCGTCCATCTGAAACACTCTTCCTTGAGGTAAACATATTTAACTCTAATCTGCATCAGGTTTTTGATCTAATGTCATATTCTCCAAAACTGAAATATAATTATCCCTCTACAAATTACTTGAAATTACTTAAGCTTGTCTATTGTTTGTGTCTGTTTGATCTTGCTGTTTGGAGATGAGTACACATTTTTTAAAAATTAATAAATTTGTACTGTACAAGATATTTGTCTGTTTTAATAATTTTAATTGTCTAATTCATAAAATAGAGTGTAGACAGAGGATTTTACTAGATTATTATATTATTTGTATGACTAAAATATGTTTCATGTATATATTTGGTCTTCATCCACAATTCCTGGCTTACAGCTTCCAAAACCCTTGGAATTTCTGAGCAATAAGTGCAATCGAGCAACTTTCATTTAATATTTGGTCTCTGGTCCTCACTTCTGAAAAAGCTTTAGGGCCATAAACTTGAAGTGGGGCCTTGTTATTCATAATAAGTCCATTTCCACTACAATTGGGTTGATGTTAATTAAGGTGACTTTTAGAAAGCATCTAAGGATGGGGGTTGATTGCCAGGAGAACCAGCCTGAATAGAGGAGGTGGAATTTTTAGTCTCACCATGCTGGGCTCCAAGCGCCACAACAAAAGCTTTTTTTTTGGGACTTCATCATATGCATCTTTTCATCTGGCTATTGATTTATAGCCTTTAATATCTTTTGTAATAAAGTGGTAATCTAATGAATAAACTGGTTTCCTGAATTCTGTTAGCAGTTGTAACAAATTAATTAAACCGAATGAGGGAGTCATGGGAACGTCTGATTTATAGCTAGTCAGAAGTATAGGTAAAAAACTGGGCTTGTGACAGGTATCTGAAGTGTAGGGTCATCTTCTGGGACTGAGAGCTTTACCTGTGGAATCTGATGCCATTGCATCAGAAAGTGTCTGAATTGAGTTGAATTCTGGGGCACTCTGCTAGCGTCTAAGAATTAATTACTCATTGGTATGGGAAGTATACCCACACACACACAAACTGGTTTCAGGTTTAGATTTAATACCAAATTAAAAAAAAAAAGTGTACTTTAGTCTAGCTGTGAGTGTACTTAGTATTGTAAAAGGATACAGGATAAGAAATATAGCACGTATAACTTCACTTTTTGGCAGGGGAAAGCTCTGAAACATCCTAGTCACATCTTCCCAACTGATTACTGCATGAAGTATACTAACTTTACTTTTCCTTAATGGTTATTTCATTTTGAGAAAAAATATCTACCATTACAACGTTCTGGAGCTATCTCACACTGGCTTGTGAGAGAGGTATTCTAACTTATTTAAGTGACAATAGAGAACAATCATATTCCAAGAGGCATCCTTTCTTTTCGACTGCCTCATGGCACTTCTAAGAAAAGAATTAGTAGAAAGTAATTTCTCTCCTTCCACCATTTCCTCAAGTAAGACCCAGATGTTTTCATGGGATTTGATTTATATTTTCCAGAAAAGGGCTTGGAAAATTGTAAGAACTTACATAACTGGACAGAGTTTGGCATTTGGCTATAAATCAATAATGAGAATAGTTTCTAATTATGAATTATCCTTTTG